>OX459031.1:121386752-122627365 GCA_949775025.1 Tricholauxania praeusta | reverse complement strand
AAAGTTGGTAGAGGGTCCATATGTATGTGAAATCGTTCTTCTTTTAAAAAATAAAAGTAAAAGGCAATTTATATTTATCACTTTGGGAGATTCTTCCAAGATGATCTTAATGATAAATGGAAGCGAGCCCGACAGGCCTTATTGGCTAACTACATCATGCGCAAAAAAGAATTGAAAGACAGTATGGGCAGCGGTATCCAAAGAAGACATGAAGGTGGTCCATTTGGCAGCTCCCTTCTCCTACTATGTAAGTATTTTTATTATTTTTGCTAAAGACTTAAAATTATTTTCAATAAAAAACATGATTACATCGATGAAAGAAACTTGGGAAACAACGGACAGTCTGATGTACATACATATAATGTTTGTGCTTGTGATTGTGTTGTAAACAGTATATACAATGTACGGACATTTTATGTCTACGATATATGTAGTTGAATTCTGTTAATACTAACAAACATCTTTTGGCTCACTTGCCATATATGTAGCTTAAATAATTTAACATAGCATAACATGTACATATGTATGTAGGCATCCATCCATAGCTACCATATAGTATAATATTGTTTGACCAGATACATACGACATTAAACGCGCACGTACAACGGTATCGTGCATAAAAGATACAAACATTTCGAGAACTTAAAGGACGAACAGCTGAAATTGAGGGTTGTTGCTTAACGCGGACGAAAACAAAAAGAAGGCAACTCATGTTGTGTCATGTTGACAGGATGATATCAACCCATTCAACTCAATCCCACTCTGCAGCCAGTATAACAGACTGGCTGGCTTACTGTCAGAAGAGAGCGCCGGAAATCTCTCTTAGTGTGAGGTTTAGTTTCAAAACACAACCTTCCTCAAACTTCCTGACTTTCACACCCCCTCAAAAGCTTTTACTTTTCGGGCAACAAAGCGAAGGATGTGGAAATATTGGTATGAAGTTATACAAAGTGGCTTATGTATGCGGTGAAAAGGTAGCCACGTAGAAAAAGAGTTTTGAAATAACACTATTAGAAATTTTCCAAAAAAAGTTCACTCAACTAAACACTAATAATGCGTTATTAAATTTATTCATCAAGGTTATATTTAACTTTACTCATTATATAGGATCACTGGTTGCTAATAAAGCACGGCAACTCTTGATTGCTGTAAAAAAAATCCACCCACTCTTAATGGAATTTCTATACGTTTCAACTTAGTTATCATCAATTAGCTTTCGATGGCATAGAATAAGCTTTACTTTTATATTCATTGGGGTAATGTCGAAAGCTAAAATTCAACAAGGTTGCAATATATAATGTTTTCTGTCTGTCTGTCTATCATTGCATTTGTCATATCCTGTGGCGCATTAAAACCTTTAAAATTGGATTTACACTAACGTTTTCTAATTAACGGACAGGATAATACAATTACAATATACGTATCTGATGTGTTCATGAAGTAACCAAAGAAGTTCAAAGTTATGAGCACGTTATATACGATATGGTATGAAATTAGTGCAAATATGAAAACCCTTTTAAAATGTATATTTTGAAATAAATATGTTCGTTGTTTGACAATAAACGAAACATCCAGAAAATCAACAATAGTGGACGAATTTTTATGCAGCAATTGCAATATACTCGTTACTATCGTACTGTACCTCTCTGTACATATGTATCTACAGCTCCATACCAATCCCCGTTCTGGACCGGTAGAAGTCCTGCTTAAACCCATTAAAATCAATTCAATCGCGAATTATAGTCCAGTAGAATTAGTCGAAAAAATGAGAAAAAAAATAATTCATTACAGCAATCTGACAGCGGAATATTGTTGAACAAGCTCTTGTAAAAGAGGACAAAAAAATCGAACCGACAGCAGCTATCCGGGGCGGAATGGGGTGCATTTTTAGAGGTCGAAAACGGTTTTTCATGATTTCTGGCTAAACTGTGCATCATATCAAAAAAATTTTAATGCAAGAGTTGTAGGAAATAATAAGATCTACAACTTTTGTACTGATCATTTTCATCTTAACCTCAAAATTTTTCGAAAAAATGGCTGAAAACCGGTTTTTTTGTTTTTAATTTTTTTCTTTGACAAAAAAGTATCTATGAAGCTGAAACTTGGGCTAAAGATACTTTTCAGTGTTGCACAAAGGCAGTAATTTTTTCAGGCGGAAATATTCAGAGGTTGTTAAATTTAATTTTTAAGCTAAAAAAATCGAAATTTTAACTACACCTCTTAAGGAGTTATGTTTTGGCTCATTTACTCGTTGTTATGTCTTCTTTAGATAAATGGTAAAAAAAAGATACACTGCAATGGAAACAATTACCGAAAAATTTAAAATCTGTGGTCTCTCCGACGAGTAGAGCTATGATGTTTCTTGTGTAGCAGCTCAAATCCTTTGTTGTTTTCACTGTATTTACCTTACTACACTATAATTTGACATTATCAATGCCACTACATAAATTTCCATTAAAAAAATAAATGAGAAAAAAAATTTTGATAATTCTCGGACCAAAAATTAAAAATTTTTTTTTCTCATTTATTTTTTTTATGGAAATTTATGTAGTGGCACTGACAATTTTTTGTGATGCACAGTTTAGCCAGAAATCGTGAAAAACCGTGTTCGACCTCTAAAAATGCACCCCATTCCACCCCGGATAGCTGCTGTCGGTTCGATTTTTTGTCCGCTTTTACAAGAGCTTGTTCAACAATATTCCGTTGTCAGATTGCTGTAACGAATTATTTTGTTGTTCAAACCCTATTTCTCCTGGACTATTATAGTATGTATTCTCCATACAAAATTGCCATCCAAAATACTATATCGGTTTTTCGGATTTTACTTTCGAATTTTTTCAAACTTTTTTTTGCTAAATAATCAAATCTGTCATGAGTCATGACGTTTGGGAATAATGTGGTGTCGAACGAACAGCATTTAATTTGACTAATCTACTATAGATCACAAAAAAAAAAAAAAGTAATTTGAATATATCCATATAGATGTATAGAAAATATTTGGAGCATTTGCTAATCCACTTTTGGCAATTTCACAACAATGATGCAGAGATTAAGAAAATTTGAAGAACACCACTAGATTTTACCAAATGTTCAAATATATGATCAGCTTTAGCTACTTCTTCCAAATCAACCCAAAGTCCTATTGAATCTCATGGTTGTGTTTAAGATGTAGTTCAGCACAATTAGATATAACAATTAGATATAACCTTCTTAATCCAAGTGTTACGTTCAATTAGCAATGAGAGACTGTTCTTGTGGACAATACGACACTTAAAGCTCTCGTAGAGTGTGTTAATGGTGTTAATAAGTTTGAGTGTAAGGTTTCATTGTATATGCTATCGAAGACAGATGTGAACCCGAATCATATATGAAAACTTGTTGTGCGATTCGGATATTTGTCCCATGATACTACAGAAGATGACTATATGACACGTGGATGAACAGTTTGTTCGGAAACGACTTTAAAATAACTTTAATTAGTACTTTAGTCAACAAAAGCAGGACCGTGATTGCTTTACATTTTACGCTTTGCGGGAATTTTCATAACTAAGCATTCAAGCCATTCATTGGAGTCTTTTAGCTTTTTTGTTAAAAGACTCCAAAAAAGTGATTAGTAGTTGCGATATTGAATCTCAATTCTTCAAATGCTGTTTATTTAGCTTAAGTTACTGGATGTCAAGTTTTATTTCTTCGAGAGAAGGAGGCAGGCGATGATGCTGTAATATTTTCTGTATTTTCATTGTCAGGATTCAGCATACTGATGAAGTGTTAATACTTAATTGCGTGGCTTTGGATGTTAGTATGTAGTGTGTCGTTCTTACTTTTGATTAGACCTGAAGCGTTGAAGTATATTCCGGATAGGTTTTACACAATGTTGCAAAGTTTGTTTGAGTTGCGGTCACGAACCCATTGCCCCCAGTTTTTTTTTTTATCATCGCATGCTTTAGGGAATTTATTTTGTTAAGTTCGGGTGTTGTCACGTTGAATTTAACCTAACGTTTCTCGTTGATTAGATGCATTACGTTATCGCTAATCAAATCAAATCTTTTTATGCCGGTGTTGCAGACATCACAGATAAATTCTTCAGATTGGCACATACAAGTGTACATATATGGACGTTTCTGCTTATAAGCTCGGTAAAAGTAATTCTAGTGCACTGCAAAATGTTCTTCCGTAGAAAAAAAAGTTGTCAGAACAGAACAGACTGCTGATATAAGAAATACATTTACTTTATATGAAGAAATTATCTTGTCAACTACGCTTGCAGGAACTGCTGTTATTATGGATCTCTGAACATAACTTCGGAGTACTGCCTAATGTCATTAACCATCAAAAGTATGGGTTTGCTTCCAACAGAGCGTCTGACGTTTACAGTACTGTGGCATTATTTTTAAGCATTTTTTGCTAACCGAACAATCCCTTTATGATTTAATACAGCGATGGACAAAATACGAAAAATTAGTCACTTGTGGCACTTTACAAACACGTAAATTTCCTTACGAAAAATAATCAAACCCTGCTACGCAAATTTTTATTGTTGTTTTATACGCGCTATATTCAGATTGAATTTACATTGGGATTTGCATTGTTGTTGCATCATTCAGAGAAAAAAAGTGAGCGAACAAGGAAACAGTGTACTTTTATTTCTACACTCATGTTGTTCTTGTTTGATTCTTGAAATTGGCTTTTGGTTTATTACAGAATTTTTTTGCTATCTATCGAACCTAGGTTTTTTCTGTTGTTGTAATTGTTGCTTTTGTTTTAAGTGGCTCTCGTTTCCAAATTTTTTCCATCTATGATTAAATATATGAGCTCAGGGGTTCACAATGAACCTGTAGGACCAGCGGCGAATAGCTGAATATTTCGCTGCTTGGGTGTCCACTTGAGCTCAGAGCTATGCTCTCTTTAGCCCTACCTTAATCCGTAGGACGTCGTAAAAATCTTGCCCTTCCTTCGTAAACTTTCCAACTCTGTAACAAACCTAAGTACCGAATTCAAGCCAAAAACAACGTGTATTATCTAAGCGAAAAGCCAAAGCAAGAAAACAGCTTGACAAAAACCACCAAACTATCTTATACATATGTACATACCATATAATGTTAATTCTCGACAATTTGGGCACATTAGAATCGTTGGTTGTATTTGCGTATTTTGCAAAACAATAAATTAAACAAACAAACAAATATGATAAAAAATTGGAATAACAATTTCAGCATAATAAAAGAAAAGTATGTATAAAAAACAACAACAACAGCGATGTCGACGAAGAAGAAAATACAAAACACGTTTGACATTGAACTTGAGAGATACGCATTCGTTTTTAGTAGATACAAACTGTATTTGTCTAACTGAATGGCTGGCTGGTGTAAGTTTGTACACTATAGAATATACATACAAACTGCCTACCTACATAAATATATAGTTAGTATAAAAAATAATATATGTACATATAGTAGAAATGTATGGTGTGATAGTGTGGAGAAAACAAAAACATGAAAATTAACCGAAACTAACTAAATTGAACTGAAAAGAAAGAGAGAAGTCAATTAAATACATGGACAAAAACGTATATATTTAGATAATTGTGGGTTATCATCAAATCAAGTGTTCGATGACAAAGCCGAATTTCATAGGGCTTCTATGTAGTCTCTGAATGCACTTTAAAATAGTTTCCTTTTAAAAACTTTCCCTTACAACGCCATCAAAATGAAAAGTTTTCTTCGAACTTTTCTTTGAATTTTGGCGGCCAGTTGAGCTTTGCTTTTTTTTATTTTAATAGACTGGCTTCCATACCTGCATTTTCCATTCGATATAGCGTTCACTCTTCATCTTTCCATAGACTTTCTCCTCTCACAAATTCGTGCTCTCACTTTCCTCTCTATTGACTTTAATTTTCCAGCCGAAACGTCCACCCATTCATTTATTTCTATTTTCTTCGGATATTCGCGTATTTTTGTTTTATACATTTTTCCAAGTTTCCCAGTGTCTAGGTGGGTTGCTGCTCGGTGCTGTGGGCGCGTGTGCGATGCTCTTCCATTTTCTCCATTAGCTTGTTTGTCTGGCATATTGACATCGGTTAACGGTTCGTGTATTTTTTGTTGCTTTGTTGTTGTTGTTTTTTCTTATCTCATAGAACCATTGCGAATATCTTTTCTTTTTGCGCATTTTGTAATGCAATCCATAGAAAGCGAAATTGAATTTCTTAGTTTATATAAGGCAAGTTATGACAAAGAAAAAGAAAATTGAGTAAAAGTTTTTGTTCTCTTATATATTATGGTATTGCATTTCTTCTATCTAAAATTATGGGACAACATTTTTTAGTCTTTAAAAGGGGATAGTGAAGAAAATTGCATTGCGTGGTTATTCACACATTACACGGCGGTCAAATGGTTTTTTATCATTCATTACCTACTTACATGTTGTATACGTGTTGAAAATAATCATATGTTCTAGAAAATTTACTCCTTTTCGAATATATCCTCAATCAAAAAAAGAAATAAAAACCTCTCGAGTTGCTACCAGAGCTGCAAAATCTTAATTTTTTGAAATTATCAATCCTGCCATTTACTTTTTAAAGATTATTCTGAGGTGGTCCATCCGCAAGCTCCAATTTTGGCATTCTTTTTCCAGCATTTCGGCCGGTATCTCACCAATGGAAGCTGTAACGGCACCTTGCTCCATTGACTGTAACGCCGCCGGCCTACAAACCGCACCAAACAGTGCATTTTTCATGATGCATTGGCTGCTCTTGCACTGGCTCTGGCTGTTCTTCAGACCAAATTCGGCAATTCTTTTTGCTAACGTACCCATGAGCCAAAAATGAGCTTCGTCGCTGAAGAAAATTTTTCGATAAAAACAGATTTCCCACAGAGCACGAATTTGATAATAAAATTCAATGATTTGCAAGCACACATGTTACGAATCACGCGTGAGGTGTCAAAAAATTTACACTGAAAAAACAAATAGCATAAAAATCACAAGAAAGTTGGCCCGCCATAACGTCTTCGAATAGCCTGATATTTTGTATATTGGTTCCTCTGGATCAAAAAACAACAGTTTAGGGGGCAACAACATTTCAACATTTTACTACAAATTCGACCAAGTAAAAATATTTCGTTGGCTTTGGATCAAGAAAAAATTAAATATAAACATTAATTTTCAGCAAGAGCTATATTTTTATATGCACATAATTGTGTTAGATTATTTATATCAACTGAACTTAACCATAACTATACTGTAAAATAGCAAAACTTGCACTTCCGCTACATTCTAATTTTTCTTTGATCGAAACTTTACCAAAAGAAGAACAACAAATCATTTTGGTATAACGTGACGTCGATTTTATACTTTTACGGAAATATAAACCTGCAATTTAAACAAAGGAATTAAAGCACCATTTACATGCCTTTATAAAGCAAATCTACAAAAAAGAGCCCCAAGTTGAATTTCCATGCGAAATTTAAGAGTTAAACTTTTCCTTTTTTGTTTCTTTAATTTTTAACATTCCCTCTGATCGTGTAGCACCAAACAACTGAAAATTCCAGTTGATAAGCATAAAACTTAAGCTTCATTTTTTCTTTTTGTTGAAGATTGCTAAAAAAAAGGTTTTAATTCAAAATTATACTGTTGTGGTATTTTACACAAAATTTATAGCATATGTTTCATATATGCACTTTTTAACTCAAACACCAACTGTTACCGTCTGGCTGATTGAAACACAAATATGTGTTATGTATGTATGTAGATATACAGTAAATAAATAAAATTACTCCGTGACTTTGCCTTTGTGGTTTAACGAGTCAAAAAAACAAATAAATTTTTTTTGGATGATTTTTTCCAATCAAACTAAACCTTACCAAACTGGTTTATTTTCTTCTGCATTGATCACATGCATTTAATCTTATCATGTTTATTGAGAAGAATTTGTATTTAAAGCGTTTTCTCTACTAGTGTTAAAAATAAAAAAATATCGAATTATTTTCGAGGCTAATGATATAAACGATTGAACGTAATGAATAATCAGTCAAACAATTCTCTAAGTTAGTACATATATAATTGAAGTGTCCATCTGACCCACATTTGATTGGATCACACCACATTTTATGTTCAACCTCCACCGCTCACATCAATTTCGAAAACCTCATTTTGTTTTTCCTTCTTTATGACAATAATCAAACATGGATCATAAATAATGAGGGACATCAGATGTGGCCGGCGATGAATAATTTTCAATTTATTTTTTTATGTATGTATGTATTACAAAGAAAACATTAAATGATTTAAATAATTATTGAAAAATTATTATGAATTATTATAAGATAGTGGCTCATAATTCAATATCCATACAATGGGAATAAATAAATAAAAACCGAGAAATGTGGGGAGTTACAAAGAAGCTTGAAAATAAAACTAGGTGTAACAAAATCAAAGTTTACTGATGTCGCAAAGCAAGTGAGAAAAAATGGTCAAAACAAAAAGCCGGAAAAAATTAATGAATCACAAAAAGACGTGCTTCTATAAGTGATACAAAATTAAATTCTTCCAAATGTTGGTTTGGAAGTTGCATATGTGATTCTATCATATGATTAGTATGTACATTACGGTGATACAAATTTTGTTTTTTGTTTCACACAGGCTTAATAGTTGCAGACACATGGTGCAAGGAGAGCTCAACATATTAATATTTACTGGTGGCTCATCGAGCTTTTTAGTTTTCGATAGGAGTTACTAGGCAGTTTCGTATATATCTCATGAAAGAAAACTCTAACACAAACTTCAAAAATCGGAGCGAGTTTTTATATAGATTTATAATTTGGAGAAAAAAAAATCTGTAGTAGCCATAAACAAATTTTTTTGGTACAACATTTTTGTGTAAAAGAAAAAATAAGCAAATTAATCCTTTGTACGCCTTACATGACAGGCATTATTCTTTATTTAACGATTTCAAATAAAATTACTTTTTTTTAACTTAAATTTCAACCGGTTTAAGTGTGATAAATCTAGAAAGTATAACTGCAACAATTATTGTTGCGATAGTAAAACAAAATGCAAACATATAAAATGATTCCTCCGTAAAGATTTCATGAAAAGCAGGAATATCATTGTAGATTTGCTCAATTACAGCCAATGTACCTTTTAGTTTTTTAGCCATGTAAACTTCTTTACCGCTTAAAAGCTATCTATTAAATATTAAACTATTTAATTGATTTACTTCTTTTTAGCTGCTTTTTTGCCACCACCAGCTAGTTTTTGTTTCTCGGATTTAGTTTGCACTTTAGTTGTCAAATCTTCGGGTGGTGCTAATGTTGAAACATGCTTATTACACAATTGCAACAATTCTAACGTGTTCAAGTTGTCACTCATAAACTTGATTTCCTTAACTTTGGCCAATTCTGCAGACAAAATATTAAACATTACATTTAAAGATTATAACATTTGAAAATTTACCCTTAGCTGAGTCAATAAGCGCAAATTTAACTTCTGCTGGTTTTCGATTACAAACAACTTCTGTCTTTACAACACACTTGGGATTCGTTTGAACTACTCTAGGTGATGAGAGCAAGAAAAGAAATTCTCTGAAAGTAAAATAAATTCAAAATTTAGAATACCAAAAATATTTATAAGGGAAAGGTTTCACTACTACCACTAAATTTAGTGTTATTGTGATAATACTATGATAAACTAATTATAACCCTAAAAATTGTGGAAATAGGTTACTTATGAAAAATGTACTCCTTTGTCTAGTCTGTAATTTTTGTGTAAGAAAAATTTCGGTTCGACCAAAAGAAAGGACAAACCCTGTTTTGAACGAAGAGAAGTTTGAGCTTTTTGGTTCAAAAGTTGAACTTTTGTCTGACGTAGCGATGAAGAAGAAGTGCTACCAGATTGTGTAGTACCCACGGTGAAACATGGTGGTGGCTCCGTTATGGTCTGGGGATGTTTCTCTGCAACTGGAGTAGGAAATTTGGTGCGCGTCTTGGATACAATGATAAAAGAAGACTACGAACTTGCCTTAGAACAAGAAGCATTTTCGACTTTCTTTAACTTAAACACACATTAAACCTATGACGGGAGTTGCTAGAAATAACAAGAGGAACGAGTTTTGGTAAACATGAGCTGGCCGGAGCAATCACCCGATTTCAACCTAATTGTTCTCCTGTGGGTAGAACTAGCTAGATAAGCCCGAGACAAAGATTCTTCTTAAAAAAGTGATGTGGAGCACATTGTGATTGCTGGAACTCCATACCACAAAATACAATAAAGAACTAAATTCCAAGAATGCATCGTTATATTAAAAAAAAAAAATATAAGAATGTAGAGGAATATAGATGTTTTTACCGAAAAGACTGTTTAAACACTTAATAGAGAAAATTGCTGGGTAGAGAGCCTTGAAAATCTCTTTCCTAATCCATAACTATTTTTTTTTTTTAATTTTTAGTGGAGTTCTGGCCTTACTACTTTTACTCCATTTCTATTGGACACTTTATAACCAGCTTTTTTTTAATTCCACGTACAAAGCACTCCGTATTTTTCTGTTTTACTCCTCGATATTTAATGTTTTTTCTCCAAGAAAACTCTTTTCTTGTGGCCCTCAAATCCTGTCTTTCTCCACATCCACGTTTTATTTTATTTCAATGCAAGCCATAGAATAATCTAGATTTTCGACAGATGGTAGGTCGGATTTTTACACCATATGTATATGTGAATTGTACCTAGATATTTTTCATAGTGTTTTTATTTTATTTTACAGATTTGTATAACTATAATACCGATAAAATAAAAACGGTCTCAAACTGACGCCGACACCGACAAAAATGTCCACGGAGCGTGAGCTGGCTCCTGGTGGCACAGCTCAGCTTCATTCCCTACCTTCGACATTTCCCGATTTGGGCGCAACACTGCAGCTGAATACGGCAGTTGGAATTATTGGCAAGGCCTTTGGTAAGTCTTTAGTAATTTCACTTCTTTAATTTAATTTTTAATATTTTCAGAAAATTGATTGCTTTTTGCTTGCTTTGTGTAGAAATGTAAAAACGCGAATGTGAAAAATTTTCTATCTGATTTTCAGATTTTCTACCATCTGTCAAACGGTAGAGAATCTACTTTGCGCATGCCAAAAATATCTGTAAGAGGTTGAGAGGGAATGAATGCCTAGCAAAGAAAAGTGTATGGAAAATGGCTAGCTTCCGAATCCTCTCCGCAGCTATAGTAGAAAAAGAAATAGAATGATAAAAACAAAGTAGGTACATGATTCCATTTGGCGCAGTAGATTCTAATCCACACACCCTCCAGCACTAGTTATCAGTATTCGAATTACCTTGTAGATTTCACATTTTCCGCAAATGGATCAAATGTGACGGTAACCCGCTTTACGCCTTTAAGATTTACACTTTTCAATTGTTTTCCAATCGCTGCAACAATGCCATTGGAGCGACGCAATGCTCCACTGAAATGAATGGACATATTTTATTTATATAATTTTAATTTAATACTGCGAACAATTTTTCCAACAGCTATGTGATTTTCGCTCTACTACTACTACAAGATATTTGACATTTGCTTTTGCAGTTATTCGTTTGTGAAGTTTGTGCTTAAATAACAGTTTGGAAAGGACTACATTAGTTATAACAGACCTTTTTTAAAGTTGGTAACGCCAGCGTCAAACGCCATTTTGAGTGATATTCTGTTGTTGGCAACACATAGTTCACAACCACTGGTGACACAAACTGCAAGAATTCACTTTACGCCACAACAATCGTTAGATAAACAGAGTACGCTATATAGCGCTACATCGCTTCGATTCATTCCCACGTACAACTACAAGAACGTCGAGAATCGTGGAAAAGTTTGTTGCGACTGCGAGTGAAAATTTAAATTAAATTAAATTTAATCATTATGTGCGAAGTGCAAAGTTAGCAAAAATAATAAAAATCGTGGATATAATTGCTGAAGAATCGATTGCAATTGAAGTTGCTATATAAAACGTACGGAAAATACGTTAAAAATCGCTCAGAAAATTGAAGGTGTTCTGCAGCGCACACTTGACGAATACGACGACTTCCAGCGAAGTCTCATTCAAAATATAACACTAGCCAGAAGTCTGACGCCAATCGCCTAGGAAAATAAGTTCTATATTTTTTAGGCCAAATGAATTAAAATTCTTTTTTACTTGCCAGATGTCGACATAAAATTGCGAAATTTTGTAATTGACAAAAAATTTTAGTGTGAAGTGAAAACTTTTGATGAAATTTTGTGCCTAAATTAGTATTTTAATCGTGATTTTAAATTTTCAAAGCAAAGAAAAAATCAAATTATATCGAATTCCACAACTTAAGGTGATAGAAAAAGGCTGAAAAAATTATCGTTTAGCGAAAAAAAAAACGTAGCACACATACACAACCAACGATTGAAAAATGTATCCAGTCGGACAACGTAAGTCAAAGCACCTCAAAAAATGGAAAGAAATGAAAAAAAGTGCAGAAAAGTACTTAGCTTTTGGAGTTTTTCAAATTAAAAAAAATTTTTTAATAGTCTAATAAGTGCTTTATTTGTCTTCCATTGTCATAGATTTTTTTGTGTTTCCTAAACCTTTTCTTCTATTTACTGCGTGAAAATGAACGAGAAAAAAACAGACTTGCAGTTGACTGCGCCGTAACTGCTTTAAGAACTGCGCAGTTGGCATAGATCGTTGTGTCAGTTTTATCCCCAAACTTTCAAAAGCGTAAACTGTTAATATGAGAATTATTCAGTATGATCGAACTATATAATTTAATAATAGTAGAAGGCCAATGTACGTTGTCACTCGGCGGCGAGCAACATTTGACAGTCCATCAAAGTAGAATTCAAACTTATGCCTTTCACGCGGCAAAGTATAAAAGGTATATTTTTACACGCGGTGACATTCGAAAGTAAATTATTCGCTGATCTTTTTTCATAAATGTATAAAATATACCTTGATAAACTGTTAAAAGACCCCCCGTTGTTATTCGACTGGGTTCTTTAGCTACCCCAGAGACTTTTCGGACGTTATTTTTGTGTGAGTTAATTAATTTTACATCAATGTTTCCCTCAAAAATAAATTGGTAAAGGTCTCTTGCAAAGTTTCACACTTTATTCCTCAGAAACCCGAAAAATTCGAGCATACCTAAACATTTCGCATATTTGGGCTAAACTAGAATAATTAAAATTAATCATTTTATCAGGTATACAAATTACGCTACACTTATTAGTCTTAAAATAAGTTGTAAGATGAACACTACTCGTATTGATGAAGCGCATTCAAATCACTTTGAAGTTTAAAAGCATCAGTTGGTTTGGTTATTTTCAGAAACAATTTACAATTTGATCAGCGATCGGTTTTAGTCAATAAGTCAAATAAACATGTTTTCAGATGGTATGAAATGGTAAAACATTTCATATCGCTGTCTTTCCTACTATTTCTCGCATTGTTTCTCGAACATCATAGCGCATATTTTTGATTTCGAACATCATGATTCGAAACATCCTCTTGTATTACAGTTTCTGATCAAATGGCTGTAGGTTTTTTCAGGCAGAAGCTGTTCTAAAAACTGGTAAATTTATTTAAGATCTTTAGCCTTCAATTTTCGAAAAAAATATGATTTCCAGGAGCTATTAATTTTCATTAACCTCTTCGTTAGAAAGCCCATTAGTGCTAACAAATATTGGATTTTTAGCTGGTGCCGTCATAGGAAACCTCGTCTCAGGTTTAGCAATATAGGCCACAGGTTATAAAGACATTGACTTAGGAAAAACGGGTTTCAACTTCTTTTGTGAGTGTCCAGCGCTTGCTTCTTAACAAAAAAGCGCCTTTGGACTCTTAAATTTAGACTCACTTTCTGCAGCTTGTCCTTAATGCATATGAAATTACATAAGTGGTTCCAAATAATTTCTGGTTCTGCTTAAAGTCTTAGTATCGAGTATACAATGGACTTCTTAACAGGTCCAAACTAGTACCAAAGCTAAAAAATGACAATTATTTTAGCGTTAGGCAGTGAACGGTTAGTTTTAATTAGAGAATACTGTTCACTAAATGTTTTCATTAAAACACCATTAATATTTATATAATTACCAGTCATCCATTCAAATGCTACTTACATATGTTATCTATTTAGATTTCATCTTTGTAGTTCTTACTTTCCGTGTTGAAAATACTTTACTTTCGCTTCTAACAACAAGCATTTATGCTGCTTTTTGAGCAGACACTTCCAATAGCAATTGCAAACAGAAAATTAGGTCAACGACCGTCAATGTCGACGAATAAACTGCTTCTCCTTCTGATGCGGTTGTTGGATGTGGCGTTGTTTTATTTAATTTTTAAAACGTAATATTTTTTGCTGCCTTTATTTTTAAATTGCGCAAAACATTAATGGTTGTTTTAGTTGAGCTTGAAAGAAATATTGAAGGTGTTTTTCTTTTGTTGTGTTTGATGTTCGTAAAAAAGTACTGAAATAAAAAAAAATGTTTGACCTAAAACTGATTTGACAAAAACTAGGCTACCCAACATGTTTTCAATTTAATTTATTTGATTTCTTAGCTATTTATTTTATAGATGTACAAAACATTCAGTTGTATAAATATTGGGAATCGCTGGTTGAAAATAGTAACAGTGGAAAGTGCTATAAATTGATGGCTGACACTATGAACATTAGGTTATTCATTATTTCTCCAATTGAAGAATTTCGGGAGGGTGAAATAAAATGACTGCCAATATAAAAATTATTACTTTTCCGATTTTCCTGAAAATTTAAAAGTTTTTAGAACAGTTAGAAATACGAGCATCAAAATTTTATAACAAAGCCAAATTATTTTGTTTTTTTTTCCCATAACATTTTATAGAAATTCATAATATATTTTTCTGTAGTACTTCATTTGGGTACTTCATGCTAAGAAAATTTCTCTCAGTAAGCAATACATTTTTTTTCAATTTTCCTGAAAATCGAAAATTTGTAAACAGCTCTAAATTGCTGTTGAAGATCTCGAAGTAAGCTCGACATTCACGGTTAAACTGTGTTTTGACCGACATAAAAAATTTTTTTTTTATCAATTGTGTGATGGGAGGAAAAACATACGATTTATGTTTTGATATTAAATATTTCAAACTGCACAAAATAGGTGAAGGACGTTTAGAATGTTTTCGTAAAATTGTGATTACTGTTGAAATCATTAATTAAAGCATAATATGTATGAGTAAATCAAATTTCGGAAAATAAGATTTCTATACATGTAAAAATAAAACTTGATATTAGAAGTACTAATCATTGGGCATTAAATAGCTCATTTCTTATTTATCATATTTAACATTGCGTTAGGTTATCTTATCGAAATCCATTTATCTAACAGTTATATTGTTACTAATAACAAAAATTAAAAAATAAAATGAAACTAATATCACACATTTTCTCTTCCCCATTATATTTTGATTTAATTTTCTATATTTATTTTACGCAAAAATTGGCACTTTTTGTGTTTTTTTTTATTATTTATCTTGTTTTTGTGTTTTGTTTATTTTCATTTTTAATTTCTTTTTATAGAATCACAGTGGACTTCTTCGCCTACGAGGCCTCAGAGCCCGTCTCAACAGCAGACAAGCTTCGACACACTCACATGTAAAATATTTGTAAAATCATATTTGTTTTGTTTTTTAATTTCTATCTTATTTTTTGTTAAAATTTTTGTGTTTATTTTACCGAAAAAACAAAAATTGTTACTACGTTCAAGTATATTATTTTCAGTTTTTAATTCAAGTTGTTTGCAGTATTATATACTAACAAATACTAACTATAAATGTGATACTATATAGTATTCCTTTTAGTTTTATGTTCCCATAATCGACTAACACTTTTGTATAATTACATTTGTTGTTGTTCTTGCTTTCGTAGTTATTTTTGTTGGTTTTGTGTTTTAATCTTGTACTAATGCATTCTCTTGAATGTACAGAGAAATCTGAAAATTGTAAAAATTTGTAAAAACAAGAAAGAATCTCACGAATTAAGGGAGAAAACTGAATTATGAGGTCCGAAAGAAGCTGTTTTCGCGAAACAACTGAGCTGAATTAACTTTTTGGGATGCTTTCATGTTTATTTGAACTAAAAAATAATTATACCTACGACATACATAAATAAGCTATAAACAGATCGTAGAGCACCTCGCCACTGAAGTATCCAATTGGCGGGAAAGGTACAGCTCGGTGTTCTAGTCTGCAACAAAAATAAAAATATTTTGTTTTAATATCATCTTGTGGGTGAACTAAGAAAACCCAGGAAAAAAATTTTAAAATCAAAATTTTTGAACCTTTGAAAAAAAGGAGTGTTTTTTGAAAAGAAAAAGTCACTTCAACCCAATATATAAGCCGTTTATAAATACTTTTTCTACAGTAATTTTAGTTCAGATGGAAGAAAATACAATACTATAGTAAATAAGAAAGTTTGAATGGAGTGAATAAGCCCTACAATACATTAGCATTAAATGGTTTTTTTTCAATGATTTTTTGGACCATAGGGTTCTGCTTTGCGACAACCATTTTGTATTTAATGTATCGATTGCCATCTATAAAAAAATTTTAACTTTGCGGGAACTTCGTTCTATTATAGGATTTCTGTGTAATCACTCGTTTGCATGTGCTGACTGCAGCTCATATACCGTTATGGCCTTTCAGTTTATTTTTTGTGATAAACGTTAGATATATACATATTTAAAAAACGAAGGTACTGATAAACTCTTATCAGTATGACGTACTTAAATAACTTATCGCCAATGTTTAAATTTCATATTTTGTGATACTACCATAATTATTTAGAAACCATCCGGCAGTGGCAAGGAAATCGGACTAAATAATACACATTAATTTATTAAAAATTTTCGTTGTAAACGTGAGAGAAAATGATAAAAGCTTTTAAGATTTCTATTGTAGATTGTGCTATTGTAAATCACATAAAAGTGGAGTGTATCGAGTTAGAGAATGAAACTTTAAAGCAAAGATATCTTTACGCGGGCTTGTTCCGATTCAAAATGATTAAGCTCGAAAAAAAAATACGGCCGAAAACGGTAAAATAGTGTGAATATCAAAATATATTTTGAGAAAGACTTTTATAAATAAAATAATTCATTTTTAAACTGATTTGTTTAAGTTTTTCTATTTTATTTTTTTATAAAGTTAAAGCATTTTTAAACAAAAATGATTTTTGTATGAACATTCAAACAAAAATGATTTTAGCTTTTTATTCTATTCCCCACAGTCTTTGAGATATTTCGTTTCAAAAAAAAAAAAGAAAAACAAAGTGCAGTTATTTAAAGAATGACCGATATATATTATACATATATTGTATATGACCTTCAATATCTTACAATGGGACTATTGTGCGAAAAATTTTAACTGTAGTTAATATTATACCATCCCTCCTGATAATTTCATCCTTTAACTCGATACATGCCACTTTTCTACTATCACTTCTTGAACTAACAGCATGTTTAAAAAATCAATTTTATGAGAAAAATTTCCCTATCGGGTAATTAAAGAAAATTTGTTAAATTGACATGGGAGTGAGTATTATCCATAAAAATATTCTTGGGAAATTTTTTTTGTTACTCTCACTGTTGTGGAAAGGCATTTGTTTTACGTGTAATTTAAGGAAATCAAATCCACTTTTATAAGAGACAGTCTTTTGAAAGTTTTTTTTATTTATTCAACTTAATTTTTACCGCTGTGTGTAAGTATGCTTTTGCATACAAAAAGTTTTAATTTAAGAGAACTGCATGTATTGATTTTATTTTATTGTAAAAATTGAACTTTGTTTATAAAAAAATGATCAAGTTCATTTATTTACTTTAGTTAGAAGAAGAGACTTGCAAAAATCAAGCTAAAACAACATTTATTACAACTTTTATTTAGCTTTTTGTTTTTGTTTATTTTTAATTGTAAATAAAGTTATCGAAGTAAACTAAGACTTGTTTTCTTGGCACATTGCAGCACCACCAGCTCCCGGTTCATCAGTTAATCCAACCGCCGTTACTAGCCCAAGCGCTCAGAATGTTGCAGTCGGTGGCGCCACTGTTAGTGGTGCGGCTGCTGCTGCTCAGGCCGCTGCTGTTGCATCGGCGCTTGGTGCTGCTGCCACTGTTACTGCCGCAGCGGCTGCAGCTGCCACAACGCCAACGCAACCCGAACTGCCAGTATTTACATGCCCACGTCGACCCAATCTGGGACGCGAAGGACGACCGATTGTTTTGCGCGCCAATCATTTCCAAGTGACAATGCCACGTGGTTATGTGCATCACTATGATATCAACATACAGCCAGATAAATGTCCACGCAAAGTGAATCGTGAGATTATTGAAACAATGGTGCACGCCTATAGCAAAATTTTTGGTGTGCTGAAACCTGTCTTTGACGGACGAAATAATTTGTATACGCGAGATCCATTGCCAATTGGCAACGATCGTTTGGAATTGGAGGTGACGCTGCCGGGCGAAGGTAAAGATCGAATATTTCGTGTAACAATTAAGTGGATGGCTCAGGTGTCACTATTTAACTTGGAGGAGGCACTAGAGGGTCGTACGCGTCAGATACCTTATGATGCTATTTTGGCATTGGATGTTGTTATGCGGCATCTGCCCAGCATGACGTATACGCCGGTAGGGCGAAGTTTCTTTAGCTCACCCGATGGTTATTACCACCCATTAGGTGGTGGTCGTGAAGTTTGGTTTGGTTTCCATCAAAGTGTACGTCCGTCGCAGTGGAAGATGATGCTAAATATTGATGGTAAGTTAAAACAGGAACACACTTTCAATATTTTTCATAAAAATAAATCGAATTACTTATATTTTGGTCAGTTTCTGCAACGGCTTTCTACAAGGCTCAACCTGTTATTGATTTTATGTGCGAAGTGCTAGACATTAGAGACATCAATGAACAACGTAAACCACTCACTGACTCACAACGTGTCAAATTTACAAAAGAAATTAAGGGACTCAAAATCGAAATTACCCATTGTGGACAAATGCGTCGCAAGTATCGTGTGTGCAATGTTACCAGACGTCCAGCACAAATGCAATCGTAAGTATTACATACTTTATAATAGGGTTGGACAGTAACACTACTATAGTTAAAAGAGCTATTGATTTAACTTTAATAAGAAAATAAATATTACAAAACCTGGCTGCAATATTTCCATCCACATGGCATATTATCTTCAAGTGTTGAAAAACGAAATATAAGTATCAGATAATAATAGAGATCCAATGGTGCCAGTGACTATTTGACCGAAAAGCAATCACAAAACATAATTTGACCAATTTTTCATCATAACGAATCCTCTTGCGTAGACAAAAAATAGTGTACCAGCACGCAGGGCAGTTTTATCGCTGAATTCATGCACCCCTAAGGCAGCAAATGCTTTGAATTGCTGGAAATTGAGATAGATAAAAAATCTCAATTTGCCGAATTATGGCACATTTAACGGCCCAGTGCGGCCCGGTGAATTAAGGTAGCGTCTGATCTTCATTTGGCGTATGCAAGACGTGAGATACTGTGTATGGTAAGAGCGGAGAAACTATGTAGTGTAGTCTTATTTGTACCAGGTGAGAAGAGTAGTGCTATGCTGTGGCCCAACCATATAGTGTCTGCGGTGGTTCCAACATTAGATGGATAGGAAGGGGGCATAGTACGGCAGTTTCGGTGGAAGAGGGTTACGTTGAGTGGGGTCTCACTGCATAGTAGTTAGATATGGAGTGGGTCTAATTATTAACGCTATTTTCCGTAATATTAGATTATAATTTGTTAGGGGAAAAAGGAAAAAAAAAACAAACAATTTCATTGGAGTAAATTTTTCGCATTTTAATTCATAAAGTTTTTTTTTATCAAGACAGATCGTCACAAGCAATCCAAAGCACTTGTCGCCGTAATTTTTTTTTTTTTTTTTGTGTGGATGAAGCTGTAATAGCTGAGTGGGCACTTTGGGAAATAATTAAATAGAATTGGTCAAAATATCAAATTATTTTTGATAAAATATCTGAAATCTTTTTCTGACATGATATAGTGTCGATCATTGAATGCTTTAAGATTTAATAATTATACTAATAAAAATGAAATATTAGAAGAAACTTTCTTAGTTTTTGAGATTTTTGGTTGAAAAGTTAACTTCGCGAAAATTATAAAAAAAATCGAAATATAATGCTGAAATCTCAATAAATTAAATAGATTCAACATTGAGTATGTTTTACAATGTTATTGGAGAACGAGAATTTCCCAAAACAAAATGTAATCCTAATCTCTTCAAAACCAAACATGAAGTAATATAATTTTTCTTTTAAGATTTCCTCTGCAACTCGAAAACGGACAAACTGTCGAATGCACTGTGGCCAAATATTTCCTTGATAAGTATCGCATGAAGTTACGCTATCCACACTTGCCTTGTCTGCAAGTGGGTCAGGAGCACAAACACACCTATTTGCCGCTGGAGGTGTGCAACATAGTTGCCGGTCAACGTTGTATTAAAAAACTTACCGATATGCAAACCTCGACAATGATTAAAGCCACCGCACGTTCTGCACCAGATCGTGAGCGTGAAATAAACAATTTGGTGAAGCGCGCAGATTTTAATAATGATTCATATGTGCAGGAATTCGGCTTGACTATATCTAATTCAATGATGGAGGTGCGTGGACGTGTTTTACCACCACCAAAATTGCAGTATGGCGGACGTGTATCCAGTATGACTGGGCAGGTTGGCACAATATCAATCACCAATGTCATAGTGTTTCTCAACAATTTATGTTTTTCTTGTGTTTTAGCAACTTTTCCCGCCTCAAAATAAAGTAAGTTTAGCCTCACCTAATCAGGGTGTATGGGATATGCGTGGTAAACAATTTTTTACTGGCGTGGAGATACGCGTTTGGGCCATTGCTTGCTTTGCACCACAGCGCACCGTGCGTGAAGATGCTTTAAGAAATTTCACTCAGCAGTTGCAAAAGATCTCGAATGATGCAGGTATGCCAATTATTGGGCAACCCTGCTTCTGCAAGTATGCCACTGGACCTGATCAAGTGGAACCCATGTTTAGATATTTAAAGAACTCTTTTAACGCTTTACAATTAGTCGTTGTTGTGTTGCCAGGAAAAACGCCTGTTTACGGTAAGTTGTGTCAATGACAATTCCTACATATGGTATGTACACATACCAGTAGTAAAATGTAGGAGTCAGTTGAATCACAATTAGGAAATTTCAATAAATCATTTCCTTTTATTTTAAAGCTGAAGTAAAGCGTGTCGGTGATACAGTTTTGGGCATGGCTACACAGTGTGTTCAAGCAAAGAACGTCAATAAGACATCACCACAGACGCTGTCCAATCTTTGTCTCAAAATTAATGTAAAACTAGGCGGCATCAACTCTATTCTTGTGCCATCCATACGTCCTAAAGTATTTAATGAGCCAGTTATATTTTTGGGTGCCGATGTTACACACCCACCAGCTGGAGATAATAAAAAACCATCGATTGCAGCGGTGGTTGGTTCGATGGATGCGCATCCATCGCGCTACGCAGCCACAGTTCGAGTACAGCAGCATCGTCAAGAAATTATACAAGAGTTAAGTAGCATGGTTCGAGAATTACTGATCATGTTCTATAAATCTACTGGTGGTTACAAGCCGCATCGTATTATTTTGTATCGCGACGGTGTCTCCGAGGGACAGTTTCCACATGTATTGCAACACGAACTTACAGCCATACGTGAGGCGTGCATCAAATTGGAAGCAGAATATCGCCCGGGCATTACCTTTATTGTGGTGCAAAAGAGACATCACACTCGTCTTTTCTGTGCCGAGAAAAAAGAGCAAAGTGGAAAGTCGGGCAATATACCAGCTGGCACTACAGTTGACGTAGGCATAACACATCCAACTGAATTTGACTTTTATTTGTGCAGTCATCAAGGCATTCAGGTGTGTTTTATTTTGTAATTTAAGATAACAAATTTCAATGAAATTCTCATAATAACATATTCGAGAAATCGTATCACCTATACTTATTATATTTGCTTTTGCAGGGTACTAGTCGTCCATCACATTATCATGTTCTTTGGGATGACAATCATTTTGATTCAGATGAGCTGCAGTGTCTGACATATCAGCTATGCCACACATATGTGCGATGCACTCGTTCTGTTTCAATACCAGCACCAGCCTACTATGCTCATCTGGTGGCATTTAGAGCAAGGTATGTAATTTGTTTCTTTTACAAAACATTGTTAACCCATTGAAACGGTTCTTTTATTCTTTAACACAGATATCATTTGGTCGAAAAAGAACACGATTCTGGCGAAGGCTCACATCAAAGCGGTTGCTCTGAAGATCGCACACCAGGCGCTATGGCACGAGCTATTACTGTACATGCTGACACCAAGAAGGTTATGTACTTTGCTTAAACACAATAACACATCAACAAACACAATCAAAACAAATGTGAATTTAAATCCAAGCTCATAATTTTTTAAAATTTTCTCTAAGAATATGGCCAACAGGCATGTTACATGTATCACTTCCGAGTCAAATTCATGGGAATTACATTGAACTTTGTGTGATTTCGTTTCACTTTCACTCACAAGTGAAATCTAGAACATGACTGTAAATCTGGCATTTCATCTGGACAACAAGTAAACATTTCGAAAATACGAATTCGAATATAACTAAAGCATTATATATAAGATATGGAGAATTAAACCAAATAACATCATTTTTCTAAGGTATCATATAAAATAAGCAGCTTTACAAACATTTTTGCTGAAATGTTACACACATAATCATGAATAACGTTTTTCTTAAGCATAAAGCATTAAAAGAATAATAGGAACTTAAAACATAGATAAAAAAAGAGTCGTATCAAACTGGGAAAAGTGGGAACAAACAGCATAATATTTTAGCGAAATGAAAACAAAACCTTAATACATACTACTACAAATTTTTTTACGTGATTATTTTAATCCTTTTTTTAAATAATTGGTCGTTTTTACATTTAAAAACATTTAACATCAGAGAAAAAAAGAAATCTTAACATTACAAAAAAAAAAAAAAAAACCAATACCAATTATTGTAAGAAGTATGGTGCGCACACTGGACTTAGCTGCACCCTTGAAACACTCGAGTTTTGTCCATATTTTTGGACGAATAGTTCATGAGAATTTGTTTATTCAAATATCCTTTAATATAATTATGAACTACAATAAATGCTATGGTAAGTACTTTTTTCAGTTTTAATTTTACCATTATATTGCCTATTAACTTATGGAAATGTACTTAAATGGATCCGAATATTAAATAAGGTCTGAACTTCACATTACTATTAGTTTCCAAATATTTTTAGTTTCGATTTGTTTGCCCGGAATTAAATTGAATTGAATCCAAGCTTAGTATAGACTTCAAAGTTTGAAGTTTTCCCTCATAACATAGACAATTTTATCAACAAATTTACGGCCAAGTAAAATTCGCTACGAATTATACTAACTATAAAACAACTGGAAAAAGTACTTACAATTGCATTTCTCTGAGTTTAGTATTATAATTATGTTATGGCTACGCAAAGTTCGCGCACTGTATACTTCTGAACTACCAAAATCGTAAATAAAATTTCCTATTTTAATTATTTATATTTTTTTTGCTACTTACCAAATCAAAAACTTAAAAATTTAACATTTATTTGTTAAAAAACACAAAATTGAATATCTTCGAATTATACCTACATTTATACATTTATATTCAATGCAATTTCAATTCAATATTAAATTAAATATTTTAGTATATCATGACCTTTTTAAAGACTTTATGTAAGTACTCCAAAAATGCAATAAATAATACCTATTTTATTTTGAGTATACAAAATAATTTGTTGCTCCTCAAATAAGCTTTAAAATTACCAAATCTACTTCCAATGAATGCTTTCTCTCGATGCTCCTTTAAAATATGTATGCATTTGAAACATATTTTTGATGAAATTAGTTTTTAAGTACCTATTGACCGAAATCGTTTAACATTTATTTGTTAAGGCAGCCCAAACATTGCACTCCGCTTTAAAAAAGTCCTTCCTGAGCAATTAATTATTAATGTAATTTATATTTAAATATTAGCATACCAAAATTTTTTTCAAATTAAATATAGTTTTTAAGCGGCTAAAAATGAAACCTACATAAAAAGATTACAAATACTTGTGTGTGATAGAAATTAAATGCTTGTGGTGATATTGACAAAAATAGTGCACAAAAACTTTAGTTTTTAAAAGTCAGTTGACAATATACTTTTTATTTTCAAAATCAATTAAGGGATAATCTACAAATTCGATATCTTCAATACTCTTTCTGCGTGCTCCACGTTAGTATGTAGGCTTTGTTAATGGCTGCTGTAAAATTTTCGCCACTTTTAGACATACCCTTTTTATTACACATTTAAGTAATAAGTAAATCCAAAAACCTGAATTTTATTTTATATCTTCAATACATTTCAATACTAGAGCAATTAATTTTTATTTAGATAACAAAACCTGAAATGACGGCTGGTCACGGCCGCATTTCACTACTTATATATATTAAATTGCGGACGCTACTCTGCGCTAATGCGGATATTGCGCCGCTAAACGGTTTCGCATGTTTTAAATTTATAGAAACCGTTTAACATTTTATATGTTAGATATGTTGGTGTACGGGTTTATAATTTTTATTAATCATTTAAGTCGCTACATTTATCATTTAAGTTGAAAGCAATTTAAGCAGTGAAATTTGTTATGATATTTTAAATGGTAATTCTTAACAACAATTTTGTAAGTTGCTTAATCATTTTTCTAAATTTGTGACACAGAATAAAGTTAACACTTGGTTATGCCTTAAATTAAAATTAAAGAAAAAAGGTTTTTAATTTAAGTTTTTTTTTTTTGACTCTCAAAAACACAACAGACACCAACGAAACAATTTTAATATTTACATTTTTATTTTAGAATTAACAAAAAAGATTAAAAAAAGATATACAAAAAATGTCAACCTTAATAAGATAAATTACTTATTTCAACAAGAAAAAACAAGGGATTAAAATTTTAAATTTTATTACTTACATTATTTTTAAGAAAAATATATTATATTACACAAATTAAACAAAATAAAAAACAAATTAAAAGGATATAATCATAAGTTTCTTCTTTGCTAGTCTTTTCAGTTATATATTGAACGATCTAAACCACTCTGGCCTATTAATGTACCAACGTTTTTCACTTTACTTATTTTTTTTCTTATAGTCTTCGAATGTGTAAAACTGTACCACTCCCAATGCTTTCTCAGTTCGTCGAAAAAAAAATTGTTTCCAAACACTTCTTGTTTCTAACTGTAATTCTAACAATTTTTCAATAATTTAAGGTCGATTATAAGTGGATCGAATCTCGCATTAAAATCTCTGCTAACGTTGATTTGATTGAGTTTCTATCTTTAATAGGGCCACCAGATGACCTGCCTACAAAAGTAGTGTATGTCAAAAAATTCCAATTTTGGAATGAAAACCAAAAATTTTTTTAGTCCCATAAAAATATTTTTGATGAGCAAAAATAAAAAAAAAAAAAAAGATCCTCGTTTCTTACGAAAAACCCCAGCAAAATTAAAAGAATATTTGAAATAACTTTTATTTTACAATGCAAACATCGGAAGTAGCAAAACCATCCAAAAGTAGTGCATTTCAAGTGAAAAGTAGCAAAGCCTTGCAAAAGTAGCACATTTGATACTTAAGTATGCCATCTGGTAGCCCTAATCTTTAAAAATCTCATAATTTTTTAAAATTCTCTGTAAGAATCAAATTCATGGGAATTTCATTGAAATTTTTATGATTTCGTTTCACTTTCACTCACAAGTGAAATCTAGAACATGACTGTAAATCTGACATTTCATCTCTGCCAAGATGAGGTTATTTCGCAGATTGCATCACATTATATTTTTAAATTAAAAAGTATGCAACT
This sequence comes from Tricholauxania praeusta, assembly GCA_949775025.1. Lineage (NCBI taxonomy): Eukaryota > Metazoa > Arthropoda > Insecta > Diptera > Lauxaniidae > Tricholauxania > Tricholauxania praeusta. The sequence continues at coordinate 122,601,373 of OX459031.1, read as the reverse complement.
GCTTACGATAAAATGAAAATTTTCGTTTAGTGTAGTAGTTTTTTTAAATACAATTTTTCAATTAAAATCCAAAACATAATTGATAACAATAAGATATATTTATTTCTAAACTTATGTTAGAAATTACAAACAAATTGATTGACAAAAATTTAAATAATAAAAGCAGCAAAGTCAAAACAAAATATAATGGATTTATGCTGCTTATAATGATATGCCGGGAATAATATTTAATAATACTTATGAAACCTAAGGAAAATAAAATAAAATAGAATTAATAAAAAAACATTGAAACGAAATATGGGAAACTAGTAACTTTTTGGTGATCTTACAAGTGCGAGTTTAAGCAACTGAAACCAACAACAACATTTATTATTAATTTTGAAATATGTATGTATATTATAACAAATTAATTTAATAAACATACAATATGCTTATAAACAAAACTTAAAAAAACAATATAATGCTATTGTAGCTGTATCTAATGCATATAGTAAATGTATTTTTAGTAAATATTAATCTGTCATAAAATAAGAGAAATGTATTTGCACCAGTAAAATATTCTATCCTATCCAACTGAGGATGCTTGCGCGCTTAGTCTGCTCATCTGTAGCGCCATTCGCCATGAAATGTTGATCTAGTTGCAACAGATATGTGCTCCATTTGTCGCAGGCTTTGTTGAATATTAAGGGATAACATTGATAATTTGAAAGTCAACTTTTTACTAAAGTCGCGCACTTCAGGAACCAATTGCATGCATAGAGGATAGTAATATGTGCTATTAAACCATACTATGTATATAGTATATCCAATCCAATCTTTAGGATGGGGTCTACTTAATTTTCGAAGAAATATGGGGAATGAGCCTTTCGGACGATGATACAGTGGGTGGAAACAGGCTTCATCGCTCACTATCAAACTGTCAAATTCCTAAGGTTTCGTTCATTTTCAAAATAAAACTCGATGATTTTTTTCGTTGTTTTGTTCCATATTAAAATCCCGTATTGTTGTTTGCACTATTTTGAAAAAAATAAATACTGAAATAAAAAGTTAAAACTTAAGCCAAATTTAAATGTTTATTTTAAAAAAAAAAAAAACAATAGATATCAACTAAAAATCTAGATATTAAATCACTAAGTATGAATCTTTAAATATATTTAACCATATATCACACCGAAAAGTATAAGTGTTTTGAAGACTCGTTAGTTTTTTTTTTCAAGGCGACAAAATATTGTATCTAATTTCATGGGAAAAAAATTTTTAGTGGCTTTTTAATAATGAATAAAAAAGTTGTAAAAGCACCATTTTAATGATTAAAACTTCAAAATTTAAGACAAATTAAATTTTAAAAATTGGTAATGGCTAAAAAATTTAATGAAAAATGTATGACCATATCCATCTCGTAGATGCAATAAAAGGGATACCTGGATTTAACCTTTGTTTCAAGGTCAAATAGTAGTGATCATAATGGGATAATTTTTCGTCTATGGAGCAACACTTGAACTTGTGCATGCAAAATTAATCATTCTTCTATCTTCTGTCAGGGACTGCCGACTTTGACAAACAAAAATCTAAAAAGGTACATTGAGCCCTGCAAGTTCGCAGCACAGACAGGGAGCAACAAATCGTACACGTACCGCCCTAATAACAGCGGATGATCTTTCATTTTTTGCTCATAAAATTGAATACGACTGCAATAATAAAACGAAATTTGAACAATTTTCCGTAGGCCGTAGGCTTTTGTTAAATTCATAGATGAGGACTTTTCAAATCGAAAACGTCAGGAACAAAAAAAAAATGTTTTGGAATTTGGAACTGATTGTCCTACAAAATTGCTTTAAAAATAAAGACGACGGAAAATCAGATTTGCACGGGACGCTTGGGTAGCTAGCGGCGCTTATGTTGACGATATTTATTTGACAGATGAAACCTAAGGAAAATAAAAAGAAGTTGTTTAAATTAAGGGAATAACATAAATCAATGCAAAATTTAAAATTGATACAATAATTTATAAATTTAAACTTTAGTCAAAAAATAAAAGTTAACTTTTTTATTATTCTGAAAATAAACACAAATTTTGTTGGAAGAAACTTATGAAATTAAATTTAAGTTAACAATTTTCTGATATAAAGGACACTAGACAACACAATCTAAGCATTTCAATTAGATGTTAAGAAAACAATTAAATCTGAACAGAAGATTGTAACAATTATTACGTAAAATCATTTATAAAATAATTATATGTTATGTACCTAAATATCATATTTGGGTGCGTTGAATATGCAAACAAACATACATATATCTACATATTTTACTCAATGATGAAATGTTAATAAAGCATTAAATAAGTAAATAAATGATATATTTGAAATTTTTAAGGGGGAAAATAAATTTAGTGATTTGGTTGAATTTTTTTGCAAGGAAGGAGTGTATATAATTTATTGAAACTTTGTGCACATTTTATGCGTATATTAAACTAAATATTTTGATTTTTTCAGTATTTCTTCAGAAATTATGGAAGATATCAGCTGCCATCTATCAGGGGTCACCATCAGAAGTAGTTTTCATCTAAGATCAGTAGGTTTTAAAACTTACTTAAATGACATGTCATTTTATGAACTTAGGGTCTCCCAAAAAACTTCAAATTGTGATGCTTTAAAAGTGTTAAACAAAAGGGCAACATTTTTTGCCAAAAAAACGCGTTTATAAAAAAATTACCGTCCCGGCACCAACAATAGTTTTAATATCAATTTGTGGAATAAAAACAAAATTCAGTTTCTAAACCCATTTTCCCTCTAAAGCGACGTTGAGGGCGGTCAATCTACTAAAAATTTTCAATGTTGATAAGAGTTCTTAGTCGGAGAAGCCAGCACCAAATGTTGCACTGCACTGGCCAAATGACATGGTCCTCAGCGAAAAGTAACCTTTTACTGACGTCCTGTTTGGATAGGGAAGGTACTTTTCTGGATCTCTTTGCCTTTAAACTATTATAAATTAGCCTTTTCCGAATAGTCGAAGTGCTTACATCCATGGAAAGTTAATTTTTTACTTCATTTGAAAGTGCAAAGGGGTTGTCTCACAAATCTCAAGAATTGGCGGTATTTTTGACTTTGGTCCAGGCGTTTCCTTCTGTGGTGTATATTTTATTGCATTTTCTACCATTCTCTTAGAGCAATTCAATGTTCTGGCTATTCCTCGCTATGAAAATTCGTTATCGTGAAGGTCTTTTATGTCTCTACGAAGCTGGACGCTGCAATGCCGTCCTTTTCCTACTCTGAATCACCAAATTACATTATTTGGTTATTTTTTCAAATTATAACTTTAGATCATCTCATATGCAATGCATTTATAACTTATAAATGTTTAAAGACGACAAAGCTTCAAAAATATAACTTACTTTGTGTTCGCGTCCCTATTATTTCGCACAGGCTAAACTGAGCCCACTTCACAATACGATCAACAACTTCGAAATGACGAAATATATTTTTACTCTGATATCGGTTCTTTACTGCACTGGCATCCCAGCAATTACTGTAATGTAAAATTTTATCTCAAATTATTCAACCAGAAGCAGAGGAGTGTTTGAACTTTTTTAATGTAAGTTTCCCTATTATTTTTCACATGACTGTATATAGCATGCGCATATACTTAAAATATAATAGAAAAAAAAAATAGTACAGGTTCTACCGAGATTTGAACTCGGATCGCTGGATTCAAAGTCCAGAGTGCTAACCATTACACCATAGAACCTCGGTGCGAAATGTGAGGCAAAAATAGTTTTTTCTTTTGTAATATTTTTCCTAGTTGGCAATGCTATTTTGTGATACATCTAAAATAATACAAAATAGGATTGATAGCCAAGTCAAAATGATTTACATGAAAAATTTAATGAATATGAAAATTTTATTTTTAATCATATGGATCAAAAGCGGTCCCTTCTGAGGTCCGGGATTAACGCCACTGATGTTTCATATCAATTTTTACCTCTCCCGATTTCGATCGGTGGAAATAGTTTGTAATCGAAATATGACCCAAAATAGTTCAATCCTGGATCCGGGACCATATCTAGCGATGTTCAAAATAAATTTTCGACCTACCTAAAAATTTAACTAAAAAATTTACCGAAGTGGGCACAAAACAGTCCATTCCCATGTCTAAAGTCGTCCCCACTAATGTTCAAGATCCATTTTCAACCTTTCTGTATCGATTGGTCTAAATATGTCATCGTGTTAACGTCAACCCCGAGTAGGATTTACATCAAAACAAAGTGTCCAGCTGACACCAACTGCAGTCATCACCAATATCCACAAAAGTATTTACTAAATTCACAGTAAAGAAAATCTGTCGATTGAGTTTAGCAATACCAAAATTAATTAACACGACGGCTTATACTCACATTTTTATCAGAATAACATTTGATGATATTGTGGGTTGACAAGTAAAATTCATAAGTACATTTTTTAAATTAAATCAAGATTTCATGTTGGAAATTTTGTTGTTGAAAAATCCTCTCTCAAAAAACGTCCAAAAAACACGCACAAAAATTTTAAAAAGATGGTAAAAATTCGGTATGCAAATTCACTAAATAGGTATGTATGTATTCATATTAAATTTGAGGATTATCTTGAATTCTTACAGCAATTATGCGTCGGAAAAGATATAAAATTTGATGATTTAAAGCAAAATAATAATGCCTAAAGAGTTACCATTACACTATGCTGGCGAATTAAGCGACAGATTTGTTGTAATTTTTTGACCATCACATTATTGAATAGCACAAGTTCATTAAACACACAAGCATCGCTTGATTGACAAATGCTGTATTTGTCAAACAAATCTCAACTGGTTCTATGGTGTAATGGTTAGCACTCTGGACTTTGAATCCAGCGATCCGAGTTCAAATCTCGGTAGAACCTACAATACAAAATATTTTTTTTTTTTTGTGTTAACTCTTTAATTTTATTTTTGTACCAGTTTAATTAATAGTTTTAGAAAAATATTGGTAATGTAAGGTACATTAATGCATAAATCTTTCTACCACGCAATTAAATAAAAAATTAAGTTAAAGAGACTAACTACGCTTTATTTAAAGACTTTTTAAAATTACTTGAGGTTTTATTATGAATGCAAATTTAATTTTAATAAAAAATAAAAGCTTACGACTAATCAGCTTAGCGCATACATTTTTGTTTTAATTTTTGATTGGCAAAATATTTTTTTATCTGCAAATTTTTCTTTTTTTGCAAGCATATTTTTTTTTATTTATAAAACATACAGTAGAATATTGGAATTAAGACGGTTAAAAATGTTAAATGAGACAAAACATTGAAACATATACTTATACATATTAAATTGAAATTTAAGTCAGCTGAAGAGTTTTGTTGTACCTGACTGTTTAATTGAGACCGACTTTGTCTGCAGTGTTTATAATAAGATTAAGACTGGCCTGTAATGTTCTTATTTGATTCATTGTATCCGGATCAATAGATTCTAATATTTCAGGTTTTAGTTCCGATAATTTCTTTGGTCGCAACGAGAGAACACCGTTCCTAACTGGAATATTCACATTTGCAAATTTATCAGGTAAGCTATAAAAAAAAATAAGAGGATAACAAAAAGTGAAATTAAAGACTTTGTTTGCGTTTAGCTAAATACAACTTACACTTGTGCGACAATTGGACTGCCGCACATTGACAACACCATTTCACCCGGTTTGGGCCAACGCATGAATGCTGTCGCCGGTGATGATGGTGATTCAGCACGAGCCTTCGCCATACTACGATCTGCACTAAAAGCTTTTGCACGCGGCGCTTGTGGTGTACGCAATTTGCTGCGCGGTGCATGATCTGGTGCCGATTTTTGTTTCGTAGCTGAGACTGGTATGTATTCACTGCAAACTGATTTACTGCGTCTTGGACGCCGAGTCTTGGCCGAGCTGAATGGGCCAGGAGTGCGCCCACGTTGTTGTTGATGCTGTTGCACATGCAACAGTGTCACACCAGTTAATGCAGCAAGTGAGCCTGCGGAACTACCACCCGTTGTGCTATCTTCTGTAAGGTAGCCTTAACCAGTAATAATTCGTTTTCGTGGCATTTTTTTTATGTTATTAAGTAAGCAAATGCGCGCATGGTAGAGTTTAGAAACAAAATGTGTGGAAAAAATGTAAAAAAAAAACATGAAATTGCAACCAGCACCAAATTGTATGTGAATGAATAAAGGAGACAGTAGTTAAAATTTTAGAATAAATTCATAGCAGATTCCGCTACCACCAAGTACATGATATAATGAACATACTTAAAATTACCTTCGTCATTTGGATTAGAAGTTTTAGCTGATCTCATTGTGCTACTGTTGTAAATAGATTGGCTGCTGCTATTGCTAAGTCCCAATACGGTGGCATTTTGCGCTGATAAAGTACTGGTCAATTGCCAATCCGCAAACTTGGCTAGGTTCTTAAAGAATAAAAAAACGTTAGCCATAATTTTGTCAGGAATTTTTTTTTTCCAAATTTCTTATAACAAAATGAATGTGAATAAAAATGACCTATCAAATTTGGATTCGGAGATATATGTATGGACATAGCTATCTGGAGTTGCAGATATACATATGTAGCTTTTTTATGTTGGAAACTATCACACATGTAGACAGGGACCATGTTAGATATCTCATAAGGCTATAAAAATTACGTCTTAAATAAACTATCACCATCCACTTGCGCAATACCAACACGGGCAACTAGGTTTTTATAACGCTACGTTTTCACTATCGAAACGGACTATCAAATGGTGTCTTTTATGTTATGACTTAACTACCAACTTAGTAACGTAACGTTAAAGATATCACGACAGCCTGTTTTCATTAAACTGATAAGATTTATTATTAAACTAGCCCCTTTTGTCTCGTAAATTGAAATCTATTAATATTCCAAGGTATTCAATTTGCATCTAACTCTTGACGTCCTAATGTTAATATATCTGGAATGCTATTGAACAAATTTTAGATTTGAATACCGACAATTTTATAATTTAGTGACCTTCCAAATTATACCCATTTTGTTGATAACGGATGCACAACTTATGGCATTTTCGAGGTATACATACTAACAACCGCAGGAGAGCACTTGGTTGATGTTTGCGGAAAATGAAATTTTGAGATTGTAGTCTCCGTTTGTTACGAGAAGTCAATTCGAAATTGCTAAATTTTACATAATTATCTTACCAATTGTAAGAGGCTGTCCATGCTCATTTGCAGCAATCTTTTAGATATGCGTCGCAATAGTTGGTTCACTTCGGTTTCCATACTCTTTACACTCTCTTGGCCAATTGCTTCCAGCGAATTATTGAATTGATCGACAGATTGATCAAATTCTCGTATTTTTTCTTCACGCTGCGCTGCTTCACGATTACGTTTTGAGCTTTTTGATACTTTAGTTCGCGGCATTTTCTTAAAATTTTAATTTTTCCTAAATTTAATGTGTTTGATTTCTTCCTTCCAAATTTCAGCAGTTACTATATTTTCAAGCAGCAAACAATTTGATTTTAAGTTGGCTACAGTGTTTGCGCCTTAAAATCCCTTGCACGACGAGTATATACTGGTAATTTCTTACACATGCATTTCTTAATTACAAACAAATTTTCATTTAGCATATCTGTCACCCTCGCACCGAATGTACTTCCATTAACAGCCACTGGAGCTAACAGCGCTAGTGTGCTTCAACATTCACAATAGTTTTCATGAAATTAATTTCACACACTGGACCTTTTTTGTGCATAGGATTTTATCACTAATTTGCTCATATATCTTATAACTTGCGAGTCTTTTTCGAGTCATATTTTAGTCATATTTCTAATCATTTTCGAGTCATATTTGTAAGCATTTACGAGTCTTTTTTGAGTCATATTTCTAATCATTTGCGAGTCATATGACTTACATTTTTTCGCATCCACGTTCTTTCGCGTGTCCTTGCCGTTCTTTTCATCACCCTTCTAGTAAAGTTATTATGAAGCCTTTCTAAATCTCTCATATAGTTATAGCCCTGCAAACAATTAAACGTAATATTTCCACAGCATTTTCATTAAACAAATAAAAAAATACAACGAGGTCCTTAAAAACGACATATTGCCTGGTTATAAAATTTCAGCAAAAGGCAGTACACTGTCACAACCTTCTCAGGTTCATCAAGATAAGACAAAAAATCCATAATATAAAACTCTAGAAAAAAACAACAATTCGGAACATCATTTTTATCAAAAAAACGTAACATTTCCAACAAGGATCCCCGAAGAAAATATTTTCATTTCATATAATTCAAAAAATGACACATTTCCACTGCAAATTCATAAAAATGCAATATTTTCAAGAACGTCTATCAAAATAAAAAAGCTCTCTTTTAAGAATCTTCTGCAAAAATATAGCAAAGTGTGATATCTCCAGAGGCATTTTCTTCAAAATGGAACAATACTTTTTTATAACATTTCTAAAAAAAATATATTATATTAGATAATTTTTCCCCTTTCATCAAAATTTCCATGTTACAAAATTATTGCAACAAAAAAAAAAATAAATTTCCACAACAAAAAATTTCCATCTTATATAATTCCTTTTCGATGAAACTGGTACATTTCGAACAAAGAAAACGAAACATTTTATAAAATTTCTGCAAAAAGATATCAATATCATAGCAGTTCCACCAAAATGAAACATTTCCAACGAGATTCATCAAAACGAAAATTTTCCATTTGAAAAAATTCAAACCAAACTACGCTAAGGCAGAATCTCTCCGTCGTAGCATTTCTATCACAATGAAAAATTTCGAATACGGACAATCAAAACAAAAAGTTTCTAGTTGAGAGGTTGAAAAATGAGGTTGAAAAACTCGAAAAAAGTTGAATGCGGTTGAAGAAGTCGAAACATATTGAAAAAGATTGCAAAAATCGGAAAAATATGGAAAAGGTTGAAAAAAAATTGTAAGATCTTGGGTTGACAGTTGAAAAAGGCTGATAACTTTGATAATATATGAAAAATGTTGAAAAAAGTGGAATGATTTCAAAATAGTTTAAATACGCTGAAAGAGTCGAAAAAATATGGAACTACATATAATTAAAAAAGTTGAATAGGCTGAGAAGTCAAAAAAATATAGAAAAGTCGGAAATATTTGGAAAATATTGAAAATGATTGAATGAGTTGAAAAATGTTAAAAAATTGGAAAATAACTGAAAACGTTGAAAAAAGTTGAAACAGACTGAAAAATATTGAAACAGGTTGAAAATTGTTGAAACAGTTTGAAAACGCAGAAATATTAATTGGCTTTGAAAGTAACAATTAAACTTTAAAAAATGCAGAAATATTAATTGTCTTTTTGAAAGTAACAATCAAACAATCAAAGCTTTAAAAGCCCTGGAAAAAACCGCGAAAAGTAGTAGTAGCAGTAAGCTATATGTTACAGGATCCATCGTCTCTTTCTCCTCTGCATGCATGCAACAGCATGTTTCATGTAGCAAGTTTTGCTCTTTTACACACGCCGAAAGGAATAGCAGATACCACGCTGCTGCTGTTTCACTCGCACAGTTAAGGTACGTGTAAGGGCCTGGGTAACGGATGAGCCGTCAAAAAAAATCTTATCGACTTGGCAACGCTGACAGAGAAAAAAGTGATGAAGTAGACTGATAATTAGACATAGAGGGATGACGAAAATCACAGCCAGATGGCGTATTGACAGAAGCACGTGTATTTTTTCATGTCAAATGTCTCATTCGTCCATTTTCAATCTTTTTACACTTGGACGTGCTGCGAGCATCTACTATTTCCGTTTGTGATTTAAAAACAGGAAAAACTTAGCATGGCAGATATTGGTAACTACAAATTTGTCCTACAATTATAATACCCTTACTTTAAATTATTTACTTTCAATGTTTAAATGCATAACCAAATTTTTGATAAGTTAGCAGTATGGTGACCACGTTTTTTTTTTTTCATTAGAAATCAAGAAAGAAAAGAAAAAGAAACGAATCAAAGAAGAACCAATCGATGTGGATGATCTTGGAACACTACAAAAAAGTGGTAATTTTACTGTGAAACCATCCGAAAAAATAAGTAAATTGGACACATCGCAATGGCCACTGCTTCTGAAAAATTTTGATAAATTGAATGTGCGCACCAATCACTACACACCGCTGCCAAATGGAGCCTCACCGCTTAGTCGTGATATAAAAGAGTATATGAAGTGTGGCTTTATCAATTTGGACAAACCGTCAAATCCAAGTTCACATGAGGTCGTGGCCTGGATAAAAAGGATATTGAAAGTTGAGAAAACTGGTCACTCTGGCACATTGGATCCTAAAGTTACAGGTAAGAGTGTAACTTTTATATGAGGGATGATTGGGAAAGGTTAGATCGAAGATAATTTTCTTCGCGAAAATTTCTAGTCTCTTTTATCCTCGATTTGGCTTAAGTTTACTTTAGCTGACATTCTCCAAATCAATTTCTTTTTTTAGGGGTGATAGAACGTGAAAAATAAAAAAATATAAAAATTTCAGAAAAAGTCGCTCGGATCTAGTATCGGAGATATAGACATCGGAAGTTGCGGATATAGCTTTTGGAAAAATGGTTATAAGTTGGGAACCCCTGAATGGATTTCAAAAAAATGGGTGTTATAAGATAGATAATTTAATGGCCTACAATAATGGTGCGTGAAGTTTTGAAATTTGACCCATATTTTTGGAGATATTACGATTTTTGTGAAATTTCGACCAATTTTTTTTTGAAAAAACATTTTTTTTTCCAAAAAATGTGTTAATGACCTGAAACTTTTTTAGCATTTTAGGAAAGCTTATTTTATTCCCTTTAAAATAGTATATAGCTTGTTTTAAATTTTTGCGTATTTACCCCCTTTTTTGCCGGAAAATAAAAAAAAATATGCAATAAATTCTTATGAAAAGTCTCTATTTATGGACAAAAACAATAAAAAACCAACAACAACAACAATTATTGTAAGACCATTTTCATTTTAAAACTTAAAAATTTTTATTAAAAATTTTTCGCCTGCGGCGCTCTTTTCCTTCAACATAACCTCACATTTTAAAAAATTTTTAATTTATATGATAACCATATTATTTTATTATGAGAATCGTTTAAATAATAATAGTTGTAGGTGTACTAATCGTTGTTGTTATTGTTTTCCACTGTTTTTGCCCACAAAAACATAGTTTTCATAAGAATTCATTGAATATTTTTTTTTGATTTTCCTTAAAAAGGGGCTAAATTCACAAAAATTTACAAGAAACTATATACCATTTTAAAGGGAATAAAATAAGGTTTCTTAAAATGCTAAAAAAGTTTTAGGTCATTAACACATTTTTTGAAAAAAAAAATGTTTTTTCAAAAAAAATTGGTCGAAATTTCACAAAAATCGTAATATCTCCAAAAATATGGGTCAAATTTCAAAACTTTACTCACCATTATTGTAGACCATTAAATTATCTATCTTATGACACTCATTTTTTTGAAATCCATTCAGGGGTTCCCAACTTATAACCATTTTTATAAAAGATATATCCGGAACTTCCGATGTCTATATCTCCGATACTAGATCCGAGCGACTTTTTTTGATAATTTTATATTTTTTTGTTTTTAACCCCCTTTTAGGAAAAAAAAAATAAATAAAATTGGACAATGTCAGCTAAAGTAAACCTGTTCCCTCGATTTATCTATAATGTTAGATGTTTCCAGCCAAAGTTTACGTTGTTATTATTGAATAATAATAACATAGGCCCTCAACCTTGACTAACCACCATTTTGTTATTTCGATTCAAGAGAATGGCTGGAGACTTAGAATGTAATACCCCGACCATAAACGACTATAATTAGGAAAAAATTTTTAAGGCAAAAAATTGGTTAGAAATTTTTCATATTTTTCTAACAGTTCACTTGCTGACACGCTTTATTTAAAATTATTTAAATTGCCTTTGGTGGATATTACAATAACATTTTTTAAAGAATCATTTTTGATAAGCATGTTTTTTTTTCACCCCCATGGTAAAAACTAATTTTTATAAACTATTGATACTTTTTTTCAGGTTGTCTTATTGTGTGCATTGATCGCGCCACACGTTTAGTCAAATCACAGCAAAGTGCTGGAAAAGAATATGTTGCCATATTCAAATTGCATTCACCAGTTGAGTCAGTCGCTAAAGTTCGTCAGGGCTTAGAAAAGTTGCGCGGTGCGCTTTTTCAACGTCCTCCACTTATTTCAGCTGTTAAACGTCAATTGCGTGTACGCACAGTTTACGACAGCAAATTACTTGATTACGATGAATCTAGAAATATGGGTGAGCTATTTATTCCTATTTGAGTTTAATTAAAAAAAAAAAAAAATATATATACATTAAGTATATTGTAGCGGACGCTAATCTGCGCTAATGCGGATATTGCGCCGCTAAACGGTTTCGCATGTTTTAAACTTATAGAAACCGTTTAACATTTTATATGTTATTTATCATTTTCAAAATATTTAAGCATTTGCAAGTTAAAACGACTCATTTTTTAATTAAAAAATAAAACGAGTTACATAACTTTGAACAAAAACAACCTAACTTCATAAAATAGCTAAATGTGGCAGCGACTAAAATGTGACAAAAGCTGAATAGCAATTTTTATTCAGTCTTTCGCATGTTTTAAATTATATGCTATTTAGCAAAATGTTCCGAAAAATGCGATAGAAAAATTAAATCTCCAATATAGAGAGAGCAACATATAAGCACGTCTTTTTGATGACACATTTTTCTCTTGCTCCTTAATCAACATAAAGGTGTTTTTTGGGTTAGTTGTGAAGCTGGTTCGTATATACGTACTATGTGTGTACATCTTGGACTGGTGCTTGGTGTTGGCGGTCAAATGCTGGAGTTGCGTCGAGTACGCTCTGGTATTCAATCTGAGCGTGATGGCATGGTAACAATGCATGATGTTCTCGATGCAATGTACATGTATGAAAACCACAAGGATGAGACAATGTTGCGGCGTGTTATTAAACCACTTGAAGGCTTATTAATCAAACATAAGCGGATAATTATGAAAGACAGTTCGGTGAGTCAGATTTTGTGTTATTGTTAAAAAATAATGTATCAAATACCCCATGATATAAGCCGGCAAAGAGCGCGTATTTCCAGTACTCTATGTGACTATGATTGGGAACAGTAATTCCTCCGATGTGTGTATGTTGAAATAAAACTACTCTTGTTTTGACAAAGAACTATTCAGAGCACAAACAAAAGTATTAAAATTAAAAATTAAATTCCAATGGATAATATATACTGTTTCAAACCTTGTCAACTCTTCCGCTCCACAACGATTAGTCTTACCTTACAAATTTTAATATCGTTTAAATTTCTAATATAGATTAATGCTGTTTGCTATGGTGCCAAAATCATGTTACCCGGTGTACTTCGCTACGAAGATGGGATTGAAATTGATCAGGAAATTGTTATTTGCACATCGAAAGGAGAAGCAATTTGTTTAGCTATTGCACTAATGACAACAGCTACTATGGCTTCATGCGATCATGGAGTTATTGCAAAGATCAAACGTGTTATTATGGAACGTGATACATATCCACGCAAGTGGGGCTTAGGTCCTAAAGCTTCGGCTAAAAAAGCTTTAGTAGTTGCTGGAAAATTAGACAAATATGGACGTCCAAATGAAAACACACCAAAAGAATGGTTAACCGGTTTTGTAGACTACAATGCTAAAAAGTCAACAGTCGCAGTGGTGCCTACTACACAACCAAATGGCGAATCGGAATTGACACAGAAAGTAAGTGTACAGTTTTGAAATCACTCCGGTTTTCGTGCCGTTTCGTTTATTCATGATGAACAATACTTTCGCCCCTATCTGAAATTGAAATTAATGTTGAATGCGATTGGTCTTACTGAAAAAAAAATTACAAGAGTCGTTGCGGATTAAGCATTCAGATTAATTAATTTTGGACTTTTTAGGCCCACAAAACAAAACCTGAAATGACGGCTGGTCACGGCCCCATTTCACTACTTATATATATTAAATTGCGGACGCTAATCTGCGCTAATGCGGATAGTGCGACGCTAAACGGATTTATTTAAATTTAAAGAAACCGTTTTACAAGTAGTAGTAGTATTATATTAGGCGTGTTTTTTTTTGACGCGGCTATCCGCTTAAAAATTTTTTTGTATGAGAAATTAGTCGTCGATGAGTACGCCGACTAAATGAACTGTCATTCTCATACAAAAAATTTTTTTTAGCGGGTAGCCGCGTCAAAAAAAACACCTATTATATATTAAATATATATTGCGTTCGTCAATCTGCGCTAATGCGGATAGTGCTGCGCTAATGCGGATAGTGCGACGCTAAACCTGCTTTATACCTGAAATGACAAAACAAAACCTGAAATGACGGCTGGTCACGGCCGCATTTCACTACAATATATATTATTAAATATATATTGCGGACGCCAATCTGAGCTAATGCGGATAGTGCGCCGCTAAACGGTTCCGCAATTTATTATTTGTAGAAACCGTTTAACATTTTCTATGTTCACTCCTTTATGTTAACCTGTATTGGCAATCAATACAATACAAAAAAAATATATACATTAAGTATATGATAGCGCGTTCGCTAATCTGCGCTAATGCGGATATTGCGCCGTTAAACGGTTTCGCATGTTTTAAATTTATAGAAACCGTTTAACATTTTATATGTTACAGATAAGGTAAAATAAATATGTTTATGTTAATATGTTAATTAACATGCTGTGAACATCTTCATGCCATATTTTGTAACATCTTCATGCCACATTTTGTGACAAATTCGAGGACCCCGCTATTCGCGTTACGTAATATGTGAATAGACAGTTTTTTTGCTTTTTTTTTTTGTTTTTTTGTTAGATACAGATTTTAATCATTTTTCATTTTTTTTTTAATGTATTTCTATTTATTTTATAGCGTAAATTGAGCATTTCCAGCCAAGATGATTCAGCTGTTGCCCCTACCGAAAAATCTGAGAAAAAAAAGAAAAAGAAACACAAGGCTGACAAAGAAACGCAACCCGCTGAAGATACAACTGTTGCACAACCTGAGGATGAAACAGAAGGTCAAAAGAAAGAAAAGAAGAAGAAAAAGAAAAAAGACAAAGATAGGGAAAGAGAAGCCGAAGCATAATAATGTATAAGCAATGGCTTAAAAATTGTCGTCAATGCAATTTCTTTTAATCTTTTCATTAAATGTAATACAGTGCGCTCTAAACACGTGCGTTTGCGTGATTTATCTGTTAAAATTTTCTTATGCACACACAATATGGAGCCAATTCAAACACAAGCGAACGCAATGCTATTTGAGTTTCTAATTTTGACCTGCGTTCCGAACTGAAGTTGGTTGCATATAATTGACGCTTGAAGAATGTTTTTTGACGGTAACGAAGCACATTTTGGGTTAACGAACAAGAAATGTTCGTTGCGCTAAAATACGAAGCGTCAAATCGCGTTTGTTAAGGGTGCACAGTTAGCTATATTTTAAGTACCTACAAAAAACGTTTTAAGTTTTTTTTAGTTTTTGTTCCAGACCTCACTGACAAACGCAAGATGTGTTTTTCTTAGGATTAAGTGCTTTAAAAGTAAAACAAAGTTGAGAGTTTAAATTTTGTACTCGTATGTTTTAATATCACAATTATTTGTGTAAATAGAAAAAATAGTTTTTTATGCTAAATAACAAATGTTTTTTATTTAAATATATCAGCGGTGGGCACAAAAATATAACAAAAGAGGAAAACAACAACATCAAGCAACAACAAACGAAATTTTAAAGTTTTTTCTTATTTTAATTTCCAAAATTGCCATTAGCACAAAAAAAAACAAATTACACTACAAACAAAAACTATTGCTACATTCGTCAAGACAATGCGGCGCCGTCATTTATGCCTTTGTGATTTGTTTTTGTTTTCATTTGAATTCAAGTCAACGCTGTGCCTCGATTGAAATTCTAAATTTAACACTTCAAATTACAGTCAATTTTGTATATAACTGAATATTATTTCTGTTTAAAAAATTAAACAAATTTTAATTATGTGAAATCCGACTTTCTTGGTTTACTGAATACAAAATGTTTGAAGTACCTATTGATTAATTGATATTAATTAAAACAATTTGCTTTTAGATTTTTTCTTTTTAGTTCCTGCGTATCAGGAAATTGTTATTTGTACTTCGAAAGCAATTTGTTTAGCTATTGCACTAATGACAACAGCTACTATGGCTTCATGCGATCATTTGTTTTCTAAAATGTAAGTATTTATTTAATGTTTTATTTTTGAGCATGCATGCACGTAAAAACAAATTTCATGATGAAAAGTTACTTGCGCCCCTATCTGAACACAAACTAAATGTTGATTGCCGATTTGATTGGTCTTACTGAAATATTTTGTTAAGAGTATTAGCAAAATTTATTAAAATCACAATATAATTAAATATTCCTTTTTTTCTTCTATTTCAAGCCGCTATTGAAGCAAATTAGATTTTGGAAGCAAGGTGTGTATAATAATTTAATAGATGTTTTTAAAAATTAGTGATGATAAAGGTTATTTGATTAATGTGGCGTGATTCACATTGACCGCAACAACAACAAAATCCTCAAAAATTGGTCCTACTGAAATGAGCTACTATAGGACAAACGTTAATTTAAAGTTTAAACCATGTAATAATTGATTTTTTCTTTTTAGCTCCTGCGTTTCAGGAAATTGTTATTTGTACTTCGAAAGGTGAAGCAATTTGTTTAGCTATTGCACTAATGACAACAGCTACTATGGCTTCATGCGATCATGGAGCTATTGGAAAGATCAAACGTGTTATTATGGAACGTGATACATACCACGCAAGTGGGGCTTAGGTCCAACAGCTTCGGCTAAAAAAGCTTTAATAGTTTCTAAAATGTGAGTATTTATTTAATTTTTATTTGTAAAAATAAATTTCATGATGAAAAATTACTTGCGCCCCTATCTGAACACAATCTAAATGTTGATTGCCGATTTGATTGGTCTTACTGAAATATTTAAATAAAATAAATTTATATTTTAAACATAACTTTTTTAATAAAAAGTTTTCTGTCTTGTTTCAGTTGAATTAAAAAATTGTATATTTGAGCCTCTATCCGTACAATTGGCAACGAAACAGCTTCGTAAAGGTAATTATTTTTAATTTAATTAATAAAACATTTGATTTTCAATAGTTTTATGAAAACATTTGTTTTCTAAAATGTGAGTAAAAACAAATTTCATGATGAAAAATTACTTGCGCCCCTATCTGAACACAATCTAAATGTTGATTGCCGATTTGATTGGTCTTACTGAAATATTTAAATAAAATAAATTTATATTTTAAACATAACTTTTTTAATAAAAAGTTTTCTGTCTTGTTTCAGTTGAATTAAAAAATTGTATATTTGAGCCTCTATCCGTACAATTGGCAACGAAACAGCTTCGTAAAGGTAATTATTTTTAATTTAATTAATAAAACATTTGATTTTCAATAGTTTTATGAAAACATTTGTTTTCTAAAATGTGAGTAAAAACAAATTTCATGATGAAAAATTACTTGCGCCCCTATCTGAACACAATCTAAATGTTGATTGCCGATTTGATTGGTCTTACTGAAATATTTAAATAAAATAAATTTATATTTTAAACATAACTTTTTTAATAAAAAGTTTTCTGTCTTGTTTCAGTTGAATTAAAAAATTGTATATTTGAGCCTCTATCCGTGCAATTGACAACGAAACAGCTTCGTAAAGGTAATTATTTTTAATTTAATTAATAAAACATTTGATTTTCAATAGTTTTATGAAAACATTTGTTTTCTAAAATGTGAGTAAAAACAAATTTCATGATGAAAAATTACTTGCGCCCCTATCTGAACACAATTTAAATGTTGATTGCCGATTTGATTGGTCTTACTGAAATACTTTATATTTTAAACATAACTTTTTTAATTAAAAATTTTCTGTCTTGTTTCAGTTTAATTAAAAATTTTTATATTTGAGCCTCTATCCGTGCAATTGACAACGAAACAGCTTCGTAAAGGTAATTATTTTTACTCACTTTTTTATGTTATAAAAACATTTGATATTAAAAATAAGAATTTTTTAACTATTAAACAATAACAAATTTCATGATGAAAAATTACTTGCGCCCCTATCTGAACACAATCTAAATGTTGATTGCCGATTTGATTGGTCTTACTGAAATATTTAAATAAAACATTATCTAATTTTTTAAAGCTAACTTTTAATAAAAAGTTTTCTGTCTTGTTTCAGTTGAATTAAAAAATTGTATATTTGAGCCTCTATCCATGCAATTGACAACGAAACAGCTTCGTAAAGGTAATTATTATATTATAACTTTTATGTTATAAAAACATTTGATATTAAAAATAAGTATATTTTAACTCTTAAACAATAACAAACTTCATGATGAAAAATTACTTGCGCCCCTATCTGAACACAATCTAAATGTTGATTGCCGATTTGATTGGTCTTACTGAAATATTTTGTTAAGAGTATAGTTAGCAAATGTATTAAAATCACAATATAATTAAATATTCCTTTTTTTCTTCTATTTCAAGCCGCTATTGAATTTTGGAAAGAATAAAGCAAGGTGTGTATAATAATTTTATTTAATTTATTAATAATAGCTGTGATGATAAAGGTTATTTGATTAATGTGGCATGATTCACATAAACCGCAACAACAAAACAATCCTCAAAAATTGGTCCTACTGAAATATATTACTATGATACAGACGTAAATTTTAAGTCTTTAAGGCCATGCAGTAATTGATTTTTTCTTTTTAGCTCTTGCGATTTTTGCGATTTTTATGTGTATGTATGTGGTTAACTATTATGGATCCAAAATCTTCGGCTAAAAAAGCTTTAGTTGCTGGAAAATTAGACAAATATGGATGTCCAAATGAAAACACACCAAAAGAATGGTTAACCGGTTTTGTAGACTACAATGCTAAGAAGTCAACAGTCGCAGTGGTGCCTACTACACAACCAAATGGCGAAAAAGCTTTAATAGTTTCTAAAATGTGAGTATTTATTTAATTTTTATTTGTAAAAACAAATTTCATGATGAAAAATTACTTGCGCCCCTATCTGAACACAATCTAAATGTTGATTGCCGATTTGATTGGTCTTACTGAAAAATTTAAATTTAGTATTTTGTTAAGAGTATAGTTAACAAAATGTATATATTCATATTTTTTTTCTTTTTCTAGCCCCAATTGAAGCATATTAGATTTTGGAAAGAATAAAGCAAGGTGTGTATAATAATTTAATAGATATTTTTTGATTTTAACTGAACTGAATTCAAGTGATGATAAAGGTTATTTGATTAATGTGGCGTGATTCACATTGACCGCAACAACAACAAAACAATCCTCAAAAATTGGTCCTACTGAAATCAACTACTATAGGACAAACGTTAATTTTAAGTCCAAACCTGTAATAATTGGTTTTTTCTTTTTAGCTCCTCACAATGAATCAAAAAGATGTACTCCCAAAAGTGATACGGCACAACAAAACAATCAATAAACAGTAAGCCAAATAAAAAAAAATGGTTGATACAAGAAATATCTGTATTTTTAAAAAAGAAATAAATACATATTCTATACTAAATAAAATAAATTGTTTTATTCAACGCAGCAAACATCGATTTCAACATTTATGTTTGGCGCGTTTATGATTTCAAACCACATAGCGTATATTCATCCTTTTCTTTTTGTTTATCTCTTCGTTCCGCCGAGTGTTGCCATTCTTACTTGTTAATTTCCCTTTTTCAAACATCCCATTATTTTTAATGACATGATTGGCAATACAATACAAAAAAAAATAATATATACATTAAGTATATTGTAGGGGACGCTAATCTGGGCTAATGCGGATATTGCGCAGTTAAACGGTTTAGCATGTCTTAAATTTATAGAAACCGTTTAATAATTTTATATATTCTTCCAATTCACTAACCATGAGGAACAACGTATATGTTATCTCTATTGAGCGGCAACACTGATCCGTTTCATCCTCCTATACGTCAACAAAGTTCGACTAGTTCCATTTTAATGCATTCCTACGAAGAGCAGAAGAAAAAAAAAGTACAAAACGGAACGGAAAATTAACCATAGATAATTTTTCTGCGTCGTGTTGAATATAATATCTCACGTTTTTAGTTGCTAGAAAATTCTTGCTGAATTATATATTTTAAAAGTGGCTTGAGCGTCTTAAATTCTGTGAAAATATTTGGATTTATTGCTCTGATTGATGTTCTTGATGGGTAAGTAAATTTTTCGTTCGATTTTGTCACAGAAAGTTTGTTATACCTCTGCAAGTTTGGCGCAGCAATTTTTTCATGTTCACTGGCTTCTTCGTACGACGGACATTTTGTGTTGATTCTTTGTCAAGATTTTCGGGTAAAGACGATCTGTTAATTTTGTGATTCGTTTAGTTTCTTTAACAGGTGTGTTTATGTGTGTGTGCCTTTATTTGCTTGAGTATGTGTATTTTTAATACACCGCCATTTTGTGCTTCCGGGTTAGTTTGGGATTGAGGTTACGTCGAACATTTATATAATTTTTTTAAAGGTAACGGAAAATAAGCGAAGCACTTTGTTACTAATAAGGAACTGGGTTAAATGATTTTGTTGCTTTCTATTAGCGAGTTATGTAAGTTTACAAAAGTGTAAATTATTTACTAAATAGATTTTAACAATTTTCTACGCTTTAATTTTCGGTGACCACGCAAATCGTTTCAATTTCCTTAACTTTTTTAAATGTTAGTTTTTTTGTTTTGTGGAAAATGATATTAGATTGAACGGAATTGAGTTTTTTTTAGACTCAATACGGCTCGTCAATCTGTTTCTCCTTAAATTAGTCCAATGTATAGTTTAAAGAATGGTTTTAAGTACATTTTTATTAAATACACCCAGAAAAAATCTTTACCAAGTTGAAAATAAGTAATTCTCGGCCAAGTTTTCCACATTGTGGCGTTCACTGCAAGGCGGACAACAAACTACATTATGATCAGTGTAAAGACCTCAACCTATAGAGTCCGTTCCGTCAACATATACAACTGACATGACGGAAGTGAAGGAAGCAAACAGCTTTTTGAATATTAAATTTCGTAATTTCTCCTCAATGATCTGCATTTATATATTTTTTATATATAAAAACAATATTAATTTCCTTATCTTTTTTTGTTTCACACAAACTAGCGTTTTCAAAGTGTTAAACGTACGTCAGAAGTTAAACTTCATCCGTTGTGTTGACGGATAAGTTGCGATTGACACTTCATTGAATGTGTGGATTTCATCTTAGCTATCAGTTGCATACTTTGACTCAACGGACAAGAAGTTTTTCAATCACAATAGACATTCTATAGCAAATTTCATAATGATTGCTGCAATAACTCACTTGAAATCACGTCTTAAAACTTTTTATGTCTATGGGAGTTGTTACGCCCACTCATGCAATACCGTGGAATTTAATTTATTTGAAAAGCTGATAGTACCCGACGTCAGCACACCAAATTTAATTAAGTTCGCTCTCATAGTACAATTAATATAATATATAAGATTTTTTGTTTGTTTGGGAGATGCAACGCCCATTGTTCCTATTTCAACCAACTTTTAGCACATTTATCTGCTATATTAAATTTCATAACGATTACTTTATTAGTTCTCTTATTGTCATGAGAATTGAGATAGAGGAAATTCTCTTACTAGTTTTTTATAGGTTTGAACTGAGATACCGGCATTTGGCGTAGTTCATTAGATTCGTAATTGGCTTAAGAGCCATAAGAAGAATTTTCGATGCCATAAGAATCAAGAATATGCGTTTTTTTGCATGCTTTTGCATTTCTGGGGGCAGAATAGTATTTCGATAATAAATTAAATTTTCAACATGCTTACCAGTAGACTCCGTTATTTTAAAACTTCCAGTAGAGTAGCTTTTCTTCCAGTTTTATCTTTAATTATTTTTAATGAAAAAGTTGCAGACTTAGAAATTTAGAAAAAAAAAAACTTTGGCCTTAAAAAATGTTTTTTTAACCATAGTTTTATGTACCACAGGACACTTAACGTTTATTTTATTTTTCAAACCTAGTAGACTTACCGGAAAAATGCCTTCACTTTTCCACTGTTTAGACCTGTAAGACCTTTTAAAAATAAATAAAATATTTAAAAATATTTTTTTCTTAAAAAATCGTTGAAGGAATTTTTTCTCTTCGCTCGTGAAATAAACAAAAAAGCTTTCAAGTTTTTTCTAGTCTTCTTAAGGATAAACTAAAATAACTACAAAGAAATTTAGACGAGCTGGGTTCAGATTTCACTAATTATGTATGAGCCTCCCACTTACCAAATCGACTAACTCCAATTAAACAAAAACTCGAAAAAAAACTAAAACAAATTGAATAAATTTTGACATTTTGTGATGTTCAACAAGATTTCTAGTAGAATTATAAAGGTCAAATATGGAAAAATTAGAAAAGTATAGCTAATTGGTTTGTCATGTGACTGGCTCATTCGCTTTTTGCTTTTTCAGCCCTGATCTCTTAACTGTTTGTTGGAAAAATGTTCATATACGTATTAACTTTGTTTTTTAATCGCATGAGTTGCAATTCAACAAGCAACAAAACGAATTTTATAAATTAGTTCAGGAGACATCTGTTATAAATAGGATAATTTATTTATCTTAAGAATCAATTGGAGTATCTGCACGTTATAGAGTAGTTTTAAAATTTCTCATACTTCAGTGCTTATGTTACTTACATTGTACATATACGACTGGCTTCCTAAACATATTTAATGCAGTAATTTTTTCTGTGGGTGTATACCAGGTTAACTCGAGCTCGAATGGTCTTGCGCTTTCTCATGTATACAAATAGTACACAGAATAATATTGGTTATAATTATTAAATTGGAAATTAATAGTTATTACAAATATAATTTTACAAATAATACTAAAAAGAAAAAATAAGGTTAACTGTACCAAATACGTTTTCAAGTTTTTTATGTGACACATGAACTGTCATTGCGTATAAATACATGCCTTTGCGATGTGTCAAAATTTTTCTATTCAGCGTCTTGATTTTACTGCATTTCAAGCAAATAAAGTATGTTGTCTTTCTCCAACACTTCCCTTACACATGTATTGTTTTTGTTGCATTAGCTTTTGTTTTTTTTTTTTATCTCCAGATCAGCACAGTTTAATAGTGGAAATAACCAAAACTTACTTAAGCCATAAATCAAGTTTATTAGCAACTTCTACAAATATATTTTCATAAAATTCCATACTTTTATTCAATATCCGATTTATTTTTGTGAAAATTAGTGAGGTAGATAAAAATTTGTTTGTTAGTATGAAACATGTGTTTGTTACGAAACGGGAAGATTTTGTTTCGCCACAATACTTAAAATATTAAAAAGTTTTCTGATTGCAAAAAAGTCAATTGATGTACATACATACGCACATAAGCATTAAATTATACTGCTTAACTGCGACAACCAAGTTCAGATTATCACGTTGTCCATGCGTTGCTTCAATACTCAGTCATATCCAAAATCATAATTTTTTTGAAAGATGAATTTCGCATTATAATTAAATTTTATTTTAATCTAATATATAATATTCTTGTGTCACAGTGTTTGTTACCGCACTCCTCCCAAACGGCTTGACCGATTCTTATGAAATTTTTTGTGTATATTTGGTAGGTCTGAGAATAGGGGGTAAACTAAAAAAATTCTATTTAGGGTGCATATTTAGAGTGGCCCTCATACAAATTTTTTTTTATAATAGCATTTTCACAAACACCACTGCATCGATTCACATCGAATTTACACCACGTAGCTTTTATACTAAGAGACATAGTTTAGTCTATGAGACTTTTATTTAGGGTGGCCCTCATACAAAAGTATTTTTAAAATAGTATTTGCCCAAAGGCTACTGCATCGATTCACATAGAATTTACACCACGTAACTTTTATATTAAGAGACATGGCTTAGTCTATAAAACTTCTATTTATGGTGTATATTTAGGGTGGCCCACAAACAAATTTTTTTTATAATAACATTTTCACAAACACCACTCTATCGTTTCACATGAAATTTACACCACGTGTCTTTTATATTAAGAGACATAGTTAAGTCTATAACACTTTTATTTAGGCTGCATATTTGGGGTGGCTGTCATAAAAGAATATTTTTAAAACAGCATTTTCCCAAAGACCACTTCATCGATTCACATGGAATTTACACCACGTATCTGTTATATTAAGAGGCACAGATATGACCGTGCAGTACCACGTCTTCCATATAAGAAAAGACCAAAATTTGTGATGCAGATAAATGAGACTAGATACATGCATGTATGTATATAAAAAGTACGGGCAAAAAGAAGTTTCAATGAGAAAATGGGTGGTGACACACTTTCCATATGCGAATAAAACAACATTTTGTATATATCAGCAATTATTTGATGCAGATGATTGAGACTTGGTAATTATGTAAAACACAAAAGCTATAATAAATTAAACTCATTGCACCACCTAGCAGTAAGGCCAGAACAACGTCTGCCAAGTCTGCTACACTATACTATATGTAAAAGAGTAGGGACAGAAGTTGATTTCACCTTAAAAATGGGCTGATTCGCTTTAACATTCCATAGCATGAGTTCATACAGCTTCGCGCCACCTACCGGAAAGGGCAGAAAAACGTCTGCCGGGACAGCTAGTAAATATATAAACTTTAATTAAAAAAAATAAAAATGTGACTTGGTCCAATATTGAAGTATTGTTGACTTGGAAGCACGGTTGCCACTTTGCGTGAAATAAACTTCCAATCCTTCAATAAGTAATGTAGTAAATTGGTTAAGTTCGTAGTCATGTATCCCAAATTTATGTATATTTTTTTAAAGTACATGTTGATAAAAAAAAAAACCATTAACATTAAAAAGTTTATCAAAAAATGATTTGATTGCAGACGGAGTCGAAGCAGCAGTCTTACCCACTGATCGATTGATGTAGTGTTTCTTAAATTTCATTAATTTAAAACTAGATATAATACGCGAGGACATTGAGAGTTTTTTACCAGGGACTTCTTACTAGGAACTATCCATTTTTTGAAAAAAAAGCCTATGTTTTAATCTAGCATATACACGATCTATCCACCAAGTCTCTTTTAAATCCGTTAAGGTGCGATTAAGTGATTTTACATTTTTAATACATATTGGTTAAATAAGATTTGACATCTTTTATAGTACATCAAATTTAACAAACAATATGAAAAGTATTTCTAATCGTACATCTCTATACAGCTCGTCAGATTATTAGTTTATTTTTAATTCCAGTATTCTGGCGTACACATAACCTAGAATCTGTTATGCAACTCTGCTTCATACAAAACAACAGGTAAAATAAAACTTTTATAATACAAACATACATTTGTTTCGAAAGATAACTTCATTAGAGCCCAGCCGTCGGTTGCCTATGCAGGTTAAGCCTTCGTGAATGAAACTAGCATTTACTTAAAGGTTGGTTAAATAAATAGACAGTTGATGGTCTGTTACTGGACATCATGTACTTAGTTGTATCATAGTTGATCCCCACCCCGGTTAGTCTTGTTTTCTGCAATGGTTTAACAAAGCGAATGATAGTAAACATTGGTGTCGTTGTCGCCAGATTAGTAAAATAGTGCTTTCAGAGCTCAATCTTGCTAAAATTATACTTAGGAGCATAGTTTTCGGGAAGTTTTGCCTACAGAAATGTTTTCATTGCTTTTTTCCCACTTCTGAATTAAGCATACATGGCGAATTTTAAATGTCAAGCTTCCATAGTGGATCCGATCTCATTGTGTAGTGTATGGAAATTACTATTTCCATCCGAAATAAACAAAAATTACAAGATTTTCAACGTACCTTTTATTGCTCTAAAAGAAATCGAAAAGTATTTTCGGCGCATTTAACTGGAAGCCGAATACACATCTAATGAAATTTGTAGATACATATAGATACATATGTACATATTTATTAATAAATTGATATAAATTAGGGACCAAATACATATGTTTGGAACTGAGTATTTTTTTTGTAATTTCGATGTTTCAAAAAACCTTTGTTTTTAAAAAAATTTCCTGTGGAAGATACATTTTTTCATAACAAATCACCAAAATTTGAAATCACTACGGAAGATTTTTGGTCAGTTGATTACTGTAAAAGGCGTGTTGCTTTTCTAGAGCCACCTAATGTTTAAGTGAAGCCGAGTGCGAACGTTTTCAGAAATCATACCGAAATACTCCAGTTTTTACCTGAATTACACCGCAGCTTGACAGAATTGAAAGCACTTCCTAATGCGAGTTGGTAGGGTTTTATGGAGGCAATGTACTTCGTGAGGAGGTTAAGGAAACCGAAGACACTGAGTCTTCACTTAAAAAAATAATTGTTTATTGGTCGATTATTTACTCAAACAAATAAAATTATTATTTCTTGAAAAACTAATTCAACATGTACCTTTTAATCCCCTGTGTTCAATTTGGTGACCATATAAAAATTCTAGCGAAATGAAATGTTATTTCAGTTCTTCCATTTGAGTAACCCTTGAGTAAAACGAAACATTTTCTTGTCGTCTGGAGCGCATTAGAGGTTTTCTTGGGCTCGGCGATTGGCCGCTTTATTCATAAATATTAATAGATTAACAAAAAAGTAAATAACCGCTAATCATCCACCTTTTCATAATTAATGAAAAAACATTTGTCGTTTACGCTATGTACCTTTGCATCTCTCTTCTTATTATCCCAGTATTTTACAGTTTAGGTCCATCTTCATTATTGTTTAATGTACACATAGTTGGCGCGGACGCCAGCTGACAGCTGATTGCTGTTACAAGAGCAAAAAATGATTTGCTGTCAGTTTTTCCACACTGTATAGCGGAAACAGAACACCAAGTGGAATCGAAACAACGAAAAAATAAAAATAAAACGAAAACATATACATACAACTTGTGAAGTTGACGACAACGATCACACGCGGTGGAGGATTTTTCTGTTCAAATTAAAATTACAATTTTTATTTAAATTTGGTTAAAAACTGCTAGTTTTTTTGCAAAAGTGTGAGAGTGAACATTTAAAATGTGCAATGGCTGTAAAATCGTGACATTAAACTTTTCAATTTATGTAGAAATTAGAAATATTGCATGAGAATTTTTTTCTTGTGCTGCGGCATTCAGTTTGTTGGTTCTTTCGCCAATGCATTCGTCAGATGGTGGCTGTTTGTTGCTTACCTCGTGTTAGTGAATTTAACTTGAGAACTTGAGACGTGCAGAAGTGAAAAAGTTTATATTTTGAAAATATTGAAGATTATTGGGATGAAACCTATTATTTTATTGTTTTCTCAATAACCTAAATAATGCAAAGGTGGTGAGTTTGTAGTTTTGTTACACCCTCGGGTGTGTTCATTAAGTTGAGTTTATTTTTTGTATGTATACCATTTTCCGTCAGTCGCACCAACTGTAAAGTGCGTAAAACTATTGTAAATCTTTTGATCGTGACGGTAAACAACAAATGTGTGTAAGCATCATCATCAGGCGATGGTGGCAACGTAAAACGCTAGTCTACTTCATCGGTTTTGCCGGTTGCCATCACCAAACCGATCGCTAATGTGTTCTGATGGTAAATTTGGATATTGTGTGCAATAACGTCAACCCAAAAAAAATTTTTTTGAGTCAATCTGCTATTAAAAAGTTAAAAACAAACAATATTTCCACGATTTGAGGTGAACGTAATACTGCGGTTAGCTTGTTTTTTAATATCCCAATTATTTTGGTGGAAGAAATACAATGAATAAATAAAATAAATTTCGCCCAATCGATAACAACATGACACACCAACAAAGATGCTATCTAAAACGGTATACTTTAACTCAATAAGCAAGATCTTGAATGCAAACGTGCAACGATCGAGCCCCCGGGAAGAAATTTTTAGTTGACATTTTTAATATACAAATTTTTTTATCAACATTTATTTAAATTAATAATAGGTCCGTTTCTGAACTAAGCTCTTTATCTTGCTGGTTCTCAATTCTTTGTATTGTCTTATTTTCCTTACAACCATGTCGTACTAAAAATATAATTTTTTCTATTCGCTCAGCGATAAATTTTGTAGTCACTGACATAACATAAGATTGAAATTTCTGGTCAAAAAAGTTCTGTGTCGTATCTTGCTCTGGCGTATAGGAAAAATCATATTTTCTCGTAATATTTTTAGACACCATCGCTATCGTCCCAATTCAGTTTAGACATCTAGTCATATTTACAAGATTTCCTGTACTCAAAAAACCTGTAAATAAGAGCGGAGATGAGAGTAATTGAGTTTCTCTCACTGTCCAAAGTTACAAGATTTAGATTCTAAACACAATTGGAACTAAATGCGATTACGAGAAAAAAAAACGAGGTAACATTCCTTTTTGTATACATATGTTAGAGCAAGATGCGCAATGGATTCTCAAAAAAATCTCTATTGCGTATCTTGCTATATTATAGGAAAAATTATGTCTCGTTTTGTTTTTTTCTCGTAATCGCACCTCGTTCCAGTCAGCTGTCCTGTGTTGTATGAATAAATTTTTAGCTGAATTGATTATTTTCTATTTTATTCTTTGCGTTTACGGAGTTCAATTTTTTTCAACCACATTCAGTTTTTGACGTTTTTTTTTACTCTTTGTTTTAGAAAATTATATTTTTTTGGCAGCTACATTCAAAAAGTTTTGACGCTAATTCTCGGATAAAAGCAAATGTTTATTTGCGTTACTGTACTTTTTACATTTTTTCTCTCTCACAGCGCAATTTTAATTTAATTTCTCGTGTTTGAAAGTTTAACTGAATTTAGTCAAAAAATATTTGTTAAAAATGTTGAAAAGTAAATTTGGCTTTAAAAAAATAAAATCATTTAGCAGTGCAATCAAGTTGGAATGTTCATAATCTTTTAGTTTAGTATGCGTTGGATCGATAGTCTTTCGTAAAACGAAATAAAAATGTTTTTTAAGGTGGATTTCACATCATCAGGAATGTTCTAATAATGGGTGGATCTTCCTTTATTCTCAATCCTGATAAATGCCAAGCTATGATTTTTACCAGGAAGAAAACTATTGTGGAATTTGATTATAAATTAAAAGATAAAAATATTTGTCGTGTCGATGTAGTCAAAGACCTAGGTATACATTTTGATACTAAGTTGACTTTTAAGGAGCATATTAATCAAATTTGTAAAAAATCCTCATCTCTTCTTGGCTTTATTAAGAGGTGGGCAAACGAATTTAATAGCCCTTTAGTAACGGTGACTTTATATAATACAATAGTGCGTCCTCACTTAGAGTATGCCAGCCAAGTATGGTCACCTTTTTATAATATTCATATAAATAGAATTGGGAGAATTCAAAAAAATTTTATTCGTTTTGCTCTCAATGGCTTAAATTGGATTGACCCTTTAAACCTTCCTCCTTATGAGGATCGTTTAAAGTTATTACATATGCAGTCTTTGAGCTCCCGTAGAAATATTACGGATATACTTTATCTGCATCAACTTGTAAATGGGTCTCTTGCTGCACCAGAGCTTCTTAACTACATACATTTTAATACTAATCGGAGGAGTACTCGTAACTCCTATCAATTATTTTATCAACCGGTTAGTATAACTAATTATATGGCTACAGCTCCTTTTAATCGCATGAAAACTCTTATTAATAGTTGCGAAGTTTATAACATTAGCATAAACTTTATTTCGTGTTTTCCAATTCCAGCCCATATATTTACACTAGCATTATATGAGCTGCAATCGGATTCCAATGAAAAATCGAAATAAAGTTTGTGCTTCAAAAATTACAAGCGTGGACTACTTAAATTTAATCGGAAATGAAGTAGTTCTACGTGGGCAGCAATTAACCAGAGGTACCATGGTATTTCGGCAGGATAATGCGGCTTTTCATACAGCAAAAACAGTAAAAGAATTTTTCCGGGACAACAACACAAATTTTCTAAAATCGCCAGCTCGTTCTCCTGACCTAAATATTATTTAAAACTTCTGGGGTTGCTTGGCTCGACAGGTTTTTGCAGAAAACCGGAAGTATAAGTCCATCCACGAGCTCAAAAACAGGATATTAGCCCACTAGGTGGCCCTTCTTCGAAAATTCGGTAAAAAGCTATTTTAATCCTAACAAAAGCGAATGACTGAAGTGCTAAAAAATAAAGGAGGATCCACCCATTATTAAAACAATGTTTTACTTTTATTTTTTTTATAATACCTAGAACAAATTTAAGTTACAAAAGTTTTGTGCTATCGTTTTATCGCACCTTAAAACTGAGTTTTTAGTTTAATTCAAAAATGCATAAATTTTTTTGACAAATTATTTATAAGTTATTTATTTCCTTAGCTTTAAGAATATGTACTATGAAAACAAATTTTAAATGATTGTTGTAAATCCTTTAAAACACCAAAAAACTAGTTGTGCTATCGTTTTGTCGTGGTCTGTATATGCTTTACATTATCCAAGGAACGACTATTAAATTTCAAAAGTTCAATTTTATTTTTAATCTTTTTGATAAGTATTTATGCATATTTCACCACTGTGCTATAAAGAATTAAACTTTGAGTTGTTTACTTTTATAACCATTGGTATTCGATTAAGACTACTTCAATTTAAAGAACAATGTTAAGGAACTGCAATTATACAAAGATATTTTATTTTCTAAATAAAAGTCCACTATTTAACAAGTTTTTAATCTTCACTTCGTTTCAGATATTTAACGTAGCTGAACATCTCCTTAACCAAGATGAAGCTATCATCTAAGAACATACGTATTTTTCGTCGTGCACAACGCAAATATAATGTATCTGTTGGGTTCCTCAAGGCAAATATTGCAAATATAAAAAAATTTTTACTATATGCTGTCAGCCCACATATTGTTATCAAACATCAAGCTGTACGTAAGCGACGTTTTGGCAAATATAAAGTTATATTGGACTACTATCATCTGAGACGTTTTCTTTTTGATCCGGCTCGTCGAAAGATGATTAAGCGACGTAAAAAAAATGTACAACAATGGTCAAAAAGTATGGTTTGCCATTTAAAAAAAACAGTGGGTTGTCAAGAGTACATAGAGGATGATGAAGAATTGGAAGAAAGGGAAGCAGAAGTAACTATCATGCCACCGGAAGATGTAAGCAAACAGTTAAAGGAGCAGTTGGATTTATTACGAAGTGGAAAGCGTATAGCGACATTGATCGAAGGTATTTCTACCTCGCCAGATGAAACCAAAGGTATTACGGAAGACCAGGACGCCAAAGATAAATTTTTGGGACAGACAGACCAAGAAGTAGTTGAAACTTCTGTTTCTGATAATGTGTTAAATAATATAAGTAATGAGAGAAATCAACAGGAATCAGCTATAGCATTGACTGAAAAAGTAAATTTTGATAAAGATACCGAAAGTCAAGAAACTTCTGTACCAGTCCAAAACACTGAACATGCTGAAAACTACAATCCAATACTCAATAATTCCAAAAAGACTGAAACTTTACAAAGTAGTCCTGATAAAGAAGTTTTTACTGAAGAGCAATCAAATGATTACTCAGGAACAATTTTTCCGTGGGCAGAAATGAAAGACAATAATGAAAACATGTCAATGCATCAAAATCAAGTATTAGGATCTGGAGAAATAGCCCTACTTGTAGATATGCAAGACTCGTCTAAACCTACACTAGAGAAAGCTAAAAGTAGCAATTTCCTTGATATGCTAATGAGTAAAGTGAACGTCAGACGGTGCTCATTGGAAGATAAAATTAATTCCAGTGAAAATGAAAGAGCGCCACAGAAAGAACAGCACAGCGTGCAGCAGCAAGATGCAGACTTCACTGATTCAAGCGATGAATTTTTAGGTTTCGAAGAGACTGAACTTTTGCCCGGTATGCTGTTGACCCCGTTGGTCCCGTACAATAGTAGAAACCATTCAAATTCGGCTTTTGTATCTGAATCTCTTAATAAATACATGCGTGAAAATTTACTTGATAGTCTTGAAAGCAAGGATATAAAAGAAAATGGACCTAGGCGTATACTTCGGCAAGCTAATTGTGATGGACTAGTTACGCCAACATGTGACCCGCCAGCAATGGATATGCCAGCAGTTCCTGAAAGTTTACAACGGCTACGAACCGTCGCAGAGCGGCGGCAGTTATTACAAAAATTTTCTAAAAATCATAAACTATCTATTATTAATAATGAGGCAACAATTTACCGAGAACTACAGCGCAAAATTCGACAACAGAAGGTAAAAAGTGCGCCATTGCAACTCCTGCAGGCATCTAGCTCTCAAATGCCGTTTACGCGTCAAGGTTGGAAGGCGACTTCGTTTGTAGTAACTGATTATAATAAATACTTCTACCAAATGTTACAAGTTGATGGAAATAAAAAGGAGTGTATTGCCTTGCCTGGCGCACGTGGGAATAATGATGACAAGTTTAAAAACCCATATATGAGCCGTGCATCGAAGGATTATAAACAGGGCTGTACAGATAGCTGTTTTGATTTGTTGGCATGGCGTGACTTTAAGTCAATTAAAACTCAGGCTAACAAGGCAAAATTGAATAAAAATCCATTACGTCCTGTTTTCAAACCCTGCCCACTTTCACAAAAACCATTTCAGAAACCTTTGGATGATGAAACCGCTGCCTTACTTCTGGCTGGCGGTAGTATGGCTGTAGTTCGCATGCCTACTGTAGAGTTGCAAGTGTTTCCTGAATTCGCAAAACCCTTGCACGAGGTCGCGAAACGTTATTTGCAATACATACTGCCACATCACGACATATCGCGAGAATGGGCTGAGTTTAGTGTCTCGACGCTGCAGCAGCCACCACATGGCTCAATGATGAAGGAAGTTGAAAAAGCTGCTGCTGCTGCAAATGCAGCTGCTGGTCATGGACGTCGTAAATCGTTTACGTTTGCAATACCCTATCTAAATGATCGAAATCATATACTTGTACGACGTGTAGTAGATCGTTCAGAGCAGTTGGACCGTTCATTTGAAGAGTCGCGTGACTCTCCAAATGCTGTAGCTAATTTAAGTTTTCGTACTAATCTTAATCCATTAGATACCCTTCAACAGGAATGTGCAGATGTAGTATGCGATATGATAAATAGTGTCGCCATAAGCTGCAGCGAGAACTCATTTATCAAAGAGGATCCACATGGTGTGGATGCACGTAAAGTTCTTGGTGGGAGGCTTGATGAAAAGGATGAGTTATCAAAAATGCAACCAAAAAAAGAAAATACAAGTACACCCAATAGTGGAAAGGCCGTTGCTATAGTACAGCCTCAACCAAATAAAAAACAAAATCGTTTACTGTAAGTAATTTAACGCTTGTAAAGCTTACAAATTTTTATTACCTTTATTTTTAGCTGTGAACTACGACGCCTAAATGCAACAATTATAGATGCAGCTGCAAAGCCTGAGAAAGGTTAATTTTACTCAAGAAAAATTTGTAAATGTTGGTCTAAAGTGAGTTTTTTTTATTCTATAGATTCCAAGCCTTGCTCAAATGATTACTGTGCACTTGGTTGTATATGTTCAAGCTTGGCCGATGAATATCCAATGCGACAACATTGTGGAAAATCTAAATGTGTAATTGAATGCAATTGCAAAATTCCACAGAGCTCTCGTATAATGCGATTGGAAACAGATGTAAGTTTAAATTAAGATATACACA
This sequence comes from Tricholauxania praeusta, assembly GCA_949775025.1. Lineage (NCBI taxonomy): Eukaryota > Metazoa > Arthropoda > Insecta > Diptera > Lauxaniidae > Tricholauxania > Tricholauxania praeusta. The sequence continues at coordinate 122,567,575 of OX459031.1, read as the reverse complement.
AAAATAGCTAATTCACAAAAATAAATGTAAAAAATGGGATACACCCTTGGTGTAATAGAGTGGTTAAAGTTACTAAAGCACAAATTACTGTTGTTAACAATTTTCTTAATGCGCAGTTCGGATACGGCAATTAAAAACGCGTGCGCCCCATTCTGAACAGACAAAACGGATGTAACAGTATGTTGATAAGAAAAACACAACTGCGTTATGCTAATAAATTTATTATACTATTTTGCACTCTATAATTTGGGTATATTCCTTTTGGATTTTTGCTTGTAACGCATAAACGGAGTGAGCATATTTCATATTGTGCCTGCACCGAGCAAAAGTTCGACTAAAATGGATCCAAAATCGGTATTTGCACAGTGGTTTCGCATTATATCACGATTAAAATTCAAAATCAGAGCTTCTCCTTTCTTCGAAAAATCGGCATCTCAGTTTTCCATGACCGCAATAATATCTCAGTAAAATTTGAACCAATTATATTAAGACTTACAGGTCGCAAGTTTCATTTGAAGTGCTTTTATAAATGTTCATTATCTCTTAATGCTTTTAAAATCAAGCGAATGAAGGCTTACTTCTAAAATACGCTCTGATTATTGTTTTTAATGTATTTTGAGTCGCTTAACGAAAAAAAAAGGTTTTATTTTGTTTTGCGGTCAAAGATACTTTCTTTGACAACAAAACCCACAAATAAAAAAATAAAAAATATTTTTATATACATATGTATGTACAGTGGAACTTCGATTATCCGTCTCCCGATCAACCGTCACTCCGATTAACCGTCACATTTTGTCAGCAAACTTTTTTTTCGTTTTGTTTCGATTCTGTTTATGTATGCACACAATGCGAGAAACGATTCTGTCTGAAATTTTTCTTATGAAATTCGGAGATGAAAATTTCGCAGAAATTCATTAATCTAGTTATTTTTGTTCGCCAAGTCAAGTGGATTACACAAATTTTTGACGAATTTTTTCACCAAAACATCTTGATGCGATTGTAAACTATCACATTGTTTTTTTATTCGATAATAAAATACGAAAATGACAAATCAACATTTTTTGTTACATTTCCTTTTTTCTTGCGTTTTTGTGTTACAGTACATACATATACCTATATGTATATTCAATACCTTGTATTCTAGCGTCACCATACAGAATCAAAACAAAATTCTGCCATATATTCGATTGTCCGTCTATTCAATTATCCGTCAGGCTGCTGGTCCCGTGCCTGACGGATAATCGAAGTTCCACTGTATGTATGAAAAAAATCGAAAGAAATTAAAAAACAAATTCTTTTTGGCGTAAAAACTAGTGAAAAATTATTATACCCTACACCGAGGGTATATTCACTTTATTATTCCGTTTGTAACACATATAGGGGGGCGTGGCAGGTGTAAAAAAGTATATATTCTTGATCAGCGTCCCCACCTGAGTTGATTTAGCGATGTCCGTCTGTCTGTATGTCCGTCTGCCTGTATGTCCGTCTGTTGAAATCAGGTTTACGGGAAAACCAAGAAAGCTAATTGAATGAAACTTTGACACACAGGTCACACTTTATTGCAGGCATCTTAATATTGAAAATGGGCGAAATCGGTTCACGGACACGCCTACCGCCCATACTCAATGTATATTTGCCCAAGCCCATTTGAAAAAAAATGCAGCGATTTTGATGAAACTTGGTGATTTCGTGTACATGTAAACCAAATTAGGATTAGGCTAGGTTTCAAGTTTCCAAAGGTTCGTACAGGGGCGTGGCGCAACCCTAAATTTTATCCTTTATACTACCATATGTAAACCGTTCAAGATATTGCGATGAAATTCAATAAACGGATACATATCAAATATATCTATATAAAAGTGGGCGGAATCGTAAAAGTGGGCGTGACACTTTTCAACTGTTAAACATTTTGATTCCGTATATCTCAAAATTGGCACAAAAGATTTTCATAAAAATTTTGGAGATGATGCCGCTGAAAGCAGTCATCAATACAAGCTCAGCCACTTTACTGAAAAAACTCGTTGAAGGGCGTGGCACAGCACACAATATTTATTACGTTAATCGTTATGAAACTTAATAACTTGCAAGAAGGTATGTTTTGGCTCAATGGAGCATGTGTGCGTGGCACCTCCCATACAAGCAAAAAAACGTTCAAAGTTATTGATAGTGTGCTATGAGAGTAATCTTCATAAAATTTGGCTTGGAGATGTCAGCTGCTTAGGGCTTTGAAATTAAATGAAAATTGATGAGATTGCAGTAGTGGGCATATAACCATAAAATTTTAGTCGCTGTATTAATTGAACTATTGCAACAATTGGTATGAAAGCTTAAATTTACTCTAGTACAAATCCTCCAATTTTTTTAAGGTTTTAAGAAAAAGTAGCGCTATAAAAATAAAAAATAAGTATGCAAAAAAAGAGGGTCGGACGGATCTAGTTTCGGAGATATAGCTATCGGAAGTTGCGGGTATAGCTTTTATAAAAATCAGGATAAGTTGGAAACCCTATATAAATATCTAAAATATTGGTATCATATGAAAGGTAATTGAATATGGCATAAAATCGGTATATAAATATATAAAATTTGTTGTACAGTTTTCGAGCTATAACGATTTTCGTAAAATTAAATTTATGAATTAGAATTATGATTTAACACCATAAAAAAGCTCAATTTATTAGCTTTAAGGGGCCGTTCAAGTATTACGTAACGCAATTAGGGGGGTCTTGTGAAACGTTACGATGCGTTACAGGGGAGGGGGGGGGGGGGGTTCGAACAACGCGTTACGTAACATTGTTTTAGAAGTGAAACTACTTTAGCGGGTGGTGATTTGAAATGAGGTGTGTATAATGAAACGCTTTCTTTATGTGTATGCTTATTGAATAGCTACAGCCAAAAAATTTTATTATAATGATAAAAGTTGATGGGATCTAGATAATTTACAGCAATAAATTATATGTTAAATTAAAGCACTTATCAAGCAGAATGTTCTAAAACTATCATCTTCGAGATTGGTTAACCAAAACCAGAGATGTAAGCGTGGAAAGATTTCCTATTTTTCTCATTTATTGCTGTAGCTGTTCTAGATCCCATCAACTTTTATCATTTTAATAAAATATGTTCGTCTCATTTTTCGCCATTTTAACATATTTTAAGCTTAAGCAAATGTTTATTACATTATGTGTGATTTTTATTAAATAACAATATGAACAAGTTAAGGTGTTATCTTCAGTCAGGCCGAAACTCACATACCCTACACTGCACTCAAAGTAGGTACATATATTTCAGTAAAAAAAGACGTTGAAGAGGTTAAATAATTCGAAAAAAGTGTGAAATGTTTAAGAGGTTGAAAACTGTTGAAAAAGTAAATATATGCAAAATGTTAATGTTGAGAGAGGTTGAAAAAGTCTAAACAATTTAAAATCGATGAAAAAGTCGAAAAAATAAAGAAATTTCATCACAATATCTTGCACGGCTTACGAGATATGGTGGTATAGAGGTTAAAATTTAGGACCGTGCCACGCGAATCTTTGGAAACTTGAAACCTAGCCTAATCTTAATTTAGTTCAAATGTACACCTAATCACCAAGTTTCATCAAAATCGCTGAATTTTTTTTCAAAATGGGATTGGGCAAATATACATAGAGTATGGGCGGTAGGCGTGTCCATGAACCGATTACGTCCGTTTTGAATAGCAAGATGCCTGCAAGAAGGTCTGACCTGAGTGTGCTAATTTCATTCAATTAGCTATCTTGGTTTTTCCGTAAACCTGATTTGAACAGACAGACAGACGGACATAGCTAAATCAACTCAGGTGGTGACGCTGATCAAGAATATATCTATATACTTTTTCTTACCTACCACCGCCCTCTTCTATGCGTTACAAACAAAATGACAAAGTGAATATACCCTCGGTGTAGGGTATAATAAAGAAAATAAACAACATACGCATGTATTTCCGGTACTTTTCGCAACATAATTGTGACTTTTAGGTAAATATGGTCACTTGGGTGTTACGTAACGTTTAAGGGGGAGGGGGGGGGGGGGGGGGGGGGTAGAGGAAAACGTTACGGCGCGTTACATAGGGGGGAGGGGGGGTCAAAAATCTTCGAAAATTGCGTTACGTAATACTTGAACGGCCCCTAAAATGGTGTATCAGATGTACCAAATTTTTTTACATAAACCCATTTTTTTACCGGAATGTAAAAAAAATTAATTAATAAAATGGGTTTTAAATATATATATTTATTGACAACTAAGACTACAGTGACATAGACAACAACAAAAACAAAAACGAAACAACAATAATGAAAACAACAATAAAAAACAACTAAGCAGCGGTACTGTGACTAGCAAGCTAGGTGTTGGATACGTTATAGACTGATCCGCGGCCAAAGGCCGCCGCGATTCCGGTGTTGGATTTTTGGGAGTTTTAAATCCTGAGCTGCGGCCGAAGGCCGCCCACTTACCCCTACTTTTGTGTAAAAGTACTGTGACTAGTAAGCCAGGTGTTGGATACATTATAGACAGCCGGTTGCTGTTGTTGTACTATTTGTTTTAATAATTGTTGTTGTTGGTATTATTATCGTTGTTTAAGTCGTTATTGTTGTAGATGGACAGCTTTCATAAGAAGTTTTCAAAAAAGTTTTATAAATTCATATTTCTACATCCGGTAAAAAATTAGTTAATATAAAAAAATTTGGTATAACTGATACACAATGATAAAAAAATACATGCTAATCATAAATTTTATTGAAAAAATTAACATTTTTTAGAAAAGAAAGTGTTAAAATTTTACAAAAATCGCTATACAACAATTTTTAAATGCTTATATGCTGATTTTATACCTTATTTAATTACCTTTCATATGATGGCAATATTTTTGATATTAATACAGGATTTCCAACTTATACTGATTTTGATAAAAGCTATATCCGCAACTTCCGATAACCATATCTCCGAAACTAGATCCGTCCGACCCTCTTTTTTTGCATACTTATTTTTTGTTTTTATAGCGCTCTTTCCCTAAAAAAATTAAAAAATTTGGGGAATTTGTACTAAAGTAAATCTGTTCCGATATGAAATTTAATTTAGGTGGTTTACTTGTTATAAGGTATACCTGTATCAAAAGTGGGCGAAATAACACCAGTGGGCGTGGCACTCCCCATACAAGTTAAATATCTTAAGCGGCTTATTTATCGAAATATGTGATCAATCATATTAAAATTTGGTGAGAGAGTGTTGCTTATAGAAAGCTATTACTGGATAAAAATCGGACCAGAGCATTAGAGTATTCCATTATACTGGCCATATCTCGAATTTTTTGGCCTGATTTTCTCAATTTTTTAAACGCATCCTTTTCAGCTTGAAACCAATGTTTTCCACGACCCATTTCAAATAAATACCGGTTAAATCTAGCAAGTAAGTAAAGGGTCCAAATATAAAGTAGTTACTATTTCATTCTAAAATATAACTTACCACTTAAGAACATTTTTATTAATAGACTTTGTGCTAGGGATTCAAAAATATATTTTGTCCCTATTATTTTTTCCACCTAAAAATAAACTGTGCACATTCAATGACGCTTCTAAAAAAAATGCGTACACTTTCATACTTTTTTGATTTTGCTAAATTAAGTGCCGTTAGATAACGTAACTTTAGAGTCAATATTATTAAAAACAGATTGTGCAATTATAAATATTTTGATGCGTTTGTCTCTATTATTTTTTCCTTTTTTCCAACACTCTATGTATATTTGTTGTTAGGGGAATCCTGTTATTATCATAAATCATTTCAATGTACTTATTTTTTCAACTTTAATATGATGTTCTAATAAAATTCATTTGTATTTAGGGTCGTTTCATTACAACGGAGGATGCCTTTTTATTGCGGCGTAAAGCAACTGCACGATTGGCCCGCATGGAAAAAGAGTTCACCTCAACAATTGTGCTCACAGACAATGAGACTTTACTTATAAATGAGTCGCAATACGACAAAAAACGTCGCTGTACTAAGGCACCAAAGCGATATGATGATTTTACTGATGACGATGAGTATTCTAAAACACCACCGAAAAAGACAGGAGCCTTAGTGGCAATCGAAACATCATCGATATCAGCCTCATACGTAGATGAGCGTTCTTTATCAAATACTGGCTACTCAGAATTGGCAACGGAGCTAAGGGAGCCTATATTTATTAAAGATACTATATTAAATGACCTTAAACACTGCACGGTGGTATTGACTCCACTTGATGATATGAAAAATGTGGCCATATGGTGCATGGTGCATGAAATGTATAAATGCTTTTGTGGTGGTCGAGCCTTAGAGGGTAAACCCCTTGCTATTGAAAAAGAAGATGACACTGTACCAATATCAATTGCAAATAGCGGGGAAACGGAACATGCAGCTGCAACAACTAAGGCACGATATTCTTTTGAAAAGGATGAAAGTATAGAATTAAACGAACAAACAGTATCATCCCTAACTAATAGTTTTGACGTGTTGAATGAAAACTCAGATTCAGAAGGCTCGTGTGTAAATGAAGACTCACTTACAATACAAGCTTGTGAAAAAGATGAAACACCAGTCTCAGTGCATGAGAGTGAACACAGTGATAATGATGAACTAACAAATCTGAAGAAGGCTGAAAAACGTGGGCGTCCTATAAAGACAGATAAACGTGGTCGTCCTATGGAACAGACGATTTTGCGTGACTATATGAATGCGAAATTAAATTGGTGCAGACGCGCAGTGGCTGTGCCTAAGAAGACATACACTCGGCGAAATCGTAAACGTTTGGCTCAGGTGAAGGAGTATATCGAAGCTAATGAAAATGCTAAAACTAGATTGATGTTAAATGAGCACATACTTCGCTCTGTTTACTATCACAAAAATGAAATGGAGAAAACACGCAGAGTAGAAGAAAATAAGGAGCATATTGCAACTGACAATGTGCAAGATAAAACAAAAATGATAGAAAAGGAACAAAAACAGCGATTGCAAAAATCACAATATCGGTCAAATGAAGATGACAATGATGATGTTCAAATTATCAATGATATCATTGACATACAAAACTCTTCTACTAAATCTGAAAAACGTCAGGATCGTCTCAAACGTCGTCGAAATGAAATGCAAAAATCCCAAGCAATGCCTTACACTATATCAGACGATTATAGTGAAAGTCAGGTAACGAACGCAAATAAAAAGTCAAAACCATCCGATGACGCTTGTACGGATAAACCAAGTGATTTCAACAGCGATAAAAATTTGCAAATTCCTATTATTTCCAGTTGTTATTCTCTCAATAATCAGGGGTTGCTAGATACTGATTTAACGCAACAGGCTGCGCTTGATGACAGTGCGCCTGCTATTAGTTTAATATCATCCGCTGCTGACGTTTGCGCTGCTACGGAGGGTGCTGAGCATCAAACCGCCGCTGACTTAGGACTAACTGATGGTGTTGTAAGCAATGCTAACTTCAAAGAGTTCTACAATGTAGTAATAAAAAATATGAACAGTTTGGTGAGTAAGAAAATGCAAGACATAGATATGGCGTTAAAACGCGAGAGTAAAGTCATTCCACCACCAAACGAGGAGATTCTTTGCATTATAAAGTGGTCAAACTTTTTGGACGCATTTATCGAAGGCTATGTTTTTATTTGGGAAGTTCGTATGGAGCAACAACATTTCTTTGCGGCAACGATTTCCAACTTAATGCCAATGATTTTAGGTGCAGTAAGTGTAATAAATATTGCAGCCATGAATGTAAAAAAACTACCTCTGATTGGACGCATGCTTGTTGAACGCGCTCGTAATGAAAACACAGGTAAACTTGCTATCGTAATGCAGGGTCGCAGTAAGTATTGGTTAGTTAAAGGATTCTTGCATCCAGATGGCTTAAAGGCATGTGCTAAACCGACACCTCAATCCCATCCTTTATTGACGAAAAAAATAAATGTGCTTTGTTCGCTGTTGGTAAAACAGCGTGTCAAGGAATATCAGCGAAAAATGGAATTGCATCAGCGACCGCCACAAAAACAGGAAACCGTCCAACTGCACAATCGTCCGGTTGTCGCGCGTCGCATTATATCACAGCCATCCTACAAAATAGTATCGAAAGAGCCGCCTTCTCCTTCCGTTAATATGCATAATCGATCTTCAACGGAAAGTGTTTCGACAAATTTGAATAACTCAGCGCCTTCAGGGACTTCGCTGACGAAAGGAGTAGAATCTCTTAAACTTAAGTCTAATGAGAAACAGAGAGGCAAACAAACTCAAGCTAAAAAACTACGCGAAAAATTTAATAAACCACCACCACAAACCTCAGCAACAGTTTCCACTGAGGCAGTGCAGAAAAGTTTTCATCCAACCAACACAACTATCACGACATCAACATCATCATCTTTTAGCAGCAGCGCATTGCGTAGTTTGTCCAACTCTGTAGAAATCAATAGCATGAAAAGCAACATTGAGTTTCGAAGAATAACAAAGGAAGACATCGGAGAAATTCATCAACCCGAGTTTCTTCAAGAAGATCATCGTTGGTTGGTCCTTCAGTTGTACAATGATTTTTCGCATATATTCGTGCCCGACTTCCGTGATCTAGTCTCCCTTGATCGCATACATAAAGTCATGGCATTTTCGCGACAAAAGAATAAAATTGTAAAGTTGCAATTTTTTCAAAACGCACCATACGATGCTTTTGTTACACCGTCATCAAACCGTAAAATATATTTTGGTCCCTTAAAGCTTCATATGCAACCGCCGCTGTTAATACTATTACAGAGCGTTGATGGGCAAATGATGTTACGAGAAGTATATCAAATGGAACACCACATACCTGTCGATATCAACGAACGTACTACAGCATTCTGGATGATACAATTAAATGAGCAGCTGCACTTTGAAATTGAAGAGGGTGAAAATTTTTTGCAAAATGATAACCCTCTACAGCCTCCTTTATCAAATCTAATCTATCTAGGTGAGGACTCCGACGATGATTGCATGATCGTTGATGATAACTTCCAAGAGCAGCAAACTCTTGGTGAAGAAGAACTCGGTCAACTGCTACCGCCTACCAAAGAAACTTTCTGCTCTATTATAACGAAACCGCAATCTAATGGCGTGCCAGTACTTTCACAACCATTGCCTCAAGCGATCAGCCTGGATAGTCCCACAGAACCAATTAAAGACCCTGCCGCTCGTATGAATTTCACCATAGAAACAATGGATAACAACAACCAGCTTCGAATCACGCAAGACCCTATCCATTCTAATTCAATGCAATTCATTAATAGCAACCAGGTACGGGAAATCGCATCTACTGGACAACTAATGCAGTTGCCAATGAGCACAACACAGACAGCACCTGGCTTTGTTCCTCTTTCAGTTGTTATAACTAATGTAGCCCCTGCTCCACAAGAAGCTCCATACAGCTCAACTATCTACATTTCGAATGTGAATGAGGCTCCAGCTCAAGGCACGAATTTAGTTCCCACACTCACAACTACTTGTGTGCCTTTGTTAACTGTTGGTGACACAACTTTAACAAACACCGTAACTGCGGGAAATCAATCAGAAATAAACTCCATAAATACTTTTCAAAAAATTATACCATCAGCAACTGCGATTGCACCTCCGACAGCAAAAACAAACGCAACAGCAACTGCAATTCCAACAACAATAGTGAATAAAGCTGTTGCCTCTCAAAAATTATCAGCTCAAGATGATGTTCTCATAACAAGCCCTGCTAAAACTGGATCGATGTCTATAAAAAGACGTCGCATGTCCCTACGTTGTCCTATAGTTACAGATATGGAAACCACAAATATTGCAATCGATGCGGCAATAAAATTGTTGCCTGATTCATATGATGTGCTCTCACAAGAAAAGCAAAATACAACAGCATCATTGAAAAGAAAGAAGGTTTCTTCAGTTTGTGACAAGACGAATATCGGCGACATGGTTTCAACGGAAGTTTCAAAGACACTCTGCGCGCCTGGATCGACAATGCTGCTACACAATACCACAATAACTAAACTGAAGGATGCGGCAATTGCTGATGGGTACAAAAAGATAAGCTTGCTTTCTTCAACAAACAAACCATCGGAAGGAACAAAAAGTTTTGAGCATTGCACAAAAAAGGCCGTTTCAGAACCAGTTGTATTTGATGTCAACTTCATGGATGGCACAGATGAGCCTGCAGTATCGATAGTTATTAAACCAACCTTGGCGTCAACTCTTACATCCACAACAATTTGTTACACAGCCAAGTCAAACAGTAATACGGTAACGCAAAATTCATTGCCAAAATTACCAGTGGTTTCATCTATGTCGGCTACAAGAGCACCAATTGTTAGATCAAAAGCTATTGTCGGTACACTTCCAGTGAAAGCAACATTAAATGTTCCTAACAAAATTTATAGAACGTTGAACTCAAGATCGGCTGTTAATACTTTACCTGCAACAGCTTTAGCTTCATGTGGCGCTACAACAACATCTACTTCAAACATGATTTTGAAAAAACCTCCTACTTTTGGGCCAACTCAAGCGCAAAACACCGTTAGTAAAGATTTACAAACAGTAAATAATTTACCTAATACGGTACACAATGTAATACCAATAACTGTGAGCGTTCCTGCGCCTGTGTCTGTTCCTGCGCCTGTGTCTATTCCTGCGCCTGTGTCTCTTCCCTTACCTGTGCGCTGCACAACAAAAGTGTTTCCAGCAAAACAACGTACCGTTGTAAAGTCTTTTAACGCACTACCAAATGTCGATAGAACTGGCCATGCCATAAACTTTCCGCAAAGTAAAACAGTTATTAAAGTTCAAAAACCAAATCATACTGTGGATCCTTTGAAACCAGAAATAAAAGTAGTTGCTCAACCACAGAAATCGATACAATCTGGGGCACGGATGTCGCTTTCACCCTCTTCCGTCCATACACCAGCAACTTCTTATACATCAAATGCAGTGAAATCAGTTATCCAGCAACGACACAGCATGCCGGCAGTTTCAAGTAAAACTGTTATTTCTACGGGTACTGGCAACGTTCCGCCTGTAGTTCATAAGTCGCCATTAACATCAGTTTTTTCAATGACGTCTAATTCTAGAACTTCTAGTTCAAGTCAGCAAGACATACAATATGGTTACTTTTGTGCAAGTGCTGCTGGTCTGCCAAAGTTTGTGGCAAAACGTATTGGTACTGAATTTCTGATACGAGTGCCCGGCTTACATGGTGTACTCAAACTAACCGGAATAGCACACGTTAACACTTACATCAATAAGTAAGTATAGTAGTAGTAACATGTACATTTAATATAATATTTGAAAAATCAGAGGCTTCGGGAAAAACAGATGGCGGCCACCCCTACTTAAGTCTGACCTGCCTTCGTTTTACAGAATAATTTTTTTTTTGCTTACAGTTTTCTAAACTTTTAAGCTGATGGCAAGAAACATTTCTCCGATTACCACACATTATTTTTTATTTACTTACATCAAACTAAGCAAATAATTTGTTTTCGAGTTTTTTATCCTTTATCTGACACCTAAACCTTCCAATGCATAATGAAAATAACAAATTAATATTTAAATATTTTTCCTATAAATATCTCTGTAGTCAAAGTCATAAACAATTTTGCAATAGTTATGGGCGGAGAAACCTCCTATTAAATATTAGGCGTTTTTAGGCCTTAATCAATATTAAAAGGTCGACCAAAATCGGTAGGAAAATTCTATTAAAAAATAATAGTAAATTTGGCTCTAAACTCGTTAAGTCGACTTTAGCTTGTTTTCCATTTTGCAATATACATAATATTAAAATTTATATAAAAGAAGATCCAGTTAAATTGATTACCAAACAGAAAATATTGTCGGGAAACATATTCATTTTACGCTACGATCAGAGATTATAAATAAGGAGACTTTGCAATCTCAAAAATTCACTTGCCGGAAAGATGAAACTTCTTCCCTTCTGTCAGTACGAAAAAAAAATTTCTATTGATACTACAATGTCTTAAATTTATAGCCTCTAGTTCAATAATTTAAACCTTTACGAATCTGTCGGGAAAATGCTTATTCATTGAAAGATTAGATCTTTCCCATGGCTCGGAAAGTATGCAATTTGATGAAAAGAACGGTTTCTGATCTTTAAGCCAAATTAATTATTCGAAGTTGTTGATTCGAATGAAAGTTGCAAGTTTACAGTTTTAACATTTTATATTGAAAGAATTATAGTATAGAATAAGGGCAAAAATTTCAAATGGCTATGTTATGCGTTTAGGACAATATAATTTTTTCCACAAATAAAATCAAATTCCTTATAAAATATTTTTTTTTGTCGTTTTAAGACATTTTTTGAAGTCTAAGCAGTCTGAAAAAATTGTTCAAAAATTGCCTGCTATCTGGCGGTTTGTCCCACAAGATCGTATTACCCAAGAACAGCGCAAGCGAAATAGCAGCAATCAATTGCCCAACAAAGGACCGACTGAAAGTAATACAGTTAGTACGAAAAAACTTTTTTCAAGTTGATTTAGTTTCTGACGTCGCTCTATTCACAGCTTAACGAATCGTGTTCGCCAAGAAAAATTGCACCTAAGTGTTCTACCATTACATCGTCCACTTCAATTGGTGCGATTCAAAAGCCAAAAACTGTAATTAATTGTGTTGCTGATATTATGACAACCCACTCGGAACAAAATGATACTATACTGATTGATGACTAGATTGGGAAATTGATACCGAAAAGTGATGTTACCGCTATTTTTAATTTTGTGGTACGTAGATAAGTTATTTTAATTAAATTATTTGAAAGCAATAACTTATGTTAGATAACACTAAATTTGTACAGTTATAACCTTATTCTTTTTATTTAGCATTTATGAAGAAAAGTTTGTGTTCTAATTTCATCACTCTTAATGATCTTAAAAAGTAAACAATTTTATAAAATTTATGTATTTATTTGAACTTTCCGAGTTAATTTATTATGCAAAAGATTAATTTAAAAATGTTGATAACATTTCAAAAGTTCTTAATATGTAATTAACCTTTTTTCAATATCTACAAAATATTAATGCACAACTATTTCAATTATTAAATTTATTTAATTTGAAAAATTATTAAGCGTCACTTTTTAAAAGTATATGCATTAATCAATTTACATTTTATATGCCATTAAATTTAAAAGAATTACAAATTCGTTTGAATTTTCTTATCAAGAGATAGTTTATCTTTCAATAAGCAAATATATATAAAAACCTAAGCATAAAAGATATTACAATAAAATTAATAATTTAAATTTAAAATCGCAGGTTATTTTGAAACTTTATCAATACTTAAGAAATAACATCTTGAGTGGATATTTGTTGTGCTTAAAAAACTATTCAAATAAACTCGTATAAATCGACGGAAATTAACGGTGTAAAATCCTTAAAACCGTTTACACAAATATTTCATTGCGCAAAAAATGTTTTGTTTATAAAAATTATCATAAATTATAACAAAAATTTTATATTCTATTTATCCAAATTTTCTTTATAATGTCGGGTCCACTTTTAAATAATTTTGCAGTTGACACGTTTTATTAATGTTGTTCTTAAGAACTAAAAGAGCCTTTAGAACTGCAACTTCGACTTCGATCGCTGGTCCATATTTTATTCATCGCCGTAAACATCCTTTCTACAGCAGTTTGCTGAACCTTGATTGTTGATTAAAAATCCCCTCTCGATCATCAAGAGTTTCTGAACCTCATTTCACGAAGGTATCTTTTAAATTCACCCATTCAAAACTTTCTAGTTCAGGATTGAACTGACTCCACTGCATTGTGGTCCCAAATCGAGAAATGTCAGAAATGAAAAATTTATTTTTAAATTAAAGCTTACTGAAATTCTATTAAATCTTCGGTGCCCGAATTTTCAAAATAAAATTTCCTTTTTCAATATTTTAAGCTAACGGCAAAAAAAGACCAAAAATAAACATTTTTTGGCTAGTTTTACTCAATTACAATATGTCAATTGTCTATTTGACCGCTGATTTTCCCGAACTTTATTTTTTAACTACCTTTAATTATTCAAAAAACTTCGAAGTAACTAGTTTTGTCTGAATAATATAAAGTACAGGCAATATGTCATTTAGACATACTGACATCAGAAATACTCGGGTTATGATCTTCAGCTTTAAGGTCTCGATATTTTTATTCATGTATCAAAAATATTTAAAAAAAAATTGTTTGGCCTGACGATACTATGTTCTTTTGGGACAACGGGACAAAATGCTTGAAAACGGGATAGTCCCGTACAAAACGGAACGTATGATCGTATGAGCTTATGTATACATGAATACGTATGTATATCGGCGTTTGCTCATGACTGTAAGTTCAATTAAATAATGTTCAATCGTACTTAATAATAATCAGTCGATGAAACAATTAAAATTTCTAAAGTGGAGAGAACTCGCCCATTTACAAATTCTAAGGGACGTCACAATTTGAAAAATATATCATCGCACTGAGGGTTTGTTCAGGACGTGAAGCGTATAAATATAGCATGCATAGCATTTTTAGTTTTGTGACATTTATTATAAAAATTAAACCAAAAAAAAAACCGTTATTTTAAATTTTATTTTATTCGATAAAAAATAGCCGTCCAATTGGATTTGCTTTTTTGGACCAAAAATTAACTCAATTTTGAATTTCTATTTATAAATATAGCCCTCATTTCGCATTTCTATCGACGTGGGTTCATTTGGGCCCATTAAAGTTTTTTTACACCAATTGATGAAGAAAGCACGTAAATAGATTTTGCCTTGGCACACTGCACTACTCTTCGACTTTTTCGATAGAATTCGAAGCTCTTCCACTTTTCACACCTTGATGTTCTTCAATAAAATTCGGTAGTTTTGGACTTTGTCGATCCTTTATGATAAGTTTAATCGATTCTTTCGCTAGGCTTCGATTTCTTTGTTAAGCTTCGATTTTTTTGTTAAGCTTCGATTTCTTTGTTAAGCTTCGATTTTTTTGTGAAGTTTAAACTTTTTCGATAGTTTTCGATTTTTTTGGTGTTATACGATAGGTTTTGACTTTTTCGATAGCTTTTCGATTTTTAAGTTTTGAGTTTAATTGACTTTTTCGATAGTTTTCAAATGTTATCGGCTCTTTCGATCCAATTCGATCTTTTAGACAAAACGCGCTGTGTTCAGGGAAGTGGCTAGAAAAATAATAAATAGAACATAATAGATAGATTTTGATCCGATCTTTGCGATGGTACGATTAGTTTTTGCTTAAAACCATTTTTTCGAAGTGAAAAATGAATTTGAAGTTCAGGACGGTTCTCTGAAATCCGGTACAATTTTTTAAAACAAATTTTACATGAATCAAAAGAACAACTTTTCAGCAATACCTCCAAAAATGTTCAGAGTGGGATAGCAAGAAATGTGTAAATGACAAGCAAATAAAGACGGCGGGATCCAATTTATGTATGCATTAGTACGCTTTCTAGCGCTCGTCATTTTGAGCCGAGTTAGCTCAACAGAACGTTAGTATTTATAATAATGCGGTCACACGGTATGAAAACAATTGTCTCAATTAGATTTTAGTATTGTTCTTTTAACTATGAAATTAATGGAACCATTATTGATCGTTTATGGGATATTTTTTCCGAGTGTCCTTTTTTTTGCATTGAAGAAATAATTGAAAATAGGTATTTCGGCTTGCTATAAAATGACTGATCTTTCTGCTTCCGTATGGTATCAATCGTTGTATGCGTATTTGTTTTCGATAAACTGAAATAGATGTCATAAAACAAAGCTCGTAAAAGGCTGAAGAACCACACTGGAAATGGCGTTTAAGAAATTTTTTGACGACGGAACTGCTAGCTGTAAAGTTGTATCGCTTAAATGGAAGAAATTTTGAAGTTGACAAAATATATTTTAATGCCTAAATGGATATTTGGTGTTTGAGTGCGAAATTTCAGGTAATTATTTAACAGAAATTATAGTGTGCTTCTAAATTTTTCGAAATCAACTTTCAGTTTCGCTTTTTAAAAAAGCTTATCTTAACACGAGTCAGTTTGAGCAGCTTGGTCTACGACAAACGAGCTTGTACTGAAAACCAGTTTTGCTGTTAAGCATATGAGATAAAAACAATTTTTATTTTTAACGGGTTGGTTTGAAGCTATTAAGGTAATTAAATTTAGAACGATTATTTAATATTTTGTAGAAAAATTACTGAAACATTATTTTTAATTAATGTTTTTAATATGAATATGTATATCACATTTTGATTTTACAGCCAATAATGCAACTGTGATTTTGCATATTTGACATTCGCTTATACGTCAGCTGAACAAGTCTATAAACAAAATAAAGTGAAGTGCAAAAGAATAAAATCAAATAGAATCGGTGCTGAAAAATTGTGTAATATTATTAACAAAATAATGGTGGCACCTTCCATACAACTAAAATACCTACAACGTTATATCTTGGCATCTAAGGCAAACTTTTTCTACGTATTAGTAAGTCTGTTTTTTCGTAAAATCTCAACAAAATCGGACACAAATTCTCTCCGCGCCGTTTACAGGTTTGTGAAAAGTACAAATGTACCGAAAATGCCATCACTGGTATGTACATACATATGTACATATATACTCAGCGCCCGCACTGAGCCTAGTGACGATCCAGTAGAGTTTAAAGGCACAAAATATCTTCAGCAAAATTTATATATTGTATGTTGATATCATTAAAAAATTTGTCTATATTTATTTACCACAACAATACGATGATAGGGTTACCAGATGACATACTTTAGTAGTAAGTGTACTACTTTTGCAAGGAAAAAATACTTTAATTCTTTTCACCTGAAATGCACAACTTTTAGTTGAAATGTCATACTTTTCACTACTTTTGAAGTTTACATAGTAAAATATTTTGCAAATGGAAAATGTTGAAGTGTATTTCAAATATTGTTACCATTTTGCTAGTGTTGTTCGTACAAAAACGAGGACCTTGTTTTTTTTTTTGCTCATCAAAAACATTTTTATGGAAATTAAAAAAATTTATACAATTTTTGCTTTTTATTAGAAAATTGGAATTATTCAGATGTACTACTTTCGTCGACAGGGCATCTGGTCATCTGGTAACCCTATACGATGAGGTCTTTTACCGAATTTAAAATGCAAAATATTAAATTAAACTTAAGACAAACCTGGAAGTTAAACCTAACTTCGGGTTAATAGACAATATAATTTAAAAGTTGAATGAAGCAAGCCTACTCAAGATTAATTAAAAAGTAATTTTCCGCTGCTTTTTCTTGAATATATGTAAATCCATACAAACATATGCAGGTACCTGTGCAACTCCCTAAACATGTCGATTTTTAGAATGGAAAATTTGAATGTGGAATACGAAGAGATCAATATTTCATATAAAATCAGCCTTTGAAAATCGAAAAAAATGAAACAAACATTACACAAAATCAATACAGAAAAAAAAATTCCCACAGATTAGATGCTCTTTTTGAGGTAGAGAATGGTTTTACTTCCAGTTGTTCGTAAGGTTCAGCTGTTTTTTGTCTTGTTTCATTCCGTAACCATCCGCTTTGAATGAAACGAAACTATGAAACAAATCATAAAAAAAATTCCCTTTTACTCTCACCATAAGAATTTCCTAGTATTCTCTCGAGTATGGTGACCATAATGGTCACGATTCTTAAACAGCTGATTTTGACAGCGGGAACTCGCTGTTAAATTTTTTCTTTGTTTCCGTGTTTGGCGTTGAATTATTCGTTGTGTTTCGTCGTAATTCTGTAGGAAATTGAAAGAATTTTGCAAAAGTTCTTTGTGTTTTGGCTGTGAAACTAGCTTAGAAAAATAAAAAAAAAGAAGCAAGGAATATTTCTACAAATTTAAAAGTTACAAGTAGGAGTTGTTTAGCAACATTGTAAACAATATTACATAATCGTCAGCGCAAAGCAAGGGATACAGTAAACTGTAGCAAAGCACAAGTAAACAATAAACAGGTACCAAAATAATCTATTTTCAGCTCCGGTAAAAACCTTAATTAAAATCTCGAAATTCGTTATTTTCTTGATTCTCGGGTAAAATTGATAAATGTTGGTTGCATCGATAGTAATGAGAGTCGTGGCGAAGAATGTGAGTAGAACCAGATGTCTACATACAAATGAATGTACGTACATATGCATGTGTGTACATATGTGTGGATGGATATATTCAAAAGTTTCCGCCTGAGGATTTATTTTGTTTGGGATAATGTTAACTGATGTAAAATTTATAATTTCGTGCTTTGTTCTCCAAACCCTAAAGCGAAAACTTTCCAGTTCAAGTATTTTGTAATCAGTTTTGGTCTGGACGCAGGGTTGCCACGTGGACGGGATTGACCCGGCCAAGCCTAGAAAAAAATTTTTGAAAATAGGAATTCGACCATTTTTGTGACGTGCACTTATAATTTTTGTTTGACGAGGAATAAAAAAGGTTATGAACTCATTTTTCAATATATATTGCTGACAAAAAAAAAAAAAAAATCGAAGAATATCATTGCTAGGTAATTGTTTACAATTGTGGCTCTTACTTGGATTATGATTAATTTCCACTACGAGTATGTTATACATACTTCTTGTTAAGTTGATTAAATTGTCCAATTTGAATTTTTCATATGCCATTTATATATAGCTTTTCAAATTATAACATCTTAATTACATTAATTTTGTTAAATTAATGGCGTTTCGAACTTATAGCGTCTTTTGGAAAATATATGTCCGCAACATCCGATCACTATGAAAATATTGTGAGCGGCTGATTAATGTACAGCTGCGAACATGAAAATAGCAGTACCTTCATCTAATTTTTACAAAGACCCATATTATTTTTTCACCTAAATAACAATTTGAACATTTCGCAGCTGTACATATGCATAAAATTGATCAACACATCAAGAACTGTAACTTATTAGAAGAGTTAAATCAGAGTAGGAGCCCCAATTGTAAACAATTACCAATTAACATATATTTTGGTTAGCATATCATAAAGTATGGCGCTTCAGTAATCGTATGCTAAATCATAAAGAACATTTTTTTTTTCAAATATTCGTTGAATTGTTGGCTGTCAATTACATAAATTTGCAATTCAATTTTTCATTTTGATAGAAAAAACTATCATATTAAAATACTTTTATTCACTGATACACTAAGGGTATTCATGCAACGGTAAACTTAATGTTTTGTAAACATAAATGTATAATCTTATCTAATTTTCCTTGGCCTAACTAGTTCACCCGAAGCGTTTAAGGATAAACCAGTTTAGCCTAGGATGAATTAGGTTAAGTCGGCCGCAGTTCACTATGACAACACTATTGCATAATTTTAGCATGGTAGCGATACCATTTTGGATCATTCTCAGTTTATACTTGTGACTTAAAAAAAACCCCGAAAAACTTTTCATGGTGTAAATCAAGTGATTTTGACTTGAACAAAAAAAATCATCTATTTAAAAAAAAAATACTTTTTACCATTTTAGGAAGAAATTTTTTTTTTCAGACGGTCGGAAATTGCTTCTGTATGACTTGGTAACCCTAGAATCTACATAAAAGCTAGAAATCTACTAAAGCGGATTCTTACTGGTTCTACTCGCCCCATTGAATCTTCGATTTCTCTTGAAATTAGCTACATAACTTGCCATTACAATGTGTTGCCATTATTTTTAATCAGCTCATTATCTGTAGATTTTTTTAATACGAAGGTTTAAAGCGTATGAAATTTCACGGAGCAGCAGAATGTGCTTCTTAAAAGAGACTGACTGGTCAGACCCTAGCGTTTTTATAAAACTAAAACGACTTTTTATGTTTTGTACAGAGCTTTTTGTTCAGTACTCTTAGCGCCAAAAACCACAAAAAATTACAAGCGCAAAATGCATTAAAATGGGCAACGACTTTTAATTAAACCTTTTTTTCTTTCACAGCTGTAAAAACATCAACATTAACTACTCTTAACAAAAAGTGGCAAGATATATTAAAACACCAACAAAATTTGCACACACTCATCAAAATTCTGAATTAAAACACATGCATTTGTGATCTCTTAGTGTTCTGGTGAAAATTTTGTTATCTTAGCGATTTGCGCGATTTACAACAAGTTCAAGTTCAGCGCAATTAAGAAATCAGACAAACTCAGTTTGTTGTCAGTCGTCAACGTGGTCACTGCACATAATTAACAAGTATCGCTGCTCGCTGCAACCGTTGACAAACGCACGTCGTCTTTGTCATTATTACTACCGCGATCAACATTTCATCGAAACTGTATCGTGTGTCAACGTCGCTGCTCCCCACCTCGTTTTTATTGTCTAATCGTTCACTATTCACGCGTTTTCTAGAAAAGATGGTGGGTACAACGCAACTGGAATCTGGTGGCGGCATTGACCTTGGCACAAGCGTGCGTATCCAAGATGTGCCGTCGCTTTGTCAGCCTCATTGCAAGATCAAGTATCCATTGGAAGTCGAAAACAAGCTTACTGAATTTGTTGTCGGTGGTCCAAATCGAATACAGTTTGTCGTGGACTTTGATTTTACAATAACCAAACAACGCACAGACGATGGCACTCCGGTGCTTACTAGCTTTGGCATATTTAACGCTTGCAAATCTTTGCCCACCAGTTATGTCGAAGAGTCACGTAGGTTATTTAGAAAATATCGTTCAATTGAGGTGGATCCAAAAGTACCTATGGATGAGAAGGTGGAGCATATGATTGAGTGGTGGAACAAGTCGGGAAAGCTGTTGACGTGAGTATTAGTCAATAAATTAGAAGCAAAAAGTCAGCTTATATCCAATACATTTAATATTTGTTACACTTTATTCTTTGTTTTACTCGAATATCGAAGGCTTTTGATGAAAATTAGATGCATAAGCAGTCTCGAACATTAAAACAAGTTATTCAGTGTTGCCTTTAGGCGAAACAATTTATGTAATACTAAATGTCACGGAAAAAGTAAATTTATTTGCATAGAATAGATCGAATTCGATAATGAAACCAAGGGGTTCTCCAATAAGAGCGCTGGATTTTGTTTTTGCGCTAATGTTTATTCAAAAAGACAGTACTTTTATTTAAATAAGGTACAAATGTTTCGATTAAGTATGATATGATCAGACAAATGCGCCCTACTGCGGCAAACTAGGTTAACTTTTTTCAACCAAATTTATGTATATTAATTAGCTAACAAAAATGTAAATCTCCTTAGATTTTTGTATGAAAAATTGGAAACTTGAGGGCTGCCGCGAAGCCAGTATTAGATATATTGAAAGACGTAAACCCTAAGGTGTGGCCTAAGGCCATCTACTTACACTAACATACTAAAATTTCAAGAAAATCGGGAGTGATGCCGTTAAAGTAAATAGTTACCTTACTTCATATTAAACTAATCTGGTTCATCCTAACACGCTTCGAATGAACTAGTTTGGCCGGTAACATATGTACATACAAATGTATTGAATATACATTTTTATTATTATCTTTTGCTCAAGATTGCAATTTATACAAATTTCTGTACATATAGTTACCTTAGTTATGTAAGACCAAATTTCAAATTGTTTGCACATTTTTGGTTGCTGTACAGTGTAATTTACTAATGAGTTTGTTTTTGATTTCAGCGGCTTTACTTTTGACCAAAATGAACTTGATACTATCGCTTACAAGTGCAAGGACTCCTTACGCGATCACTCAGATGTCCTCTTTGAAACACTTAATCGTCTTAATGTACCGGTACTGGTGTTTTCGGCTGGTCTAGGAAACTCGGTGGTGTCCGTACTAAAACATGCCAAAGTCTTCTACGATAATGTAAAAGTTATCTCCAATTTCCTGCAATATGAAAATGGAATGTTAAATGGTTTTCAAGAGCCCATGATACACACCTTTAATAAAAATGAAACAGTCTTGGAAGGAAGTGAATATTATGACTTAGTGCATACCAGAGATCATATAATCGTTATGGGAGACTCCATCGGTGATGCCTGTATGGCTGATGGTGTTCCAAGTTCATCTCATACCATTAAAATAGGGTTTCTTTTTGATCATGTAAATTCAAATGTATGTCAATATTTTTGTATTTCTAATAGTCTACTTATTTTAGATTGAAGATAATCTTGACAGATACATGGAGGCTTTTGATATTGTTTTGATTGACGATCAAACAATGGATGTACCACGTGCATTGTTGGGCTTAATAGAGGATTACGCCAATAATAAAACAGCATCCACCGAAAAGGATATTTAAATAGCTGATAATTGTGTGTTTAAACAAATTTTTTTAAGTATAATTTTAAAGTTAAGTTACATGCACTTTATTTATACTAAAATAATACATACTTAATCATGTTAAGTAGCTAAAAGTGTAGACAAATCAGTTGATATTTTAGGTACGTAAGTTGATATGGTCGTATGAATTTCTTTTAAAATGTCAATTAAGGACTTCACAAGATGTCATAAAGTAAAAAGTGGTATTTTAAGACCAGTTTGCCTACATCTCTGTATAAAATGTAGCTATACAATAAAGGCATCGCCAGCAAGTGACTGTATAGTTTGTCGAGTTGCCTACATCTCCATATACAAAGCTGGTAGATAGAAGACAGATGTCTACTTATCTACATAAAAGTTTTCGAAATGTTAGGTAAACAAAAAATTCTGCTATATTCTGCACGCAAAAAATATCGAAATGGAACTTATATATAACTTGAACGATAATGAAAAAATTGTATAATACATTCAAATCCTGGAATTTTAAATTTAATGTTACTTGAAGTTTTTATTTAAACAACTTGATTCGACAGAGACTTAAGCCCAATTTCCATGTGATCTTATCTTATCAAATATCAGGAAGGACATCGCATGCTATAAAGATAGAAAATGTATGCTATTCACTCTCGCATTCTCCAAGCGCATTAGGTTCTGTTCGCATGCTTTTTCTTTCTTACAAAAATTTGATTTGATATCCCTGATATGGGATAAGATAAGATCACATGGAAATTGGGCTTTAAACCTGCTTCATTTCTAAAATAGTCTGAATGCGACTCCGTTGCTTAGTTAGCTCGGCTACAGAGTGTTCATGTTTTATTTTATAAAATTTAACACTTAAAATGAAATGGGAAATCGATGAAAGCTAAAATAAATCCTATCAATGAAGCCCAAAAATAAGCTACTTTTTATATGTAGATGAATTTTCGGAGTACTCTGTTTATTTGTAATTTGCTCAGCAAAAATTTTGTAGTCACTACAATTCACTAAGAAAAATAAAATAAAATGTGTACAGATTTTGAAAAAAATGGATGCAGCACTGTATTGTCTAGTGCTATTTTCGTATGCACATTCGACAAAGACAGAACATGTATTAAGACACCTTGTGAACTCCCTAAATATAAATTGCTTAATTAAATTGTTTTTAAAATAAAAATATGAAACTTTTTAATGTTAAAGATGTGTATGTATATTCACGACCTCAGGCGGAAATGTTCCGTGAACCTTTCAGAAATCTGTCACATGAAATCTTAAAGTTTCAGTTACATTTCAGAAATCTTTCGGTTCCATTTCAGAAAGCGGGCAACATTCACAACATTCTTTACTAATCATGTCCAGTAGGGTGACTCAATTTTTTTTCTGTCTCAAACTGGTTTAATAGATGCAGATACATACTTTAAAGAAAAACGAATTGAAATGAACATAAAATTTTCCATAAAAAAGTATCTAATCATTTTTTCCGTCGGATTATTAGCGTCAGGGGCTTGGAAATATTTTGAGATTGAGAGAAATATCAATTTTCTTGTTTCTGTAAAAAATTGTATGATCTTTCGGGAAGAATTGGTAGCCCTGAGGTTAAGCCACCCTATGCATAGTTTTGTGAGCCCTCTATTCGTATTTCAGAAACTAGCCTTAAAAACTCAGAGCGCACCAAACTGTAGCAGAAATTTCCTTTAACAGCTGTGTAATTTCCCATAAACAGATGACGAATGACAAGTGAAAAAAATACTTTGACGTTTCTGTGAAACTTACAATTTTTATTTTAATGTCATACCAGTATTTGCAATTTTCATTGTCAGTGTTATACAAACCAGGAAATTAAAAAAACTATTAGAAAAAGGGACGTAGATCGCAAATTTTTCTTTTAAAGTTCCGCATAAAAGCATAAATAAAAGAAAAAAGTAATTCAAATTGGAATTGTCATAGTTAACATTAAAAATCTGCTGCAGGCAGCCAGCGAATCAGAATAGTGAAATAAAATTAAAAAAAGTGTTCTCTTATTTTGTTTAATAAAATGTTTGGCTTTGACGGCGAATATCGACGCCGCCCGATGCAAAATCTTGGTGGTTCATCACAGACATGCGATCGCGAAACAATCATTCGTAAAGCCCAGTTGGAGCGACAAAAACGTAATGAGCTGCGCCAACAAAACAACGGTGCCATCGTACTACAATCATACACACGTTCTTTCATACATCGGCAGCGGCGAAAGCGACAGGAACGCGAGGCCTTTGATGAGTTTATGCGCACTCATCGTGACAAACTGGCAGAAGATGAAAATCTGGCTTATTTGCTACGTCGCATTCTATTCTTTTATAATCACAGAGAAATCAAGGATGGCGAGCGTTTGGTAAGTGCAACATAGTGCTGATATAACAATTGTTATTACACCTATCATGCGTTTCATCGTTTCATGAATAAAAGGTTTAAGAAATATCATATATGTATATAAATATACATCTTCAAGTTGACAACAGCCGACTTATGTATTTCCACGCAAGAGTGTAATTCTAATTAGGCTATCAATATGAAAACGTTGGGAAAGAAAACATTTTCTCAAGAACTTTTTTTAAGTCAGCTGTGGTAAATCTGGTAGCCCTAATTCTAATATGTACCTACTGCATATCCAGTTACGAAAGCTTTATACAATTCCTCAACGTTTATATTATGTTCTAACTCCAAGACTACCCATTTTTAGATATCACAGAGAGGCAGGCGCACGCAACCTTAATTAAAAACATTGTGGCAACGTTTGTTCAGAAAACTTTCTATTAAAGTAATCACTCGAGCAAAATGTTCACATTGGTGGAACAATTCACAATCATAAATGTCAAGATGAGATGTTTGCTTGGTTTTAGCAAAACGAACCCAAAATGTATCTGGTAAAAATAAGGCTCAATACAATACTATTCTTTTCATTTCAAAGCTTTTAATAAAATTCTAACCCAAAAAATTTAGATAATTTCCAAAAGCAAAATAACAAATATTCGGCATACGTTTTTGCACTTACATAGTTGACAAGTTTATTAAAAATGATAATTGTAGTCGAGAGGAAGGTCCTCATATGGAAACAGCTATGTATATATATATGAGTAACAGAAGGCTTCAATGCAAGATTGTTTGACAATATATGGATAAAAAGCAAACACTGTAGTCAATAGCTACTACAGGACAGAATCTGAATTACACACCTGGATGTCTCTAAGGATAGAAGCTCAATTTTACGAGTTACTCAATCTCTAACTTGTCTTTTCAGTCCTTTACACAAATTATTTTGAAATATTCTGAATAATGATATTCATTGAAACGTGCAAAAAGCCTTATAGTCTAACAAGCCAAGTTTGGCGAAAAATCACACTCAACACTAGCCCCGTATTATGTAACGCGAAACAAGTGAGTGACTGATTTTCTCCTGCCTGTATCTTAAAAGTGCATATCTGAATCGAAACTTTTTTTTCAACATACCCTCAGTTAAAAGTTTCAAACGGCACTATTGGTCATCTTCAATTTTTGTTTTCCAGGTTAGCTTATCAAGTATTTTCCTCAGAAATTTGTCTTGCTTCACGAGTATAATAGTGTTGTTTACGTGGACTCTCCAAAACTTTGGTATTTTGATGATAGGAAACATCCATCTAAATTTTTAGATCCGGAACTATCAATCGTCCTCTGAATCGATGTTAGGAACGTGGGTTTTCAGTCGCTATTGGTAAACAAATGCCTTTTATAAATATGAAGTTTCGTTTCACGTGTGAAAGTGCCCTAAGTCAATGGATTTCTCCTTGTGTCATAATGGGAATTAAGGCGAAAAAGATTTAAGAAAATAATTCTAAACTTTTTTTTTTACAGATTGAAGTTTGTCAATTCATACTCCGTAACCCCAGTAAAATTCTTCAAAATGCTGTCAGCGAATTTATTTGGTTACATCGCCTGAAGAAATTACTAATGATTTGCATCGAGCAGATGACAGTGCCAAATGCAGCTCAAGCTATACCAATGCGGATGTTGGAAACTTTCACCTCAGAGCCTGTCGTTGAGCGCTATATTGAAGACAACACACGTGTGCAAAGTTATTTAGATAATGTGTTTCGTTATTTGGTAGAACGACGCTATTTTGAGCGTATTCGTGGCATTCTTGAGCAAAAATGCCCACCACTGGATGGTGAGACCTTGCATGCACCAAACCAGGTTTCAGAAGCGCTCTTTCAGATGATACTACGTCCACTAATACTTTCAAATCGTGGCTTCTCTTATGGTAGTGTAATATGTCAAGCTTTTACAAGACATATCCTGTCGGTTAAGTTTACAGATCCGATAAGAAATTTTATAATACCATGTTTGGCAGAACATACCGAATTTCCATTTGAATATCTAATGCGTTCCTTGCAGCACTTGTCTAGTGAAGCGAAATCGGATGAAAAAATGCAAGTTGACAACGCGTTGCCAGATAAGCAGCAGCAGAAGGAGGCTACGATTTTCAGCAGTTATTTGCTGAATGCAATTTTAATATTAGATCGCAAGCAATTAGGTAATAATGCCATTACGAGTATTACCTTATTTTGCAATTAATTTTCTGATTTTATTGTATGTAGGTGCACTTAGCTCTAAGCAATTGCTTGGCGACTATATTAAGTTGGTCGCGGAAATTTCGCCAAGAATCCTACAACTGCCAAAATCGACGTTGCGTCTTACAACGCATCATCAACGCGGTGATGATAATGATTCTACAGAGGATGAAGATGATGATGAAGATTACGCCTATAGCAGAAGCAATAAACCTAGCGCAACAAATGCCAAGGATACAACAGATTCAACTTCAAAGGCGCCATTGAGTGAAATAGAAAAAGATTGCTTATTAGAGTGTATAGATCTCTTAAATGATGCGCAACGTGTGCAAGTAATCGTCCAAAATGTGGAATACTATTTAACGGACTCAAATGTTTTACATGCGCTCTGTGAAATTTGTCATAATTTAATGATATATAATAAGATGGCAATATTTGAATACAAGTAAGAACCAGTTGGTTTTATTGATTTAAGAAAAATGCAAAATTTTCTATTCTTCAGACTCTTGTACTCACTGGCGTTTATGCCTAACTTTATACGGTCGGTTTGGTTTACTCTGGCTGCACAGTCAAGTCAGTTAGGATTCTCTGCACCATTAACACTCATATCAAAGGGTGTCGTACGTAAGTTGACTTATTACTTTATGACCTAAAGCAAACATTACAACTGCATTTTATATGAAAAATAGCTAAGCAAAACGGCGTAGAACATACTATTTCCCTGTTGGCAACATTTTGCATGCTTTTTGGACGCCTGCTACCTACACTACATGACACTGAATTTGGTGAGGAGTCCGTGCTCCTAATAGAAAATAATGCACAGCCACGAACATCGCATGTTCGTTTAATGCCATTCTCCATTGCTGAGATTGTGCAACTTTCAAAAACTTTAAAAGAAATTTCCATGGGACTAGTTGAATTGGCATTCCCAGAGACACGTTCTAATCTAAATGAACATTATCGCTTTGTGTTGGGACGTTCAGATTCCGATGATAATAAGATTAAGCAACAAAAACAAATCTGGGCCAATCTGTTAAAAGTGGTTGTTTTTGTACTAAATCAAATACATACGCGTGATCTACGTTTAGGTTTCTGCCCGGATTCGCATTGGACTGTCAGCCGTTTGGATTTGCCTTTGGATCGTCCCACAGATTTGCCACTGACACGTGGCAGTCGCACACGTGGTATACGTCCATTTCAACCGATACGTGATTTTACGCGTGAAGATTTTGAAAATGGTCCACCAATGTCAACAAAGCAAATACGTTCAATAACAATTTTAAGAGAAATACCATTTGTAGTAGCGTTTAGTAAACGTGTTGGTATACTGCAAGGTTTGGTGGCAGCTGATAAAATGCGCGTACAAGGTCACTTGCAGGCATTTCTACAGGGTCCATCAATTATGTTAACTGTACGAAGAACGCATTTATATGAAGATGCCTATGATAAATTGAGGCCTGAAAACGGTAAGTAAAAAAGACGTGTTATTCTGCCCTCCTAATAATCTAGCTTCTAATCTTGATGATAATCATTTCAGAACCCGATTTGCGTTTGAAGTTTCGCGTACAGTTTGTATCTTCGTTGGGTCTAGATGAAGCTGGTATCGATGGTGGCGGTGTATTTCGTGAATTTCTTTCAGAGCTTATAAAAACTGCTTTTGACCCAAATCGCGGATTTTTTATGTAAGTAGAAAATCTACATTTTCAGTAACACGATTTTATTAAATGTAAGAAAGGTACACTAAGAACTAAATACGTCAAAATCTACAAAAATTTTTCATCAGAATTTCAAGTGTCATTATCCCTAGTCATAAATTTCGAAGTCTAGCTGGCGAATAACGTTTGTTTATTTGGTCGTGTTTCTCTAGAGCGATCCAATTGTAATCATTGAAAATATTATGTTTTTTTTTTCTTTAAACACCACTTGAACGATAATTTTTGTTGCTTCAACTTTGACCAGAGACCAATGTCATAAATCAAATCAATATCGCATGTAGTTCCAATAGGAAACGTAAAAGACAATTTATCCGGTTAGCTTGCTTTGTTTCCAATTTATGACTAAGGTTCTTTGATAAAACTTAAAACACTAAGGAGATCTTTGAAAAAACATTAGGTCTCAAAATTGGCTACGTGACTCGCCAACAAGACTTTTATATTCTTGACTTTGAATAGTTGTGTAACATAATCGCATTTGAAATTTGCAATAAATAATTGCGTAGTTTTTGATATTGCTAGCTCTCAGTCTATAATGTTTAGCTTAAAACGTTTCCTAGAAATAAGCTCTATTTTTTTTTCATAGGGTCACAACTGACAACAAACTATATCCAAATCCGAATGTCGCGGATTTAGTAACTGATTTTGAAAAACATTATTACTTCATTGGTCGTATTCTAGGCAAAGCAATTTATGAAAATCTTTTAGTCGAATTGCCTCTGGCGGAATTTTTTCTCACCAAATTGGCAGGAAAATATGCA
The DNA here is from genome assembly GCA_949775025.1 of Tricholauxania praeusta. NCBI lineage: Eukaryota > Metazoa > Arthropoda > Insecta > Diptera > Lauxaniidae > Tricholauxania > Tricholauxania praeusta. The sequence goes on along the minus strand of OX459031.1, from coordinate 122,538,254 downwards.
GACGTAGATATACATCAACTTGCATCACTCGATCCAGAGTTGTATAAAAATTTGCTTTATCTCAAAGACTACGAGGGTGATGTTAGCGAACTAAATTTAGACTTTACGGTAGCTAGTAGTTCCCTTGGACATACGCAAGTAGTTGAATTAAAACCGAATGGCCAAAGCATACCAGTTACCTCTTCTAATCGCATTGAATATCTTCAACTTATGGCTGACTATAAATTGAATGTACAAATACGTCAACATTGTATTGCATTTCGCAAAGGACTTTCAAATGTGTTACCTGTGGAATGGTTGTATATGTTTAGCAATAAAGAACTGCAAATACTCATATCAGGTGCAGAAATACCAATTGATTTCGATGATTTAAAAAAGCATTGTAAATATGGTGGTGAATATAGTCCAGAGCATCCATCGATAATATGTTTTTGGGCTGCGATTAATAATTTCAATGATCTGCAACGTCGTCAACTGCTGAAATTTGTGACAAGTTGTTCGCGGCCACCATTGTTGGGCTTTAAGGTGAGTTGTGATCAGCTATAATCATTTAATTGAGTGGTAATCCGTATTTTCAATCTTTTTTGCAATTAATTTTACTTCTACTGCAATTGGTTAACACTATTTAATTGCATTTGAAATTATTCAATTAATAAAATTTAACGTATATTTTTAAATTTTAGGATCTGGATCCGCCATTTTTTATACAAAATGCTGGTGATATGGAACGTCTTCCGACAGCGAGTACATGTACGAACCTCTTAAAGTTGCCGCCTTTCAAAACAGAAGAACAGATGCGTGAAAAACTTTTATATGCAATACAATCGGGTGTTGGTTTCGAATTAAGTTAACTTTGTCATGCTATAATTGTACGTTAATAATAATAATTTAAAAGCAGTTTCTTAAGCTTTACACAAAAACATCTTTCCCCACCATAATAAAAAACAACAACCAACAATTCCATTTTTTAAAACGTGAAAAAAACAACTATTTTCAATAAAACAAAAAAGTTTTTTTATTTTTTAATCAATCCTATTTTTTTAACCTTAAGTTGATTGAAACATACATTTTTCAATTTATAAGTATCTGAATAACGTTTTTAAAATTATAAATTAATTACGCTAATGATAGTATACATTAAAATACAGAAACATACTATACAGGAACAATTTTACACGTCTACGTTACGACAATATAACTTATTCATTTAAACATTATGGTAAAAAAAGATTGTAAAAGATACAACAATTTAAGCTATGAGTTATGAAATGTAGAATATGAAAATAAAAAGTATGGGATTTCATAATTAAAACATTAAAAATACTGTTTTGGAGTAATTTACAGACAACCTACATATAAGCACTTACACAAACAATTTTTTTTAAATTGCAGTTTAATGCTTTTTTCTAATTTTAATTTAATTTTATAACTTACCGGTACTAAAAATACCTAAAATATAAGATTGGCGTCAATATGTTCCTATGTTAAATTTTTAAGTATTTGCTTACAGGCTCTTAAGTCATTATTGTTGTCACATTTCACATTCTGGCAGTTCCCATAATAATATTGTTATCGTAAATATATGACTTGTTAACTTTATTTCATGATTCAGCTATAGTAACGTTTCGTATCAGCTAATATTTTCTTGTATATAAATCGGGGTGCCTCAGTTGAATACAATAAATCTATATGATTGAATCCACGTACTTCGTTTAAAGTAAAGTGTGCATTTTTAAGCTGCCCTGTTAAACGTATGACATCCTTAAATGAGAATAAATAATATTTTCTTAATGTAATATTTTAATCTATTAATTAAAATATATGTATTATGTGCATGTAGCTAGCTTCCTTATTGCATGAGTGCGATGTTCAATTACTAAACAAATTTTATGCATGCACTTAAAATGTAAACAAAATATATCTATAAATTATTCGACCCACACATTGCTTACAATTAATAAAAATGACTTAAGAACGTGACGAAAACAAAACAAAAATTTCAACTAAAAAAGCAAAAGTGCACATGCGTAGAATCTTAACAAGCGACTGATAACAAACATGTGCCAAATAACACAATTTTTTTCAATATTCTTAGAGCATAGTAGCCAATTAACACCTAACGTTTTCATTTGTTATACAGTTTTCATACAGAACTTATACCCCAGTACGTTTGAATTTCGATAAGGACGTAAAAGATTCGAAAAAGCGTAGACATTTGTCCTCGTTTTTCATTGAAAAAAGTATGTATATGCAGAGTTATCAACAAAAGTTAAGCCTTTAAAAAAGCCTGGGTAATATTTAAATCTTTAAGTTGCAATATGAAATAAACTCATACTTGAAAATATTGGTGGTTTTCACTTTCTTTTGTAGCTTTAAAGAATTCAGTCAAGTACATCTATGATCCAGCAAATTTGGACTCCGAGTAGGGGTACCAAGTGACCAGGAATTTCATGCCAACGATAGGTACCTGGTGGGAATTCAAAAATTTGTGAAATAAGTAACCAAGAATTCGACGATTTCTGGGAAATGAGCTTAAAATTTTTGTTTAACGAACAAAAAAAAAAGTCAAGCTTTCGGCACAAAATAATGGAACTTCTTGTCATTTTACAAATCAATAATTTAATAACATTGGTGGTCAAAAAAAAGGTCATCTCATAAACATAAAAAGGTCAGTAATTCCTTCTGTACGACTTAATAGCTCTGACTCCGAGATACAGGAAAGTAATTGACCCAAAGAAGCGATTATGCGTTTGACTGTTTTTTTTATATTTTTTAAACGATGCTCGAGTAAGGAAAATATAAAAAAACTAAAGGATAAATTTTGTTGAATGTTTATTTTACCCCGTCCCTTCTGTTTTTGATGATTTCGTAAGGATACAATTTTAAAATTCCCCAAAACCAAAATACAAGTTAGTTTACTTCTGCAAAGCAATTTATAAATTGTACACCAAAAAAAATTGGGTTCTCAATACATTTCAAAGACAGACATGGCTCTCAGAATTATCAGCTTAAAATGTATTTGTTTTTTACAAAAAAAAAAACTGGCTCTATATTAATTTGTTCCTCTATAACCTCAGATTATTAAGATCAAATCACACTTATAGGAATCGGCAATGTATGTACGAGTATGTATGCATGTGTACAAATTAACAGTGTTTGCATAACTGAACATACCTCTTCATTAACACACACACCGATATAATCGTAATGTGGATGAACCTTTAATTTAATTTGCAACCCAGGTTCTTATGCACTTGGCAGCACTGTTTAATGTCTGTCAGACTTTTAGCATGATGCAGCTAAATCTTTTGCGCTTAAAAATAAAAACTTTTAATAACTAAATTAAAAACTTAAAAATAAAGACTAAAAAATGGAAGTGTATAACTTAAAGTTTATTTTAAACAAAAAGTGAATGTCTTAAGTAAAACGAAAATAACAGTGAATTTAATTTTAACTTCCGAATTTTTTTGTAGAAATGTGACCTTTTTTGGTAAATTTTCGGATTTTTTTTTATTTACATCGGTTTGTACTTTTCGCTTCACAATATTTGGTCACGTTAGTTACATTTACATAGGAGTATATGTACCACATTACGCAGTTGACCTCAGTTGATCCCCATCATCCTGTGAACAAGCCGTAGGTATGTACAATTTTTGATTGCCTATATAAACTTGATTAGAACGATTTAAGGTTATTGTGGTGGATTGAGAGCGCCACGATGCTATACCATACTTAAAGGAACAAGCCCTTCTATGAGTAATCCCCCTCTTTTATGGTTGGCTACTATCTCGCGTATAAACATACAGCCAATTCTTACTCGGCGATTAAAGTGGCGAAATAGTAGCCAACCATGAAAGGCGATTAAAGTGGCGAAATAGTTGCCAACCATGAAAGGGGGGATCATCTTCGGTCAAACTGAAATCAAATTTCTTTAAAAAGTCCGGGAGGATGTGTTACATTTTTAAAATGTTATTTTTTTTGCGTTTGATAGTATGTAGTATGGCTGAAAATCGAAAAAAACGTCGTTGGAATCGTGATGGGCCTCGTAGGAGATCCCATTGTCCAATGGTAATTAAACTAAACTCTTCTTATGTGCTTTTTTATTCTAAGCACAAATATGTAATCAGAAAAATTCGCTCGGATTAGGTTTCGGATATATAGTCATCGGAAGTTGCAGATATAGCTTTTGTAAAAATCCTTATAAATTGGGAACTCCTGAATGGATATCAAAAATATGGGTGTCATAAGATAGATAATTTAATGACCTACAGTAATGGTAAGCAAATCTTTGAAATCTAACCCATAACTTTTGAGATATAACGATTTTTCTGAAATTTTGACCAATTTTTTTTAAAAAACCGTTATTTTTTCAACAAAATGTGTTATCAACCTATAATATTTTTAGCATGGTAAGAAAGCTTAATTCATTCCCTTTAAAATGGTGTATAGTTTGTTGTAAATGTTTTCATATTTACCCCCTTTTTGATCGAAAAATAGAAACATTTATTTTATGAATTCTTATGGAAACTATGTTTTTATGGTCAAAAACAATAAGAAACAACAACAACAACAACTACTATTATAATAACAACAATTATTATAAAACTATTCTCATTGCAAAACTTAAAAATTTTTATTAAAAATTCTATTTCGCTTGCGGCGCTCCTTTTTTTAACTTAACCTTACTTTTTAAATAATTATTAATTTATATAATAATCTTATCATTTTATAATGAGAATTGTCTTTTAATAATTGTTGTTTTTGTAATAGTCGTTGTTGTTGCTTTTCATTATTTTTGTCCATAAAAACATAGTTTCTATGAGAATTCATTTGATAAATTTTTGTGTTTTTCGGTCAAAAAGGGGGCGAATATTAAAAAATTTACAACAAACTATATACCATTTTAAGGGAATAAATTAAGCTTTCTTACCATGCTAAAAAAGTTATAGGTTAATAACACATTTTTTGGAAAAAATAACGGTTTAAAAAAAAATTGGTCAAAATTTCAGAAAAGTCGTTATATCTCCAAAATTATGGGTTAGATTTCAAAGATTTGATTTCTATTGTTGTGGTACATTAAATTATCTTTCTTATGACACCCATGTTTTTGATATTCATTCAGGGGCTCCCAACTTATAAGGATTTTTACAAAAGCTATATCTACAACTTACGATGGCTATATATCTGAAACCAGATCCGAGCGACACTTTTGTTTTTTGCTATTTTTATTTTTATTTTTATTTTTATTTTAGGGGGTAAAACAACAACAGAAAACAAAAGAAGATTGCAGCATGGGGGCTTAAGTAAACCTGTGCCAAACATTTTGCTCAATTGTTCGGAAAGTAAGCCACAAGTATAAAAAGAGGTTAAGACCAATGTAGTAGAGGACATAAAAGCACATCGATTTCATGCCCGCAAAATCTTCATACAACAAGATTTAACCCACATTTAAACGTTTTAAAGTTTTCAATAAACACTGTAATTTTGATCAAAAATATAGTTATTTTGGGCGAAAAATGCGGTTTTCACATTTGAGCGAGAAATGTTAATTTAAATTTTTCAATGAAAACCGTATTTTTTTCGAAAATGGAGATTGTCATTAGCAATTTTAAAACTATGAAAAGTATGTCAAATCTTATCATACGGAAGTACTTCGGGCATGATATCGATGCATTTTCATCTCCTCTACAACATTGATCTAAACATATTTTTCCACTTTTGGCTTACTTTCCAAGTTATTAAGCAACATACTTAAGCTATCAATTGCAAAAAATATTAAGCGGGGGGAAATAACTTTAAATATGCAAACTATGCTACCTTCCGGACTACACATAATTATATTAAAGTAATAGTAAGAATAATAATAGCTTTCAAATAACTTTAGTGATCAAAAATGTATGCTCTCAAAAGTCAGAGTTATACACATGTTTGTATATAGTTTCAATGATATTACGCATTTAAAATAGAATATGCGGCTAATTTACTATACATAGATTTTTATGGATTTCATTGACTTTCATTTTCTTAAATAAATGTGAATCGATTCGTAAAACTTTGATACCCGTTCGATTATAAAGCTTACCTTATAACTACTAGGTTTTTTGCAATATTTATGTTTTTATACCTGTTTGGACATTAGCAAATCTCGACTGCCATAAAATAGATTCAGTGGCACTCGTATATTACGCAGCTTATACTCGGGTGGCGTTTTTCGTTTGTAGCGTCGATAGTTTTCAGCCTTTGATCTGTAGTCGAACTGCTGAAATTTTCCTGCAGAACAAAATTTCAACTATGGTAAAAGCAAGTTTTCTTTAAATGTTTAATTCACCTGAATTGATGAGCTGGCCGAAATGTTGAAATTGCTTCCGCGATATACCTGCTGGTGTCGTTTCAAATATTCGTGGGAATAAGCTCTGCAAAAATAAATAATTTTTTTGAAGTTTTATTTCCCTTAAAATAATTTAATTTATTTTTCGTTCTCTACTTGTAAAGAAACTAAAGGGTTTCGGACATAATAATTTGGAAAAAACTCTTACTCATAGAGAGGGCAATTTAGAAAATTAGTTATTTACTAAAATCTTAAAACTTTAAGAAAGTCAAAGCGCAAACACCTCATGATGAAAATCTGCCCGATTATTTAAGCAAAACACGGAATGCAACAAATGTATCCTCTTTTAATTGTACATTCCAGCAATTTTGCGGTATTTCAGCTTACTGAAGTTCACAAAACAGAGTTCTTTGTTATGTTTCTTTTTAATTTAAGCAGTACCAAAGGATGCACGAAAATCACATACCCATGTCAAGCATATTGCAAGGTGATGTCAAAGTTCGAATATTTCTAAACCCTACACACAGGGTTTATTTATTTTGTTATTTCATATGTAGAGCATAGAAGGGGCGTTGCAATTGTGTAAAAGTATATATATTTATTGTCTGAAAGCACGTTTAATGGACAACGAAGTAGTAATAAGTATTTGATGAATTTCAGTACATCGGTTACTTACTTCTTCCATTGAACTTCGACGCAGCGCCCATAAAAATCATATATTTAAAACGCTATGTATAATGAAATGTTACTTAAATTACTGAAGTTGAAATTTAAATTAATACAAATACAATAAGGCGTGGCAACTCCCATACAAGTAAAAGCGAAAGATTGCTATAATGAAAGCTATTTAAAGTATGTTGCCAAATTCGTGGCGTGAACAAAAAAAATAAAAATGCTGTATTGAGGAAGACATTAAAGTACTTATGTGTTACGAAATTCGAGGCAGTGCACCTCTACTGCGCCTCTCCCACAAAACCGAAAGAAAATACGCTTTTTAAATGTAATCTATATTACGCACACTTACTGTTTATGTAGCACCCTAACTAGTTTTTTCCTTTTAAAATATTGTTACGAAATTTCTGTCTCTTTGACGATAATTTCGATCTCTCACACTTTTCTGAGTTCGATCACTGGATTGTGTAACAATTAAAAACACACAAACTTATTTAGTTATAAAATGGTTTATTTTATTAACGTTCAAATTCTAATATTAATTTAACACTGTATAGAAAACTGTTTTACTTTACTACGGATCACACTGTATTCACTTTTATTGCTTATTGCTTTGCTGTTCAAACTCAACTGTTTTGCTTCGCTGGCTTAATTCTACTGTGTGTCCTCAGCTCAGATGACAACCCTTTTTATACTGCAGTCATCACTCTCTCGAATAATCCAGTACCTTCTAAGTGGCGTACATTCTACCATTATCTACAACCCACCAGTGCTACTTTGTAGCGTGCATTCTACTACTATCCACAATTCACCACAATACACCAGCATGGCGCACTGACGTTGAGCTAGCTATTATGCTAGATGTTAGATGGCGTTGTACGTTGTACGACGGCGATAATTTCTCTCGGTTGTTGACTTTTTATTGTTTACTGCAGCGTCTGTTCGGTTTATTATTTTTAGCATTTTGCGCTAGATGGTGCTAATATCGTTTAGTTTCTTTCGTTGGTATTTATTTCAAGAGTCTTCTAGCATAAACCAAATTTCGCTACAATATTGTTACTATTTTTTGTGCCAGTTTGAAACAACCCAGAGCAAACTTAGTGAAATCAAATAAAAGTGCTCTTTGGGCTACTTGGTGCGAAAAAGGGGTACGCCATTCAGAAAAATCATGTGTTACATAGTGCCATTTTGTTTTCGTCTTTTTTTTTCTTCACGTACCGGTATTTTCGGGCTATGCTAAAAACTTTTGCGCATATTTTTGTTTTGATGTTTATTTGATTTTTGTTTGTCCTTTGCATGTTTTTTCCTTTCTGTTTTGAATTGCTTTAAAAGTCAACAAGGAATATAACCAGCATGCGCTAAGGTTTCACAAGAAAAGTGCTGCAGGAGGTTATTCTCTAAGAAAACAAAATCTATTTTTACAAACACACAAGATACGTGTACAACTATGAGTATGCGTACATAGATATGGTAATACGTGCACAATATGAAGTATTCGATAAAATCGAGTTCAAAAACGATCATTGTACATGAGGGATATAGAAATGACGGTTGAAATTATTTTCAAAAATGAATTCTAGACTAGTTAAGTTAGTTTTTACAAAGAATGTTGCTTGGCATCTCTTTAATAAGTATCAGTCAAGTGATTTACTCATACCAATATCTATAATTCCACCATACCAAAAATTACTTTTGCACAGTAAACCAAAGATAGTAACATGAATCCAAAAATAAAAATGAAAAATATAAATAAAACAAAATTACACAAAATTTTTTTTTCACATCGCCCACTATAAAAAATTTTAAAATCTTTAATTTTCTTTATTAAATAAGCAAGACATTACGCCATCCAAGACAATAGAAACACGTCTGTTTTAAAGCATTAAAATTATTATTTATCCTTGAAAGCTTTTCGACACACTGTATAACAAAAAACATAAAAAAGGATAGCAAAATTTACCATGGTATGGTATCACACTATGGATTTGATTCACAAGAATTCAAAGATTTTTAGTTTATTTTAAAGATTTTAAGTATACTTGCATTTGCTGGTTTTTGTTTTTACAAGTGTGTGTGCATTGTGCGTATGTGTGCTAGTTTGTTGTCATAGATATTGCACACTTCATTGCAGTTGGAAATTGAAAATTTATATGACGCATAGTTTTGTCATCCAAGTTGACCCCAGCGGCAAGAGCAACGTACGGGTGTGTTTGTCTGCTATTTTACTATATTTGTACGAGTATTTAGGTATTTTTCTTTGCATTTGTTTGCATTACATAAATACAAAGAATACGATAAATAAAAGTGAACAGCTTTAAACAATTTGTTGCCATGAAGTATAATTTTCGAAAATAAATTTTGCTTACCAGTTTATTTCTTTTCATAAAAATGTAACTTTAAACATATGCAGTAGTAAACATGTCGTATGAATAACATGTATTAATTAAATATCACTCATACGTCTAGCAACACTTCTTCACCTAACAAATGTTGCAATTATGTATTATATTATATTGTACACATATAGACTTAAAAGCATTTTCTAAAATGGAAACCATCATTACTTCCTTTCCGAATTTGGTAAATATTGTAGCGAAATTTGGTTTATGCTAGAAAACTCTTGAAATAAATACCAACGAAAGAAACTAAACGATACTAGCTAGCATACACCATCTAGCGTAATGGTGTAAAAATAATAAACCGAACAGACGCTGCAGTAAACTATTAAAGTCAATAACATAAAGACATCTAGATTGTGAAATTCATACAACGTACAACGCCATCTAGCATCTAACATTCTGGATAATTGTGAGCTCAACGTCAGTGCGCCATGCTGGTGAATTGTGGATAGTGGTAGAATGCACGCTACAAAGTAGCACTGGTGGGTTGTAGATAATGGTAGAATATACGCCACTTAAAAGGTACTGGATTATTCGAGAGAGTGATGACTGCAGTATAAAAGGGTTGTCATCTGAGCTGAGTGACACAGTAGTATTTCAACAGTGAAGTGGAACACTTGAATTAAAAGCAATAAAGTGAATACAGTGTGATCCGTAGTTAAGTAAAACAGTTTTCTATACAGTGTTAAATTAATATTAGAATTTGACCGTTATAAAATAAACCATTTTATAACTAAATAATTTTGTGTTTTTTTAATTGTTACACAATCCAGTGATCGAACTCAGAAAAGTGTGAGAGATCGAAATTATCGTCAAAGAGACAGAAATTTCGTAACAATATGAATACGTTGACTTCATAAGATATCTGATTTTCTTATAATGCCATAAATATCTGTATGTAGCAATAAAAGTTTTTAACGAACAAATTTACTATCATGTGATTTTATACAATTCGCATATTATCCTTCTATTCCCCTTTCAAATAAAATCAGAATTGTTGGCATTGTAAAAATGTCAACAATTTCAATTCAATGCAATGGCACCTATAATGTTCTCAAAAGTAAAAAGGGCATATCTCAAAAACATATTTGTGCATAGCTTAAGAAATTATGCGTCCATGGAACTACATCAAATGCCGGTATCTTAGTTCAAACATATGAAAAATTCTCCTAAAAAAATTTTCTCTATCTCAATTTTACAGGTATTTCAACAAATTGTCATAAACATTAATTATCTCGAAACGCATTTTTTCGAGATGCGCCCTTTTCGCTTCTGAGCGCAGTATAGTCGTATAAAATATGTATAGATTCAACCTTTTTATTTTAAAATGCAACACGTAAAAAAAATCTAAACCTTTTAAATCAAATTTATGCATTACGATAAAACCACCCTTTTACAAAGGGTCACTAACACAAATCAAATCACAAGTAAATGTGACAATAAAAACAACAACAATTGGCTCGTAGGCCATGGATCCATATTATTAAAAATTAAAAAAAATCAAACAATTACACTTTAAAAAGTGATTCAAAAATAAAAGCTCTGAAAGATTAAGTGTATTTTGTCTCCTTCAGTATCCTTATTCGAACTGAAGTTATTTCATTAACCAGTGGCCAGGGTTTTTTTTGCATAATGGGTGATTTTTGTATTTTGATTTTTGGGTCTTTGTTTTTATCATAATCGAATTCTCTACTTTTTTGATTTCGGAATATTTTTTTCAGTGTAAAACACACACGCACACAGATGTTTAGCAAATCAGCATATGTGAGTGTTACCTTTATTTTTATTAGCCTCTTGTAACAAAACACTATGCACTTCAGTGCGTGTGTGTATGATATTCTCATGATGTAGTAAAACCTAAATCATTTTTATGCCAAAATGTAACACAAATTTAAATGGTTTTTCGGAGTTAGGTAGGAAAACATTTGCAAAAGTTACAATATAGGAAGGAAGTTGGAAAGGATCATAAGAAATCAGCTTAATACCAAAATAATACCTGCTGAAAATGGAAACTACTTTATGGCAACATAGCTTAGCAAAAGAGTATGAGTGGGCTGGGAGAATGGGTGACAAACTGCCAGAGTGCTGCTTAGAATTTTATTTGAGGTTTTTTGTTTCGGTCGACATTTTAAATATAAGTACATGCACATGCTCCCAAAGTAGCTGTTACGTATGGCAAAGCTGCTACTGTTTTCATTTCCACAAAAGCAGAATTTTCTACTACGTTTGGCGCGTAGAAGTGTTCGTAGTAGGGTTTTATTTGCAATTTACTCCATTTTATCTTTGTAATACTTTTTTTTCTTTTCTTTATTTAATAATATTTTTTATTGGTGTCATACTCACAAGGATTCCTTTTGTAACATTAAGGTGGAAGCGCATTTTTGGCTCAGAAGACTGGTGAGAAAATTTATGAGTTCTCTAGATGCCACTTGATATTTATGTAATGCAATACGATGTTATCATACGAATCGATTTGGAGTAGTGCGAAAATAGGAAAATAAGGGCCGAATAATTGAATCGCATGAACAAATTTATTATTTATTTATTTTGAGTGATGTTGAAAGGCTGTTAGTTTCCAAAAAATTTTCGATTAGAAAATCAAATTTTTGATTTTGGGCAATTTTTTCGCTTTTACGGTTTATCATTCGCATAGCTGTTGAGATTTCCGAATTGTATGTACTCTTCAGTTTAGCAAGGCATAAATTATCCCCTTTTTTGCGCTCCTGTTTGAAATGTAACCCCCATGTCTTGCTCAATGGTAATTTTCTTTTCGAGAAAGTGAAGCTAAGCGCTTATTTTTGTGTGTGTAGGTAAAACAAAAAGCATTTTTTGGCACCTACTAAATCTTTTGCTGACACCCTTTTTTTCTACTTTGCATTACAAAGCTAAAGACAATTTTCAAGAAAGCTTCCTTTAGTTTTTTGCGTTTAACTTCTGGTTCGCCTACTGCTGCCTGCTTTTGTGCTGCTGTCTTGGAGAATCTTTGGCTCACGATGCAAATTTAAATAACTGTGCATTTGCCCAAAGCGACCCTTGAGCCCCAGCCTCTCATATGTTAAAAAACTCGGTGAAAAAAGATATTCGACTCAAGAGTGCAATAAAAGTTGCAGCGCTGTTATTTTCTTTTTTTTTTTTTAAGTTTGTAGTTTTAGTTTTACTTACCCGATCCATTTGAAAATCACTAAAGCCAACAGATAGGTAGGTTACCAGCAAGCAGAGGTTCTGTGTGGGTACCCCTTGGCCGCACAGCAGATGTCCGCCCAGTTGATTTAGGGCGGTCGATGGAAAAAGTTCGTGTAATCCCAGGTGATTTAGTAGTGCCTACAGAAGCGATTCCATGCGATGCGATGCGTTGCGTTCGTTTATCGTTGCCAGCGTGTGTCGGGGCAAGTGTGTGTGTATAGTTGTTTGGAGTACATATAGTGTCCAATTCCGCGCGAAAAATTTAAATTTCCAATTTAAATAAAATAATGCAAGCAGTAAAAACGGCAGCGGAAACAAAAATGGAAGATAGGAAAAAAGTATTTGGATTAGCGTTGAATAGGAAAAGTTTAATGTTGCATTGTATTGTGAAATTAATGCAGAAGCGTTGGAGTTAATATAAATAACTTTATTCCTCTTTTAAGCACAAATTATGATGCTTCCATATATTTTTGTATGAAAAAGCTTTATTGAGCTTGGGCGACCTCTAAATATTCGAATTCAGAAATTTCCTGGGGGACTGACTTTCCTTCTATATACATACTATAGTAATATTTGTTTTAAATAAAATTGCGGATTGATAATGATGCGGTTTTCAACAGATGACAACACTGGGCATCATATGGTAATTTTTTTCCCCGCGTGTAATTTGTCAATAGGCTTCATGTAAATTTTTGGCGCGGTATGTCATTTAGTTTTTGCTTGGCAGCCATATAAGTCGGATAACTTTTAACTTTTCTTGTAAAAAGGATAAAACCGAATTTCGCTCATTGATTAAACATTATTTTTTGCGTGGAAAAACCGCGAAGGAAACATAGGAAAAGCTTGATAAATATTATGGCTCATCTGCTCCAGCGAATTCAACCGTAATTTATTGGTTTGCTGAATTTAAACGTGGTCGTACGAGCACTGAAACAATGCCATCATCAGGAAGGCCAAATGAGGTGACTACTGAGGAAATGATCAACAAAATCCATGATATTGTTTTGAATGACCGTCGAGTGAAGTTAAAGAGATTGTCGACATTGTAAACATTTCATATGAACGTGTATTCAACATCTTACATGAACATTTGCACATGAAGAAGCTATCAGCCAGATGGGTGCCGCGATTACTCACAAATGATCAAAAACGAAATCGTGTGACTACCTCAAAGCAATGTTTAGGTATGATGAGACATAACCCAGATGACTTTTGGCGTCGAATAATAACGGTTGATGAAACATGGATTCATCACCACACACCGGAAACCAAAAATCAATCAAAACAATGGGTAGAACCTGGTGGAAGTGCTCCGAAGAAGGCAAGGACTGTGAAATCAGCTGATAAAGTTATGGCGACTGTATTTTGGGATTCCCATGGTGTAAACTGATCGACTATCTTGAAAAGGGAAAAACAATAACAGCAGCGTATTATGCTGCGCTTTTGCATCAATTGCACGATAATATCAAGGAAAAACGACCACATTTAAAGAAGAAAAAAGTGCTCTTTCTTCAAGACAACGCACCGGCACACACATCAACAATTGCAATGGCTAAATTCCATGAATTACGTTACGAATTGTTGCCGCATCCACCTTACAGTCCAGATTTAGCACCGATTGACTTTTTCCTATTTCCAAACTTAAAAAAAGAGATTCACATCAAATGATGAAGTACTCAACGAAACAAACTCATATTTTGAGGAGTTCGACAAAACCTACTATTTGGATGACATCAAAAAGTTAGAATATCGTTTGACCAAGTGTATCGAGCTAAACGGGGACTATGTTGAAAAATAAAACGAAATTTAAAAAATAAAGTGTGTTTTCATTGCTAAACCGGATCATTATCAATCCGCCCTCGTAGAAAAGTTTGCTCAAAAAAATTTTCTTTAAGAAGGATACAAATTGTTTTTCAATTTTTTATATGGACATATCGCCTTAGTCCTGGTATCCCTTTTACAAAAGATAAAGGCACTTCTTTAAACAGTATTTACACATAAGGTACATGTAAATACTAGAATTACCAACTTGCACCCAAATATGATGAGGACACTGAAGTTAATTCATGCTGGATTTAATAATTGAACTTCAATATAAGTAAACTTTCTTAAGCAGAAACTTTTTGAAAACTTTATTTTACAAAATATGTAATACGATCTGCGCAAAGGGAGCTTATCTTGCCAGAGAAACATTTTCAGGTGAGCGAAAAAGGTCGCCCAAAACTTTGAAGACCCAATGCAAAACAAAGGCCATCTGCCTACTACCTCTTTGAAACTTTTAAACTGGATCCTATTTTTTTTTTATTTCGCATTATTTTTCCAACAATAATCTTGAAAACAAAACAAAGTAATTCACCTCAATTTGCTCAGTTTTCGCCGCCATCAATCGCAGTGGTGGACTCTGTATATTTGCCAAGTAAGCAACAGGCGCAAGTAATGATGCCGATATAATTCGTTCATTATATTCTGGTCTCTCAGATAGCATAACAAAGAAAATGGTCGAACCCTGCGAATGAGCAACATAATGCAGCTGCTGATGTTCGGTTTTTTGCAGCACAAAATCAACTATGGCAGGAAGATCATAGTAGCCAATTTCATGCCATGTGAAATTCCAAAAGTTTGGCATAGATGAATCCATTAGATCATGGCGCTTAGAATATGTGGTGCCACGTGCATTAGCCAGCCAAACATCATAACCCTGTTCATGCAACATACAGCCAAGTGAACGCGAACGTCCGGGTAATATAAAATCAGCTGCAGAACCGATTAGACCATGCATTAACAAAAAAGGATGCAAAAGCTTGCTGCTGGTGCCATTTGTATTGCGTGGCGGTATGCGATGCAAGGAAAGGACATAACCATCAGTGGTGCGTACTTCATATGTTTCACAGACATAATGATTTGCTTCGATGATTTGACAGACCAAATCTTTGCCAGACGTTATGCTTGGAAGTATTAATATGGTGATAACGATGATAAGTTGGTTGCAATTTAAACGCTGATTTGTGACGCCTTTCATGACACGCTCATTTATATTTGATGTACGCGTACTTGGAAAAATATTTGAAACGTTTTTGGTTTTATGGCTTAAAATGATCACTCTTTCTGTTACGATTACTTTCAGTTTCTTTACAAGTTCACGTAGGCACATAAAACCAATTTATTTTTTCTTGAGGCAATTTAAGTCCACACGTTTTCATTTAAGATATCACTTTACTCTAATGATTATTGTTCAAAAGCTTCTTAAGGATAATTAGCAATTTAATGGTTTTTGATCGCAAATTTTTTTTTCAATTTACAACACATGTAATTCAGGCGTTCGATAAGATTTTTATAAGATCAAAAAAAAAAAAAAATTTTTTTTGTGATCTTTAAATGTGCAACATGAGCACAAAAACATTTTGAAAACTACGCTTACGTTAAAACTGTTAAACTAAAACTGTGTTGGTTTTCTTTAAAATCTTAATATAACACTAAGAGTGATCATTCATCTCTCACTTGATCTTTGATTTGATTTGATCACAGGATATACTGTAACTTCGAAATCCTTTTCACTAATTTATTGTTGTTGCTACATAGCGAACGTTTCTTATAATCACAAACGAATACCGAATTGAAATGCGATTTTTTAATTGACCACTTTATCAGTTGATCCTTAACGCGATAATTAATTAATTAATAGCAATCATGTCGATAATACTTTGCATTCGGTTTTATTTCTTCAACTCATTGTAGCTGACCGTTTCATTTGACTACCGCACAACATCTGAGTATGACCGAGGCGTGCACGACTGCGTTAAAGTGTCTTAGTCTCAACAAAACGTCACCTTGCTGATTTCTTCTTCTTTTCTCACACTTTATCACTCCACGCCCGTAACATTGAGGTGATCACTGTAACGATCATTTCTTGTTTGTATTTTGCTCATTTTTTTTTGGTAAAAATCTTTTGTTTACTTAATTTTTTTTGCTGCTTCTTTGCGTATGCGAAGCACGGTGTGCAATATTAATAATATAAATTTGTTATTCCTGTTGTTGTTGCTGTTACTACAATTGTTTGGTGTGGTTGGTCAGTGATCATGTCGCGTTGCCATTCATTTGTTTTTGATCTTTACTCATTTGTTTATTTTGTTTGTGATTGCGGTGAGTTTTGTTTGCACTTGCAGTGTTGTTGCTGTTGTTGTTGTTGCTGTTGTTGTTGGTACCGCATTATTATCATTTTGTACATTTTGTACAATGGTTGTTAACGCTTTAGTTGTGATTTTGTGTCTTTATTTCTTGTAAATTATTTTTTGATCTACTTTTAATATTCATAAGTTGTTTAGCTGTCTATTGATTTTGTCGCTTAACATTTGACTCACACTCTCTTCCTTAGTTTCTTTGGGTGATCTTGATTTCTGATTTATTTGTGCGATGACGTGCCTAATTGATTGCCATGCGACATATGCGTCGTGTGTTTTTTTTTTTTTTGGATTAGCTTGAGAGTTCTTGCGTGTAGATGGTTATAATGACACATTGTTTTTTTTTTCAGTTCATACAGCGCTGTGTGGAATAAGCACTGAAAATATAAATTCGGTAATTATATAAGAAATCTTGGTTTAGCTAGAGTGTGCGGTTTCAATCTCGTCTACAGAGAAAACCAATAGAAATAGATCGAAGTTTAGGTTCAACCCAACGGGATCTGAAAAGTTACAGCGACTTCTGAAAACGATATCTGCATCATTTTTTTTTTTCGACTGGTAAAAACTTAATGAACCTAATAAATTCATCAATGCTCAATGAATTGACATTGAAAACAATAACTCAATCCAAAGATTTTTTTTAGAATTTTCTGCAACGAAGCCAAAAATAAACGAAAGACTAAAATATACTGCCCTTGCTTAAAAAAGCGTAAAAATCAAATCACTTTTTGTTGAATTCCGTGTCAAAACCATAAAAAGAAGCGGAAGCTGCAATATCTCTTCGTAAGAGTTTATTGTACCGTTACCTCTGCGGAAGCTTGTGCATGATCATTCTAAATGATCATTTAACTCAGTGGGAAAGATTCAACTTAAATTTGATCTCAATAATGAAGCCAATATTTTGGTAATAAAAGTTCGTGCTGATGCTCAAAGTTGCTTATGAACAAGTTAACAGATCGATCAATGTATATATTGATTTTGTAGACAAATATATAAAAAAACAAAGTATAAAAATACAGAAATAAACATTTGACAAGGGTAAAACCGCGAGGCTGCAGAAACAAACAACAGCTACAGCTACAGAAGAAGCTTCAGACCATTTTCAATAACGTATTTCATGTTAAAAGCAAAACCAGAAGTGCTAACTAAAAAGCAAACGAAAAATGTTATTTTCTTGTACTGTACGCATAAGAAACATCAGTTTTTCGACTTAAAATTTTTATGTTCATAATTTTGCAATAACTCCGGCAAAATACCGGCAAAAGTCACTTGAAGCCAATCGCCAAGTGTAACCAATTCAATGAAGCCAATTGAAATGCATTCAAATGTGTAACAAAACCCTTAACAGACATCAGAATGGGACAAAAGGGACCACAGTGTTACATGCTAAATCTAGATCATAATACATCATAAATGAAAAATTTATAAAAATTTCCAATTATTTTTTTTTTTTTTTTGATAATTACTGACTCTTTTACCTTATACTCCCTCATACAAGTAAATATTCTGGCGCGCCTACCAAATCAGCAAATTTCGTGGTCACATTGATTAACATTTGTTGCTGCTGCGGATGTTTCTTACAAAAGCTATAAAATCAACAACACCAGCGGCGTCTACTTCTTGGGCAGCATGTTTCTGAAGCTTCCGCTATGCTAACGAATATTTTAGTGATGTTAATTTTTCATCAATCATCGATTTCCTACAACTTGACTAAACGTACTTTAATATATTCACATATCTCTGTGGCATTTTGTCAGACTAGCTGAAGTCAGCCTGTGATCATATAGCTAAACAGCATAAATTATGCGTTTATACACAAGATTAAAGCTGTATTGCGATGTGATCACATGCTGACTTAAGCTTCTCTTTCTTTTAGATATCAAGTGTGCAAAAAAGTTGCATAATTTTAACTGCAATCCCAATCGAGTGCCAAGTGCAGTAGGACATTGATATTGACACGTTAAAAGCCAGATAACTCGTATTTTGGCCGTACACACACATACATATGTATGTACATATATGGCGCCAAACGAGATTTCGATTTTCACTTTTGTTTTCTGTTTCTCTCAGCACAAATTGACCTTGAATGGAATTCAAATGAGGTATCCTGTTGCTGAATTTCTCCTGTTGTATGACTTAAAAACAGGTACCATTTTGAAGTTTTGTATTCAAATATGCAAATCAGTACGAACTTTGTGATTCAGTTTGAAAAAGTTACGACCTTGGCTGCTAGAGTGCTAAGATAATAAAATATTGAAGTAGGGATAAGTTGAACAGCTGAAGTTGGTTCAGAGTGTAAGCTTGCTAAGTAAATTATTGGTCCCCATTGACATACATTTATATATCATTAAAAGAGAACTGAGCTGATGAGTAAACCCGCCAAGTTTCATTCTCATTTGTTTAATTACCTTTGCACTCTTAGTCGAAGTTATTTAACATTGCTACACAAATAAATTTATTGTAATCTCATTAAATATTTAATCAAAAAAGTTATGCCCGTTGCATTGTTGCCTGCCAAGACCGTGTCGACGACAATAATTTTAACTCATAAGCAAACCGTTAACTTAGCAATTCATGTTAACGAATGTAGCCAGTGCAGCGCCATCTATTAGTACTCCGCAGCAGTAGCCATTGTACAAATGAATAATGAGCGACGCAATGCGTTGTGCTATGTGACTGAAACTCATTTGCTTTTCAAATTGCAAAGGATATTTTAAAGTGCTATTGACTGAAGGGACATAGGTCAGGAGAAAAGGGGGAGGGTGGGGCGGCAGCAATGGGTAATAATATTGCCGGAGATAGTGATGGCGATTGTGTAGTAAACTCAGCAATTTTAGGCGGCATCATCATAATTCAACGAGGGATATCATTAGAAATTGCAATGGTTTGAGTTAAATGGTCAATGAAATGAATGTGTTAAAAGGATCAGAGGTAGCAATTAATTTAGATTTGTGGGCATAGAAGGATAGCAGCGCGTTGACTTACTAATCTTTTGTTAGTCGTTTTGTATAGAAATAATTTATTGTTCTTTTGAAGTAGGGAAAATAGTAGCAATGAAAAATAAAAAGTAAATTTCTTGAGCTGGAATACATTTTTATAAAATTAAGTTCTTAGCTGTTGTTGAAACTTCATTGCAAGCAGTTTAACAGTGAGAAAAATTCGAACATAAAGCTCTGCTTTATGCTGTATACTTGCGGGGGCAATTATACAGCATTCGTTTGGCTTGTATTCACTCATGACAAAAAGCAATAAAAGTGTTGAATGTTTTAATTTATCTGAGATGCCTTACTAGTCAAAAGAAAGTCAAGCTATGTTATCTTATCTCCAAAACTCTTCCAATGTCCACGATCAGTGGCGAGTGCCTGCAATGCTCTTCTAATTTCCCCGATTTACATATTCTCTGTCCTAGCGATCGTTTCCACGATGATTTAAAACGAATACTTGTCGGCAAATATTAAAATCGGAGAATGCCGCCGAAGTAAATTTTTTTTAGTATTTTTATGCAATTTTGTATGCTTCTTTTTTTTTGAAAATTTGACCCAATAAGATAAACCTAACATTTTTTTTCAATGATATATTAATAAAAGTTATTTAAACTACACATTGCTGAAGAATGTTTCGTGCTTTATAGGCCTAACACTGAGCAAATACAAATTAGAAAAATAGTAAAAAGCCATTGATAAGGAAAAACTAACGTCATGAAAAGTCAACGTAGCCCCACAACGTCAAACCCTTTAAACATTCTACTGCTTGGTACTTTCATTCATTGACCTCCCAATTTGGTTGTTGCACTGTATTCTTGGACTGTAATGAATTTATATTTCATATCTATTTTGAACCATATTTTACTTTTTCATTTTTTTTATTCATTTTCGCTTATCTGCCACTTTTAATTCAACACTGATAATCTTGCAACAGAGTTTCAACACTCATTTTCAGTTTCACTACGTTACAAATAATGAAAATAATTTTTGCTGCTTATCACAGGACGAGTATCATCAACAACTTGGCAACAGCAACAGCAACAACGACGACGACAGCAGTAAGAATAACAGCAACATCAACGTTAACAACTGGTGCTGCTGTTGCTGCTACTTCATTAAATCTTTTGTTCGCAATAATGAAAATTATGTTGTCGCAGTCAGAGTTTTGCTTTTATTTTTATTTAGTTGTTGTTGCTGCTGCTGCTGCTATCCTGCAGCAAATGTAGAGATAAAGTTACAAAAACAACAACATGCGCTCATCATATATTTAATGTTTATAATCATCAGCAGATCCGTTGGGATTAGCGCTAGGATTAAAAACACTTAACAAAAGCAAAAACGAAAAAAAAGAGGATGTCAGAAGATGCATGGAAGTGTTGATAAGACGACAGCGTGCAACCGTGATAAAGGAGTCAGTAAATCGCTTGTGGCAGAGATGAAGCGAATTTTAGAAATCATGACTCATACGTACATATGCTAAAAATCCTTGTTTGATTATACTATATATAGATACGGTGAGCATATTTACCAAAGCAACATTAAAATTATAACGTTTCAACTTTATTTTTTGTTACCCATGTTTCCAAGTGACGAAATCAAAATAGTCAAAAAATATTAAAGACTGCAGGCCACCATATGCATTGTTATGGCTCGGGAAAACTGCACGTACAAACTGGAAAGTTGGGAAAATTGCGCAATATATCGGGTAAGTTTTGTGTCGAATATATCTTATACCAATAATTTTTCTATAAATTTCAGGCATTGTAGTTCTCTGAAAGACCTTGAGAAATTCTTCAAAAAATTGTTTTCAAAGTTACACAGTATTTAAATTCGTATTGAAATCACCTATAATGTTTTTTTTTTTTGCATACGAAGCATTCTGGCAAAACTTGAATATATCTCCTAAAAATTTACCCCTGAAATAAGTGTGTTCTTTTAACACAAATATGAATTAAAAATCTATTTTCTGTGTTCTTTCAAGTTGTTCTTTAATTTTATTTATTTTGTAGCTCTTTAATGAATTCTACGCTTTGTTAAGCAAACAATGCCTAAGTATCTGCGTTTTCTCCATTTCACATTGCTGCACCATAAATGGCTCGCCATTCGTATCCTTTTTTTTGCGATTTATTTTTCTATGGGTTCTGTGTACGCACATTCAGCAACTTTTGTGAGATTTCAAAACAAACAAAGCGCAAACAATCATTAAACAAAAAAACTTTTTAAATTGAGTTGAATCAATTTTGATGTTTCTCGGTATTTCATAGAAATTGTTAAAAAGTGGAAAAGAATGAAAAAGTACGAAATTTGTAAAAATTTTGTTAAGTACGAAATCCATTTATTTTAAGTGTTTTGTTGAAGAAGTTAATTTAAACTTTTGGTTGAGCTTCTGAGTGCTTGGCAAATTAATCAGATTAAATGGCTTTTATTATGAAAAAATGTAAGAAATTGTAGGAAAAATGAATCGCTAGATGCTAATTTGGCTTAGAGCAATTGTTGCGTTAATTTTTTTCTGTTAGGAGTCTTAAGTACAAACTAAGCTTATTATGGAGCTAAATAATGCCCCTAAAGCTTAGCAAAATATAGAACGAATTAAATTGTAAACATGAATTTTTTATTACAATTAAAATTTCACTGTCTCTTCAACATAAAAAAGATATTTAATTTTTTATAATTCAGGCACAATGACCTTGACAGTGACCCAATTCAAAGCTACATATACTCATACGGCTTTAACATGTTGTTGATCTTTTTGCTTAACGCAACGAAGTTAAGAGCTTTACATACTCTCTATGATCAGAAATTGATAAAACACAATGTGGATTGTAAGAGCGTGCTTGTGATTTTTTAAAAGCTTTGCTTTGCGATATTTTCGCCGCAAAAGCTTACGTATTATACCCTAAAATCAAAAATTAAGCATTAGGCTGTTACAAAACATTTAGCAAAACTTTCAGTCGAACGATCCGATGTTATTTAAATTTCTTTTGTATACACAGAAAGCAAATCTTGAAAAAACCGGGCAAACTAAACGTGCTAGGAACTGTTTTCTTTAAAATTTTTGTTTTTGTATATACATACCTCAAACCATAGAACATCTTAAATAAATTATAAAGTAAGATTCTGAGCAAAGAATAGCTTTGCGGCAAAATGGCAGGATTATGCAAGGAAATTTTCTGAATATTCTTTTAACAAAAAACTGTCAAACGATATTTATAAAACTGTTTAGAAAGTAATAAGTTATTACGGATGGGTCCTTATCTCCTTAAATTTTAGTAATAGGACGTGGCTATTCCTAAAAAATAAGAGCTCATTATATCTCAAAAACTACAGCAACGATGTGAAAGAATATTTGGTATGACTATTTATTGCAGTAACCCTTCGTTGTGTCAGAAATGGACGGGATTAACGATTAGAGTTTATTAAGCTAAAAATGGCTCGCTAATTTTTCTTTTTGTTTGTCGTTTCGTAAGATCTTTTAAACAGTTTCATTCATTTTTACTAATTTTGACTTGTAAATTAATTTTTTAAATTTGCTAATTGGGAGTTTAATACAAATGCAGTGCTAACAGGCCTTCTCCGGGAGAAGCCTTGCTCAGTTGACTACTAAATAATTACTAGTCACAATAGAGAATACTAACATCGAGTATTCGACCACCAATTAAATGAAACATCTTATCTGTTCTAAACAAAAAACTCAACAGAGAACCACAGCACGAATTTGGGTATAGAGGTGCAACTATTAGCTCAGCATTGGCAGCGCTCTTACGTAAAGGAAAATAAATTCACAAATTGGTTTGGATTTAATTTTGTCCCCCACTACACCTTGTATGTACATACATAACGAGTGTAATTGACGCCAACCTGTCTGTGTTGATGCTGCGTCGTGTTGTGTAGCTTGGTATCGTCTCGCGAAACACAGTGGGCATTTTGTGAATTATGTGTAACAAAAATATATTAGCGTGAGTTTGATAAAGGCTTTTTAAGTTTAAGACTGCATATTCACCAATTTCTAGAATAGTACAGGAAAATAAATCAAAAACTTGCCCTAATAAGAAAAAAAAAAAACAAACGAATGATCTCTAAAACTGAAAGGGTTTTTGTGTTGCGTGAAAAAAAAAAAAAGATTTCCAAAATCAAGCTAAAAATAAAATTCATAGCTCAAAATATAAAACAATACGAATTTATGAAAAATTTTTCCAGCTACATAATTATTGTCTAAAAAATTCACATTAATATACCTTTTGGTATGGTTCAACGAGCTTGCAACCAAAGCTTGGGCCCATTCGCAAATTTTTTACCATAATTTTCCTGCTCTTTACGAGCAAACCAATAAATTAATATTTGATTAAAAAAACTAAACTACATTCACAAAATTTGAAGTTATACGGATTTTTGGGAAATTATCTAATACCAAATAAAATTTTAAATTTCTTACTTTTTATAATTAAATATCATATTCACTTTAAAAAATTTAAATAATCATTTCTATCATTATTATGAAATTCTGCTAATTTGTCTTTTTGCCCACCTACCGCTTTAAAATTCTCACCGTCCTAAGATGCAGAAGTTGCAGTTTTGGGCGCCGTCACACGTCTAACATGAATTAATTTCGTTTTATATGATCCCTTAAGTTGCAAATTGCAATTGTGGAAATGCGAATGTGATCGGATTCGCTTCGTTTCCAAAGAAACTTGCAGTCTATATTTTCACTATATGTCTGTCTATCATTCTGTCTGCCTGTTTACTGAACGTCTGTTCCCACCACATGCGGTCTAATTTAGTTTGATTTGAGTAAATGAGTTTTTCACATTATTTTTGTGTAAAATTCAAATTTCATGTTCTGCACTTGAATTTCCTGTCTGAATGCTACGATTACACTTTTTTTTATTGCTCTGGGTACATCATTATTATTTTGATATAGCGGTTTGTTTTTGTTGTTGTTTTTTATTGTGTTACCTTTAAAGTTTCTAAGAAAATTGAGTTGTGCCCGCATTTGAGAACTTTATTAGAGGCGCGTCTGAAAATTTAATTTTGTCTTCAATGAGTTTTGATTTTAGCCATGTGCTAACAAATATTTGTGAAATGACTAAAACTCTTTTTTTTTTGACAAATTAACCTTGAATTAAACATTTTGAAGCTTGAAATCTTGAAAAAAGAAAATGCGTTTTGTAGGACATAGTTGAGACTTTAAGCCCATTTCTCGAAACTTTTTATGAGTAGGTACAACTGAAAAAAACTAAAGACCAGAGGTCTCATGTGGTATGATATGTCTGGGTATGATTCTATACTTTTCATCATTCTTAACTTTTTTCTTATTCATTTCCATCTCTTAAATTCTTCCAAAATTTTACTACTTACATTTATGTATATTCAAATGAGCACCACATTGACCTATCTAGATGTGGCTCGAAAGTACGTTATGTAGACAAATCATGCGAATTTGAGTTGACCTGTTTTTCGTCGCTTTACTTCATTTTCACCATTTTTTTTTTCAAATTTTTTTCCTAAAGTGAAGTACGTCGCTTTTGTGACGCAGTCTGGCATGTTAACATTCTTTCTATATTTCCTAGTTTTATTTTCTTCTATATTTTTTCTTAATTTTTTTGAGGTCTTTTCAACTAACTATAATCAAGCTGGCATCTTAATGAGACTTCTAGTTGTGGTAAGAAGGTACGCCATTTGCGACAGGTATTAAGTATTGAAGCGCTTTAAAGTTCAGACCCTTACTATTCCCATTTTTGCGTCGTAATAATTAATAGTATATGTACTTACAAAATAAATTATTCACTCTATAATTCGATCTCATTTCAGTAACTTTATTTTTCTGTTTGCAGATAACATGCGTAATGTATGCAATGATTTTCCAGAATTCCACAAACGTGAAAATTATCAGCGAAAAATTTGTTCCGCATCAAATTAAATATACGCCCTCGACACTGCGCTGCAATATAAAAAACAAATTAACAGATAGAGAATCCAGCCAACAAAACAACCACCTAGAATGAACCCAACCAATTTCACAGTGGCTGGAGCGGGAGTACCAAAATCGTACATGCCAAAGGCCAAGCAACGAATGGTAACAAAAGAAATAAGAATTTGTGTAAGATATTCGACGAGATCAGCAATTCTTAATTGGAAAATCGTTAGGATCACACGGAAATGTTCGAGGGTTTTGCATAAGTCATTATCGGCTGATAAGAAACAAGTCTGTTAACACTACAAGCAAGTTGAAGTTTTAATTTGTGCATATTGTTCTGAAGGTTTTTTACGAAGCAACAAATTTTGTATGATATAATATCTAATTTTTTTTTCTTTTTCAGGCGCAAGCTTCCATGGCGAATCAAAAGAAAGCAGCAAGCGCAAATTGTATAACATATCGGCGTGTCCATCGAAAGAATGGTATTATTAAAAAGTTACAAGAGCAAGGGCGTACAACAAAAAAAGGAATTAGTTCTTTACTTTATCTCTCAACAAATGTCTGCAAGAGAGAAAATAGAGCAAGCTTAAAAATTCTTCACTGCATCGGCGGTCAAAGGTTACATGGAATTGGAAAGTAACTCCCAATTAATTTTAATAGCAGTTATATATGACGTAAATATTTTATTGTTACACTGAACTTTCAGCTGTAAACGAAGTCTTTAAAACATATGCGTCTTATCTGTCTTAATTTGATGCATATAAAGTTAAAACTAAAAGACTAGTACAATTACTATACTATTCCATGTTTAAAAGTCTTCGTTTACAGCTTTAGCTGGAAGTTAAGCTGAGGCTTTTATGTCGAATATCAATTTCGGACCTTACTCTTTGAGTTAAAAACATTTACTGCAAGTTTATTTCACATTAGGGTTGATGAAAAAACCTAGATTGAAAATCTTAGTTTAAATAGCTTAGAATACCATAAACGTGGAAAGTCAGATCTCTAAAGTTTTGATTCAGACTTCAGCTTTAAAGTTAAAACTAAAACTTAAAAAAAAAAATAAGACTCATACCTACTATTCCATATTTCAAAACTTACGTTTACAATTGTAACCGTAACTTACAAAAAGGACATCCCAATCAGTATCTAACTCTAAATAAAACAATGATAAATCGTTTGAAAAATATGTAAAAATAGAAAGTATTAAAAATGGAAAAAAAAGTTCATGTAAATGAGTTTCCGATGGCGTGGTGAGCGTTGCTTTTGCCAACAATTTCCGTTTCGTTACGCTCTCGCAAAGCTTTCACAAAGACATTTATAAGGAATTTTAATAAATGATCGAACACGCACACCTACAGCCGCACTTACACTACCGCAGTAACAACTATGGCTGTAAGTGTGTGCCTTTCAACGGTATTTGCAAATCGAACCTTTTTCTTAGCCCGAAAAAGTTTTCTCAACTTGAAAAAGAAAGAAAACTTTCGACGTTGCGCGTTGCTATAGTAAAAAAAAGTGAAAGCGAAGAGTAGGCGGATAGGAAGGTAGCATCAACTTCCGAGTGGGCGTTAGTGGGTGCGGCAACAATGGCATACACAGCAATTTATCATGACTGCAGAAATGTCTGATTTAAATTGCTTGACAATTATTACAATGGCGACAGGCAATGAAAAATATATGTTCGCCATTTTGTAACGGAAATTTGCTGTGTCGTTGTGACATAAAAAGGGGTTACGCTATGCGGGTTGAACAGCGGATGGGCGCAGAAGGCCTCCACAATGGAAGCACTGGCAAATGAATGTGCTGCGCTGAGGAAAATTAATGACAAGAAATTTGCAAAGTTCACAAATTTCTTATAATTTAAGCGTCAAAGAAAATTCAGCAAGATTCTGTATTGTGGGGTAAAGAAGCTGAGGAGGCTGAAATTAAGAGTAGAAAAAATTAATAATACAAATTTGGGAAATTTTTACTTTGCACAAATATTTTTTTTGATATTCTCAAAACGTATGAGACCTGATTTTTTTCCATTTATACTGGACTAATTCAAAAGCATGTTTTTGGTTTTTTCGTCAAGCCAAATTTTGTGCTGACCCTGGTTCGAAAGTTCTCTACAAAATAAACTTGCTGTAAGTGTCTTTAACTCAAAAAAAGAGAAGAAAATGAAAAATTTAAAAGATAACATCAGCAAAAAAAGAGTAAGGTATTAGACATTAAAATCTCAATTTAAAAAAATTAAATTTTGCAACAAAATTCCACAGAATCCAAATGAAAACTTCCTATGATGACCTCATCTTTGTCACGCGAAATTTTTCGAATGAAAAATCGCTTGGTACTAACGTATTCAAGCCCCTCGCTTTCGATATATAACAAAAATTATAGTGGTCGATAATGATAAATCAGTGCAATGGAAAATATTTCTGTAATTTTTGTAACTCCAGCTTAGCATAATATATTTTTTAATCTTAAGTAATTTCTAGAGGCATGATCGCACGAAACGTTCAAACAACCCCCAACCTTTGCAGTTGCAACAAAATTTATGAATTTATTTCCATTTCTTCTGAGTTGAACCATTATGTTTTGGTTGAAAACCAATTTAACACTTACGATGTTTTGCATTTTTTTCTGCAAAGCTCATTCGAATCTCACTACATACATAACATAGAATATTTATTTTCCAACTCACACCATTCTAAAACTAAGAACTTAACTGCCTGGACATTTTACTCCTACTGTTCTCGCATTTCTATGGAAAATTTCACTTTGCTGCCAAATAGAATTTTGTTCATTTCAATGAATTTTTGAATAATTTGGCAAATATTTGTCAAGTATGCCAGCGTCAGTGTAGCGGAAATGACTTATTTGCTAAATTAGTTGGCCATACTGAAGTAGAGAGGAAGTGCAGAAGGTATAGCAGGGATGACATGGCATATTTGCGCACATAATTAAATGCATAAATATTAAACCATTTAAAATAAATCCACTAGCAAAACTTCCATATACTTCCATAATGCAAAGCGAATTTCCAGGTATTTTAATTCATGGAAAGTTCTCTTTTGAATTTTATAGCTTCTTCCATTCAAGTACTAAGCTTTTATGCATTTTTAATTTTTCCTTTTATTTTGTTTTTTCTTCTCAACATAAAATACACACAACTTGTTTACATTTACGCTTGATCTTCAGTTGAAACGAAGAAGCTTTTTACCTTTTTTTGTTCTTTTGTTTACAATAAATGCAACAAAGAAGCAAGTAGCGTACTTCACATTTACTCTCGCTTCCCATTCCCCTTATGCCACAATATGGCTGCTCGAATAGCTGCACTTCCTTTTCCTTTTCAATGTTGGTTTTCTTTTTCTTTGCATTGCTTTGCCCTTTGTGTTGTTGCGTCCGCCTCGCTAGTTGGCAGCTAAGTTTGTTGTAGACGTTTTATTTAACTGAGTGTAGAGTGTTTATGCATGTCGAGTATGCATGTAAATTAGGGTGGCTTTAAAGATTTCGTTTTATTAAAAAAAATTTCAGAATGGAATCACGTTACACTTTTAGAAAATATTCTATAGATAGATGAGCCGCTATCCAATAAAGTTGGCATTACCATAACGTTCACACATGAGCTCCTAACATACTAAAAACGCATCATTTCGACATCGATGGCACATTAATTGGTCAATATTCTATACTTACACCGAGATTAAACAGTGAAACCGCCTTGGAATTTGCTACATGAATTGGAAGGACTGCTGGAAAGGACAAGTAATTTTTACCAACAAGATGGTGCTGAAGAATTTATTGTTTGCTTTCTAGTATTGTGATTTATTAATTTTTTTCAATTTGCTCAATATCA
The DNA here is from genome assembly GCA_949775025.1 of Tricholauxania praeusta. Taxonomy (NCBI): domain Eukaryota; kingdom Metazoa; phylum Arthropoda; class Insecta; order Diptera; family Lauxaniidae; genus Tricholauxania; species Tricholauxania praeusta. The sequence continues at coordinate 122,508,761 of OX459031.1, read as the reverse complement.
GCTGTGTACCCTACATCTTATTAACTAATAATTTTATTTTAAAATTATAATGTAGAACTTTCCACTATTTTTATTGGTAAACCTACAAATGTCACTGTTCTCTTTAAGACAAAATTTGTGAAATTGAATTATATGAAATTTTTATTTGATAATAATAGAATTGGGATATATCGGTAATGGAATGTAGCAGCACAGCGTGTCAGAGAGTCTTTGCGAACTATTGATATAGCAAGAATAATTCAAAAACAAACACATTTTTACATGTTACCTTATCAGACTCTTACACTCGACAGCGGTTTGGTTTTCGGCGACTGTCAGAAAAAAATCTAGCCAAAGCGTGCATTATTATTTACTTGCAAGTCATTGCTACTTTACTTACCGATATTTATGTTGTCACTTGCTAAAAGAAAAATCCAAAATTTTTTTATATCATGAGCAAGACAAAGTGCTCCACTGTAACACTTCTCCGTTGGACCATATGTACTTCGTAATACCATTGAAAAATATTTGTTTTGTTTTCCGAGAAATAAAATATATAGGTATATTAAAAAAACTTTCAAAACTTCATGATAATCAAGAGACACCCTGGTGTGATAGTGTTGAGAGTACTTGTTGCCAGACAAAGAAAACTAAAGCAGTGTTACTTTGTATAGCGATATGCCTGCCAACCATTTCATCCGGTAGCGCAGCATTGGAGTATGAAGTCCTTGCAAATGAAGTCCTTGCGCGCTGTTGCAATTTCTTAAATATTTCATTTGAAATTACGAGATTGTCATGCAAGCAACAAGTTGGTCAGCAGATCTTTTTCAATTTTAATATATGAACTTGGAGTGTTTTGTGAAATACCACTTACTTAAGTCTTTTTTAAAGCGGGCTTAAAAAGCTAATTGACATACCTAAACACATAGCCCTCTAACATAGCAGCCAAATAAAATTCAAAGTGTTTCGAAAAATAGTTTTCATAAATAAAAATTAACACTCATTTTTATTTAATTGTTCATTTATTTGCAATTTTTAAACATTCGATTTTCGTTAATTTCCATTTAGTTGCTTAACGTCCTTTGATTATTTTTTTTAATTTTTGATTTATTTTTGCCACTTGTGTGATCTTTGCCAAACATTTTATTTCTATTTTTCTTTGAATAATATAAGTCGTTTTTTGACAAAGTCTATAACAGAATAGAAGAAGATAAATAAAATGCGTTTAAAATTAAAATAATGAAAAATAAATAAAAGTTTTGAATAAATTTAAGAATTGTGCTTTGGCGTAGAGAAAAAAAAAAGTTTGCTGTGAATTTATTGATTTTGTTTTTTCTTGTGCTTTTATACATTTTTAATTTACTTTTTAACAAATATTGATTCAATTTTTCATTTCCTTGTTTCATTTCTTTTTTTTTGCCATTTTATGTATGTATTTTGATGCTGAAAAAAATTGGTGAGTCTTTTTCGTCACATCATTTTGTTACGAATCAAGTACAAAATAAATAAATGAATGAGCATCTGCACCCAGCAGGAATGTTAAAAATTATAGGTTTTGTAATAAAGACATAAAAGCAGAATTTGCATAGCTTTCAGATTCAAGCTATCGGTAAAACATAAATTTCTGCTAAGTCAAGTTTTAACTTTTGATCCTCAATAGTCAAGCAATAAATATTAAAAATCTGTTTTTGCTATTTGATTTGGTTTAAGGAATGCTATATGATGTATAGATAGCTTCAAATACAACAGCATTCAAAATTAATATATAGTTACTTTTCGATTTATCGAATAAAATCCCCTGTTTTACTTATAATTACATCGGAGCGACAATTTTTTCCGGTTAAGAAAATTTGACAGTTGTGGCTCTGGCAAATTATGTAGGTGGCAACGCTACTCAATTGGCACTCGTTAGTCTGAATTCAATTTGCAAATTTCGTGTTATTAATTCTTTTGTAATTTTACATATTCCGCGTGAATATTTTTAATAAAATCTATAAAAATAGTGAAATTCATATATCCGTAAGTGAGGTTTGATAATTTCAGTGAAATAAATAAATAAAATTACGCGTTTCTAGTTCAAAGTTCAAAGCGTTTCTAGTGCCAGTGCAGTTTTTTTGTATTCCAAATTAGTTCCTTATTTAAGCTGCAAATTTAATTTCGTTTATCTTATTTTCTTAAAGAAAGCAGCAAGTGTTTGATATTGTGTTTAATTTTTCCATAATTTCGCGAGTGTTTGCTTTATTTATTAAAAATATTTGGTTAAAAATTGGTTGTTAGTATTAGGGCATTAACGTAGCTGCCTCATCGCTGCTGTAGTTTTCCAGTGCTATGTTAACGTTTTATTGGCAATGTCTGCAGTGCTTCTCCAATTGGAAGCGGAAGTTCAAGTGTTCAGCCGGTAAGTGTTTTTTTCTCGTTATTTCTATTATTTGGTTTTATTACGAAGTAATGTGTCACACAATCCTAATGTTCTTTGTGTTTCATGGGAACTTAAAAATATGAAGGAGTGGTTCGAGGTCGTCGCATTTAAGGCATTCCTGACTGCTGGATAAAAGTTCTTAAAAATTTGCCTGCAATTCCTCGATGTGGTTAGTTTATGGTTCAGTGTACATTTTGATATAGGGTTTTAACATTTGCTCTACATGAACAATTTAAGTGTTTACTGGGGAGCATTGTTTAGTCAAAAAACCGGTATTCTGCTATAATACGATGCAGTAGAACTATAATGGCCTGAACACTGCATAACTGAAGCTTTGGAGCAAAAAGCGGAATGCCTGATTGACCGCGGTTTTCTTTTTGAGTATCCGGAACTAAAAAATCTTAACTTTTTAACTCTGAGAAATAATATGTAATCAAAAATAGTCGCTCGGATCTAGTTTCGGAGATATATACATATATCCACCATAAGTTCTAAAAACCGATAAAAGTTGGAAACCCTTGGATAATATGGGTATGATATGAAAAGTAATGTATGTATGTATGTACTATGTATGAAACCGAACCATAAATATTTGAAATTTGTTGTGTGGTTTTCGTTTTTTCATAAAACCGGTATTTTTTTTTTCAGAATATGTATTGCGTATATTTTTAAGTCTCAAGAGAGCTTAATTCTTTTCCTGTAAAATGATGTATCACTTGTACCAAATTTTTTCATAATAACTCATTTTTTTACCGGGTAACAAGAAATTAATTCACTAGCTTTTTTTAAAAACTTCATTTATGGAGTACAACAAAACGACTAAAAATGACTACCATAGCAAGAAAACAACAAAGCATCACTGTAGTGCTATCTCTGCGACGCCAAGAGACGTAAGTCCTAAGCCGCGGCCGAATTTTTTCTCATTTATTTTCATTTTTCTCGAAAACTATGTACAACAAATTTCAAATATTGATGTGTCGATTTTATACCTTTCATAGGATATCAATATTTTATTTAAATCTGTTTTGTGTTTCCTTACTTAGGTCGTTTTTTATAAAATTTATATCCGCAACTTCCAATGGCTATGTCTCCGAAACTAGGTCCGAGCGATATTATTTTTTGCAGATTTATCATTTATTCTTAAAACGCTACTTCCCCTAAAAAAAACTCGGAGAGTTGTCCCGAAAGTAAACCTGCTCCGTAATTGAATTTAAAAATTATGAACCGAAATGCAATTATTTGCTCCTTTTTAGAATACGTTTCCTATTCTCATTGACAACATTAATATGCATACATATATTCATATGTTTCGGTTTTTGAAATAAATTGTGATTTTTTGTATAATTACTTGATCGTAGCTACAATTTTTTCCGGTTAATAAAATTTGACAGTTGTGGCTCTGGCAAATTATGTAGGTGGCAACGCTACGCAATTGGCACTCGTTAGTCTGAATTTAATTTGCAAATTTCGTGTCATTTAATGCTTTTGTAATTTTACATATTCTGCGTGAATATTTTTAATAAAATATATAAAAATAGTGAAATTCATGTCTCCGTAAGTGCGATTTGATAATTTCAGTGAAATAAATAAATAAAATTCCGCGTTTCTAGTGCCAGTGCAGTTTGTTTTTGTATTGCAAATTAGTTCTTTATTGAAGCTGCAAATTTCATTTCGTTTTTCTTATTTGCTTAAAGAAAGCAGCAAGTGTTTAAATTTGTATTTAATTTATCCATAATTCCGCGAGTGTTTGTTTTATTTATTAAAAAGTGATTGCATCAAAGTAGATGCAACAGCGGCGCCGCTTCCGTAGCTGTGTAATTTGCAAGTGCTATGATAACGTGTTGGGAATGCCGGCAATGCTTTTCCAATTGGAAGCGGAAGTTCAAGGGTTCAGCCGGTAAGTGTTTTTTACCCGCTTTTCAATTATTTGATTTATTTTCCAAACTTGGAAGAAATGTAACGTACTAATATAACTAATTGATGAAATGCCCAGGGTTTTCTTTCAGCTACGATTAAATTACGCAGGGTGATTCGAAGCTGTCGCATTTAAGCGATTCATGGCTAGATCAAATTTGTCTGCCATTCTTCGATGTGGTCAGTTTATGGTTCTCTGAACCTTTTGATACGTTGTAGTGTTTTTGCATTTGCTCTACTTGAGTAATTTTATTGCTTGATTCTGGGCATTTTTTAGTCCAAAAATAAGTATTCTGCTATATAATATAACTCACTATAACCCTAATCGTCTGAGCACCAGTTAACTAAACTCCGTAGCTTGCGAGCAAATAGCGTTTTGCCTGATTACCCGCGCTGTTGGTTTTTTCCCCATTTTAGTATCTAAATTTGCTAAATATTTGAAATTTTATTGCGTAGTTGAAATACAAAAAGTGCACCAGTTTCATCAGTAGTAATGCTTTCGCGTACATGTATACAATACTTTAGGATGAGGAAAATTAAATCTTTTGCCATTGCATTAAAATTAAGCTTGTGCTAAAAAACGTTTGTCCAAAAACGTAATTAAATTTAAAAAGTATCAAACGAAACCCGAATATTTACTCATTTTAAGAAAACGTTTCATATTCTCATTGACAACAGATGGAGTTCCGTTCTGGCGTGGACAATTTTAAAGTTTTCTCGTAAGTCGAGCATAGGTTAATTTATGTAATGATGTGGAGCGGTGGTGAAGTTAGAGCGATGGAAATGAGAGCTTCAGCCAAGTTATGTTTCCATATTTGGTGTCACCCGGAACTCACATATCGCTTTCGAGCTTTGTATACTGCCCTTGCACTAAGCTTAGTCGCATTTTTATCAGGCATAAAACTTTTTCCACTGGGTCGGAATACTCAAACATACATATAAGCAAAGGCTAACTTTTACATACACAAATATAAAAACAAATACGTGTAAAAATACTGCAGTACAAATATAAATTTCATTACGTATGAAAATTTTCAGCAAAGCGTAAAATAAAAAAGTTTATAAAAAAAACACCTAACAGTTCATAAAAATAAAAAAAAATAAAATAAAAATGGTAAAACAAACGGAAAAAACGCTGCCTTGAGCAATTATTTTTGTTGTTGTTTTGTATTTTCGATTTTATTTGCATGAATTTTATTTATTTGTTACACAATTTTTTATTAATTTTGTTCTCTATTTATTTTTCGATTGCAATAAAAATTTTGTATGTCAATATACAAAACTGATGCCTTTTTCATCATTTTCTTAGCAGCGCTTGAAATTGTTTCAATGTTTAGAGTTTGTATTTTTTATTTATGAGTTTTATTTGTTTTTAAAGAAAACTTGAGCTATTAATGTTTTAAAAGTAGCAGTTTTTCTTAATTTACTGATTCTATTGAAATAACTAGCTTTGAGACGTTATTGAGCAGTTTTTCAAGCATAGAATATCTATAATATTTCTGTCTTCAAATTTTCAAAATATTTGATTTTTAATTTGCATTTTTGATTTAATTTTTTTGTTTGATTTTTCATTGCGTTTACATTTTATTTATTTTAAATGACTTACTCTAAAAATACAAATACATATGTAACATTACACTACAATTGGATCACCTCTTTGTCCAAACCGAGACCACTTTATCAATGAAGTGCTTTTTACTAAAATGGGCATCGTATTTTATTCGAAAAAAAAACAAAAAATTTGTTTTAAGGTGGTTCTCCTTGGGTCGACACATCGAATCTTTACTGAGACCATATTGGGTGGCGCATTATGTATTGATAGTACCTGTTGGAACGGTTCGATTTGTTCTCTGTCGGTTGTGTCAAATTTTGGATAGAGCGGTGAAACGGTTGATGTGAAATGTCCCATATGCAATAATCTATAAATTATACATATTCTGTTTGTTTTTTTCGCCTAGTTTTGTGGTAAATAGTTTTTCTGTTTTATTTGTTACTTGAAGCATTTTCACTTTTTGTATACATTAAAATATATATATTTTTTGTTGTTGTAATACTACGTGTTATAAGAAGCTCTTGTGTTTTGCATTTTTTCTTTCTTATTTTGCGTACGCTACAATATAAATAATTTAATTCGCTAAACTTTTCGTTTTTGGTACGAAATTAATAAAATAAAAAATGTTATATTGAATATACAGGCAGGTACTGACACTTAAAAATTTAAAAAAATACGAATACAAATACACATGTGCTTAGCTTATTACTACAACTACATACACAGCTGAATACAATTAAAAAGTTGACTTAATTTTTTTGCGCATTTTTTTTTTGCATTTCATAAAAAAATTATTATTTGCTTGGTTATAATATTTATTTTTACAAGTTGTTGTTATTTAAATATTATTTATTAATTAAGAATTGGAGCTGACTTTCGGTTCAATGCCTTCGGCTTAATTTGTATAGTTGTGGACAGAGGGGCTTAAGTTTGCAAGCGGTATAGTGTCAGCGTCAAGCGTTTTCTGTTTGGTGGTGGTGGATGGTGAAGAAAAGTTTTAATTTTTATTCTATATTTTTTTTGCAAGTGCATTTTATACCGTAAATGTTCAACTCCAATATTGGACGAAATTTTGATATTTCCTTCTTTTCTTTAATAAAAAAGTTAGTTTTTTTTCTTAGTGTTGTTTGTTTTTGATTTAAGGTTAAGATAGTTACTGTAGTTAAGATTGTTTAACAAGAAAGGAAAACTTAAGCGTGTAGTGCGGAGAGAAAAGGGCATGCTTAGAGAGGGAAGGTAACTTTTATCTAACATTAAGAATGCGTGAAAAGCATTTGGTCGAAATTAGGGTTAATTGAACCGTAGTAGTGTGAAATCTGGCGCGGAGAAATTTTTGTTTTTTATACTTTGAGCCAAAAGTCTGCAAATTCGCTCTCACATAAAAAAAAACAAAATAAATAAAACTTAAAGGTGTTTAATGATATTACAGATGTAAGAATTTTTGTATTTGTTTGTTTGTGTCAAATGTCGAATATATCGAAAACAGAATGACATATAAAAAAATTATTTTTGATAGTTCCTATTTAATTCATCAAATCTTACAAGAATCAAAAGTTTTCCAGAGACCAAAATATCCCTCAAAAATTTGAGAAAAATTTTCGAAAAAAAGCCTCTCAATTGCAACTGATTATCTCTTTGTTAAGCAATAGCGAAAGCTTAACCTTACTCGGATTTTATGAAAACATAGTTGCGTTTATCTTCTTCAGCCTTTCGAAAACATTTATTTATTTTAATTTCCAACTTTTGAATAAGTACTAACAAGTATCTTATGTAAATCTCATTAAAAACTATACTTTTAAATGCCATTGCGAGTATTTCTCACTACTATGGTAAAAATACTTAAAAAGTGCAATAAACAGCTAAGCTCGTGAATTGACTAAAATCAACAAAAATCTTGTTGATATATGTTCCTAGGCACACACACGAATTTAAACATACGTACACATACATACAGTAGCAAGTAAGCAAGCTCAGTCAGCAGAACAGCTTAAAGCCAAATTACAATTTGACTTTATTTTTTAAAGAAGCAGCAGAAAAGTTTCGCTTTTAAGTTGTCGGAAATCTTAAAATGCAATTACACACACATTTTTACAACTAGACAAGCATTGATACAACAAGAACATGGTCAAAAAAATGTACCCAGCAAACATTTTTAATAGCGGAAGAGTTACATTTTAATCGCATATTTTGATGTCAAGTCAGTTTTTTCAGAAGAAACTATTTGGAGTTATCGACTGGCAAAAGCAATTCGCATATCATAAAAAAGGGTTTCAACGAATATTGTTGCTGACAAAATAAAAAAAATTTGGTACGTCATCGGGTTCAGGAATAATTGCTTCATTTTGTGCGCGGATATTTAATAGTTGTGACATAACATGAAAACATTGACATCGCGTTTTGTTTCTAACCAAATATTTACATTTGAAGTCGTATTTTTTAACAAAAAGGTTGTATCGAATCATAACGTTTTGAAACATACTTAATTTATTAAATTAATTAATTTTTTTAAATATAATATTCTAGAAGAAACATAAATTTATCGCTCGGAAGTTGAAAAATTCGAAAAATGTTTGCTGGGTGCAAGAATCTATGTATAGGTAATAAATATTATATGTGTGCCGGGATGTGTTTTTTTAAGAATCATCTATCGGTTAGACAAATAACTACGTACAAAATTCACAATTTTTTTTTCTCTTTCCTTTCGTATTCTACACAGGCTTTCATTCAGTCGGTACGAAACGAGGACCGACCAAAGAATTTTATTAAATAAATTTAATCCTATTTAATTTAATACAATTTTCTGTAGGTATATAACATTTTCCAAACTCGTAATATGTTTACATCACAAGCATTTTTGTTTTTGTTATGCACACAAACTTATGCTAAAGAAAAAATTCATTACAAAAAGTAGCTTAACGTAATACGTTATTTAATTACAACAAGTTTAGCTTTTACTTTAATACTTTACGTTATAAAGTCGTAATGTTAATGCAGTGTTATGTCGTAATGTTAAGAAATGTAATATAGTGTTATTTTGCTTAAGAAAATGTGTCAACGTGGTGTGTTTATATGGACCGACATTGTATTTTTTATGAAACACAGTATACATACATATTCACATGTACACACATACATATGTTTACTTGAAACGTACGTTTTACTTCAATGGAACAAAATAACTCTATGGTGGACTTTTTCTTTATAAAAAAGATTATCTCAATGCAGACACGTGCCTAATATCGGAAGGACATACGAATTGTTTGAATAAAATTGTCTAAAAGTATTACTAATAATTTCATAATCTTCTTAATAAATTCAACTTCAAATCGGAACTGCCACTGCAAATATTGTGTGGAGAGAAACTCTACTATATTATGTCCATTTTCTTCACCTTGACAAAGAGTACTCATTCGCCAAAAGGATTAATAAATCTCTGGTAAAACTTACCGATGTGGCAAAACTTTCTCTCCCACTTATTAAAAACTATAGAGTAATAGAACCATCAATGTTCACTAAACATGGTCAAATAAATGGCATGTTCTAGAATAGTTGAATTTTCGATTTTCGAAAATTTATTCATATTCGAATATATCCTCATTTAAAAAAATTAAAAAAAAAAAATTGTCCTAGGGTTGGTACCAGAGCTGCAAAATTTTCATTTTTCGGAATTTAACCAAAAAAAAAACAATAAGAAAATTTGATTTTTTTCTAATTTATAATATTTTTTTAAAATTTTTTTTTTCATTTTGCATATGTACACATAAGGAAGTATTGAAAAAAAATGTACCAATATTTTTTAAGTCTACATATAACGAAAAGAACTGTGGTGTATCCGCGAGTAGAGCTTTGGTATTTCTTGTGTAACAGCTCAAGTCTTAAAAAGAGAGAAGCGTTTTTTCGACTTGTATTTTTTTTTCTCTTATGTCCTTTATGTCCTAAGTAAATCAAAGGTCTAAATAGCTTTGCAACCCAGAAATACCCAGTTCATTTCATAGACTTTTTCAGTGGCCCCTTATATTAACTCTAACATTCATCAGTGTCGAGGGCAGCATTCCAGCACCATTTATCAATTTTATCCCAGAATCAAAAGAACGAGCAAGCTCCGGTTAACTTTTGTCATTAGAATTTCTTAATATGGCCTTCACTTAAATGATATTTTGCAATTTTTATACCTTACGTACACCATAAATTTTTTAACATTACACCATACACTACTTGGCTTACCACTATGTTATTTTGACTTACGTACTTCTATTATCAATTGTGTTTTTTTTTGGCAATTTTATAATTACGTTGACTTTGTGTCACTACTTATGGACGGCCACTGCCGTTTAATTACGGCAAAATGTGTCATTTGAAACGTGTTCGTCTGTTGACAGCGTCGTTCCACAAACCCCGTGAGACAATAACCCATATTGTAATCCTCCATTGAGATATTTGAGCTCAGATATAACTTAAACTCATCATCGTGCTCATGGTCTCGCGAACTGGCATGATACTTTTTGCTGTTTTTACACCTACTGCGTCCAAAATTGCCAGCTATTAGCAGAGAACCCTTCTGTTCCAGTGGTACCATTTTGGCTTTAGTGCTGTGACGCTGCGATGCACCCATGAATTCTTCAATGCGACATCGGTTCGGTTGCCACCAGCAGGGTGTGATGGTCCAGTAACTGGATGAAGCTGTGCGCGCCCAACCCTCTTCAGGATAGAGTAGTATCTGTGCGAACAAAAAGAGAAAAGGAAAATGAAAACAGTTACAAATTGCGATAATAAAAAATAAGCGAATGAGTATGCAAAAGTTAAAATTAATTTTTATTTTTCTTTTAAGTTTTCTACATTTTCAATTTTATTGGATCGCTGAGATTAAGGGTGGAGGCACTGAACTGTATGTTGGTGAGAAAATTGGTTTCAATAAAAATTGAAAATAAAAATATTGGCAGCAAAGAGTTTCTTTTGCTTAATTGGAAATCGAAATTTAAAATGAAAGTGATAATTAAATGCAGAAAGTATCGATAAAGAAGGAATTGCGTTGCGATGGCAACGTTGGCATTTACGGTGTTGACGTTGGTTGGCAAAAGCAGGATAGCAGTGCAATTAATTCGAATTAATTTAAAATGGAGAAAGAAAAGAACATGATATAATTAGTAAATTAAAATATGCCTTAGTTAACTTTAAATAGCAACACAATTTAGATAGTTGTCAGCTTTAAATTTCTTATTAAGTTCTATATTCAGACCCCAAACAACACAAATTATAGTTAACTACTATATAAAGACGTTAAAACTTTGAATTAAATAATTATGTTGATTTTGGTGCATCTGGTGCTCCTTCATTACAGAATGAATGGTCCGTGTCTGAATTGTATTTGATTATTTTTGTGTTACAATTTGAAAGTTCTTTTAACTTTTGTCATACGTCTTCGTTGTTTTTCGACTTAATCTTAAAAATTGTTTCTTTATTAGAATTTAAATTTCACTGCAATCATCGAACTTTAATTTGGTGTACTCTGAAATTCTACTCTCCTTTTCATTCATTGCCTAAATCCTCAAAATTGTTCACCAATTTTTTTCAATTAGCTGACTCTTCTGTTGCAGTTTTTCTAGTCTCATTGCATATGTCGCTAGCGGCTTTAATTTCCTTTTGAATTTTCTAAAATCCCCATCAAGCGGATGTCGTAGCACTGCGATACAAATTGCGGGTGAAGGGGATTTGAGGGCGTTGGAATATAAAAGCTCAATCACTATGGTTGCTGAAGCCATGACGACGACGACGACGACGATGATGCTTTCAATGCAGAAGAATGAAAGTCAAGCTGAGCGTGGGCTCTCCGCAATGTAGCAATTCAATTTTCTATGCTAAACTAGAAAGGCAAAGCGTAGCGCAATAGGTAGGTATAGGAGCAAAAGAGTGCTATTGTGGTAGTTAGAATATGCAGGGTGCAGTGAAAAAAAAAGTCACGAACGATGAATTTGTCGCTCTGACGTTATTGAAGTCGTTGCTGATGTTGTGTCGTCTGCACGCAAAAATTCATTTATTGAAAATTCGCTATGGTGTGCCAGCCAGCCAGTAAAATATTGAATAGCGTTGGCCTTTTTTCTTCACAAAGTTTTGCTGTTGCTGTTATTGTCTTACTGTGTGTTTAGCAAAAACACTGCACTGTGGGTCAATGTTTAATGTTGCAGGCTTAAAATTCATAAAGGATTGTCTTGCTGCATACCTTTATGAAAACCATTTGTGAGAAGGTGCTTGATCTTCGGCAAGCGTTTTACGAAGCATCAAGATTGGTTCTCATGCATATTAGATTTGGATCTACCGTGCAAAGATGCTTCTTCCACCTACAGCTCATGTCATAAATTTTCGAAGAACATAACGTTTGTATGTTCATAACTCTTAATTACGTCACGTCAGGCTTGGAAGCTACTTTAAACTCGTAGAGTTTCTAGAGGAATAATGTAGCTATATATCTAGATCAGTGGTGGGCACGTAGTGTCTCCATCCGCCTTCATTCTCTCGCCGTTATTCGACGCACAAGCAAGCGAAAAAAAAATCGCAGAGTTTCAAACGCTATCGAGGCACAGCGTTGACTTGAATTCATATGAAAACAAAAACAAAACACAAACGCATAAGCGACGGCGCCGCATTGTGTCTTGACGAATGTAGCAATTGTTTTTGCTTGTAGTGCAATTTGGGTTTTTTTGTGTGCTGTTGGCGAATTTGGAAATGACAGCAAAAAAACTTTAAAATTTTGTTTGTTGTTGCTTGATGTTGTTGTTTAGCCCTTTTGATAGATTTCCATGATCACCACTGATCTAAATTATGCTTTTTGCACTCAACAAGTAACCTGGGCTTGGTACGATTATGGTATCACATATAAAGAAAAATATCTAGATATTGCTTCCTAATTTATGACTGATCATCTTCAATCTTTGACGCAGCAATCAGCCTTTACGAGTAAATAGAAACATTCATTAATTTTCCAGCAGAAATTTTTTTTTGCCACACAGTGTACTGTTTAAAATATGTTTTGAACGTGGTAACCAAGGAATACGACGATGACCTCAGCGCCATCTATGCTTGCAGCAAAATTTTTAGTTGCAATTTTCCAATTTTTATCAGAGACATTTCGTGTATTTTGTTGTTGTTTTTGCTTTGGAAAATTTAAAAGAATATCGTGTGCTAGCCATAGAAACGAAAAATTGTTATTTTCCTTCGAAGTTTACACATCACACAGAGGTTCTTATATTGGTGCGCAGCATGTTGCAATAGGAGCTTTAGGGGGCATCATGATGAGAACGCAGCAGCTTGAGTAAAGGACACTCTAATCCTGACCAAATTGATATTGACAGTGGAAGAAGGAATAAAAATTAGGAATGCCAAACACACACACACTATCACACCAGTGTTGCCATGTTGCTTGTATTATGGTATTTTTTTCTTCTTGCACTGTTGTCTAAGCGCATAAGCGGAAGGAATTACGTTGTCTGTGTGTTCAAACGTCTTTTCCTTGATTTCTTTCTTCGTCTTCATCGGTTTTCTACTCGAATCGTTGGCATAAACAATGCGACAGTTGTAAGTTCTCCTCGGGAGAGGAAAATGAACGAGGAAAATTGTGGCACAAAGGAAAAAAGTTCACCGAGGACATGTGCTGCAGTTTAATTCAGTTATTATTGTGTTTGCCTTACTTGTTGTCGTCCATTGTTGTATTGCGGTGAATTACGGTCAATTGCGAGGGGATTTATTGAGGATAAGAACTGGACTAAAAGTTTTAATTTAGGAGCGGGTCAAACATTGAAAAAGTGCTTAAAAATAAATACATGGATTTTATTCCAGCAGCTTAAGCGTAACACCTTCAACCGAATGGACCATCCCCAATTCAATGCGACAGGATACGACAGAACACAATAAAAATGGTCGACTTAATTTTTAAATCGCATTTAACTGAGAATCCGAGAAAATTTATATTGCAATACAGAAATCCAGTGCTGTAAGTCATTAATGTGAAAATGTTGATCCCACACAAAAAAAGAACGAGGAGGGAACATATGAACGGTTGAGTTGATAAAAACCAATGCAATTGAAATTAAATAAGTCATGGTGTTTGTTAGGGTCACGATGACAATTTGATACTCTGCAAAAGCAGATATGTCTGATATCATACTGGAAAGAAAAAAAACTCCAGCACTTATGAGCTTAATAAATAATATTCAGAGCTTGAAAAACCTCCAGAAAATTAAGGAGAGGATAAGGAAATAATTAGGAAAAAAGGAAAATTAGGAAATATGGAGATTATTATACCATGCCTGAACACGGAATCGAACCCGGTGACCTTTGGGTTGTAGGCGCAGTACACTAGCACTGCGCCACAATGCCGACCACTTTATGCTCTCGAGGAGCAAGTGAATAGAAAAATGAACTATCAGTCTACCTCAATGTTAAAACTTAAAATCTGTTAAAAAAAGTTTTATGGCTTGAGAGAACAAAATATTGAAATCCTTGCAATGCAGGATGGTTGATGCCTTCACTACGTTTGTGCAGAAGTTCATGCCGAGCTTTGAGTACATTCTTGATTCTTTGTCCATAATCCAATCGAAAGATAAATGGACATTGAATTAAGTTATGAGAATGCTTAGATTTGAATTGGAGTTAGCATTTATGTTCATAATAAAAAATTCTAGTTGAAAATCTTTTATACTTGTGGACAAACCAAAGCAAAAAACAAACATACTCATCAAAACGTAGTACTCTTTGCAATATGTACAATATATAAAAAGGGGTGAAAAAGGTAGCAACAAAAAGTAAATCGCCAACATATTAAAATGTTATTAAAATTGTCGTGCAGACATTTATTTCTGGCCCCAACGTAGCGAGAACTGCACTCGGAGTTCATTAAATGTTACAAAAATGAATGTTGCATGATTTTTTCCTTTCGTTGTAATTTTGTTGCTGCGATAGCACAAAAACATCATGAGGTTGAAGTGCATAAAAATTTAACTGCGAGTAACAGTAAGGAGGGTCGCGCACTCTATTAAATGTACGTAATGTCCAGCTGTAGCAAGTATGTATGTGAGTGTTGGCATCATGTTGTGATATGGCTTTAAGCGGAGATCACCGCCAATGTGTTGTTTATGAGAGGCTATATTTTTATATACGAGTAATCACGTATATTTGTGTTTTTTTTTTTGAAATCGCATGAAAATGGTATAAAATAAATTTTGATATATTTTTTTTAATTGTAGCAGAGATGCGCGGTAATTTTTTTCCCAGAAAGTGTCTATTTTAAGTGCTACGCATTTAATATCAGAAATATTTGTAACTTTATTTATATCAATTTATTATATATTATTATCTCTTTCACAATTCAGAATTCACTCAATAACTTAGGAACAGACATATCCTTAAAAATATGAATTCACTTGAAGCAACAATTTTTAAAATAAACTTAAAATTTTTTTTTATAAGATCCAATGTAATTTCTGACGTTGTATTCGTTTTTTTCTATCACGTTCAGTTTTGGAGATCACTAAATATGGTCAAATGTGGCAAAAAAAAAACCGATCTTAACCATTTTCGTGTACATGTACCAAAAGCCCCAATTGCTTTGGGTACACAAAAATGAAGTAGTGAACTTATTCTTTGAAACCCAATAAAAAAAAACAAGCTGCCTTGATTTACAAAAAACGAATCCGTTTTGAATTCGAAAGTTCAAAACGGATTCGAAACGGAATCCCTTTCGGACAAATAGTACGTAGAGACGTGTCCTTTTCGAATTCGAAATGGATTTGTTTTATGAACAAAAAACGAGTTCGAAACGGATTGTAATACCAGTGTTTAAAAAAATATTAGTTTTTTCGACTTTTTGAACATTTTTAAGACACAAAATTTTTTTTTGAAAATATATCCGGGACTTACAAAAATTTTCCAAAATTTTTAAATTTTTCCAAAAATATTTGAGTAAAAAATTTTATTAGTTTTTTTTTGTTTTTTATTTATAAAAAATGATTTCGAAACGGATCCGTGTATGAGGTTCGTTCCGAGTTCGAAACGGATCCGTTCTACTTACAAAAAACCTAATTCGAAACGAATTCGTTTTTTGTACAAACGGATCCACTTTATGAACAAAAAACGAATTCGAAACGGATCCGTATATGAGGTCCGTTCCGAGTTCCAAACGGATTCGTTTTAGTTACAAAAAAACGGAATGCGCACTGACGGATCCGTAACAAATTCGAAACGGATTACAAAAAACGAGTTCGAAACGGTTCCGTATATGAGGTCCGTTACTAGTTCGAAACGGATCCGTTTTACTCACCAAAAACGGAATGCGCACTAACGATTCGCATTGGGACCGTGCTAAATGAAATAAAGGTGTTGCCAGGACAGCAAAATGTTGAACTAAAAAATAATAATAGTTCACTGCATAGTTTTTGTGTACTCAGAAATACTCCAAAATATTGTCCGGATGGACCGTTCACAAGGGATTAATGAACATGGCAAGAGATTAAGCTTACATACTTTTTAAATAACACTGGATACGGATATGAAAATTAAGGAGACTCCCTTAAATTTACCTGCCATTGGCATTTAGGCAATGTATTCTATTAAGCGCTTAAGGTAGTCTCAAATAACGTAGTTCGAGAAACTTTGAGAAAACCATTTAAACAAAACCGTTTGTAATTTTGCCGAGTGGTGTCAAAACGATACACCAGTGGAAACATGCAGTTTTTCAGAGAATTAGAAGTGCTACCAACCAAGAGCCTTTAAAGTGATTGCTGGTATGGAGTTGCTACGTCCACTTTGAGTATATTTTCGTCTTTTCAGCCGACTTAAAAACACGATACTTTTTGTACTCCCTTCCCTCCATAGTTTTTTATTTTTGTATTGAAAAGTTTCTTGTAAATAAAGTATCGCTTACTGAGCACTCTTTCGAATTTGAGAAGGTATTTGTAATTTACATTTGACTTTTCATTTCAAACCTCTTACCCCAAAAACTCATGCCGCATAATGGTTTTCACGGCTTTAGATTACAAGTTACATTAAATACACCCAAAAGCCTCTTTAAAGGCATAGTTTGCTCTGCTTCTTATTGTGCAAGAAATTTTTGTTTAAAAATAAAAGTTCGCTGAAAATTTTAGCCTCTTAAACTCACAATTTTTTTTTTTTTTTTTTCAATATTCGCCTGGTGTGTTTTTATGGAAAAATCTTTAATGACTGTCCCATTTTAAGAAACCAAGTGCATAAATTTTTATTACAGAACTTGAGTCAAAAAAAAATATAAAAAAAGAAACCATTAACTACAATTTTATTTGTTTCCTTGACCAAAATTTTCAATTTCACTGTGGTTGCAATAAAAACCAATTTAATAAGATTTTTATGCAAAAATGTGCCTAAAATAACAACAACAACAAGAAAATATGTTTTCATACAGAGTCTCCACCCTCTTCCATGGCAACATTTGTACTTTTACTTATTACTCAGCATATACAAATACACTGAGCGAAAAGGCCGACGAATCAGCCAGGCAACCATAAAATTATGCAATAACAAAGCGCATAAAATAAACGCGTAAATAAAATTTCCCAAGGCTTAAGTGACTTTGTTCTAAAGAGGAGGAGGCTTTCTCTTCGTAATAGCAGGTTTGGGGTTGGTAGTTGGAGGGAAAATGAAGTCAAGTGTATGAAAATCTACTCCGTATGTTAACATGTAAAAATGTTTTCACTTAAATATCCATGCCTGCCGCATTTTTATTTTGCCGCTGAATTATTGCAAGAAAATTCGACTTTATTTTGTGCCATATTTCTTTTTATTTTTATTGCGCCTGGGAAGGAATTCATGCTTTTGAGGCCTATTTTGGTCTCAGTATGCCTGGCATTAACTTGCTTTCGTGCTTTATTATGTGCGCGTAAGTATGTTTGTGAATTGTACCAAATTAAGGTGGTTTGAAAATATTTTACTGAAGCCTCTAGTGTTTCGAATTTGTGGCACATTTAAAGCGTAGGACAATAGAGTTTGGATTTTTTCTTAGCCGGATCTGAAGTTGATTATTGCAGGGCTTGCCTGATAGGAATTTCTACTCGGGTCTTCAATATTTTTCAACAGATTTTCTAAAATTTTTGATTTTTTCAGTAGATTTGAACTTTTACAAAATTTCCTAACCTGTTTAGGAACAGTTTCGAGTTTTTCATTATTCAACTTTTTCAATTATTTGGAATTTTTGGACATTTAACGACTTATTCAATATTTCACAGCCATAAATAAGTTTATAAATTTTAACGACTATTTTTTATTATAACACGCCTTATATCAACTCTTACAATATTTGACAATATCATTCGTAAAGTTCGAAGTTATTTTGCTTTATGTATTCCTATTTGTCTCATCAGATTTGTTAAATTATTATAAATTTTTTTTTTTCATTTAAAATCTGCAACTTAACTTTGAAACAAAATGGAATTGCGCAAATATTGAAGAATAAAATTTCTTCCTCATTGGCAATATCTGCTTGCTTTCAACAAACTCCTTTTGCAAACTAAATGACTTTGTCGCTGACAAAATATATATATGAAAATTTTCCATCACCCTAATTCTACACAGCCACATTCGCAGCTTCAGCACTTTGTATACGCACACTCGTACATCTTCATTTATATGCTTTATTTTCAGAGCTTAAATTTCTGTCCATTATTAAATTTTCATTTTGTAGGAGAAAAATGCTTGCGTTTTGTTTTTTGGAATTTTAAATATACAATATATATACGTAAGTTTTTTTTCTCTTACCATAGTATGTATATTTGAAATATTCATGCTACATGTTGCTGTTGTTGCTTTGCTTTGCTTTGTGTTTTCGTTAACATACCACAAGCGTTTTCACAAAATCGAACATGGATGGCAATTTTTGTGTAGTACGAGGTATCATGCGTTGCCAGTTAATGTAATTGAAAATACATTTGAATTTTTATAGATAAAATTAAATAGCATTACGTCGCTGATGGCAGGAAATATTTTGAAATTTTTTTTTGCCTAAAATTCTCAAAGAGCTTAAGTAGATTATCTGCATTGTTAAGTTTAAATTGTGTTTAAATTGAATTTGTGTTCCGATATGTTATGATGATCAGATGTGTTGTGTAAAGATTCCATTATACTTCAAAGCATACAAATTTAATATTCCTTAAAAATCACTTAAATGCTTTAAGTTTTGCGATTCTATATTTTTTTTGAGTAATCAATCAAACAACTGTAGTTTTTCCGTGTTTCGCTTTCGGGTGTCACACATCCTGGCGATGCCAGGAATTAATTTTTTATGGGCCTGCAGGTGTTTATTTTAGTCACAATACTTTTGGAAATAGGTGGACTCTCCATATCGGATTTGTGCCTAGATGGCTGCAACAAACGTGAAAAGGATTTCTTTTTTGCAGTGAACCTCTGCGATACTTAAATCGCAACCCAAATCAAGCATGAAAACTGAAATATTTCTTAAATATAGCATTCCCTTTATATTTTACAAAGCAGCAGTTAACGTTATTGCACACCAATTACAACTCTTAAAACTTCAACGCTCTTAATATCTGAAGATTGTTCTTTATGGCTTTTTTAACATATTTTACTTAATACCATCAAGCATTAAATTCATTTATTATTCATTGTACAAGAACCCAAGTTACTTGCAACCAACCAGGCTGCTAAAGTTTAAAGAACCTACATACATAATTCCCACCCATCCCCTTGTCTGTAATCAACGAAAATATTGACTCAATAAAATCATTAAAATTAACTGATGCTCGTTGCTGGGATGCGCTTAAAACCCAAGACACTCACTACATTTGCTGCTCCTCAGTTGCCACCCAAAAATTCCCACAACAGCCAAATTGAAGGCATTATGCTACTCAACGAATCCTTTGTTTCCATCTTTTACGAGTGCTGCTAACTGCTACTCCTGTGAGATCCTTCATGTCTCCAGCAACATATTCATCTTGCGACTTCATTGGGCGCGCGTATATTTTAACCCTTTGTGACTAACTGCCATTTCACTACTACTGACAGCTGCTCATCATTTGGGCTGTGGAATCGCCTTAGCGTATGTGTGTTTGTTGTGCTTGCAGCATCCCGACAGCGCTGTGCTCAATTCCGCCGTTTGGGTTCAAGAGTGGCGCGCATAGAATTTAATTATTTAAAAAATGAACTTCCTTACAGCGGCTGCTGCTTTATTATGCTGTAGTCTTGCACTAGCTATCGCTTCTTTATCCTTTCTATTCCACTTCCTTTTTTTGCTTCTTGCTTTGTTCATTTAAAGGCTCAACCATGAGTTTTGGTTGCGTCTTACAAGTCTTGAATTTAAGGATGCTTGGATAAGCCGCTGCTATCGCCGCCATCGAGCCGCAGAGACATAAAAAGGCAGCAGCATAAAAAAAAACGGTTAAAAAGCCGTAAAATCAAATCTTCATCACGGATGCTGCGCTCGATGATGCCACCGCAGCAGAAGCCACTTGGTATAGTCGTACATTAAATACAGGAGCAGCGACAGCAGCAAAAAACAGGAAATCTTAAAAAATTTTCAAAAAAGGCATAAATGATAGTAGCAGCAGATAAAAAAAGTGGAAAAAGTGCAGCAGCAGATGAAGTGTAGCAGCAGAAAAACTTTCTCTCTTTCACTTGATAAATTTTCGTGATTTTTCTTTGGCACCCATCCTGTTCATCCTTTGAATGCGTTTTTTTTTCTGCTCTTGTTTTGTATGGAGTTGCGAATTTGATTTTAGTTTGAGTTTGCTATTTTTCCTTGACGAAGTGGCTTAAATTCTATAGGAAGGACTCCTTTAAGATTTTTGTTCATATCACTTTTGTCTAGAATTTCTTTCTGCTTTGTCGAATTTTTTGTTTCGAAAAAAGACGCACATTGGAAATGTCTAGCAATTTAACGAATTGTCGCCCTCTGGCCTTGTGTGGAATTTCTTATGCATATGTTACTATTCAAGCTATACTGATGTGATTTTTTTCTCTAATTTAGAAAAGGTCAAGGAAAAACTCTCCATATAATAATCGTGTAGCTACAGCATATAGATAAATAACTATTTTTTTGATGTCTACTATTCATAGAATTCAGCAATGATAGATATAACAATATAATAATATTTTTTGTATTTTTTTTTCGGAGTTTTTACACTCTTAAAAAGATCATATAAATCTCTTAAACGATTCCTATATGCTCAAAAATAAGCCTCCTAAACAGGTCCATCATTAACAGCCCTCAACAATGTTCAAAAATAATTTTCCGAAAGAAAAAAGTCAAGGATGGAAAATGAAAATTGATCGTATTGAAAATGGGTTAATTTCAAATCTATTGCATTGCTATTTTATCTTGAGTTGAAGTGCTTTGTTTTTCAATTTAATTTATTTTTTCTTCTTGTTGATAATTCCTTTTTCTAAAGAAAAAAAAACTTTTGTTTGCAAAAAAGTTTTTTGTTTTTTTATTGTATTTTAATTTCTTCATCCTTAAGACTACTCTCATTTCTTTCTCTGAAGCTTTTTTTGCCACACAACTTCTTTCCTAAGTGTATTTGTATATGTACGTGTGCTTCTTTTCATGCTTGTGTGAGTTACCACGTGTTTTCAGTCCTTGTGTTTGTTTGTTTGACTTTAAACTTTTTAATTTTATTTTATCTCTTCTTCAACTTTAGCTTCCACTTCGCATATTTCCTTCACGCAGTTGTCTTAATTTTGAAATAGTTTTTAGTGCCAGGATAATACAATTTTCTTCAAGTTCTAATTGCAATTTTACAGGGTAATTTGACTTAAATGTTTTTGTTTGCTCCGTTTTAAAGTTATTTACTAGATCCATTTCCACTTGGATTTCTTTAGACGATAGCTTTAAAGTTTCTCAATGATGCTAAAAAGTGCCTAATGGAATCTAAAATAATAATATGAGTAATCCCTCTTAATTTTAAAAATGCTCTCAGGATCTGTATGGTAAATTTTCATGAGCATTGTGAGAATATAATGCAAGACCCGTCCAAAATTAGATGATGCACCTATTTTGGTTCCTTTTTAATTTAATATTCTTAAAATCTGAGCGCATAACCATAGTCGAAATAAAGTACACTTTGAGATCTGTATAGTAAGAGTATGCTTCTAAATAGGGTATGCTTTAAGTCAGGGAAGGGCAAATTACATACAACAAACACGTTGTTTTTCTTAAGTGAAATAACCAAAACAACAAACACAGCTATGCACGAAATTCGCATTATTGTTATTGTTGCATCGTTCAGAAGAAAACCAAAAAATAAAACCAAAAAATAATTAATATTTTGATTAAGTAACCCCATCTTTTGAGAGGGCCTATGACTATGCGCTTCCATATATAAATCTATTTTTTTTGACTCTACCCTGTACAGAAACAATTAGAAAATTGTAATGAAATTCTTGAAAGCAGTTCAAGTTTTGTCAAAAAAACTTAATGCAACCCAAGCTGCTTTGAAACTTTTCTACTTTAAAGTAAAGTGAGATGAAGAAAGAAAAATCACAGCGCGCAAAACTGGCTCATTAACTACAAAACTAAAAACATTTACAACAAAAACAAAGCAATAACAACAAGAATTACGCGCGACAACTAACTATTTTCTGTTGCAAGTAACTGACATTAAATGGATGTTGACACAATGGTTGACAAAACTCTCTGGTAGAAATCTGAGAAAATGCTTTACTAAGAGTTCTAAAAATGTCTAAAAAATGTCGCAAAAATATCACAAAAATTTGTTAAAAACATTTTTGAAAAATAGATAAGAAAATACAAGAATTCAAAAAATGTTACGATAATTTGTGCGCGCTTAGGCTTAAAATGCCATACAAATGTCATGCAAACAAAAAAAGGAAAATTGTACGTTGTAAGCAACAAGAAAGATAGTTGCATTGGAGTTGCAATGAATTATTGCAGAGTGATGCAAGTATCGTACTGAAAAGTAGTATAATTTTAAAAAATTTCCTCTACAGCTACAACTGGTCGAATTACATAGCAGTCTCAAGGAAATAATAATCAGTTGAGTTTACTTAATTTTTATTTAAGTTCCTGCACTAAATAAATATTTTTGTTCGCATTACTAAGAAGTGATTTTTTCTGCTGTTCTCGGTTTGTTCCATTTGGTTTTCGTAGTCTCCTCGGTTCCACTGGAATTCACTTAGTACACTCTGCTCTTTTTATCTATATTTTATATCTCAAGCACGGCTACTAACTTTTCTCGATTAATTTTACTGTCTCCAGATCTTAAACTTCTTGAGTAAATTATTATGCGTCCACTGTCACCAAACTACAACAGAGTTCGATATCCAGATGAATGATTATATTCTCATACGCTTAACAGAATTGTAGTGCAGCCAGTCCTTAATCGGTAAAGGAAATTTTTCAAAGAAAATAAATGTTGAAGAGACAGACCCAGTCCTTTATTACTTTTCAAAGATTTTTCAGGCTACATCACAACAACACAAAATGTATGAGCTATTATCAAATTCCATAGATTCGGGAGTGGTGAACTGAATCACTGATTAGATTTCAAAGTTTTTCTTCCTCAAGCAATAATGTAACAAACTCTTTACTCTTACTCAATATTTCGAGGTAACCACTCGACACTGGTCCTTGCGATCCTGAGTTTGCTTATCCAACGGTGGGCATAGTCTGGGTGTTGATTCAGATGTTCGTGGAAAAAGTTCTTCACTTCGCTGAAGGTAACCATCTTTCTTAATTAATTACTTTGCACTGGATTAATATTATGGTTTTTGTTTTGCACTGAGTTTTGTACATACGTTTTTAATTTTTCACTTAAAGATTTACCTTGCTTCGATGCTGGTTGTTTGATCACGCTCTTCGATGCATAAAACGTCTTATTTGAACAATTGCATATAACGGTAGCTTAGTTGTTTATCGGCTGCTTCAAAAGTACGATGTGTTTTTGTTCTGCAGCTATGCTTTTGTTCTGCTATGTAGTACAGTTGCTATTCAATGTTTTGATGTGCCTGTACTTCTTTCATAACGCTATACATATTCTCAGTCTGTTGTTGCGCTGTATCAAATTGTATTCAAAATGAAAAAGTGCCCTCATACGGTACGATTTTTCCAAAGACTTAGGCAAATCGTAAGAAAAAATCTAACAATTTCGATATTTTCATACGACCTGGTCGTACGATCGGTAGTATGAGAAGTCGTATCATCTGAGAGTTCCATAAGAAGGTTCAGAACTTATGTAAAATTTGGGTCTCACGTGCTATTTACTTAGTTTTTTTTGTTACATATCGTAGGAATAATACGTAGGAATACTCAATTATGCTAACAAAGCAAAGCTCTATTTTCAAATAATTAACTCCGACACTAAAATTTAATAAAAACTTTAAGTAAAGTATCAGTTGCTTAAAGTTCCCAAAAAACGATATTGCATCTGCAGCGCTATGACAAAGTTCGAAAGAACTTTACAAACATTTTCTTATTTAATGAGAACATCAACTGAAACTAAAAGTCCTACACTGCACTTGCACAGTTAACTGCAAGGATAATGACACAATATACCATCCTGCTGCGCATTTTTGTCTTCAAACTCAAACTACTGAAATTCTCACTTGTATGTAGTTTGCAGCTGTCATGTTATAAACAAGATGAAGTAAAAGAAACATTAAAGAAGCAACAGTCGAGTGGGAAAGTATGGTTAATGCTGTAGGGTAAGAATAAAAAGTAATATGGCAACGTTGACAACAATATTGTTACTGGGGAGAAAATAAACTTTAAAGTTACGCACGTTTCGCATCACACAGAAATGAAGGATCGCAGCAGGAGCAAAAACAAAAAAAAAAAAAAAAAAGAACGTCGAGGTGACGTTGTAGTAAGAAAATATAGCAACAAACTTTAGTTTAGCTCAGTTTGACATGTTAAGGATATGCGTAACTGTAAGTTTGATATGTTAGAGAAATTTTACATTGGTGCAAAACTTTTGACAGCAAAAGTTGCCGCGAGCTATGAGTTGAGGAAAAAGGCAGCATGTAGAAACTTTCACGCGCTCACAAAATGAATTGACGGAAAATGTCAAAAGTTTACAAAATGCGCACCAGCGTAAAATCTAAGACAGACTGAAAAAATGTGAAGGTGTGGTTTAAAGACGTAAAAAACAAAAATCAGAACTGGGCGTGGGAATAAACAGTCTGCTGAAGATTGAAGTATTGACACTTTTCAAAATTAAGGCTAAAAATTTCTGGCATTAAATGCTTATGAAATCCAAACCTTTGAAGTAAAACTCGTCTTGTATTGTGTTTGTTACATTTTAATCTTACACAGTACTTGAGACCTGCGATGGGCAAAACATGAAAAATGAGCCATTTGTGGCTCATTACAACAAACATGTCGTTTTTCGTCAGAAAAATAAACAAAAAAACAAACACATGCACTACTGCTACGCACATTTTGATCGTTTTTTTTTTAAACGCGATAGAAAAAAACAAAACCAAAATAGTCAAATCGAGCGAATAGGAGTGGGCAGCTTCTTTTGTTTCGTTTGATCAGTGTACTTTTATTTTATTTAAAGTTATGGGGGTTTTTCTAATTTATTTTACCTAATCTCACATTTAATAGGGTAGTAATGATGATGAAAGGGATCGAAGGTAGCATGTTGCTCTTATTTTTTAAAGTATTTAGTTCCGGTCACTCAGATAGTTGACAATAAGTTAAATTGTCGCTGCCATTAAAATAATAAAAAAATTCAACCAACTGACACCTAATGTCAAATGTGTCAAATACCCATGTAAAAAGTTTTTCTCATAAAAGAAAATGTGTTTTTTAAAGTTTAAAGTGCCATCTTCTCACTACACAACAAGTATCTGAGTGATTCCCTTTTATTTGCCCAGATGTTCCCCTAGGAATTTTTGCTTTTGTATTTTAAATGTGAAAAACAAACCAAGCAAAACATACTACAAATTCAGCAACATATTAGCGCAAATCCCAGCGGCATTTTACAGCGTTGCCAGCTGTCTGCTATTGTACGGAAAAACAAAAACGAAAAAAAAGAAGAAAGGTAACTTACTATACTACTTCATTTAAATGCACATTTTTTGCTCGATCTTCTTTAAATACAACTGCTTTTTAAGTTAACGTTGCCAACATGCATCAATTTGAGACTCATTGCCTTGATTTTAAATTTCCTTTTGTATTCCGACCAGGCAACTGGAGCAGAACACAACACAAAAAACAACAACAACAAGTGGTGGCGCTCAATTTAAAGCAATTCCCATAGCTATTAAAACAATAAAATATGCAAAAATAACAAAAAAACAAATTCAGGGAAAAACTCCTAAAGAAAAACAAAAAATTCCCCAACGAATTCACTTTCAATTTCACTTCATGTGAAAGAAGGCAATCAGTAGCAATGGCAGGAGATCGAGGCGCTGCTTTTGGATTCAACACAAAAAAGCCGCTTAATCCCAAGGCAGCATTTGCCGTGTCGCATACAAATGTTATGCAGTGAAAAAAAAAGAACATGAACTGGGAATTTCATTTTCGCTCTAAATAAACTGAAGGATTTGAATTTAAAAAAAGAAAAATGGAATGGAAAAAAATTCAACACGTACTTTGCATTGTATGAAATATATCGACGTTTGTAATATAAATGCTGCGTATTATAAATTATAGGGAAATATAGCTGCTTATCGGTTGAGGGAGATGAGGCAATATTGGGTGCCTGGAAATAAAAAAGAGTTCAAGAAGGATAGACTGTTTTTACATTTAATGATTGGAAGCGCAATTCAAGATAAGCTGAAGACGCACGAAAATATGCTGCTAATATTCTTCTAAATTAGTTATATTTCTGCCGATGTTGCATCTCCTTAAAGTAAACTACGCAAAAAAATCATAGTTGCAAATATTTGCCCCATTGCTTGAATTTTAAATTGACACCAAACAGAAACAACAATAATAACATCAAAGACGCAAGCGTTCTTGGCAACACTGGTGGCACATAGCTTTTTAAGTTGATTCGCTCCTATTTCCTGTCAGCTCGTCGCACGTTAAATTAGCATATTAAAGGACTATGAAAAGGACTCTACAAAAGAGACGGCATGCACGAGTTTCCGTGTATTATAGAATTTTCAATGCTGGTGCTGCTACAAAGCACACACACACACGTATGAATAGACAGAGGCAAACAAATAAATAAACAAACACACGCTGTTCTCAGTTCAATAAACAAAATAAAGACACACACCCGTTTGCGTTATTTTCGCATAATTTGGCAGCATTGAACCCTACGCCCTTTTTTCTTTGCAATAAAGGGAACACTTATTTCTTTTTATATCCCCGCTTGCCACAACACACTTTGCATACGTGGCTGTGAATGAAACTGAAATCGAAACCGCATGTTTGCCTGCAAATCCATATGTAAATAATTTCGTTAAAGTTGAAAGCTCTGGTTGAAATTTGAAATCTCCTAGGAGAAGTATAACTTTTGCAGTTAAAATTTTATTAAATAAATTCCGAATGATTAACGCTGTTGTATATAAATTTTGAAATATCGACGCTTCTTCGAAATTTATATCAATCATAAGAAATTTGTACCAGCAACAACGCTTCATAACAGCGTAATGAGCAGGAGAATCCATGTAGAATTTGAGATATCATGAAGAATGCAATGCTTGTGGACTATGATACAATATCAGTGATCCCGATTACACGAACGATATTTGCTTGCTCACACACAGTTTGGCGACAAAAATCCGACAATTTGCAGAAACATCATCCCCATTTGGGCTTAGAATAAATATTGGCAACACCAAAACACAAAGAATTAACACACCAACGAATACCCGCTTTGACAATAATGGCACGCCGATTGAAGATTTTTATGCCTTCGGCTACTTAGGTAGCAACATTACAACCAGTGGTGGATCTGGAGATAATACAAATTATAGACTCGAAAAAGGCATCATAGAAACTTAATGTTGGTCAACAGGACGTATGTGTAAAATGTAATAACATTAAGACGGAATTAAGCATTTTCCATTTCGAAAATTTACCTGAATGAAAAACAAGAGTGTTTTTTTTCTATTTGCAAAACTCTGAATATTAAAAATATATATTACCGAATAATTTGAATCTCAGTAAAAATAAAAAAAAAATAAAAAATAACTTAAAATTTATTGAAGAACAGTATCGATGTCAAAAGCGTATAATTATAACAGATTAACCATTAATTAAAATGTTTTTGTTCCTGTTATCAATAATAATAACATGCCTGAGTGCGCGGTTTTTTTTTTGTAAAATATTTAATAAATTTCCATGTCATTGATGAGTGCTTTAATAATTTGCTCGAATATTTTATATTAATTTGCAACAATTTTTTAATGTGTTGCAATTAAAAATAAATTTTATTTTGATGACTTGAAAAATAAATTTCCTGCAAAATTTTCGTAGTATCCTGCGTAATCATGCGCAACCAATTACATGACAAAGTTGCCAACGAAATGCTAAAATTAATTTAATAATAATTTAAAAAGTAAAAATAATGTCAATTTTTAAGTGGTTTTCAGTTGCAATTAATCTGTTTTTTGTTATGGCGGTAGTTTCACGTTTTGTGTCTGGATTTAATGTCATTGAGGCTGTTGTGATTTTTGTTCACTTCGAATTGTAAATAAATCCTAATTTCGTATTGTTTGTCAGCTTTGTGGTTAAAAACGCTCGAGGATGAATTTAAATGAAATGAAATTTAACCTTTTGATGTTTAATCCTCTTATATGAACTGTGTTATATTTTAATTTCGCCTGACCAATATCTCGAGAACTAAGTAAGATAGTGATAAATGTTTTAGACAAAAATTATAAGGTTTCTCAGGTGCAGTTAGAAAACATATTTTAGTTTCTGAAGGCCTTTTTTTTGGTACATGAATATGTAAATTCAATACAACCTTTTTATTTTGCGCATAAAGTATTTATATTAAGGGGCTCCTTTCTGGTTGTTGGCCTCGAGTTCCTCAAAATCTGAAGATGGACCTGAGTACAAATTATTTGAACTAAATTTAGTTTCCATCAATTATGTTTACATAACAAACGGTGAAAAAACCAATGTTTTCACGAAAACATCAAAACATTGCAGTCTCTTGTTTTTTTTTTTTTTTTTCTGGTAAATATATTTCATAAAGAAAAGTCAGTGATTTGGCATATGTTTCCTTTGCGTATCGCATGGTTATGTAAGTGGTTTTATTGTATGGGAGGTGACACGCCCAGTTGGCCAGTCCCGTCTGGATTTTATGAAATACAGAAAATATGAATTCATGTACTGAATTTCACAACTAAACCTGCAGCTAAGTTTCGCTTTCTATCTTGCAAAGTCTCATTTCAATTATTTTTGAACTTTTTTCCACCATCAATGGGTTAATCAATTTTTGATGCACATTTTTTGCTCCGTTTTTGGAATATTTATAATTTGCTTTAACATAAAATAATTAAAATTTAAATGAAATTGTTACTCTTTTATTAAAAGAAGACTATGAGAGTCGAACGTCGCCTTTTGCCCCGCGTATAACAATGGTCGCCATTGCTGTGGTCTGCGGCTGCCAGTGACACTTTTAATTGTTCCTGTAGTTATGTTGTTGTTGTTGTTTCAATAAGGACAATAAAAAATGTTTTTAAAATACGAATATATGGTTAGCGGCATCTGATTTTTCATTTGCGATTTATTGTTGGTTGCTGTTAAATGAGTCGCAAGGACTTTGAGTCCTTTTATTTTATGTGAATACCAATTTTAAATTCAATTAAAAAGCTTAAGTGCTTTCACAAAAGCTGAATGCTTTGGATAAGAGGAGAGAAAAAAATAAAAATATATGCTTCCATTTTTAAATGAAGTACCTGCGCATAAAATGAAAATTTTTGATTAAAAAATTCAGGTATAAAGTAACCAAGATGAAAATTTGAAGTTATGGTCGATGCAAGAAATCAATAGAAATTGCTTGTTGGTCGCTAAGCTTTTGTAAAACAAAAATTATCTGAATACAGAAAAGTATAAAGAAAACAATAACAAGCACTTAGGACCTAGAAATGTTCATTAAATAAATTCAATCTCAAAAATTCAATAAAACTTAAGCTAATTGAAGGAAGCCAAAGGACTGAAATTAATTTTTGTTTTTACCTGAATGAACTCTTTGTTAAGTCAAGGAAATTGTGCAGCGAGAGAGAGAGAGGAAAATAAATAAAAAGGATATTAGAGCAGTAGCTGAAGATAAGCGTATAAAACAGATAAAATTCAAGTAATGCGTCTTAAAGCAATAGGAGAAAGGATAAAGGCAAACGACCAGACCACTTAAAAAATTGATTAAAAAAGCAGACAACTGTAAAAAGACTGTTTTTATTAATAATTTCTCTTTGAGTTTGTTAAAGTGCCGTAAAAAATATAAAAGGAAAAATAATGAAAAGAAAATTCAATTTGGCAAGTTGGCAAATAAAATAATGCGCCTTCAAGTATGCTAGGAAAATCTTACAATTACTCGTATTTCATATTCTTATTATTTTATTTGAAGTACTTCTAATTGTTACAAATACTTTTCTTACAAAAGAAAAAACGAATAAAATTCTGATGGGCAGAATTTTCCAATTATTTTATTATTTCTCAAATTTATTGTCAATTTCTTTTTCATTTAACTTTTTAATGATGAAAGAAAAGAACGAAAATAAGAGCAGAAAACAACAACCGTACAGTTTCGCAAAACTTTTGCCAACATGTAACTAATCTGCTTGTCAGCAGTTTTTGTCTTATTCGTGTTCGTTCATTGAAACACAGCGTTTCATACTGACGCACATTTGTTTAGCCAGCACTAAGAGTTCGCAGTTTTCAAGAGTTTTTCTTTGTTTTTTGCTTCTTAACTCATTTTCGGCCACTGGTCGATTTTTCGACCAATAAATTTTAGTCGCAGAAATTATTTTTTTTTAAAAAAAGGAAATGCTTTCTTCCTCTTTCTTTTTTATTAAAATAAACTTTGATACTTATAGTTTTGTGAAAACGTTATTTCATGATTACTGTGTTATTTCTATACACTGAAAAAAATATATTTAAAAAGTCCTTTTTTTAGACACTTTTTCAAACTTTTTTTTTGAAATATAAATAGCTTCAAAATGAAAAAGTTTAAATGCAGTTCTGTTCACAAAAGTTCTTTCTTAATAAATCAGTTTAATTTCATTAATTGATATGAAGTTAGTTATACTGAATTTTAATGAGAAATCAAGTGGTCGAAAAATCGACCAATGGCTGTTATGAATATCAAAATAGCAAGATTCAGTACATCATGTTTATTTTGTTCAAGTAAGGTTAGTTGCAAATTTTGAGAGAGGATTACACGCTTCGTACTCAGAACGATTGCCATTCTATTTGCAAAGCGTAAATGGGGGAGAAGAAGGTATAGAAAAGTATATATATCCTTGATCAGCGTCACCACTTGAGTCGATCTAGCAGTATCCGTCTGTCTGGCTGTGGAAATCACGATTACGAGAAAATCAAACAAACTAATTAAATGAAATTTGTAACACACGCCACACCTTCAAAGAAGCTTCTTGGGATTGTAAAAGGGTGAAATCGGTTCAAGGACACGCCTACGATCCATACAAGTAAAAAATATTGAAATCTATATTGAGAGAGTTATCAAATGTAGTGTTACCAAATTTTTAAAAATATTAGGAAAAACTTAGACAAGCTCTGAACAAAAAATTGACGAATTTCGACAAGAAGTCTGGCACATTCCATGGATGCGAAAACTTCACTTCGCTATAATGAAATAATTATTTCTGGCAGTAAAACGAAATTTCGCACAAATGCAAAAAATAGTTCGGTTTAGTATCAGACAAATTGACGAATTTCTTCAAAGCACTATACTGAGAGAATTATGTAATTGATTATAGATTTGGTAAGAAAAATTAAGATTTTCTAGTTAGATAGTCGGACACCGCAGATGTTATCTTAGCTACAAATTTTGAAAATGTGACCCCAATTCAAACAGCTAGCCGTTGCGACCGCTGGACAAAAAAGACATAACTGAGTACTAGTAACTTAATCGCATTTAATCCACACACATCATTAATACATGTGTAGCATTGATCTACACGATAATGCTGCCGCTAACTACAGAATTTCTATATGCGGTAAGAAATGGTGGTGACCACTCTTCATCCATGCTCGAATACCTTTCTTGTAAACGCCTAGAAAATATACCATATTTCCTTATAGCTTGACACAAATCTTTAAAAGTTATGTGAAAACTTGAATTTCGAAGTGAAGTTACATGCTACTTGCTGACTCAAGAAGTTACCTCGGATAACGATTCTGAATACGGTCACCCTTCAGAAAGGCAACATGGGAATGGGCATTTAGTACAACAAGCACCGCATGGAAAACATTGTCACTGCAAGCATTGCTATAAGCACACGGTTACTATGTAGATTCGCTGCAATGTTCATCTATTTTTTGTATACTGTCTATAAAAAATTAAAGCTGTACTTTTAATAATGTAACTCCTTTTAAAAAATTAGCAAAAAAGGTTTATTTAAAAAAAAATTAATTCCAATTTTTTCCTTTTTTGTTACCGGTAACAGCCATTGGTCGATTTTTCGACCACCTCCTACAGGATAAAGGACGAAAGATATTTTTATTTTTTTTACTTTTAAAAGCTATATAGGGTCATAATAGACAGTCAATGGAAGGAATTACATTTTCGACAAAAAAAATTTTTCTCGGCCGGAAATGAGTTAAGAGTTTTCAAAGTTAGATGAAATGTACTAATTAATTAGTATTAAGCAGTTGAAAGCGATACTAAAGTACAGTAGAATAAAATTGATATAAATTATGTTAAGAACAAAAGTTTTCAGCTTAACTTGTTTTGTGCTAAAATAGCGCAGACATGCAATTGCTTGGACTGGTAGGAAAAGCGTACTTCTTATTTGTTCAAGCAAATGTAATTCATTTAGATCTTTTGTTAATCTACGACATATCCATATGTGCTCCACATAAAACAAGTTTTTTTCAAGTATAGAGGATCTTTTAAAAATCTTCAGAAAATGGAATCGTATTTTTAGAAAAAATAATAATGTCAGACACCGATATATGGCCCCTGAGCTGTATTTGAAACAGTCAGGGTGTTTGCTTCCCATCAATCATATTCAAGTGCTAAAGGGCATACAATTATTTACCGGAAATTCAGGTCAGGTGCATAATTTTTGTGTTTTATTTTAATAACGTTAATGCCTCAACAAATTTAACGACTGCTTCGAGCGGACAGACCCAAAATGGACGTAGCCGGACCCGGAGTAACCGTGGCTGCTTGGAAATATTGCTCCTGTGAATGCAGATTTCCAAAAGTTTAATCAAAAATAAAGCAAGTCACGTCATTAGGTGAATTTTAGTGAAAATATTGAAGATGCTACCGTGTAAAGTGCATCAGCTATTGCCTGTAGACCGTCAATTGCGTATAAATTTCAATTCTTCTAAGCCTTGACCGTGGTGCGAATGATTTTTCATTGACGCATGCCGTGGATGCTTGTTTTCATGAATTATGAATAAATAAGATGATTGGCTATTAAAAAATAATAAAAAAAATAGTAATTAGAATGATCGGTTTTCAATAAATTTTCGATCAAATACTCTGGCTTCAACACCACTATAGTATGGGCAGCCTTGCGCTCATCTATCTAAACCAGTGGTGGGCATGGAAATCTAACAAAAGGGCGAAACAACAACATCAAGCAACAACTAACGCAAAAGTTTTTGCTGTCATTTCCAAATTCGCCAAGATCACAAAAAAAAAAACCCAAATTGCACTACAAACAAAAACAATTGCTACATTTGTCAAGACAAAATGTGGCACCGTCGCTTATGCCTTTGTGTGTTGTTTTTGTTTTCATTTGAACTCAAATCTACGCTGTGCCTCGATAGCATTGAAATTCTGCGATTTTTTTTTCGCTTGCTTGTGTGTCGAATAACGGTTCGGGCAATGAGGGCGGATAGGGACACTATGAGCCCTCTGATCTAAACTTTCATGAGACGTGTCCGAATAAAATATATGGCTGTACCTTAGGCTCAATGAAATAAACATTCGAAAATTAAGAACCCTCTCTTTGTGCGCACACTTATATTCAGGAAAACATTTCTTAATCGCTTCAAACGATTTTGGAACAGTATTCTCCGATGGCTAGCAAGTTTTATTTTCAATCACGACAATGATGGACAAATTTTTCGTTATTTTAGTTTGCTTATTTTCGGAAATTCAAACGTTGGCATTGCCTCGCTTTCGAAGCTTTCGAAGAACTGAGCGGTGAACTTGCTAATCTTTAATCTTCTGGGCTTTTCTAGAACTTAAGATTCAAAACAACAGAAAAACAAGAGACAAAAAATCAATTTTAATTACACTTTTTTATCTTTACTTAATTTTATAACTGCCACCAAGTGATTAAATACATATCTGGACACGTACTCGTAAATTACGGAAAAAATATTTCTTGATTCGTATCATTAATCTTTCTCTCCACTGTCAACAGAAAACTCTACGCAATTATATAAAATACGAAGAAAACATCTCTCGAAACCACCAAGAATTTGTTGCCATAGTTTTGCACCAACTTTAACCTTAACCGCTAACGACAAACACGAAAAAACACAAACCACTTGACATACGACCTACGACCCAGGGCCTATAAGAAACCAACTCAGCTCAGCTTGGGGTGGAATGTTGGAATCAGTGCGGCAATTTGTCGCCAGCAAGCGCCTTCATCACTTCATTAAGATAATTGCAAGGCGTTAGCAACACTTTTTCTTAACAAATCACGCCCTGAACCACACTACAAACGCAGTGATGCCAAACTTTTTTGCTCTTCTTCTCCTCCTTCCACCTACTTTCTTCATCTTTTTAACTCTAAACGAACGCATCGAGCCGTGCTCCACTTCTGACACTTGCTGCTATGGCAAAACAAACATTGGCGTAAAAGAGAAAAAAGGGCTGGGGAGACAAAAAAAAAAAAAAAACAGCAACAAATTATTAACAGTAAATAAAAGTAAGCAAAAGCAGCATTACTGTTCTTGTCTTTTGCTCCCGCTCATACCCAGTGACTACTTCAGCATTTGTTCCTTCAATGTCTCAAGTACCCACCAGCATTTAAAGCAATAATTCAAAAAGTTTTAGTTCCGTTCACGCACACATAAACACGCACACACTGATAAATTCACGCACACTTTCATGTTAGTGCATAAATAAAATTTCATTTAAGTGCGCATTTCAGGAATTTTGCAGAAAATTAAAGTGAAGCTCAAATT
Source organism: Tricholauxania praeusta (assembly GCA_949775025.1). Classification (NCBI taxonomy): domain Eukaryota; kingdom Metazoa; phylum Arthropoda; class Insecta; order Diptera; family Lauxaniidae; genus Tricholauxania; species Tricholauxania praeusta. The sequence continues at coordinate 122,473,604 of OX459031.1, read as the reverse complement.
AAACTGTAAGCTGAGAGATAAAAATATGTTCGTTCAATTCTTGACAGCTTTCCTCTTGTATGTGCACTAGTGCTTTGGAAAATGTTTTCAACAGCAAAGGTAAACAATACTGTTGGCTGGCGATATGATATCGTTTTCTTAAGCAACGTAATTTCGCTATGAAGTTTTTGAAAGTTGGACAATGTTTTGCGAACCCCTTCTCATTGTGAGTCAATCATTTGGATACTTGATTTTATTTGGAATACTTGGCGGCCATGAATCAAACTTAAAGGATGTATGAAGTTATTCACAATAGCAAAGCCTGTCTTCGCCAGTTCCTTTTAAGTTGTATCGTTATTTAAATATCAACGTTTAAAAAATAAATGTTACTCATACGTTTCGAAAACCAAAATGCGATTTTTTAATTTTCATAAAATTTTTGCTTAGAGTATCCATGGTATCAATAATTTTATTTTGATACTAGACAATGGAATGACTGTTGTAGCAATTGTATGTAGCAATACGATGAGGAATAAATATAAAGTAAGAATACAATAAAATACGACGAAAGTAAGAACATTTAAAATCAATGCAGAAAATAAAAATGTTTCAAGCGAAACAATAAATTTCAATAAATGAGCAAGCAGACGGGAATTTTACTGACAAGCGAATATCGACGGCGATTGCAACAACGATAGCGACTGTAAAACTTCGACCGCGACGCCTTTGAAAGGTTTCTTTTTGAGGTAGCGCAAAAATGTAACCAAACAATGCACAGAAAGCAATGAAAAGAGCGATACGTGGAGGGAGCAAGAGATAGCAAAATTTGAAGTGAGAAAATGCTTGTGTTGCAAAATAAAATTAAATAAAATAAAATGAGATAAAATAAATACAAAGCAGTGATCAAGGTGGGGGCGCAAAACAAACACAAAATACGAAATCACTAAAAGTTTTCCAATTACGTACGGAATCCCGTAAAAGATTTACACAAATTACAAACGATTTTCGTTACGTTTAAGTTATTTTGTTGCGAATCGAGATTTCTTTCCATTGCTTCAATTCTTATTTTTTTTTGCATGTTTGCAGAGCGATTTTCATTATTGAATAGCTTTGGCAAAAGTAGTACAAGGTGAGTGCTATAGAAGATTTAAGTAGAAATTTTATTAAACTGCATAAGAAGGCTTTTGAAGTGACTATGCATATATAATTAAAATTATTTGTCTTGATTGAATAAGAATCACCACCCAAACTTAATTGCTCATGCTAGCAACATAAGAATTTGAGTATATGAACACACGATCCTGAGGCTTCTCTTCTATGAGTTTTTCCTCTAAAAATAAAAGTTTGAGTGGCATTCTTAGAAATTTAAGATTTTGCTTTTTTATGCAATAAAGTTAAAAAAACTAATGAAAAATAACAAAATAGCAAGTAAAGTTCTTTCCTTTAAGCTTTATGCCAAATAGCTAAGAAGGCTAATGCTGTAGTAGCTAAACTCAATTATTATTATTTTTAATTCAAAGCCAAGTTTAATAACTTTACCTGTGTTCTTATGTTCATAATATTAAGATCCTTTATTATTATTATTATGCAAGTAAGAACTTAGAAAATTTTTAGTTTAACTGACATCCTATAGTAACTCCTTAAGCGCAACGAACCAATTTTCAGCGTAAAACAAATAAAACTTTTCAAAGTACTAAGCAAAAAAAAAACAAATATAGAAGGCACTTAATAGGTGGAATCTATTATCTGTGTTTTCGCTGATTTCCACAACCTTTCTCCAGCTTGTTTGCAGGCCAATGCAGTGAACTGCGGAATCAACATTTCGCAAGCAATAAAAATCAAAGTCAACAGCCAATAGTTTGAGAGCGAAATCGATTTTGGCATTTTTTTTTTCGACAATGGAATCAACAACAATGTCAGCTTGTGACCCACTAAATGACAATGCGCTCATATATTTGACACTGACAAAAGTTTCACACCTAAAAAACCGATGCACAAGACTCACATATATTATAGAATTTGTTATACGATTACTGCCCAAAATTATCAAATAATCAAATACTCAATCAAAAAGATATAAAATAATTCAAACTTAGCTTGTTTTCTACTAATACACAAATAGAAGAATTAATCCAATATGTTTTAGAAAAAAAAAACCGAATAACCATAGCGATTTTCAACATCACATTCACCCCCACCCTTTGGAAGTTATTGCAACATTTTGTTTTAAAAAATTCATTGCTTTAGCGTAGAAACGTTTTTACGATTTTATTGTTGTTTTTGTTACTGCTGTTATTCATTTCAATTGGAAATGACTTTGGTGCCCCATTACCCGCTCTTCTTCTTCTTGTTGTAGGAGTTCGAGCAGCAGCAGCAGTAGCAGCAAAATGCGCAATCTTTGTCGCAACTGAGAGAATCTTTATTGCTCCAAGGCGCACACAACGCCTGTTTCGTCTCCAGCTCCTGTGAGACGACGATGACGATGAATTCAATTTGAATACGTCAACTTGAACGCAGATAAAATAAAAGCGAAAAAGTTGAGGTAGTGGTAAAAACTTGGCGACGTTATAGAATCAGTAGGATTCAGTAGTAGTATTCTAGTAAAATGTTTGCGTAAGGAAATAAATTGATTTCTAGGCAGGAAGCCACTGTCATTGTTATGTGGTGAAAAGTTTTGCGCATTTTACGTTATTTTAAAATTCAATTTGCTGTACGGTACTGCTGTTGAGTTTTTTACTTGAATATTTAATAAAAAAAAAAATACCAGAAAGTTTTTGTTTCTAATTTTAGTGTCAATTTAATTGAGTTAAGCCATATGATTAGAAATGAGTCGTAAGGAATTCAGCAGCACAACTTAGTTTTGTTGAAATATTAGTAGAAAATAAAACAAATTAAAAGCTGTGGCATAAGAAACCTAGTGCTACATCTGTCTGGTGAAGTGAAGGATTTATCAGATGGCCAAAAAAACTTTTTTTTAATTCCTAAAAAATCACTGCTCAGTCCAGGCAGTTGGTAATCTGACTGAATTTATCACAAAATGTAAACTAGTTTTTTTTGCTTATCTCGCTTTCTCTAAGTCGAACCTTCAAACCTCTAAAAACCGGCTTTGGTTGGTAGTATGTAGCAGTAATTGAAAAGTAGTAGTTTTCCTCATTCAATCCTTACACATTCGAGGTGATAATATGATGATATGTTCAATTATGTGACAGCTCCATAAACTGACATCCATAGTGTCATTAATATTTTTCCATGGTATCCTTTTTTTCAGTTCCAAAAAAATTACAACTTGATTAAATTTAATTTCGAAATATATATCAAAATATTTGGCCCTTCGTGCAATTAACACATCAATTTGAAGGCAACAAATGATACGATGAACACATAAACGTGCGCGTACGTACGCACAAAACTACCCACAAATCCACCCACTCTCTGGGGAAACACAATACAAACACACGCACTCAATTTATGAATATTTAGAGATCCCGCATGCAAACACAAAAATAAATCGCCCACTCAAACGCACACACTCGCATTGGGTAAAGCAACACAGGCGCTGACCCATGCTGCCACCTGTTGCGTGCTGTGGTAGATTTTCATTAAAAATATCTTAAATCAACGGCTACGCATTCACCTGCGGACACACAGCCAGACACGCCATTGCGAAATCACCTCCCGAGTTCCAATGTGGTCTCCTGCCTGCCTGTTTTGAGTAGCATAAATAAATAAAAACGTGTTGCCAACTTGTAAATTGCAGCGATAAAAATTTACTGGCAACACCGGTGTCTCGTCTCAACAGCTGAATAGGATGATGCTTGAAAATCATTTACTTTGCTTAGCAACAGCAACAACAACAAAAACTTTAGACTACACGCACCCTATACGCACCTGAGTAACCTTTTTATGCTCCCATTAAAAGAAAAAAAAAAATTTATATAAATTTTGTGGTGGGTGGGTGGTTGGCTGGGTGGTTGTTTCTCTATTAAATCTACTTCAGTGACCACTTCGTGTGTTGGTTGGGTTGGCTCTTTTGTGCTTACTGGGATACTTGAGTAGTGATTAATTTTCATTAATAGCCAAAGAGCTTGGCAGCGCTACCTGATACTGTTGCGGTCTTCATGTTTATTTCTGAGAGGGCATTTGAGTCGAGGTTGGACTATATGGCATAGTAAGTGAGGACGTTTTCTGCAATTTTATTATGTTGTATTCTCTGAAAAGAAATTTTTAATCTGCTTGGTTTTGCATTTCCATTCAACTTCGTTTATATTGTTTATTTTTTATGGTTTATAAAAAATGTGTGGTTTTCATTTCTCCATTTTTCTAATGCTACATCAGCTGCAAAATGTATTCATATAATTCACCAGTGGTTATGCTATAGAAAATTGAGATAATATAAAAGGTCGTAAATATCGTTTTATTTCCATTTTATACCATATTATTTTCAAAGTATGTGTGTATGAGAAAATCAAATGCTTTAAGATGCTTAACTTATTAAAAACAAACAGGTTCCAACAATTTTCAATATGAGTCAAAGTGAAAATAATATTTTTAATATCCATAGCTTATGGCGTTGTTTTAATTTTCGACTCATGTGATATAAAATAAGTATGTAATGGTGAAAATTACATACAAATTACACTTGGAAACACAGTTTTTTCTTTATGTTTTGACGAAACTTAAATGCCTTCATATTTTGACGAAACTTAAATTCACAACTGCACTTTCAGATATTGTCCATTCTAAATTTTTTTGTAAGCTTTCCAAGCACTTTGTTTACCTTAAAATGTATGTTATAACATTTTATGTCATCAGCAAACTGATCTTAACCATAATACTTGACCGAACTCATTAATTTGTCATATGTAAAAATATTTATCACAGTTTTGGCTTTATTTGCGCTTTATATGCTTTATATATACTTTGCAACATTAATTTTTAAACCTGAATTATTACATCTGAATTGTGATGCAATCAAAATGTTTTTTCTTATTACTTATTGACTGTTAAGCTTTAAACCTCGAAACAAAATTAGTTGCTACACTGTGTGAATGGAAAAGACATTCTACACATAGATTAAAACTCTAATTGGTAGCGCATTCTTTTCTATATCAACCAATGCTGGCTTATACAAAACTCTATCACATTCTCGTGCACGTTTGAAATCCCCCGACTTTTCTATTTAGCTATGCTGATCTTCTCGGTTATCTTACACATGTCCGAATAAAACGTCCTCGTCCTACTCGCTGCTTATGCGAGTACTCGTTTGTTGTTTTTTCTACTTTTTTTTTATTTTTTCTACTTTTTTTTTATTTTAAGTTGCTTCTTTTTTCCGCCTGATATTTTAAACAATTGATTTTCGAAATAGCTCTTATTTATTTTCATTTCAAAATGCACAAGAGACAAAATAACAATTTGTTCGGAATCTCTGGCACTTAAGCAACTTGCTATATATACATAGCGGCTTTAATTTTACTCGTTAAGTTTGAGATTTCACGTTTTCTCATTCATCTTTTGTTGATAAAGATTAAAAAGCTAAAATATAAAATACTTTGTACATCATAAAAAATTCGCTATTCGTATAAAATTAAGTCCACTGTCTTAAGTTTTGTAGGATAAACTTCTTTTTATTTTAAAGCGAATTCTTTGCGCAATTAGTTATTGATTTTTTTATGCATGATTTTATTTATTAAGCGATCGCTTAAAATACTTTCAAATTATAATTTTGCATTTTACTTCACCGTCTTTATTCTAAACTTAATACGATAGAGAGAGATTAATGCTGCATGCGTTACGTTAAAATAAAATCACTCAAATTACTTCTAACTACCTCCAAAAATGCCTTAAAATATGCCACAAAGCAGCTATAAAATTAGTTTATGCAAATGATTAGCGTGGTAAAACTGAAGCGATTAAACCCACCTACAGACATCAAAAGAACAGAAGACAAAAATGAAGCAAGTGATTTCTTGTGATTTATTTGTGGTTTTGCAACACTATGGAAAGAAAAACTAAAAAAAGTAACAACAGTCTATGATGACAAGGAAGACGACGGCTTGTCAAGGATAAAGGATAACATGCCTGGATGAACACAGGATACGTTTCGCTGCAAAACATTGCCTTGCGTTCTGCGATACATTACGTTGCGATGTTATTGCCTGCGATGCTGTGATGCGATCTCTAATATGTTCAATTGACACGCTGACATCTGATGCAATGTGATACAGTGTGATGTGTGCACGCGTGTATGGTACACATTTACACATACACATCCGCCACACACACACTTGCAGCAGCAGCATGTAAGTGAAATATGTGCAAACGACATTTGAATACAAATTATGGCGACAGCAGCAGCTGTGTAGTTCAACAGCAACAAAGATGGCGTCTCGTCTTTGTGTCGCTGACACGTTTGCCATGTTACGCTTATGGCATCAATACAGCTTTCATGTTGTACGTCCTATCTATGTGTGTGTTTACTTGCAAATATGTGCGTTGCATAAGCAGGTGAATGGGTGAACAAATTGTTTTTAAAATTATCTAGTTCTACTTTGAAATAATAAATTATTGAGTTATTGCCTCCGTATCCAAAGTATTAAGGGAGGAGGAGATGAGTTTTAATTTTAGAAGAAAAGAGTTGTCGCAGCTTTGTGCTATTTCGAGGATATGTTCGCATTATTATCCTTACATGCAATCATAAAATTGCTCTTAACCGTCATTATTATTTTAGAACTTTAATCGAAATTATTCAATTTAAAATTTAAATTTCCAATCAATTTTCAATTTGGTAACCATTTCCGTTTGATTAAACTCACTAAATTCGTCAATTGGCAACAACATAACTTACTACTTTAATCGTATTTGCCTTCTAATACTTCCACTTTTGGCTCCCATCATTTCTCATTACTCTCCTTTAAATATTAAATGATAATCTCTTGCGCATTTCCGGTATCCTGAGAGCAACCAACCATCAACTCAACGCGCAGATTAACGCTATTTGTCGAAAACTTTTTTTTTATTTTATTTTCTCCTGCATGACGTTAAGATTAAGCGAAAAAAACGAAACATGCGACATCTTTTCGATGGCAGGCAACAGGAAACAGGAAGTTAAGCAGACGCTGCACCAAAGCTTTACTACGTGAGACAGACGCGTGTTGAGTTTAATTTAAAATTTATAAGCAGAAAATGTAAATTCCAAGCAGACAGCAATTGCAGCAATAGCAAAGATGCTTCGAGCAGCAGCAGCAACAAATGCTGCTTGCAACTGCAACATTGGCAAATATTTTTATGCAAACCGAGTGAGTGACTGACTTGGGAAATTTGCATTTATTGCACACATACATTAAATCAACTACAAATACTTGTATAGTGAGTACAATATGTGTGTGTATTTATGTGAATATTTATTTCCTTGTTGCGCTTTAAATGTCACCGAGCTTGTACAAATGTTGCTCTGGTTGCAAGGTAAGCAATGCAAAACTCATTGCAGCAGCAAAATACGTGTGTCAAGTTGTTGTTGGTGCTTGGAACGAGTTTAATGGAAAGTAAAAAACAAAAAAAGGCCGTGAATTTTGTTAAAGATCAGGAATTTATTTTTTATATTTTGTGCATGCGATTAAATTTTAATGTAAAAATATCGGAAGAAAATGTGTTTTCAATAAGATATTTGTAAATTCCCTTAAAACTATGCTATAAAAAAGTTAAAAGTTTAATACAGGAATTAAACCTTTTTCTATTTCTGTCTTTTTTATACAAGACCATGCCATTTAATTTTTTGCGGACTTTATGGAATTGTAGCCAATAGTACAATATCTTAGGAAAAAAGTGTTTTTCATGGAAAAAGCGAAAATTTGGTCATTTCTGTAGACACGAAGAATATGAATTTCAAACAAAATCCTCTTTTAAATAATGCATGTTCCTTTGGCCTTCAATAGAGAGGGCGTGTATGCAAAGTTAATTTGTTTTAATTAAAAATTTCTACTTAGATCTTCGTAAAGAAAACAGTTACAATTTTGAATTTTTGTATCACTTTTTAACCAAGGTCACACAAAAATTTTCCCAAGTAAAAGAAATGAAAAAAAAAACCAAATGAAAAACGAAAATGAGTTTTTGATTTCTAACGTTTCACCTAACGATGTCACAAACACACACTAAAGATATTACATACACATATGCATGAGCAACAATGAATTCGTTGACGATAATACTTCCCCCAGCAAACATTTTGAATTACGGAAGAGTCATATACTGCGTTGCCAAGTGATAGTTTATTCGGGAAGAACTTGCTAGTGGCTCACTAAATTGATTCGAATATGAATTATAAGGAAGGATTTCCAGCGATTGTTGTTAATGGCAAAATAGTTCATCAAACTCAGAATTATTGTATGATTTTATGAACGTTCCTTACGTGAATACTTTATAATTGTTGATCTTTGTAACGCTTTATAATTTGTAATTGTCTACAAGACATGGTCACACCCTCTCTTATGCGTTAGAAACGGAACTACAATATGGGTAGAGCAAGAAAAAGTTATATCGGATCATAATGCACTAATTTAAAATGCCTAAAATTCCAATTTAATAATTCTAAAAAAGTTATATCTATATTCGTCGCCTCTACGATGGAATCTTCCATCTGTTAGCTGGGTTACTGCTGCTGTTACCATTGCTATCACTGATATACTATTGCCTAAACAAAATGTAAATCTGTAGATGTTTTTTTTTGTTTTGCTCCCTTTGTAATTCAAAAATTGGCCCAAAAAGGAGCATTGTGGAGTATGCTCGAAATCCTGCTAAGCAACACATGGCACGTAATTTTCTTTCAAATTTCGGTGAAAGCGGGTTGAACTCACAGGGAAAGGAAAGGTAAAAGAACAAAGTATTTGTGGAGTCTGAAGCAAGGGTGGGCGGTTTCCGTTCAAAATTGACTGCAACAGTAATGGTAGAAGAAAGTGAGCAACACCAATGCCATTATGTAACAGCTGCAATTAACAACAACAACAAGCGAAAATAGCTGGCAACACTTGCTTGCATAAAATAGCACACATGTGCTACACTGTCCTTGTTGTTGTTGTTATGCTACAAAAAACGCATCAATATTTTCATACTCGCGTACATAAAATTTTAATAGTACCTACGTTTATTAGGGTGTTCCTAAATTAAAAATGTGCGAAATTTTTTGGAGTTGTATGCGTTATGATTATTGTTACTTTTTAGTTCAATCTGTGTGCTTTTTGACAGCAACCTCTAGTTTGTTGAAAATTTAATATTTTTTTCTCTAAAAGGTACATTCCGAAATGCAATGTGTTTTAGAAAACATTGCATGTGCGACAGGATTTATTACACAATGAAACCAACCCACGCTCGCACCTTCCTAAAATATACAACCACGCCTACAAGCGTTCAAATTGAGTTACTACTAAAATACGTTTTTTGCTTTTTTATGCTACTCTGCTCCTTAACTGCTTTTATTCGCATTTCGTAAGTATGTGCGACTATGTGTGTCCTTGCGCGTTTATTTGTGTTGCTTTGCGTCTGTCTGTCACTTAAATTTAGAAATTCCGTTGCAGTGCAGTCAACTTTAGCCAATTTCAAACTGTCAAATTTAACTCGTATTCACTGCGCACTCACTACGCTAACGTTACATGCTTACGTGATTGTTTACGTCTATGTCTGCGTTTTTGTTGCTTTAAGGAATGCTTTGATCTGTGTTGCCACTGAAGTTAAGTGTTGCTGCCCACTCATTGCAGTGAGATGTTGATGGATGGTAGTTAAGTGCCAAAGAAACCTTAAGCGAATTTAAGGGTTCACAAAGCAGTTTGGAAATCTTGAAATTTCGCCACTCATTAAATGTCTATTTACGGATTATTGCAGTATTTTTATAAAATTGTTTACTCATTGAATTATTTATTAATGGGTGTTTTTTTTTTGCAAACGTGACCATTTTAATCTTGTTGAATATGAATTGGAGTATATACGGTCGTATCAATTTTATTTGCAAAACCTGCGATGTGGTTGAAAACAAAACTGAGAATAAATTGGTATGTGTCTGTTTTGGCCTCTCAAAATTTTCTCCTTAATGGAATCAATTAAAGAATTTAAATTTCGTTATTAACTTACCTAAAGTCTAAAGTGTATTTCTTTAAAATTTATGTTTTGTGGTGATTGTAGATAACAAAAAATTAGTTCAAATCAAAATGTAAACCTTTAAGCAATGTAAAAATTGCTCCCAATTCAATCCAATCTCAATAGTGATTTATGAAAACCTTAATCAACCTGCATGCTATCAAAACTATTAAACGATAACAAAATATTTTTAAGTGCATTGAATGAGACTGTAGAGCTCAAATCCAAATTGTTAATATAAATTCAGCACCATCAAGGTAATACTTTCATTATTCCTGGTTCATTGACAACTAACTACAACGTGACACAATTTTAAGAGAATACAACAAAAATTACAGCATTGTTGTCCCAAACAAGACATGATTACAACATAAACTTTTCAAAGCTCCAGAAATAAAAATGTGAAAACTTTTAAGGCAAAACTGTCATAATCTCAGCATTAAAAGCAAAGACACCGACAGCAGCAAAAATTGGCATTGGCAATGTGCCAGAAAGGAAACCCCGAACATAAATCTGCTGCCTAAATGGCACAACACTGCAACACTGGCAGCGTTTTGATGACTTAAACAGCGTTAAAACAGTGCAACAAAGGCAATAACAGCAACAGTAGTTGACAGTGCTGCCAAATGTTGGCTTGTCATTTTAGGCTATTTGTGTGACTGTGTGTGTCAAGTATGGTTATCCTTAGAAAATGTGCAAAGTTGGTCGAGAAGGAATTTAACCGTAAACCTGCCGTTAAACCTCGATTTTAGCATGAAAAGTAACCGTAAGGAACTTGCTATGCGAGGCATCTGCTGCTGCCAGGAAAATCAAAGAAAGGCTTTATTCAGCATCCTGAATGTTGGGGTTACTGATGAGGTTGTTTTTTTTTGTAAATTTTGCTTCAATTCAGTTTGCTTGCTAGCCAGGTATATATTGAAAAATGATTAAAAATTTAAATTTGCCTTCACTTTGATGTGAAAACAAAGTAATACGAATTTTGTAAAACAACAAACTATTTTTCTTTGGTTTCAAAATATAAGCAATCAATTTGCTCTGAAATCTTCAGCTATGTATTATAGCAATTTTGCCATACAGAATGTTGTCGTCAATTCCAATTTATCTCTTTTGTTAAATAAAATAGAAACAAATTTTTCGGCGTTTTGAGCTTTAAGGAAAACGAAAGTTTGTAGTGGCACTTCTTATTTTGAGAAGATATCTCGAGAGCGTCTCCGGCACCACAAACATTTCTTAAGCCGCCAACATAATTTGCATCAGGTTTTACTTGATTTAAAGCTTCAATCTTAATAGCTAAGAAGTCTAATTGCCATAGTAGCTGAACTCTATTATTATAGAGTAGCGCAGTGAATTTGCCGACATCGCAGATTAACTTCATCGTTTGTTTGTCGTTGAATTCCATCTTTTGTTAGAAATTATGTTTAAAAATAGAAGCACTGAAATTACTTCAATACAAGAAATTTAGGTATTATGTGTATTCTGCTGCATTGATTTTTATTTTGGACAAAAGAAGTCTTATGCTTAAATTTTCCTAAATACTGAAGAGTTTACTATGATCTTATTCAAATGACTATGTAATCCCTAAGGATTCTGACTGTTTTTTTTGTTGTTATTCCGATGTCGTTTCAGTTCATTTATTTCTTTATTTCCCCCCGCTGTACTACGTGCAGTGTATTTTCCTACTTATTCTTTTTCATTCTTTGAGGTCAAGTGAACCTTTTTAATGTTTAAACTTTTTCTTACCCTTAACAAATACGAAGAATAAGAGCAGCATTGGTGTATGTGCTTTGATGTTGCGCTGAATTGTCCCCAGCCAGTACTCACCATCATTACTATGGTAAATCTGTCTGAGTCTGTCTCCAGTTTAAACTCACTCTGTGTTGGCACTTCTTTTTCTTTGTCGTGCTATTTTTTTATTTTCTATTTTAAGTTCGCTAAACTTTGCTGAAAGACATTTCCAAGTTTTACATCATGTTGTTGACTTCAGTAGTAAGGAATACTTGACTTGGTCATTTTTTTGTCTTCATTATTTTTGTTTAGAAGAACTTTTTGGCAAAATAAATAGAAACAAAAATAAATAAAAAAAAAATCATCACATTTATCTGCATTCAGTAGCAGAAGTGAGTGACGAATATGCAGCACTTTCATAGTTTAGTAGTAAAAGTAAATATAGTTAGTGTCATACATGAAAGAAGTTCGGTTTCCGCGACAAAAAATTGCCCAAAAATGTATGTTTACTTAAAAAAAAATTATAAATTCGTCTTAAAATCGTATTAAAAATTACGAAAGCTTTTTTTTTTGAAAAAAACTAGAGGAAGATTTAAAAAAGAAAACATTTTTCTTACACTTTTCCTTATCAAATTCTGTAATGTTACAGAATGCTAGTAACTCGGGAATCGCCGAGGGAACAACCATCAGCTCTGAATGTGTATTTAGGCTCGATCGTTGGAACAACCAAATGGTACACCATTAGATGAAAATAAGTCAAAAAGTGACTTAAGACATCACCACGTTCATGGGGTTCTTGACACCCCAATGACTTTGTTTTGGCTTCATTTTTAGAAAATTCAGTACTAAGCTCTGAATGTTATTCTAAGCATTTAGTTTACTTTTTGTTGTAATGTGCCCTTTGTTGCTAAACTATAACTAAATTGTTCGCTTAACCGTATTTGCTTCAACTGCATCTGCCAAGAAATTTCGACAACACAGGGCACAGGTTGCAATCCGTTTTTTACATTTTACACTGTGTTGAGCTTTTTGACTTCGGCAAAACTTCATGTAAAAGGTATATTCCATGTACACTATAGAGAAAACTGAGGGTTAAAGAAATCACCATTTTTGCTTAAATTCTCAAGTTTTATTGCAGTTGCTAGCTTTTCATTATATTCTAATGAAAATATTGTATAATACATAAATGTAAACTTCTTGGAAATTCATACAAAACAATGTTTTCATATGAATTTTAAGAGGATATTTCATTAAAAATTTCTACGAATTCCATTTGTTCTTTTTGTACACAACATTTAATTTCGAATTCAAGGAAAATGTCTATTTATGAAAATGCTAAACAAAAATTTCTCTATGGTAAGAAAAAAAAGACATTTTTCAGACTAAACCCACAAGTCCCACATACAAGAAAATATTAAGTTAGAGGTTAAGGAGTAGAATTAAAAATTTTTTTTTTCAGCATTGCAGACGAATAATTGAATGGCTTTTTAGCTCAGCTTATGAGAGATGATGATGCTGTTGGTTACCCTCCCGGTAATAAATTCCAATTTTATTTAGTTACTGAAGCAGCAAAGGACCCTTGTCATCGTCATCTTCAGCGATAGCATGAGGCTTTCTTAGCCTCTGCATATCGTCTTCTTTTCTTCGAACTCAATGCTACTATGTACTTCGTCCTCTTTGCTCTTGGTTTTTTTCTGCTTCTTATTTGTTTGCTCCTCTTTTGTATCTTTGAGTAGCATGAAAAATATGCCATTAAAGTAAATCCACTTGAATTGACTTTTTACCACGCTCTGTTAAGTTGGCAGCATTGTACGTTAAAATAGAATAACCAAAGTAGAGTGAGATGCATATATTGAGTTGTTGATAGATATAAGAGCGAGATAGCACTTATAAAATATGCTGGCAATTTGTTTTAGAGGCGACAAAATCGACAGCCAGCTAAAAAAAAAAAACCTACAAAGTCTTTAAAAATCTCAACAAAACAGCAGAAATCACATGTCGTTTGCGGTATTGATGTGTGCGCTTGGCTGTGTGTGCCAGTGTTTGTGTGTGTGTGACAGCAGGATATGGGTGTAGGTCGTGGGTTTTTTCGTCAACAGTTTAAAAGCTCTCTTTCTTGTTTCCGCCTACTGCCGGATGTAGCTGTAGCATGACAGCGTTGTTTCCTTCTTTTTATTTTTTTATTTTATTCTCTGTTTATTTACTTTGAGGAAACTTGATGAGGCATTGAAAATGATTTTTAATATTGTGCCTTACAATGAAATTGGGATGTTGTGAACTTTTATTGATTTGTTTATTTATTAAACGGTAACTAGTAAAAGAAAGTAAAAAGGAATGTAAAAGAAGCCATTAATGATCTTTTGCATTATATCATGTTACTGAATTATAAAACGATTATAAATGAACGCTATTGAATATAAATTTTAAATGGGAAAAACGTTTCGCTTGTTCGTAAAATGAGAAAAAAAAAATTAAGTACCAGACTTCCTCAAACATAGGAGAAATGTATAAGCTAAACTTTTTTTTTTGGTCACGATTTCGCTCACCACGCTTCTTCACATAATCACATTTTTTATTTTAAAAATCAAAGAACAATTTACATTTGAAACCCTTCAAATAGATGGTTGTTAAATGAAAAACAATCAAGATAGATGAAAGCATGTTTCAATAATTGGAGAAAATGCTGCACCTTCTGATTGAAGGACTGACGCAAAGCCAGAAAGAAATCGCTCAACTCTGAACATTTTATAAATGATGAACAAAATTAAAATTCAAACGAAGCGACACATGATGGACAAAAATAAAAAAAAATTAAAAGTTTTTCTCAAAAAACAAAATAAAAATAGAAATCACCTGAAATCAGAAACCAAACTAAAAAAAACCAAGAAAAACTCATTCGCCATATCAAGTGGCATCATCAATTTTACTCCATTTTCAAATAGAACAACACCACGTAAACCAACAGAAATAACAACAACAAAAGACAAAACAACAAGGAAACAGCATACACATCAACATGATGAGTCCTTTATCTATAGATTCATTTGGGAGATCAAATGTGAGACTCCTCTACATAGAGAAAATATGATTTCTAATGATGACTGTCAAATTGAGTTACATTAAAAATTTGCGACAAGCTAAATATCATTAAATTCACACTAAAAAGTTTTCAAATTTTTCCGAAAAATAAAATTTTTTTTTTCTGAGTAACCTCAAAATATATTCAGAGGAAAGATCAGACCATGATCTCCTCCATCAAGTCACATAAATTTTTTGAGTGGGGTCTGATGTGATTTTTATTGGGATTGCAAAGTTTCCTAAATCCTTTGGTATGGTTTTACGATTAAATTTATTACTGGGAAAGTTAGAAAATAGACGTAAAAAGTATGCAAAATGGTAATAATTTCAATCCGAAGACAACTGATTTCAAAATTACATCTTGAATTTTCCCATTTTTAGAGAAAATTAATTTCGCTTTCCTCGTTATGATAAATTATTCTTCTTATTTGATAAGATATAATCTTTAAGTGACAAATAAAACAACTCTTAACCATTTTTGATATAAATTTTCGCTGTTTTAAAGAATTTTCTCTTTTATGATAGTAATTTACTCATTCTTTTCGCTTCTGCAAAATTGATAGAGTTCTCTTCATTCGAGTGTGATAAATTTTCCCATTAAGTTTGTATGATAATATGGCTTTTTTTTAAATTTGATTTTTTAAAACAATGCTGCCTTTATTTTCAGTGCACGTACTCGTTTAAAGTATGTGCCTGTATGTACATGCAAGTATTTATGTCTCTGTTTAAGTGTATGCAAACGCCATCAATGATGCATCATCAGCCAAGTCCAGTACTTTAGAGTAACCTGGGAAGCACGGCTGACTGGATGAAACGAACGAACGAACGAACTAGAGAACAGTTGAATGTATGACCAGACCGATGAGGAGGTCATCAACGGTGACGCTAAGGCTTTAATGCTTTTTGGCTGCTGCTCAAATAACCACAAACTGCAGCGAGGATAAAAGAGTGTATTTTTTTTAGCGCTGCTGTTG
Organism: Tricholauxania praeusta; assembly: GCA_949775025.1. NCBI lineage: Eukaryota > Metazoa > Arthropoda > Insecta > Diptera > Lauxaniidae > Tricholauxania > Tricholauxania praeusta. Next base: position 122,457,726 of record OX459031.1, on the reverse strand, counting down.
TCCGAACCAGGATTTCAATGCTGTCACTGTCCAGGCAGCCACAAGTCGTTAGACTCGCACTAATGCTGTATTTAAGTTTAAATATCCTCGACGTGCGCTTAATGTTTTTTTTTCATTCTGCTGCTTTTGTCTCACTCAGCGGTCGGCCAGTCAACCAACCAGTCAGCCATGAGCTGCCCTGACGGGCTGCGGTGCTTTGGCCTGTGTGAGATGTACGACTAACTAGGGAATTGGTGCTGCAGGTTCGGATTTGTTTTTTTACGATTAGTCGTCTTTGAGTAGAGAAAATTATAGTGAAAATACGAGGCGTCTACAAAATGAAAACAGGACACTTAAGTGTAGAAAAAAGGAACAAAAGAAGTGGAACATATGATGTGGAGGGCAAACTTGAAAGGACGTTTAAAGAAATGCTAAATAAAAAAGAAGTCAAACAGATCAGGAAAAAAAGAAACGAAAAACGTTTTGTTGGCCAACAAACCATGCCAAGATGAGCAAAACGTGTGCCAAAAATAAAAAGTACAAAAATTAATCACCAGTGGCGTTGTGAGGAAGAACCGGAGATGGGGTAGTTGGCCGTGGAAGCCAGGGCGCCACTGCAGTACGTTAAAGTAGAGAGCATCAACTGCCAAGTAAAACGCAATTGTGAAGTGAGTAAAGAATGATCTCACACAGGAAAATTTATTATTGATTTTCTTGGCCTTAAGAAGCCACACGAGATAACTTTCCCCGTGGTGTTAAGGCCGACACTGTTGGAATCAACGTGGTATACAGCAACAGTGAGAGCGGATAATTAGAGGATGTTAAAATTTAAATTGCGTTGATTGTAGTCGTATGGAGAGCATGAAAGCTCTTTAACAATACCAAAGTCGCTTGAAGACAATAATGTACACAATCGAATGAATGCCAAGATTCAATACAAAAATTAATTAAATTTAAGTTGTATATTTTGTTTCTCCTTTGTGAGCTCTTTCAGAAGGTTTGCAAACTTAAATTTAAGCCTTAAATTTCAGATACATATTGGCTTGAACGTTGGAAATGTCACAAAGTAATAATTTTGTATTTTCTAATTAAAAACTCTTTGTGTTCCATTGCAGTCTGTAATCAACATTTTGTAGTTCAATACTTCACAGTAATGGCAATGTCTCATATATCAGCAAAGTCATCATTGTTTACTTAACCATAACAACGAAATACTCCATAAGCCTACATCCAAAGCATTTCGAATAAAAATAAACTGCATTAGAGTAGTCCAAAATAAAAATCTATTGGTTGAAGTATGCGCTATTTTCTGAAACTTCGGATTTTAGTTTCAACTTCAGATATATGGAGCACATTCCTAAGATGATTGTTCAAACACATTGTCGTAATATTGACGATCACGAACATCTGTTTGCAATGCATCACCATAAACAATGGCGAACGCATTAGCAAAAACGATTTTAGTTGTAAGCTCTTATTAAGCTTATTATTTACAAATGTATTGATAGAACATCATTAAAACATAGAAAAAAAATCTGCCTTTGCTGTGCATCACAAAAGCATCAACAAAACTAGTGATGCGTAGTTTGTTTTTTATGCGCATCATAAACAATAAATTTACGTTTAGGGACACATCACATTGTAATATAATAAAGAGTTGCGTTTAGGAACGCACGACTTTGTATGACTGCAATGCAACTGACGTTTAAGTCTATTTTGAAGGAAATACAATTTAATTTTTGTGAAACTTAAAAGATATGGGACCAACCAACAAATGTTCTAAAGTTTGTAATGCTGCATGTAAGCAAGACGTTCTTCAACTTTTATAGGCTTTCAGTCAGATTCGGTTAGGTTTTCCCGTTTTTTCAAACAATTTTGAACTACTCTAATGTACATACATATAAACATAAATACTGACAGAAACAATAACATTGTCATCAACCACCACTAACCTTATTTGAGCTGCCGTTGAATTTTAAAAGTTTCTTGCACGATTTGCCGCGACTTTCGAAATAAATTTCCTGCGGCGTCCGACGATGATGCGTTTTACGTGTTGAATCGATGATGCTCGAACTGATGCTGCTGATGCCACCACCACTACCTGCTCCTCCTCCACCACCAACAACATTTAGTCCATCATAGCTGTTGTAGTCACCAATGCTGCTGCTGGCTGTTTTTCCCGAGTTTCTGCAGGATTTCAGTAGACGGCCCAAAACACCACAACACCCAGACCTGTGAGTTGGCGGCGTTGTTGGTATGTTGATGGTGGCAGCGGTGCAGTTTCTTAGTGAACGTTCTGCGGAGCCATTGTTATTGTGATGATGGCTACGATTATGATTGTAGTTGTTATTGTAGGGACGCGGTGGTGTCAAACCGACGCCTCCGTTGAGTGTCACCGCAGACGATGAGACGTTGACCAGCTCAATGGCGCTTATTTTTGACAGATTAACATCCATTTCCATTGTTTTTCATGGCAGCGCACTGGCAGGATGTGGGAAAATTAATAGAGGCGTCGCTTTTGCTATTGGTGTCAAATTAAATCGTGATATGGTTGAGTGATTTTTTTGTGTTATTTTTTTTTTATATATTTTTTACAATGCGCGAACTATTATTGCATGTATTTGACAACTTCCGCGTACTTTTGCCAGACGCGATATGTGTGTGTACGCTATGGTTTTGCTCTGGGTCTTGCTACCGACATGACACCTGATGATTCTTATTTCCGGCGTAAAACGGTAAAGACCTCTTTCATGCTTTTTGCCTTGAAACACGCGAAAATTTGTGAACTTTTTAAGTAAGCAAAATTTTGGGCCAAGAGGTGTGAGAGAGTTTGGGCAAAAGCGTCGTTCGTTGTGCTGTGTTTTGTTTTCTCGCTTGTTTTTCTCACTTAAGCAGTGGCTCTAAAACAACATGTTGGCTGTACGAAAACATGCTCCGCTTGCTGATAAAAACTGCTGCCTACAAACAATATGAGATGTTCATAAATTGTGTAAACAAATTTAAGGCTGAAATCAAAAAGTGCATTGAAATTCACTTGAAAACATTAAGAATCGCTGCACTAGACAATTACAAAAACACAAAGGGGCTACTACTATGTATGTTGCTTTTTTATGTCCTTTTGGTGTACCACCCTTTTTTGTTAAAAATGTTTTCTTTTAAAAAGGGTTGCTTCGTTCTTTGTTGTGGTTTTAGCTACTGCTGGCATTCCATAGAAGACTCTGCTGCATCTGTCTTTCCCTTCTGTAGCCTGTGAAGTGGTTTTTTAATTTTTGTTTTTTTCTTGCGTAAGCTGATTTAGGGTTGCTCTTGTTAATGCTATTGTTATTGTTGTTGTTGCTGTTTTATTTGTTTAGTATCGTTAGTTATAGACGCGCACCGGTGCTTATTTTACGTTAACACCCCATTTAAAGGGATTTTGTTGATTGCAGCTTTTGGGTGAAGATCTTCTTTTTATTTTTTGTTGTTTTATTTGTAAGGAAAATGCGTGTTGCTATTGAAAAAAGGTTTCATCGTGACAGGTTTTCATTAAATGTTTATTTGTGTTCAATTTCAAAAAGGGCTTAAATTAGTTTCAAAGTTAGGTTGCGTTGAGTTGAGTAAGTTCTTCAATCTAATAAGTATATGAGCTTCGATATGTTTGTAAATGCTTACTGCTGAGAAGCCATTAAAAGTATTTTATTAATGGTATGGGGTGTATGAGGTATTATTTTTGGTGTTCTTTAATTAAATTGCTAATGTATCTATGTCGTAGAAATAAGTTAATGTGTGCATTCTTTGATGTTTTGTTCGTTCACTTTCACAATTGAACTTCATTGGCTTAGTTATAAAAACAGCGAAATTTCTAGTGAAATACAAATTACGAAAAAATTTTTTTTTCTTTGAAGAAAAAACTTGACAGAAACATTAAAATTGTCCCATTCTATTAAATATCATACATGCCTTTGTAATTTAACAAAACAGGATTACATCCATTATCAGCTCTTTCTCCCACTGTTGATTGTATGATTTATGCTAGTGAGCAGGCATGCCCACGGGATCTGAATAAAAGAGCTAAAGCTGAAGTTCAATGATCTCAGCATATAGCGTTCAGCTGCTGTTGTAAGCTCATATCTTGAAGCATAACGGCTTTGCTTAAGATAAAATTTGATTCTTTGCTGTGTTATTGTTTATTTGCAGTATTTTATCATTTCTGACTATGAACATATCACTTTTTATGATTACAATAACACAAGTGTCAGCAGGGGTGAAAATCGTTAATTGTAGTTGGTTGCTTGTACATTATAATTCTTAGGTTTTCCGCAGGGCAAAATTTAATATAAAATAAAATTGCTATGAGAACTCACCGTACACTTACGTTAGAGCCTGATCAATAAATTTTTAAACCAGCTGGACATAAGGGCTCTAGATAATATTTTAGAGCAAATATCCTATACAACTTAAAAAGTTAGAATGATCGAACGAGCCGCAACACTATATATTGAAACTATAAAAAGACTAAAAAACTTCGGACCTTTTAGCGGATTTAATAAATTTCAGGATCAGACTATGTCCCTTATGAAATTAGATTGATGAATTTACAAAGTATTTCATATGGCTTTTCGTGTTTTGAATGATTGTGACCCATCTCTGATCAAAAATTTCACTGCAGCAGATCAAAGTCCATAGAGGCACATTAGTATCATATTTCATAGAGTTAGATGTTTTTGTACGGCTATAGTCATTGGTCATTAGAAAACGTAAGAACTATTGATAATGAGGAGGCGAAAATTAAGTTCGGGTCTCTGGTGAGCCTTTTCCGAAGGCATCATTAGAATAATCTAGATTCGATTTACAAAAGTTAGACCAAAAATAGTGCTTTGTGTTTTGGATAGACTTTTTGAAAAGTTTACAGTAAGAAGATATGCACTCCAATGACTAACAAGACCGTCCCGTCTCAATAAAATTTTTATGGTTTTCCTCATCATTATTTTCTTCGAAACTTTTGCGATTGCAACAGATAGCTAAGTGCTTGACAAAGATTAGTAGCTATGCTTTCGTCAATTATTTCTATCTTTTCGGATTTCGAAAAAGGTATGTTTTTGAAAAATATTCTAACATCTTTAAGCCATTTAGCTTTCGAAAAGTTTTTAAAAGTTTTTTTAGCGCATGCTAGATGTAAGCGAAAAACTATTTTCTTGTGATCATGAAACATACCGTATCTTACTAATTTCTATGTGCATATCTTTATCAAAAATTCCTTAAACCTCACATGCGCCACTTTCCTACAGCCGCCCCCTCTATTGGTAATAAAGATATCTCACACTTATCAGCAGCAAAGATCATAATGTCAGGAAACTTTTACAAGATGCAAAGTAAAAACTTTGCAACTTTTTTGTAATTTCTATGGCATGGTAGCTTCACAAATAACTCTAAAATAGTGGATTAGATTATTAACCTGCAAGTTTTCCACTGCATATTTTCGCAACTCATTGTCTTACCTGCTATAAATTTTGTCGATTAAAAAGCTTTTAAAACTTTAACTCCCATGCCCATAATTGTTTTGAATTTTCATGTTAATCACGGAACTATATGCTCATTAGTTTTCAAAATAAACTACTTGGAAACTCTGCCAAATTAATATTTTATCAAATTGTAATTCTCTACATAAATACAAAACGTTTCAAGAGCAACATCAACATTTTATCTTTCAAAATCTTTTTTTTTTTTTGCAGCAGCAACATAAAGAACCTGTTAGCACGCTTCATAGCATGCTAAGAAGCTTTTAAGCACTTCATAAGTAGTAAGCAACAGCAGCATCTTTTTGCACTGCCAATTTATCTTAAGTTTTTTTTAGCTTCAATAGCAAAAATTTTGTAGCATATCAGCAGTTTTGTTATCAAAACAACACAAAAGCAACGGAAAAGAAAACCAATTTTCCCGCCATACAAAAACATACACCAACACTAATAAACTTCTGAACGAGCGCGCGCGCTTTTTTTCCTACTGCACAGGCACAAAACGACAAAAATGCAAAAAAATCCGCAATGTACCGTCAACGAACACCTCCTGCGAGCAACTGATGTCTGTAGTTGCTCCCAATGCGCTCCAAAGTTGGCGCCGCTAACAGTTGTGTATCGTTACAGCGGTTGTAGAGACGGTACAGAAAGGACTTTGTATAAACAAAGCCAGAAGAGCGATGCCACTTTGTTTAATCTCATTATATGGCTGCGCATGTCCTTGCTACAGTTGCTGCAAAAAGTATGTTGCTGTTGTTGCTATTTGTGAATGAATTAATTTAAATTGTAGCTGTTAATTTTTACGTTACGCTACGCTAATACAACAATGGTCACAACAACAACAATGGGGTACTCCTTTTTAACCCACCCACTTAGAGTTTTTACTGAGGTATCCCTTGAAGTTATGCTCTTTAAGTGAAAATACATATTCTCTTGATTTTTAATAACTTTCTATGCATTTATGTGTAGCTGTTATTTTTAGTATTCATATTTTCTATTAATGCTTAGTTTTTATAATTTTATTCACATCCAATATATTGAAAATGGTTTAATCTTCCTGTAGATGAAGTTATAACTCTTCCAGAAAAATAACAATAGCACTTAAGACATTTTGTTTATATTTGAATGCATTATATTTCGATATTACTTTTTGATATTTGATTTGCTCGTACCTGTAGTATATCAAATATTAATATATGGTTAGAAACAAAGAACGTTTTCAATATTTATATTTGTGACCAACGTTGATCTTGCATTCTATATTGATAAAATTTGGTAAAAAAAGTTATGCAATCTGATTCTCTAATGACTTTTTATACCACATGAAAGATTGCTAAAGAGTCCTAAAGATATTAAGCATTTTTGAATTTAGTTTTTTCGTTGAGATTCCTTTCATTCATCCTTGCTTTTTGTTACTACGCATCTAGTTCTATTTTATTAGTTTTCGTAGGTTTTTACTGTTGAAAATTTAATGTTCTAACCATAATTTCCTACGCCGATACTCCATCCCGATCGAAATTAATACTCTGGGCTTATAAAGATTTTTTCGGCAGATCGTCCTTCAATTTTTTTGTGGTTTTTTTTTAAAAAAATTAAAATTTATACAAATTTCATGAACAATTTGCTGAGAATTGGCAATTTATGAACGCTACGTGCTTCCGCTCACAAGTCCGGAAAGACTCAAAAAATTATTGATTTCCCGATAACGACTTTCAATTTTCGCTGTTATAACGATAATACCACTTCATATACTAGAAAACTATTCTTTTCACGCCTACTTTTCTTGTATAAATATTTAGTCTTGCGCCTGGAAATAGCTAACTCTTTTGTAAGTCCTCTAGAAACATGAAATGATTTTAGAGTTTTTTAATTATGGTATGAGCACTATTCTTTTTAAGCTCAGCTATCGACTTTGCAACATTTCTGCTCTCTGTCGGGTTCATTGGAATTACTTTGTGTTTTTGTTGCTGTGGTTATTGTTGTTGTAAAATAGTTTTTTTTTTATTATTTTTTCTTGTTGCTATGAGATTCGCTTTATTTGTTGTGGCACGCAATTATGGCAGACATCACTTTGGGGTCCTTTCGACGAGTCCTTTTTTGACGTATTTTGTTCTTCTCCACATGCTGCCGCCTGCTTTTTTGCCCTTCACTTGATGAACGTTTTTTACTTTGTTATATCAAGAATAGTTGTTGTTTGTTTTTGCTGCTCTGTCTGTTGTTGTTTTCTTGGTGTTTACTTTTTGTCTAGTTACTGTAGATGAAGTGTACGTATTATGCGGTTTTATATGAAAATGTTAGTTTTGTTGCTTTGAAGTTAACAATAATTTTTAGGTGGAAGAGCATAGCAAGCGTTTTTTTTCTGAAAATGTTATGAAAGTTTCTTCTTCAAAAGAGATTAGATTTTTTTAAATTATTTATAAATAAAAAAAGTTATACGATTATAAATTTTTAAATTTGGGTATGACAGACAAAGGACTTGATGCTGGAGTTTTCGGATACGTTAGCATGCGGATAAGCAATGGTAACGCCGCTTTCAAGCCGCGGCACATACGTTTGAACTCTGCGTTAGCGAGTGTATAATAGACTGTCCAGTAGTTTTTAAGTTTCGAGGCATTGGTATTGCAATGTTTTTTACCAAAAAGATAAATTAAACTTTTTACTTAAAGAGATTTATAAGGTAATAACTTCAAAGTCATCATTTTCAAGGTCAAGTAGTAGTGACATCACAAGAAAATTGTTTTGCTGTATACACCAATACCTCAATTTTTACATGCCGATTTAGTAATTTTTCTGTACAATTTTGACAAAAAGAAAAAAATCTAGAAAAAAGGTTCTCGTGCCTGATGTAGACCTTGATTCTCTGGGTAGATGGATACGCCAGCATTCTTGGTCAGAGTCAGTTTCATAAATTCTTGAAGATCAATTTCTGTCGCTATCTCCATATATCTATCTATCTATCCAAAATTTCTCCAGGCATAATTTTTGTTAAGAAATTTATTGTATCGCTAAAAACTTCAATCAAGAAAGTCTTAAAAGTTATCTACAAACTTTGACATCAAAAATAAATCAACATCTGTTCACAGAGTTACCACTTTAAGCCTCTGTATTATGCTAACCCATTTTTGACCTATAATTTTCTTTAAAGAATAAAAGAGGTAATAAACTGAAAAAGGTTTTTAGATTAAAAAAAAAAATAAAAATATAAAATTTTCAAATTTGATGAAAATCAGGTCTTTGCTAAAAAGTTAAAGAGAAACGTAAAAAAAATAATTCTTTTTTTCTCAAAGGTCCTTAAAAGAGTCCAAAGGTCCTTTAAAAGCTTAGCTATTGCATATCTTATAATATACGTATCACAACATACATACATACAAAAAGAGACGTCGATTCGAAAATTGTTTTTATTGGCAAATACCTCCTCATACATAAATTATGTTAATCTTGCAATATTGTCATAAATACTTTCATCATAATTACATAGCGCATGTTATCGTTTAATATTTTCTTACTACCATCTTCGGTTTTGTTTCTATTTGCTGCCTGCTTCCTGTCATCCTGTCTGTTTGCGTCACTTAAACAATTTCCATTTGAAAGGAGCGTCGACAGCAACATTGATGATGATATGAGCGACGATGAAGACATACTACATCAATAATAATAACAGCAACAAACAACAACACTACCGATTTTATTGCACATTCCGTTGAAGACTCCAGGATGATGATGACGAAACTGGGATTTGCGCTTTGACTTGTTTGTTGTTTTTCCCACATATTTTGTATTAGTTTTAGTTTATATAGTGTATCCAATGTAAAGAAAAGCTTCACTTGCGTTCAAGACACCACCCTCGACGTGAACATAAACACCATTTACAAATAGACTCATATGCTCAGTTTGCTTTTATGTTGTGCTGGGTAATAAAAATGCCGAAACTTCAATATATTTTTTGGGGAATTAAATTTGTGATTGGTGTTGTTAAATAGTTTCCATACAGAATCGGTTCTGTAAAGTACTCAGGGAAATTTGCTATAGAATAGAGAGTGTACTAAGATGCGGTCTGTTAACACTACGCGAACTCCATTAGTAGTGAGCGAAGAGGGAATTATTAAGGCTGAGCAACAAACCGAACTCGTTCGAACAAAATCGAAACTCACGAGCTCTTCTCAAAATTTTAACACCAGAGCAACTCAACTCAGTTTGATGTGTTCGTAGACATCTCGTTATTTTGCTTCTGCATACAAGTCTTTCGAAAAAAAAAAAAAAATTAAAACTATGGTGCCCCGTAGAGTGAGGAAAAACTCGAAACTCGAACAAACGAGCAGCTCGAAACTCATGCGTTGCGAACAAAATGAACATGAGTTGTGTCACACTAATCGAGTTTGACTCGTTGCGTATGATAAAAGTTCGAACATGTTCGAGCAGCTCGTTTCACAGTCTTACAAATACGTGGTTGTCATCTAGGCCCTACTCTACTAATTTTCAAGAATTTTTCAGAAGTTAGAAGTGACAAACTCATTTATGGACTCATGTAAAAAAGCTTTCAGCGTTAAGGGATACATTTTTTCAAAGGATTGTTGCAAATATCTTTGCTATTAAGTCCGGCACTGTACGAAGGTATGATTTTCTGGAGATTTTTCTTGTTTTTATAGGCAATCACAAAAACTGAATATCTTTTTTCGCGAATTTTAACTTTCTTTGGCGATTTTTCAAGACGATTAAGTCTCAATTATTTTGATAGATTTTTAATTTTTTACTGTAGCGTTTTTTTCTAAAATTTTTCACGCACTTAAGCTAAACGGTTACTCGTGTACTTCAAACGTTAATACGACTCAATGAAAGGACTGCAGCGTGTTGGCGAAAAATAGTTCCAGTCTAGTGATGATGACAATGAACGTTGTGTGTAATAATTTTTGATTTGATCATAGGCCGTTCGGTCGGTCGTTCGATGAGCACAGAATCTCACAAGCTGTATTAGAGAATCACGCAGTATCCATTGGTTTCTTCTATACCCACACAAACGTACATTTAAGAAGACAAGGTCTTGTCTTTATTACCAAAGATTTTTTAGTGCTAAAAACATTTTTTTTTCTATTTTTGTTATTCGAAATTTTGTTAAACGCGAGGGTGTTTTTTGTTTTGCCCAGCAGGCAATAAACTCCCGTCTGCGTTTGTGTTTGTGTTTATGTGCATGTGCGCTTCAGCCACATGAGACCATTTAATATGCCAGTGTGCGTGTGTGTCCCTTTGGGGTTGCTTTCAATACGCAATAATTTTTTGAGAGGATTATAAAGTAATTTATTGTTTTTGTTCGGGATGTGCGTGCGTGCTCCCGGTGTGTGTGTGTGCGTGAAACGAAATATGTGTGAAAATGTGCGTGTGCGATGCTGCCTTATGATAAAAGTGGCGCAATCATTGCGTGACACTTGCGTCCCTTTTGCAGATAAGAAAGTTTTAATGCTGAAAAATTAAGTTGTAGTAGTTTTAATGATTTGTGTGCCTTTTTTGCTCTGGTGAAACTAAATTGGCTTATTTGGATTCCTCTTCAGTTTCTGTAATGATCGTTTTAATGGATGTTGTTAAAGACACTTATTGTTGGTAATTAGGGTGTTAGTTCCAAGACGCGCTTTCAACGGCTTTGATAGAGTTTTTTATTAAATTTATTTACTATGAAGATTTTTCTTATAAGTTTTGCTAGAAAAGCACAATAGAGCTAAAGTTTTTTAGCTGAAAGATAGCTTGGAGCTATTATTACTTTTTATTTAAAAACAAAAGTTAACAAAAATTTCAGTATGAAGAAAAATATGCACCCTTTATTCTATTACAAGCTTTAATTGAATTGTAAAAGTTTTATAAAAAAGATTTTTTTCGCAATAATACGCAAAGAACAGTAAAATGAATTATTTTGTTTTTTAAATGTTGCAAGTTACTTGCAATTAAATGTGTAAAAAATATTTTTGCATAAAACAAATATGTGTATATCCCCATGTAGCCACTATGATATTTCAGTAACAGAACGCACACCCTCATGTTGTTTCCACAAAAAACAATCCGCAGCACATTTGTTTCTCGTGCAACATTTCACTTCAATAATATTCACCTTTGCACCGACATTCACAAGGTTACACAAACATCTAACAGCATGCACACACACACACAGAGCGATAGACGGAAGGACAGACAAAATAAACACAAATTCACACAGAGGAAACAAATACAAATGCGCAGATAACACAGAAACAAAGAGTTGAAAATATCGTAGTAAAGGCAACAAATGCAAAACAAAAAAGAAAACGATTAAGCATTAAAACAAAAAACGCTCGAAAATATGCAACACTAGAACATGTGAACTGGCAGTACAAGTAAACACACACATGCTTTCATAGACAGATAAACAAATAAACAGTTACCTAAATGAAAGCAAGAAGAAATACGAAAAAAAGTAACTACAACCTGAAAAAAAAAGTTGCAAAATCCAACCAAACGAATGGACATGAAAACGGAGAATTTCTAGCATACAAACGCTCATCATCCGTGATACAAAAAAAACAACATGAAAAAATATATTAGGCAACAATAACAACAAATACCAACGCAGTCGCCTAGCTGTGGGAAAAAAAAGTAACGTTGTGGATATAAATGAGGTGTATCTTGTTACCCCACCCACTCAAGTGACTCAGACACCCCGAAATGTTGGGAACTTCATTTGGAACGAAGCACAGTGGAATAAAAATATTTTGCTGATATTTCATTCAAAATAACCTTAAAATTCATGTAAAAATAATTTAAGCTTTGAGGTTTTTTTCTTCTTTTGTTTTTTCTGTGAGCCATAAACGAAACAACTTATAAGGATCTAAGTATACGACCATCTTATATACGACTTGAAGAGAAAAATAAATATTAGAAATAAAATCATAATAATAATCTCAAAAAATTTCAAAATACTAAGACTGATCGAACATGTTCCATGCCATACGCTATTGCGTCAAACTCGAACAACTCGATTCGTTCGACTCAATTCATGTTCAGTTCGTTCGTTTTTCGTTTCATACGATTGCAACTCATGAGTTTCGAGCTAATCGTTTCTTCGAGTTTCAACTTTTTTCGTGAGTTTCAAGTTTCCCGCGTCCATTGTCAAGTTTAAATAAGGTTTTGGTTCCATACAGCCTCAAAATAAAAAAGTTGAATAAATAAGAACTTCTTGTGATAGGCCAGCTGGTGGAAAATGGTGAGGGCTTTTAAATACCGGAAGTGCTTTTATTCGACATGAAATAAAATTACATTTTAATTGTTTAAGCTACTTAGTCAAGAAAAGTTATTCAAAAAAAGATCTAAGTCAATTGGAGGTGGTTCCTTATGTCTAGATGAAAGCTCTACAAGTACTTATCGCTGTAATTGAAAAAGAAAAGAGCCTTCAGGGCATTCGACTTTTATTGTTATTAAATACTCTCCGTATAGCCGTTATATGATTGCAAAGAGCAATCTCCAATTATAACCTACAGCAGTGATACCAGCAGGGGGAATTCTCTGAGCCCAAAAAAAAGTTTGACAATGAAATTGAAATTTGATCGTACAAAAAAGCATTCAATTAAGATGTACTACACCTGTGCTCATAGAATATTCGAAAATAATTTTTAATACACAATTGATAAATAAATCCCACAGTGCAGTTGTTATTATGCACGACTGATGAGTTGTGCCATAAATTCAAACGAAAATTTAAACAAAAGCGCTGCTGCTGCTGTTTGCTTTCGATACGACACACCAGTGCTGCCAACTTACAAAATTAAGCTTAATTCTATACGTGTGTTAGTTATGGTATGTGAGTGTGTTGAAGCTTTTGGCTTGGTTGCGTCACACCATGGGGGATCACATTAAAACATTGAATCATTTCATTTGCTTCGTTTCCGGTTTTGTTCTTTCAAACGTTTCTTTTTTTAATTCTCTTCTTTTTCTTCTTTGTATCAATTTCATTTGTGTTGCGGTAAATTGTTGCTATGCATACGTATGCGTACATACACACATACGTGTATGCATGTTTATGTGTTGGTATTTTTTTATCCTGCAGGTATCACAGCGAATTTAAGCATCGTATAAACGCTTGTTTTTCTGTTTGCCATAGCAAAAGGAAATAAAAACAATGAAAAAAAAAAAATCCTGCTGCCATGGTTGCTTTTGTCGTTTTTGTTGTTTCTAATTTTGTTCGTTTTGTTGCTTTAAATTTTTTGTTTTTTTGCCATTATGGCATTGTCTAAACTCTTAATGGGGAATTTATTTATTTTGACAAATACATTCACTCATGCGAATCGACACAGACACAATATCACATTTATGTATGTAGTTGTTATCAAAATGAATGTCATTGTGGTTCACGTGCGTATTTCCGTTTGTGATTTTGCTTATATGTATAGGTGTGCATAATATTGTTGATTACGTCTATGGCTTGTGTTGTTTTTATTGCCTAATGAACCTTGATGACATTTTATGCCCAGCATCTGTCGTAATCAAGGTAAGTGACATATTTACGTAGCTTAGAAAATAAATGATACAAATACAGTCAATGCTTTTTTTATAAAGCTTGATGTTTGTTGCCAGCATTTACATGAAAAATGGGAGATATTTTTATGAAAAAATATTTGCAAGCCAGGGCTATTTTAGTTTCAATCGAGTTGGAGAAATCATGTGTGAAGCTTAGAAGATTTAAAAAATGTTACTCATACGCCTAGTTGTGTAAAATAGAAAGTACAAAATATAAATCCGTAACGTAAATGGAAATATAATTACTGAAGTTCGCAAACTGGACTAAAATGTGCTGAAAACTTGATATAATAAAGTGTGAAATTTTAAAAATTAAAAAGCTAAATATTTGCTTGTGATAATACTTCAAAAGTCCGAATATGAATATGATTGTTTTTCTTAATTGCGCATGTAATTTCTCGCTTAAAATAATGTCTGCAGACGCTATAAAATCCCTCATTTAGTAAAATAGGGTGAACAGTGAGACAGTACGTGCAGTGAAACAACGCAATTACCATTTTCCAAGTGCATGTGCAGACATTTCGATGTTTTCATTAATGCTTATTCTATTCCCTACGCATTATATCATTTGAACTAAAATTTGTGTTAAGAGTGAACACTGAAAAAAAAATTTAACAACGAAAAATTTGAGCTGATAAAAACAATTTTTTTAGTGTGCTGTTACTTTCCCGATCAAAATAGAAATAAAGAAAAACCCACAGATTTTCTAGAATTACTTTGTTTCGTAATATGACAAAAGCGGACTATAAGGCATCTTCAAAAGGCAATCTTCAGTAGATGTGACTGTTCGTTTTTTATGATTTCCAAGTCTTAGTTGTGGTTGGGATATTGAAAATTTTCACTGTCTCTTTAATGGTCGCCTTTGGACAAGAATTTCCACCATTTGAATTATTATTTACCGCCATTGCAACAGTTATTAGTTTAATAAAAATAGTTTATTTTAAGTGACATTTTTCGAGCTGAAAGCGAACAGTGAGACAGCTCAACATTTTATATATTTTCGCTCATATTCACATTGTTTTGTGTTCATTCACTAAAGTTGCTACGACAGTAAATAGGCTTAATATGATTCCGAATAAAGCATAAGGATTGATTAAGAGCGCTTAAGAGAATTTTTCCTTCACAGGAGCCAAGCCATGCTGGTATTTTTATTATACAACATATCAAGGCAAAACAGCATTCAACGCTTCAGCTTGTTTGAAACTTTATATTCAGTTTGCTTGTAGTGCTGTTTAAATCTCATTATTTGAACGAAGCCACCTAATGATTTATAATTTAATAAAAAATTAGGTTTGTATTTCTAAGCTTAACAAAGCACAATAAAAATGAAAATGTTAAAAATGTTGGCACACTTATTACACGCAAATTAACATAAAAGTCATTCATATTTAAATTTGGATAGTACCCATTGAGAAAATCTGAGATTATAAGAAAATGTCTGCTTGATAGCCAATTGATAGAATTAACCCAAAAACTACCAATTAACTCATTGATCATACAGCAACGCAATATCAACATCATGAAATGAATAGCTGCAACCACCAGTTTAACACTTTGTTTTTATGGACTCAAACCGACTTTTTTACCAAAAGAGTAAATTTCAAATTTATAATAATTATGCCTTCCTTCTCATAGGGGCACATCGGGCAACATTTCAGCTCCAAAACATTTTCATCTAAAATTTACAAGCAGCTGCGACAGAGATCCGTGTTCAAAGCTTTAATTTAAGAATGCATGAGTAGCTTTATGAATCCCATTTAAGCCCGAGCTAGTGCCACTGCCTAACGTTGTTACTTACAACAGATGAACAATAGAAATGTAGAGCGGCAGCAAATGAATCCAATTAAATCCACTCATACACAAGCGCATATACGCACACTTATAAACAAAGCTTTTAACCAATGCACTTATTCACCTCAGGTGGAAAAATGACTTAAGCCTATGGTTGTTTTTTTTTTTGTTGCTGTTGCTCCTAGTGCCATAATTAACGTAGCACAAGGGCATAAGGATACAAGGATATGCTGCTATGGCTGCTGTTGATGCCAAGTGCGGCACAGCGCGCTCACAACTCAAGCGTTTCAATTAGAACCTTACACTCTGCGTGTTTTGTTGCTGCTGCTGCTGCTGTTGTTGTTGTTGTTATCATTATTAGACATAATGGCTTAAACGATATTTGTAATGATGCTGATTATTTGCCATGAATGAAGAAGTGCTGCAGAGATTACATTAAAAATAATGAAGACATTAAATGGAAACATTGGAGAAAAATTATGAATGAGTGTGAGAAATTTTATTATTAATTCGATTGAACTAAAAATACGATGTGTTGATTTTTGAAATTAGGTGAAAAATGAGAATTGCATCAATTTGTGTCTCTCGAAGTATTCAAAAGAATGACATATGGAAATTATGCCAATACGGAAAAACTATAAAAACCACACACTCTATCAGACATTAATGCAAAAGCACCTTGGCTAGCGAAGCCCGTGCAAATAAAGCAAATAAGCCAAAAATCGGAATATCAAATATTCACCGCTCAACCGACGTTATTTACTGCTCAATATTATTTTTAGGTATTTCAAAATGAATAAAGTTCTGCTTATAGTCCACCCTATTTTATTATCGCTTTGTTCAAAATGTAATTAAACGCCGCTTATAGTTCGCCGCTCAATTAATTTATCTATTGCTCAAAATTGAATAAAATGCTAGCAAGATTTTAATAAAATGCCGCCCAAAATGAAATTAATTACCGCTCGCTTACATAAGATCCATTTCAAAATTGTGTATACAAAGTTATCTGACGATTATTTTGCCTAATAGCTTATCAGCTTTTTTTTATTGTTACGCTATAAAATTTTGCACCATCCAAAGCCTTAAGCAATTAGCGTTGACCATGCGATACCATATTTTAGTTGTTTTTAAAAACAAAAAAAAAACTTATTTGCACAGTAAACTTAAAAATATATTCAAATCACAATCAGTGCTGCGCCGTTGCTTCGTTAGTCTTTATCCTCTAATCCTTTATGACAAGTGAGCGCTATTAAGGCTCAAAGGTCTTAACAAAATATAAATTACGTTATCAACTTTTTTTGGAGTGCACAGCATTTGGTTGCTGAGGGTTTAATCCAACAGCTTATTTTTGCACACACATACTCATACATGGACACTTCAACATCAACCAGAAATAGCAACTAATTCCGAAAGTTAAAAAAAGTTCTAATGTCATTTTTGTATGCCGCAATTTATATGCATGTGTGTTGTTTTCTTGTGAGTATCAGTGTATGTATCTGTAAGCAAAACTATTCTCTAACAGCAACAAAAACAACTACTAACTCTGTAGCAATGGTAACAAGGATAACAAGGACATTCAGCGTCAAGGCACTCATTAACAACTTTCACTTTGGATTAAACAGAAAATAGACATAAACACAAAAATGCGGACACATACTCCGAATGTAGAGATCATTCCACAGAAAGATTCAATTTATACATGAAATAATAAACAGTATGTCAGGTCCTTGTATAGTAACTATTAGCAAGAAGAAAAGAAAATAAAAAAGTATTTTAGTTTTTTAAATCATCGTCAAAGATGAGTCGCAGACAATAAATCGAACTTAGTTTTCTTATAAAAAAAAACCATTTCACTTAAAAAAGTAAACAATCAGACAAAGTAAACAATTTACGGCTTTATGTAAAATCATAATATATAAAATATAAAAGTAAATTCCTTGACGTGTAACTGTTATTAAACACTTTGCTATTATATTCTTTTCGAACTTCTTTACAAAATAGCTGACAACAAAAAAAAAAACGAGTCAACAAAAATGCCATTGTGAAAGCTATTTTCAAAAACGCAATACAAAAACGATATAAATGAAAAACGTGCTATATATGTTCCCAGTTTGTAAGCCTTATTCATTGAGCAACCAAAACCATAAAAAGAGCGTACAACAATAATTTTAACTGGAGTATCGCATCGCATAGACAAACAAACACAGACGCAAACGTAAATACAAACAAACTTCAAATAGCAGAGCAAACAAGAGGCCAGCGTTCAAATGAACGCCTGTCTGACGTGTGGCAAAAATAAAAAAAAGGAATCGTTACATGTTCAAGCGGGTGTTGTGAAGTAAAGTAGGAATGGGGCCGATGATGAAGTGCTCACGTGACAATGTTGCTTTATCCAGTAATAGCAGCACTAATGTAAACAACAAAGCAATAGAGACTGATTTTTGCTTTAGCTGCTCTACTTGTATTTTTTGTTGTTATTGTAGTGCAGAAGTTGACCATATTGCTGTGTTTTTGTTGTTGTTGCTATATACTTACATATATATTATATATGCTGTGTCTCAAATACCATTATGCTGAGAAAATGTTGTGCCCAGTAGAAAATTACAACTTTATTTCACTGATTTGCATCGTCTAGTGGGTAGCAATTGCTACGAGGATAACTGTGGTTGCATTGTCAGTGACTGCAAAGAAAGTTAACGGGGTCACCGGAAATGCTTTGAGAATTAAATTTTTTTTCTTTTGCTATTGAAACGTATGAAACTTAGATTCAGGTGTCACATTTTTAGTGACTGTGAATTAATTCTGATTCACTGAACTGAATTGATTAAAACATGAAACGCTGACGATACTCTCTCTTAGACTTAAATATCCTTTTTCAATATTTTTGATTTTATTGGCATTTTCCACTTATTCAAAGTTTCTTGACATTTTCCAAACTTGTCCTTATTTTTTAATTCATCAATATTTTTCGAAGTTTTTAGCATAGTTACCAAAACTTTTTCGTCTTTTCGAGCATTTACCGGGTTTCTCTACATTCAGACCTATTCTGATTCCGTTTCGGATTTGCTTGGGAACGGGAATTAAAGCTCAAACTTTGTTTCAGAATCATACAAAAAATTGGCACTCAAAGTTTGAAATTAAAAAGAAAAAAATTATAGAGAATTTCGATCAGATATAGAGAGGCATTCAACTTCGGACTTCAGTTCCACTTCCAAACCAAAACAGACCTACTTAATCGAATTTTTTTTATGTTATTCTTTTAAGGGCCTTCAGCTATTGCTATATCGGTTTCATGACCATTTTTTTTGCTGTTTTCGGGCTGTTGCTATAGCTTAGTGCATTCTTTTCCTTGTGCTGCTTAAAACTATATGTGGGTCCTTGTGCTGCTTAAAAATATGTGTGGGTCGAAAACTTAAATAAAATTTTTTCCTACAAAATAAAACCAATTTAGAAATCATTTTTATTATTATGGAGATTATTCTTTGGTCTTTAGGTCAAAACTTTTAGTGTCTAAAATTAAATTAGCTAAATATTTGAGTTTGCATATGCCGCTCAACAATTTAGAGACACAGTTTTTCGCATTTATGCTAAATTTTTCAAATGGGTTAGCGTTTACTTAAGCATGCATATGTGTCCATGTGTATTTGTACAGCTATAATTTTATTCTTATCTTTCCCAGCCAACATTAAGAAGATTATAGGATATTCCAAGGTTCAGGTGATGAACTTATAACTCTTCCTATTATTTATATTTAAGTTTTAAAGCATATTGATTCGATATATCCTTTTTCTTATTTGCATTGTACCTTTGTGTTGCCTAATTGGTCTGCTATTTTCATTTTCAATTGTAATTTTATAACAAATAACTATTGAAATATTCACGCATATACCAATAATTCCGAGCACAATGATATAAAAAATATTTTCTTTTAAATAATAATGAATAACTATTCACGAGCGATGAAGTTTCTCTTGAATAAACTGTTAATTAATATAAGAATGTGAAAAATATAACTCTTCCACGACTAAAAATGTTTACTGGGTTAGTGCTCTTGATTTTTAGTAAATATGTTGCCATGCTGTGAGAAAGACATCATTATCATTGTCATCATCAGTTTCATTATTGTCAGCAGCTTCAGTAGCTGACAGATAGATATTGTTGTTGCATGCTGTGTTGTGTGGCATTTTGTCAAAAATTTTTAATGAAGTGCAATGTGGGCTTTCGAAAAAAACTGGTCATATCAGAAACTAAGTTTGAGTTGATTGATATCTAACTTTTTATAAAAAGTTTTAGTAGGTGGTATGCCTAACAAACATTGCCGGAAGTATTAATTTTTCTTATAGAATATGATTATCATTTAGCTCAAGAGTACTATAACGGAGCGGTTAAGCGACACATATGGTTGGTTGTTTGGATACCAACCATTTAGGTTTTGTTAGTTAATTAGTTAGTTAGTTAATCCTAAACTTTGAGCAAAGCGACTTTAAAGTTGTCATTTTAAATCGACGTTAGCACACAATGATGTGACAGTTTTGATTCAAAACCGAATGAATGCTCTGTGGCAGTATGCCCCATGTCATAATTCAGCAAAATTTCAAAGTGAATTAAGTGGAGAAAAACTTATCAAAATAGAAGCAGTTTCTGCTAAGAACTTCAGCATTATTTGTTTTTTCTTTGTTTTTGAGAGAAAAGTGTTTGGGGAAATGATTTTTTAATTTTTTAAAAAATATTTTTGGATGCTTCAGCATTTTTTCCGCTATTTATATTCAAATTTGAACTAAAAAAAAAAAAATCCTGTGACATGTAATTCAACTTAACTCCTTTACGCTATTCTCAGCTTATTAAAGCTAAGCAGAATAATCTCTCAAAAAATGTTGTTAGTCTTAGTTTTTCATTTGATTAAAGAAAAATTATTGTTTTACTACTCTGTGTGTGCTCTAATAGATCTTTTAAACATTTCTACTTTAATAGTATTTCATGCTGTTTTATTATAAATTTTTACCCACATTCAAATGTTGTTAGCTTTTGTTACCATATTTAGGGTTCTTTTTTTTTTGGCAAGTATTTGTGTTATTTGGTTTTAGTTTTTTTTTCTCCTCATGTATTATTTTCGATTCAAAATGCTGGCAGAAAAATGACATTTAAAATATGCTAAAATATTTCTGCATTTGTTGTTACTATCGTCCATGTTGTTGCTGTTGCTGCTGCTGTTGATACGATTTTGTTGCAGTCAGCATTGATGTCATGGCTGTGTTACTCTTCATAAGTTGTATATTTTATGTGTTGCATATGAGTGTGTGTGTGTGTATTCGAGTATGTGTGTGTGTGCGCATTAGTACTTTTTACATCATGTAGTTGTTTTTTGTTGTTACAAGTTATAACAACATGTCGCATTGTAGCATTGCGGTTGCGATTTATTCAAATTTCAAAACTCAAAACAATAAAAACTAAAAAATAAATTTCTTTGGCTTTAAGGTAAATTTAAATAAATTTCATGAATCAGTTTCACTTGCTGAATTTCTGCATTTTTGAAAATTTTGTTTTGTGTAATTTAAAAAAACTTTAAGGAAATATTTAAATTTTTTTAAAACGACCTCCTCGGGTTTGCTTTAAGTTTTTGTATGGTTATACTTTCTGATAAGAACAAGTAAATAAAATTGAAATTTTTTCTAAAAGTTGAAGTTTCAAAAAATTTGCCATTTTTATAAAATTCGCTCAAAATCAGAAAGAGAATGTTAGCAACTATTTTGATGTTGGTAAATGCAAAAACCTGCTTATTTAAAAGAAAAACTAATCTTCAATAAAACATAACCTTCTAGGACATTAATGACTATCGGGAGGGATTTTTCGAGAAAATCAAATTTTTTTATTTCCATAAAAAAAGCCATAACTCCCCCAAATTTTCAACCATTTTCAAAATTTCTCAGAGATTCTGAAATAGAATGGAAATGTCGCTTTTTTGAAAAAGTTTTCAGCGTGTTTTGATAACTAAAATTGAAAATCGTATTGCTTCGTAAAAAATGTTTTTCATTCAAAACATTATATTTTATCGGCGACCGATTCCCCAATTTGAAATACGTCGGCCTGCATGATTTGAAATGGATTCGGTTAGCAAATAAAATTAAAAATATGCCTTCTAAGGATTGCGAGGATAATTGACAAAAAAAAAAAAATAAATGTCCCTATTTTCCTTAAAAGTTATGTTTCTATGTGGGCTGATTTTGATTTGATTTTTTCTGCTTTTAATTTTTGTTCAAAATGCAATGCAAATGCAATTTCATCTAAAATTTTCTTCTGATACTTAGTGTAAGAAAATTTAATCCGAATAAATGAAACTTTCTATTCATTTAAATAGGCTAAAATGTATTACACATGCGTGTACAATGTAAGCAGTTTTGAGCAATATAACGAAATTCAAAAAATTATGAGTTGATGGGAAAGACCATATTTAATTTGATCTGTTCATTGAACTTCTTGAGTACATAGCTCTTTTTATTTTATAATACGCTGCTTGAAAACAAAAGAATCATTCTGCTATAAAGATTTTTAAATTTCATTAAATCATATGCCACATCTTTCGCCACACAGTCATTCAATCACGTGCAAATTCACTATCTGTACATACCCCTATTGCTATGACTGTTTGCAAACTTGAATTGTGGATATAACATTATTTTTTCTTATTTGCGGTTAGTTTGGTAGTACTTTTATTTAACCCATTTTTATTTTTATGTTGTTTGATATGTCTCGACATTTGGAAGCTATTTTTCCAAGTGATGTCTCAAATTAACAAGAAAATATTAAACTCTTGCAAACTCTATGTGTTTGTTTGGAAGATTACACGGCAATTCCGTTTATGGAAAATCTTGAAACGCATTGCGAAGAAATTTCTTCAAGCAATTGCCATCAAACTGAGTGTGAGAACATTTTAAGTCACAAGCAAGTATTGGATAAATTAAACTACGAAAACTAATCGAAAAACTGCTACTAAAGTCAGCGAAAAAATGTTTAATGATATAAGCAACCATATTTATTAAAAGTAGGTGAGTTTGGATAAGTGGGTGTGGTACCTCGCACAAAAACAAATCATCGTTGTCATCATAAAAAACTTTTAAAGCCATTCGTGAAGCTTTGTTGCCACAAAAAATCAATTCACAAAAATGTGTTCGAGCTTAGATAAATAGACGTTGTGGTAACTTCCATACAAGCAAATACTTTGAATTGCTACGATGAGAACAATACGATAAACAACCAATAAACAAAAAGTAGATTATGTTGGACAGTGAGCAGATGATCTTCATTTTTTCATAATAATAATAAAACAGTTTAGCTACTACAACTATTAGCTTTCTTAGCTATTTAGCTTGAAGCTCTAAATCAATTAAAAAAAACCTACAAGCTTTTATACCATTCAAAGCTATTTTTGTTAGTAAAAACTAATTTTTTTTTTGTATGTTTTATCATAATGTAGCTATTCAACGAAACATACTCCTTAAAAAAATAGCTAAATTTTTTACTGCAAAGTGTTGAATAATATATTTTTCTCATTCGAACGTTTTTCTAGCTGCCGAACATTCAACTGTTGCATTTCTAAAGGTTTTTTATTTTCGTTTCCTGAACAATTAACTTTTCTGTCAAATTCGTTTCTTTTTCACTGTAAACAGTAGATTTGTATCACACATGAATGAGGGAATTATGGAACGCAGCTCAGATAAACATTTTCACTGTTTTGTAATAAAAGTGAATTGAAGTTGTGTGCATTTATGTCGAACTATAGTGATATTGTAAATTTTTAACTTAAAACCAACAGCTAACCAAAAATAGGTTAATTTGGTTGCATTGCTAATGTTTTGTTGTAAAATTTTCTGTTGTGCTATGTTGCATTTGGTTGCTAATTTTTTTTTGTATTACATTGTTATTGCACAGCATACAACATCAGCACAATTTGCATAACACAGAATATGACACAGCATAATGCGACCACAACCAAATTCAGTAGCTACATGCAGTAAAATTCAAAGATCAACGCTATCAATGTGTGGGTGGGGGGACAAGTAAAGTTGCCGCTAAACTTGTAAGTGGCAAGGAAATGCGCGCCATCTTGTACAACATGAAACTTTAAGTGAGTTTGTGTGCGTGCGTGCACCAGTAACGCTGTTGCAGTGCAATAGTTGTAACTTCCGGTATTTGTGAAATTTAAAGGAAGTGCAGGCGAATCAGTTGCACAGTAAATAATTGGAATTATTTTGATTACAAAAAAGTTTTATTTTAAACTCATGATAAAGTGTATCATTACGAGTATTGAATAAAAAATCCTATAATTTTCAAGAGAAGAAAAAACAATGTTTTAGGATGCAAAAGAATGGTTTTTTTCTAAAATTCAATTTTTGTTTTTTGCCACCACAATTTTATTTAGCTCTTGCTGCTTAAAATGCATTTTCTACCAGTGCAATTTTATTTCTGCATATTTTGAATGCAGCATCGGGTAACGCGATACAAAATTGTTCCTGCTTGCTGTCATGCATGTCCTGTGGCATCATCCTAGTCATCGTCGCTGTGATGCACTCTACTTAGATGCTGTTGCTGCTATTATTGCTGCCTTAGTACACATATCCGCTATATCCGAAGGCATCAGAGCGCGACGTGTAAGCAACAAAATACATTAAAAGTTGAGGGTAAAAAGTTCCATTTTTTTCTTGTACAAAATTGTTTTTTCTTGCACATGCAGGACTCAAAAAAAGTTTGTAATTTTTTTCATGTTCAACGCGCCAAAACTTTTGTTCTTTTACACATATACTCACACTGCTATATAATATCTAATACATGGAAAAAAAATTGTGAAAAATATTTGATAACTAAATGGGTGTCTAGAATATCGGTCAAAATCTCAAAATTTTGTTGATTTTGGTCTTTTGAAAATTCAATAGTTGGGCCAGCATTTTATTGCTGACATGAATGCTTTCGCTTGTATGTTGCCTTCGATACCTCTCGAGAATGTCATGTGTTCTATTTTCCACAAGAATTTGAGATTATGTTTGAAGATATCAAAGAGAGCTTCATAATTGGGCTGCGATTCAATGAATTCACCTGAAGTTTCTTTTCTTGCTAGAGTAGAATAATACCATAGATCAGTGATGGGCACGTAGTGGCCCTATCCGCCCTCATTGCCCGCACCGTTATTCAACGCACAAGCAAGCGAAAAAAAATTCGCAGAATTTCAACGCTATCGAGGCACAGTTGACTTGAATTCAAATGAAAACAAAAACAAATCACAAAAGCATAAGCGACGGCGTCGCATTGTGTCTTGACGAATGTAGCAATTGTTTTTGTTTGTAGTGCAATTTGGTTTTTTTTGTGCTGTTGGCGAATTTGAAAATGACAGCGAAAAGACTTTTAAATTTTGTTTTTTGTTGCTTGATGTTGTTGGTTAGCCCTTTTGTTAGATTTTGATGCCCACCACTGCCATAGGTATTTGAATGTCCTGACAGTCAAATAATATGAACTCTGTTTTTGGTGACAAGGCTTATAAGGAGCAAATTATACAAAATTATTAATTTCGAAAAGGCCTTACAAAAGGTAAGTACAAGGATGGCTGAGCTGCTGTCGGAGGAAATGCAAATGTACCTGTCACACTTACCATTCTTTGGACACTATCTTGTTGCTATCGGATACCATTTACAATTTGCTACAAATATTAAATTTCTTTGGTTGACAATAATTCTCTCAGTGCAGAAAAACATTACAAAATCTTGTGCAAAGTAAGAACAATTTGAAAGAAAAAAAAAACTTTTAAAATAAAAACGTAATTTTCATAAATTTTTGCAGCGCCGCCCTTTGGTGGAAACGCAAATGCGCGGCCGCATTTAAATTTTAGCATGACACCCACAAAAAGTTTTTTCTGGTGCAGCATCTTCTGGTCTTTTAGTTTTTTTTCGGGGTTTTGTTTTTTTGCCTTTATGTGCACAATTTTGTTGTTTTTGTTATTTTTTGTGGTTATGCCTTAACGGGTTAAGCTTTGATGTTAAGCTGCAGCTGCAGCAAGTTGGCAATAACTGAAGGCACTTTTGCAATTAAGGCGAGTTTTGTGGCAGCGGTTGAGTATTCTCAGCTTGCAGCAATTGTGGAAAGCGCATAAAAATACCAAAAATACCAAAATAAAAAAAAACTTAAAATGCAAATTTTTTTTTCCAGCTTTCGAGGGTAAAACTGCAAGTTTTGTGAATTTAGCATTAAATGCATTTTAATTAGTCAGCACTTCATAGTTAGTGCGCGAAGTCGATGTCGTTGCCTTGGTTGCAGCAGCAATTTAAAGTTTTATGAGTTTTTAATAGGTTTTTTCAGTGGGAGTACATTGTTGGATATTTTTACTAAGTGCAAGTTTCTTGTTCAGGAATATCTTAAGTGAAATATATTTTTTGTTTTACATATCGTACGCCCTTTATCTTGAGCAATAAAATTATTTGTAAAATAATTGTTAATTGTTACTTGCATTATAAAATTCTTTCTTTTGAAGCTTTTAGAAATTAAATTCCTTAAATACTACAAGTGAAATTTTTCCATCTAAAACCATCACCAGCCACTTGTTGTTGCTTTTGCTTTGTGTATCAACTAAATTACTTTTCAATATTCTAAGGTTTTTCATTATGTTGTTGGTTTTTTTGTTAAAACGTTGAAATTTTATGTTTCATTTTATACATATTTTATCATGTTTTTCTTCGTACTGAACTTATCATTTTATTTACGATACATAGTCGTCTATACAGGGTGATTTTTAATTTATCACACATAAATTAATATCAGGGTAAATGTGATACTTTACTGGCTCACCGACCATAAGGACTATTAATACCAGAGGGAAAGGTTTTTTTGTTTCTGTGTTTTTGTTTGTTAATAAAATGGCGTTGGCAACATTGACAAATAGCCGCTGGCAATTTAATTATGTATACAATTTGTACGGAATGTGGAGTTCATTTAAAAAGTTATGTTTACTATTCATAAAATATTTGGGTTTAGATGCGTAATATATTGCTGTTGTAAATAAAACACTAATTGCTACAAATTGAATTTTATGCATTTTAAATAATTTTGTTGCAGTATTTAGTTGAAAGGATATGGCGACAAAGCATTTAACAATTATATTCTAAAGATAAAAACAAATATTTTCCTCATTAAATCTGCGGCACAATACATGCTTTTAATAAAAAAAGAATTTAGCTACTACAGCTATTGAACTTCTTAGCTATTTAGCTCAAAGCTTCAAATCAAGTAAAAAGCTTATAAGAAATAAATTTTGTAATTTAAATATGGAACCGAAAATTTAACTGGGTGTCCTTGATGGTATTCGAAATTCGTTCTGTACCTTTTTCGATAGCTCGTTAATAATTAAACAGAAATTACAATGATTTTTCCCACAATTTTCCTTTTCATTTCTAAACTCAGCAATTTCATTAAATTCTTTTTTGATTTTCACATCAAATTTTGGCGTGCTTTAATTAAGCACACACACACACAAATAAACACAGACATTAAACTTTCGCTCTTAATTTTACACTCCCAGCAATATTGCAGTCGCATGAATGTTGCATGCAGCACTTGCTCGGTTGCATAACCAAAAGCTGATAATTTCAATCAATGTTAATCCACCTAAAAGTATGCAATCTGCTCTGCGCAAACATAACAATTTCAACATTGGTGTTAGTGCACACACACACACGCCCACTTTTGCTTTAGAGCTTAATTGCAGCAATTTGGCAGCACTGGATTACAATAGTTTTTTTTATTGTCTTGTGTGTGTGTGTGTGTATATGGCGCATACACTTGTAATTATATTAGTTAGTGTTACTGTTCGTGTATTTGTCTGTTTGTCCGTTTGTTCACTGCTCCATCTGTGCTGTGAGGGTTAATTGAGCTTGTCACAAATGTGACACACCCACACACACACTGATATACATACATACATATGCTTGCTAAAGTGTGTTGTTGCAATGCTTAACGATGCGTTTTGTGTCAATTTATTAAATGTCCTGGATTAAAATGTTCGAAAGGAATAAATGACGTGCGCTCATCGTATTACAATAGTGTGGGCTTTTGCGTTTGTGTTGCGGTGGGCGGCAAGCGGTGAATGTTGGTGGATACAAAGTAAAAGTATAAGGCTAAATTGCAGTTATAGAGACTGTAATAGTAAGTTATTACTCTGCTTTAATTTAATTTGATTTGTGAAAGCAAAACACTGAAATCTTTTTTTTTCTTAGTTATTTGAATTTATGTTTTGATTGGTTTTTAAATTCGATCAGATAAAAAGATCCTTAGCTAGAGTGACGCTTCAGGAACACAGAATACATCTGTATGAGCGATTTAAGAACTAAATCAAATGCGTTATGGAAGCTCGGGGCAATGAATGAGTACTGGGAATTTTGTACAATGTCACACTAAGGCAAGCAAAATGAAGTAGAATACCTAAAGGGGGGCGTTTGCCCCGGAAAATATTTGGAACTTTGGGGACCTCAATTCAAAGAGGTATGAAATTCCATAAAAACTTACTTACTAATGTCGACGATAAATTCAAACAATAGAGAAAAGAGGCCGCCCATTAATTACTTGAGGTGTTTTTTTTTTCAAAATTCGGAACCCCCTTCCCCTTGGTGAGATTTGGTGAGTTCTAACGGGATCACCCCCTTCTCTTCCGTAAGGCTTGCCTTATAATTTTAAAATGTAATTTGCTATAAAAACGTAAAGTCCCTGCATTGAAAAGTCGACGTAAGATTTTTACTGACCCACTTCCTCCTTGGTGAGACTTGGTGCGATTTTTCCGGACCCCCTCCCGCCTATTTTGACTCACGTAATTTATGGACGTCCCCAAGCCTCTTCAGAAAAATGGAGATTGCGAAATAAAAGGAATGAAGGTTCTTCGAACTAATACCAATTCTCCTGAAAAATGAAAT
Organism: Tricholauxania praeusta; assembly: GCA_949775025.1. Taxonomy (NCBI): domain Eukaryota; kingdom Metazoa; phylum Arthropoda; class Insecta; order Diptera; family Lauxaniidae; genus Tricholauxania; species Tricholauxania praeusta. Next base: position 122,428,988 of record OX459031.1, on the reverse strand, counting down.
TGGCAATAAAAATTTCTTATAATGGAAAAGCGGCTGATTTTGAAAGCTGAACTAAATCTGTCACAGTCACTTTTCAATAAAATTTTATTACAGATAACTTTTCCATCGGCTCGGATCACTTTAACGTTTCTTTAACTTCTATAACAATATTATCTTAAATTCTTTCTGCATCGATCATGTGTTAATCAAACCTACTACTTCAGAATTATGATCATGCAGGTAGGCAAATGCATTCTCTACGAAAATGCCTTTTATTCCATAAATAGCGATTGTATTCATTAAAAGATTTTTGTATAAGGACTTTAAATTAGAAAATCAATTTCAATATGAATAAAATGATAAGAATTTAACTTACTCAGAATTGTCATTTTGTAATATACCATTTTATCAACTCGTCCTTTTATTTAAAATTCAATGAGAAAAGGGAAAACACATTTAACAAAATCCGAACGTACAATCACTGACATCTAACATTTGTGTAATTTCAATTTCACTCGCACAGCTCGAAATGTATATTTTCACACTTGTAAATTTAACTAATGAATTTATAATGAAAACTCCTATGAGATCATTTCAACCACTCAACACATTCAATTTACTGTTGGATTGAAAATGATGTTGAAATAGAAAACACACAGAAATACATTGGGGATTTTTGCCTAACATGGAAGAGATGATAAAACTCGAGTCTAAGAATTTCTATTTCATAGACTTCATGCATTAGTCGTAGAGGAATGACTTAAGTTGTTTTGCATGCCATAGCACTCAATTAAAATAATGTTGTTATTAAATTCTTACATGCGTTGCTCAATTTTAAGGATATCAAGCTGCAGTTGGTGTCTTGGGTGCAATAAAAAGAAAAACTTCAAGGCATTTTACACTTCAAAGAAAAATGTTAGGCTTTTAAATCAGCATAGTATTAAAATGTTACCAAATTCCAAGAAATCTGGAGTTTCAATATAAGCGGCAAAAAAAAAACCAAATTGTTATGGTTGCACATTTTAGATCAAAAGAATCAAATTTTATGTGAAAAAAGATTTCTCAGTGATTGTTCAAAATAAAGGCTGAGGAAAAAAATCAACAAGGTAACAAAAAATCAATAAATACATACACCGACCAAGAGACCAAACGATCGACTGAGTGACATGGTAAACGATGTTATTAACCCATTTCAGAAACACCACAACAACAAATGTCAGCGACCGAACAGAAAAAAAAAAAACACAAACAAAAGAGGCCAGGATACTACGCGCTGCCAATTATGCGTTATAAATATTATGATTGATTTTTTTGAGCGAGTGTGTGCATGCCGTCTGAGGAGTTGTGAAACAAGGCTACAAATAAAAAACAAACAAAAAATTCTCTGAGAAGAAGCAGCGGTAAATGTTAAAAAAATTAATTCAAAGTGAAGAAAAAAACTACCGAAAATACGTTGACGTTTTGAACTTCTACTGTGGACCTCCAACGTTTTGCAATTTTGATGTTTTCGTTTTCGGTTGCTTTGCTTTTGGACGGTAATTCTTCATCTTCTTTCTTGTTTGATTTAGTTCCCCGTTTTTAATAACGTTATTTTTTCGCGGTCATTGTCCCTTAACCCACTGTAGACAAACATTAAAATTTATGTTGTTTAAGGTGGAGTAGAAAATATAGATTTGCACATAAAAATATCGGCAAATATGGACTGGAAATCTCAACGACTATCAATACGATGATATTTTTCCAAAAAACTGATACTTTTGATCGCCTCTTGACCACGGTGTTCAAGATCTGAACCCATAGAATAATCTGTGCTAAATTAAACCTATTTACTCTGTTGAGAAACAGTATGTTAACATACTTTATACATGACTTGGTTCTAGCTTGGCGTAACATTGTAACAGCAACTTATCTAACAACAATTTCACAAGTACCAAAATGGTCCGTATAAGTCACAGTGTGTTAAAATGATGTCATTTTCGTATGTCAATAAATAACATTGTAACAATCGATGTCTACGTTATGTTGTCTTGTTATATGAATGATGTTGTTTAGCAATCAGTGCTGCTGAAACTTACCAACTTAATCGACGGTTGCATCCTTTATCATCATGTTATCATCATTAACTGTTTGCACCATAAAATCATTTTTCGCCATGTTGAACTTTCGACGTAGATACTACTGCTGATTTCTTTTTGCGATTCGAGCTTCTGGGTGGTGTTCATATGACACTTAAGCTTCAACGATAGAGTGATGGACAAAAAAATGGTGAAGACCAATAAAGAGCTGTATCAAGTGGAGCTGTTATGGTGGTCTTTATTTTGTTTTGGGAATTATAATTTAAAAATTAAATTTCCGTTATGAAACTGGAAATCAAATGAAAATGTTATAATGCCTTTGAATTTTAAGTTCTTCGTAAATTTTACTTCCAAGAGTTGTAAAAACTAAACACGAAATTTAAAAATCTCATGATATATTTTATTAATAAACTAATCCCCGCGACTTTGTACGCGTAGCCTGTTTTTAATTAAGTTATAATCGAAGTTATTTCGAACATTTGTGAACATAAAAGTACAGAGCAATAAAATTTAATGTGCCATTACCTTATTTACATCCAGAAGGATGTTAACGCACCAGGTTAAAATGATATGGTGCATATTAGCACGAAATATATAAACCATTAGCTCTAAGTTCCTTCTTAATTTATTTGACAAATTTTCGAACACAACTTTAATAATTTTTCAAATATATTCTCCTTAAACAAAAAGCTTTTATTTTCAGACATTTCAAAATTTTATTCAAAATTTTTGTTAAACAATTTATTTATTTTTTAATTGCCACGGGAACGACAAAAAACAAAACACACACACCAACTAACACATTCACTTCCCATTAAACGATTTGTTATGCTTACATGCTTGTTTCTATGTGTGAAATACATTTTTTTAGCAATTTTAAAACTTAAATATTTTGATATTTAACAGGAATATCGTGACAATTTTAATTGAAGATTGAGACCAAGCGTCTAAGAAATAACGCTAAATCAATTTGAGTGAAATTGATCAAGCAGCTTTTACGTGATATGCTAACATCGAAAACAGCTATCATTTTATTTATATAGATTATTTTTTTTTTCAAATCTTAAAATCTCATTTAATATTTTAATGTTGCATTTAAGTTTTTGTGAAATTTTTTAATTTGAAATTTTAAAATTTCATGAAGTGTTTCAATATTATATGCAATGCTAGTGGAAGTTATGAGTTATAAAAATTAATGTGTGGATTAATCTCAGAATTTGAGTGTTAAAACATGCCACCCTACGAAAAAATTCGGTAAAATATAAATCACGGAAAAACTGCAATAATTTTTCTTGAAAATTAATAAAAGATTACCAAAAAGTAATTTCGTTATTAAAAATAATGTCTAAAATCGCATATTCTCTGTGATATTTTTTTTTGTTTTAATTTGTATACTATTTGAATTTAACAAAAAAATTCCACGGATATTAAAAAACTTAATTTCATTCAAGTCTTGTGCCTTCAGTTATTTTGTTCATCTCTTTCATTGTAAGCCAAAACTAACTACTATGACCCACAAACGACATAACAAAATCTTTGGCCTTCGGAACTACATTGAATTTCTTGCATCACAGACATGTTGTGTTTTTTGGCATCGCCATCATTTTCCAACTGATTGCCTTTGGCTTAGCTCATTATCCTTTTTTGCATTCATTAGGCAAGTAAATTGAAAGAAGATTCGGTAGAGCTCATGCTATTCCTGCGTGGTGAGTTACCAAAAGCCCAATGCAAATTTCTGCGTTTATGTCGGCCTTCTATGCTTTGAGCAGCGTTGCCAGATGTGTCAAAGAAAATTCAAAAATTGAACAATGACACAGTTTTTCTGAATGTTGTAGAACTTAGTGTCTCTGAATTGAAATCAGAAAATCTAAATCAAACATTTGGTTTCCATTAAAACTATGAATAAGCTGACTAGTTTTGAGCCTTAAACCACAATTTTTAGCAACGCACTCACAGCATATCCTTGATGTTTTGTAGAAGCTATTGTTTTTGCTGCTTTTTAAATCAAAGCTTTGTTGTCGCCTCTATAAATCAAATCATTAGACTCCTTAACAGCGCATTTTGGCAAAATCTGCCACTATCCGGCAACGCTCCGCAGCAGCAGCTTGATTTTATTTTATCTTCCGTTTTGTTTCGTTTTTCTTTTCTTTGCGTTTTCTCTTAATTTTTTTGTATGCTGCCACTGGAGCTGATGTTGATAATTTCTAATTAAAACAGATTAACGGTAATCGCATACACTAACGTTTCGCATAGACAGCCGGAAGGTCATAGAAAAAAACGAAAGTGTAGAGTTGCTTATGAATAGAGACATTTCATTTTACTCGCATTTGGCAATAGTTGGCTTTTATCCTTTCATCCTCTTAGCTCATTATGCTTAGTTTTTATAACTATAGTAGTAGGTTTTCGTTTTGTTTCTGTTGTTGCTGTTGCGTGTATCCTTAACTTCATTTCTATTCATGCGTTCATTTATTCATTATCCTTGTAAGCTTGAATTTTGTAACAAAAATGTATGCCATTTAACACCAGCAGCAGTAGCAGCCACGGTTGTAGCAAATGATTTCATTAAGTTTTTGTCTTTTTGACATTTGTTTGAGTATAAGTGTTTTTTTTAGGGTGTACCAAGCGTTAGTTTTCGAATTGTGTTAAGTATTTCGACTGTTATTACTTTGAACAGCAATTAAGTTGAAGTTTATATTTAAAGGATATCGTTAGAGCTTGCTTTATCAACCCAACCGTTGCCAAATATGAGCTGTTTTTTGCAAGCTCCTTGGTAAATAAGCCCCCTGGCGAACCATTTAGAATGTAATTTCAAATCAGTTTATAGGGTCAATTATTTTTCTATGTATTAGCAAAATTTTCGTAGTTTGTTAGACTGCAACGTTCTTCTATGGACCATGGCTTATCGCTCGGCTGATGACTTTTTTAAAAAAATATAAAAACAAAAAACAAGTATGACCTCGTAAGCTTTGTATATATAATATTTTTTTTTGGCAAAATATGCCAAGTTTATCTAAAATGTTTTATCTTTATTTTCGCGTAACAATTTTTTTTATTCTACTCACCTCTATTCCACACTTCGCAAATGCCAGCAATCGTCCTTAAACTTTGATCTTTTGTTATTTTTCATTTAATTTCTTCCGTATTATGAAATGCTGCAAAGGGGTTGGTGAAATAATAGCATAATATTAAATTCAAGGCAACAAAGTTGCTTGTTAATATTTTGAAATAATGGCGACACAGCATTGGCAACCAATACATGCATAATACAAAAAAACACACACAAAAATACCAGCACAATCTCGAACATTGCAATTAAAAACTCCGAAAGTGTTTGCGTGCAAGCAACTTTGTGAAATCTGTTTTGCATGCTGCTTCCGCGAATCGTTGTCTATTTCTGTCCTTTGTACGAATTGTGTCATTCTTCGGTTTTATAATTCCTTTTGCCAATTGAAAATCTCTCAGGGATTCGTATTCGCATAAGTTTGTATTTGCTTGGCTTCGCGATGCTATTTGGAGTTAGTTTGATAAAATATTTAATGGCATTAAGCTGAACCGATTACTTTTTGTAGGTTTAATTTTTTTGAGCTTTTTACTAGCAATTAACTTTTTTTTTTTTTATAATAATAATAGAGTTTAGCTACTACAGCTAGTATAGCCTTCTTAGCTTATTAGCAATGAAGCTTTATGCCAAGTACTTAACTAAAAACTTACATCTTTTTTGAGAAAAAACTGAAAAATCACTTCATGAAAATGTAGGTTTTAAAATGAAGTATCTTTGCAAACGATCCCAAATGAATTTCAGAAATTACAGACAGTCGAAAAGTTAAATAAAAATGTGGCAAAATATAGCGCTAATGAATGTGGTACTAAAGACATGCAGAACTATTGCTTCCTAAGTAAGTGTTACTCATACGTCGTGTTGTACCGATTGCAGTTTCGTTTTTTTAAGTTTTCTTACCAAATGAAATCTTTTGTATAACCATGCGAAGTGATTACAAAAACACAACACCAAGTGACTTTCAATCTGTCTTTGTCCTTTATAGCACACTAAAGAGTTTTAAACCTGCTGCTATGTCCTGCACCTTAATTTTATGAATTTACTAACCATTGCTCATCCCTTAGTGCAATACAGCGCTTTGGACGTTGCGCTCCACCACCAGTATCTACTGAAAATTTCCATAAGTTTTGACAACCCCCAAAACACTCACAACGATGAATTTACATTTTTAACACCCCAGAGCAAAATTACAGCTGTCATTGTGCTTAAACCTAAAGCACAGATGAGAAAAAGACGGACAGGCGTGAAGCAGCATGATTTTCAAATTCAAAGTAGTAAAAGCGAAACTTTTTTTAAAAAAAAAAAAAAAAAAAGTAACGCAGCGAAACGTAACTCTAGAGAGAATAAGTTAAAGAAACAGCACTGCGGCATAGAGGCAAAGTATCGATAGCATACGTAGTTGATATTTTATTCGATACTTGATTTTTTTTAGTTAAAATTGCCTAAAAACTTTTTTATATAAATGGCAGTTAGTTTTTACTATTTTCCATCGTCCTCGGTCCCAAGCAAGCTCATTCTTACTTACTTAGTCAATTTATCTGATATATGCAATCATTTGCTCTAAGAAGTAAATACTGGTTCTTTTTTTCCTAATATAAGCTGGCGACTCGAACCAGATGAAGTGCTGTAAATATCCGACTTCATTTCTATTCTTGCTGCCCTTACAGTAGGATTTTATGACCGATCTTCGTAGCAGGGGGCACATGTCTCTCGTTCAGCTGTAACATTTGTCACTCAATTTCTATTTGAGGGCCATATCGATGAGAGTCATCGATCGCAAAATGCACACAGACATCAGTTTGGACAAAAAACTCAAAACAAATAAAAAGCATGTAAAGATTGCGAACCATAAGTGTTTACCTCGAGTAAAGGAATGAGCTAATCGAGCTGGTGCCTTAAAGACAAAAATTACACAAACAAAAGTGATTGCTTAACTTGAAAAAGTGCGTTGTAGACAAAAGTTACACAAACAAAAAGCATGATGATGGCGAACCAAAATGATCTAGCTCGAATAACGAAAAAAGCCGTATATTATTTTGTATTGTTATAGAAGCTGGGAAAGCTCAACGAGCTTCGAGTTGTGCATCCTTGGTGTAGTCTTCAACATAGATAAGTACATTCCGTCTGGATGACATTAAGACGATGAAAGAAAAGCTAGCGACTGATCCAGAAAAAAAAACAATTGATCTACGTAAAGATATCGAAAATGTCTAGTGAAATATATAACGCTGCTTCGTATGAAATTGTCCATCGCTAGTAACAGTTGAAAATCAAAAAAAAAGAAACAAATTTTTATTATAATGTTTGTTCGTGTAAAATCTCCAAGGACTCGTCGTACACTTCTATTGTCTTCTGAAAGCTGTTCAAAATAGTTGTACACGTGAAAAACGCAATGGGGGAAAATATTCCACTACCATGTGCAACCTACCCTAGGCTGCTCTCTCTCGTGCTTTGTTGGCAACAAAATTGCATCATTTTGCAATTTTAAGTGCAACTTTGTGTATTTCTTTACGAAATTGTTGGGGATTTTTGTAATTTTCGAAGGAAATCCGTTTGGTGTTAATTTAATGTTATTTTGTTGTTATTGTTGAAACGCTGCAATCAGTGTTACAACAATAGCAACAAAAACAAAAAACAAAGCACAAAGTTTGCACCAAAATATAACAACGTAATCGCATCGCATTCACAATAGACAGAAGTTTGTTCACGTTCGCAGCAACCCCATAGAGCAGTAAGAAAAAGACAGTAATATATAAAAATCAAAAGAAAGACAAAGAGATGCTTGCGCTTGCTGCATAAGATCTTTATACGCTGTAATCCTTGTAACAATGTTTTTTGAATTGTAACACAAATGTTGTTTGTTATTTTGCTTTTGTGTTTCCTTAAGTCAGTTAAGCATTTTTTGCTGATAAGTTAAAAAGAAATCTTTATTTGCGTCTGAAAGCAATTGCACGTAGTAATTTAGTGTTCAATTTTATTTATATATCAGCATACGGGTTTATTTGTTTACTGTTCGTTTTCGAAAGCGCAACCAATTTCATGAATTTGCACTTGTGTGCTTTAATGATGTCGAAAAGGATCACGCTTATTCACTATAAAAATTAAGTTTCGGTGAAATATGCTAAATTTTTGATATGTATTAGTATTTAACATGCTAAGCAAAAGTCCAAATGTGCACTATTTGTCAGTTTTGGAGATATACAAAAACTCCGAAACTTAACGTGCGGTCAGTTTACTTAGCTCTCCATAATATTTGATACCCTTTATATATTAGAGGTCTGCACGAGTTCACTTGAAACTACCACAAAGTCACTCGTCATGATTGCAAGTCCATCGAATCCTTGTGCGTGAAAACTACAAATAAAATCAAAACTAATCTAAACTGCAAGTGAGAGAGATGAGTGCTGCACTCGCAAATAAAAAGTTCTATCAGTTCAAGCACTCGTAGTTTATTCTATTCGGCACCGAATGGCTTGTTTTCTCTTAGTGCGTTAGCTCAGGCAACAAATTTTCTATGCCGTGTTGATTTGCGCGATGAATTTAAACTCGACTGCGAGTACAGTAATCTATTGATTCAGCAAGCGCACTCGTGCAGACCTCTATTATATATTGCACTAATCATAGGATGGTCTTGTCCCTATATAAAATTTTATTCAAAATGTCAAGCACTGCAACTATCAGCCGCTTGAACTGAATCTATTTCCGGAAGGGACTGTTCGAAATCCTTTAAATATTTGTGATATAACTATTGTGATAATTTTACTGAGCTAACTGTTCAGTACCTTGTGTGATAATAAAAAAAAAAACATATAAAGACAAAAAATAAAACAAAAAACGCTTACAATGGTTTCATCCCTTGTTAAATGAAATCATCAGTGTCCTTTGAGCCGATGGCTGAGAATTTCTAAGCCTGATACGTTTTTCCTTTTACACAGATTTGTGCAAAATTAATTTTTTCGTTTTTTCTTTGTTTTTGTAATTCATTTGATATTACGAAAATATATACATAATACTTATGATATGATATTGAAAATAAAATTTTGGCTTTGTTTATCTTTTTGCTTAGGCTCTCAACAAATCCATGTAAAAAGGAAAACTTATCAGCCTTACAAATTCTTACCGTCGGCTAAAAGGTCGCTGATGATTCCATTTACCAATGGATGACACTTTTATGACTAGTTTTAGTAGACATTTTTTTTCTTGATATTATCACACACCGTACTGAACACTCAGCTCACCAAAATAATTATTTTCTGTACCGATATACTGTATGTACCACAAAGGAATAACTATTGTAAGTTAAGTTAAGTACCTAGATTCCTTAGCCCTTTAATGCAAACTTTATTTCATATCAAAAGCTTATATAAAACACATTAAACATTATGTATAAAATGTGAAAAAATGTGTTCAAATTAAACTAAAGCCAAATATTTCCAAAAATTTCTGTATAATTTCCTTAAAAAGCCGCCTATTAACGCTTTCGTAACAATTCGTCAATTCATAAGCATGGAACTTAACAAAAATCTCAAACGATTCCGTTAATCTGACAGAATTTAACACTCTTGTCTGTAATTTGGTCAGCGCGTTCCCACTTTATTTGTGCACAATTTGTTCTGCTTTTTTGTTATTTTTTTTTCAGCTTCTTTTTTTTTTGACCGAAAACTCGTAAATACTTAATTAAATGCTAAACAGCGCATCAACATTAAACGCACCAGCGGTTCCCAGGGCGCATGTCAAAGCGGCTTTTTCGGCTTTTGTTTCATTTTTTTTCTTCTGTATTTTTTATAACGCTTTATTTGAAGGTTACTCTCTTGAAGATACCCTTTTCTATAGTATGGTCATCAACACGACAACCTGTGAGTTCGCGTGCAAATGAGGCGCGTTCAAGTTCATAACAAAAAATTGAAAAAAATAAGGAAGATACAGCAAAAGTCAGGCACAAGCGCTTGAAGTTATTGAAAAGTGCGTTCAGCAGTGAAATAACAGGAACAAAGAATGAAAAAGGGAACAAGAAACAGAAAATATAACGATTTAAGAAAAAAAACTATATGCAATTTCTTTCTACAGTTAATACTCCTTAGGCGCCTCGGCTTATGACCACAAATCTGTTGTGTTCATTTTGATTTACAAAATTGAGGGGATATACAGCTTAGTGCCAGCTCCAAATGGCGATACTCAAAACAAACTTTCCATGACAAACTATACTCTCGAAGCAGTGCCAGGGACCAGCGAGTGTGTAGTTATAAAAACTCTCATTTTAAGCCATGAGATTCTGATAACCAGCATATTAAGCGGACATGCTAAATACTGGGCTAACTACCAGAGTTTTTGAACATTTTGAAAAGTAACATTCTGCAAATCCGGAAAGAATGCCACTATATCCGAAGGGATCAAAACTAAACATTTCGAAGTGGCCAGATATCCATATTGATTCAAATGCTATTTGATTTGAAAAGAAAAATTATAAATTGAAAGATCTTCGGCAATCAAGAACGCCAAGTGAAACATCGACATCAAAAACCGATTCGGAGGATTATTGTGAGATTAACTAATAGTTCATATAGTAAAAGTATAAAATGAAGAAAAAAGTAGTTAAACTCGGATGTCATTAACTCCTTTAATGGAGCTTGAAAGACTCTGAGGCTGTGTAATATTTTCAAAAACGTCATATTGTAAAATATGATTTTTTTTCGTTTGGCAACACAGTCAAAAACATGTTTCAATAGAGTAGATATATACAAGGCGCTATTCATGAATCACATTAGCTTGTTAAGTACTTTACTTTTTAGTACTAACTTATGGTGATACGTCATCTCCAGGAAATAACATTACCTAAACCTAGTTTAGTACTTGGCATTGCTTCATAAAATGCAAACAATATCCCATATCTGTGTTATAATCCCAAGTAAAACTTTTATTTGCAATATTGCAATATTATTTGCCTTTTGAAATTATCCCTCTAAGCCAGTGGTGGGCATGGAAATCTAAGAAAAACAGCAACATCAAGCAACAACATACGAAATTTTAAAGTTTTTTGCTGTCATTTCCAAATTCGCCAAGATCACAAAAAAAAAAAACCAAATTGCACTATAAACAAAAACAATTGCTACATTCGTCAAGGCACAATGCGGCGCCGTCGCTTATGCCTTTGTGTTTTGTTTTCATTTGAATTCAAGTCAACGCTAGCGATGAAATTCTGCTTGTGCGTTGAATAACGGTGCGGGTAATGAGGGCGGATAGGGACACAACGTGCCCACCACTGCTCTAAACGATCATCAGTAGTGCATAAGTGTTGCCAACAGATCTGTTCGTTTCTTCACTAACATTGTTACATTACGTATCGATCAAACTTGACAGTTGTTGCTTTTGGACAAAATAAAGCTTACCCGATTTTTTTTTGTACACCTTCTGTAAAAAAGTATTGTTTCTGACTGAACGTCATCACTGTCCGACTTATACACTTGGCTAAATGAATTACATTTTGCCCCGCAGTCTAATCGCGCGCTGCTGATGTAGCCTGAGTGTTGAATGAAGGTTCTACAAAATGATGAATCTGTTCGTTGGTGTTGCCATGTCATTTACAACAGCAGCGGTAACATTGGCAGCATCGGTAATAATTACAACAACACCGACTTCCATTTAAGGCAACACCACTGCGATATTATACTGCGTGCTTAACATGCATGCAAAACAAATAATCAGCTATACGACCAATAACATGCAGCACGATCACTCTCACTACTTACCTACCGAATGGCAGCAGCAGCAGCAGCATCAACATTTGTTCAGAGTTTTTGCTCGCACGAGATGCCTGTGATCATGTTCGACATGCGTCTCCAGAGATTTCAATGATGTTGAGTTTTTTCTCATCTGCGTCTTTTTTGCTTTTGTTTTTGTTTTTGTTGTTTTGATGTTACAACGACCACCTCAACGCTGATGACGCAGATGCATCGATACATCATTGTTTTAGTAGTGATCAATGATCACTGATCAGGCGTTTTAAATATCGTTCGATCGATGCGATCAGTTTGATGTGTTGTGATGATATCCATGTTTTTGTAATTATAATGAACGTGTTCGTCGATTACGTTTATACGAGTTGTCATTTATTGAAATGGCTTTTGATTGTTGTCTTCGTTGATGCGGAATGTTAAATATGCAAGCGAACTGGTGGTGAAGTGCGATAACAATGTGAGGCAAACGCCGGTATTGAATTTTTGATGGTCACCTGTGCTTAGAGATTTTTGAAAATTTGAGTGAAGAAATGCATAAAATGATGAAGTGAACGTTTTGTGGGCTATGAGGTTGGGTGTTCTTTTTAGGAATTTTATTAATTTTTCGTCAATTAAAGTATTCCCAAAAAAAGTTGAAATTCTTAAGATTCATGGAACTTATCATAGCCATATTACTCAAAAGAGTTTTCAGAGACTTTAAAAGCATATTTATCCTGAACTCATCAAAACACAATGCAACTCAATGCTTAATGTTTCACTTAAATTGCAAAAATTCTTATGTTAAAAGTAATATACGTCTTAGTACTTAGTATTTGCACAGCTTTTTGTTGATTTCTTTGTAGTAAAATTTTTATTTTCTGACGCAAAAATTCAATTACCAAGCCTCTAGAATATTTTTATTATCCTTAAAAAAGAAAACACAAAGCTTATTATTTTTACAACTCGCCAAATCCTTATGCAAATACATTTTGGAATATGTTCTTATATCATAATTATGTCATCATGCTGACGTAAATTTACGTCATAAAACAGTCAGCTATACAGAACACAGTAACAAAAAATAAAAACTGTGCATTTGGGTAAATGGGCATAGAAATCAAACTACACCGCATTTAAAGTGTTCGATAGAGAAAGGTCGAAAAAGGATTTCTTATGGGATGTGCCCGGACCATGGAAAGGACCATTTTCGACCTATTTTCGAAAAAAATTGTTTTGCTTCAATTGATGCGGAAAAGACAAAAATGGATTTTTGATATCAGTTGGAGTGATCCCGAGCCATGGAAATGGATTGAAAATCGGGTAAAAGAAAATTCTGCCAAAATTTCAGCTTTCTAGATCAAACCTGCAAACGGCGCGGTCAACTTGCTTCCTATTACAATTCATATGAAAGCATGGGGTCGTGAACGACCCCACGGAAATTTTGAAATCATTTTTCGATTTAATAAATGCCCAAGTTTAGCCTCATGTAACACAAACATTTTTTGAAAAATATCCCTAATAATCAATAAATAGAGTCATCTCAACACTTTTTCACATTTATGAAGCCTGGAATCGAAAATTCGGTTTTTTATAAACTTTTTTTCAACGTGAGGTCGCGAATGACCCCAATGTGCCGGATTGTTATAAAATTGAAGTGGTGCCGGTAAGAGTTAAAATGTAAAAAAATCTGTCTTTCGTTTTTCTGCTTTTTCGTTTTTCATATAAATTGTTGTCAAATGTAAGCCACATACATTTTGAAAGGGATTATGAAGTTAAGCTAGATATCTGGCTCAAAGGCAAATTTTCGATAAAGAAATGTTATAAATTAATATCGCAAATCTAGTTGTCAACTTGAAAATCAAATAAATCTATGATATTCATGAAATGTATCCAAAAGAAGGATGAGAATATAACAAATTTACTTTATTATTTTGAAATTTTCTATTCTCTATAGAAACTACTAGTCATATCTCTCAAAGATACCCTACATTTGATGTCCTCAATGTTACTGCTAAAAATTGACAAGGTTAAAGAAAACAAAAAACTGCAAAAGCTGCCTATAAAAGCAGTCGCTAAAGTCGAGCAGACCAATACACTGACCCCAAGAAAAAAAGCACACAATATGTAAATAGATGACTGTTAGGAAGCAGAAAAGCCAGTCGGATTTTACTGCAAATAAGGCCTTATATTTTAGCACATTTTTTATAACATCAGTTTTTTTAGTTCATATTATTTTCTTTTTTTTCCGCTTGCAAATTTGTAAAAGTCGAAAATATCATAAGGGAATTCCCGGAATTCATATAACGAAACGTCGGCGTATTCTGAAATTAAGTCAGGCTTTGTTTACAGGTAAATTTTATTGTGGCGTAATCGTTTTGACTGAGTTTTAGTTTTCGCTTGGTTTTGCTTATTTTCCTTGCACTTCAACAAAATGAAATAAGTGAAAAATTGAAATAAAAATATCAAATTGCAAAACTGGTGGAATTCGATTGAGAAATTTTGATTGAATTTGTTTTGTTTTTTCATCATTGTCGCAGAACTTTTTTTTGTATATGAGGGTGTTATATTTTTGTTGGTTGCATTTCCGATTTCCTTTATTTCATTTTATTCACCTGTTTTTTTTTATCTTGTTAATTTTTGTGGTTTTCAATTTCCAATGTTTTGTAGTGTAAATTGTAGTCTCTGTTTAGTCGCAGCTTAATGAACAAAACTCTGGTATGCGGTGTTGCCAGACTATTTACATTGGTAACATGGCATGCTGGCACGTTTGTGATTTTGTTGTTTGAGTATCTAAGTGACAATTGGATTGGTTTAGAAATCAATCAATTGAATGTCCGTTTGGGCGAAAAACTCTTTGGCTTTAGTTTTCTGTGGTCGCTATGTGCATGTGTTGATGTCTGTTTTTGTGTGTTGGTGACACACGATTTGATTAAAAGTTCATTGCATTGGAAAATTGGAGAGTGCAACGTAAAAGTGCTGATTTTTATTGACATGTGGGCAATTGCATTACGTCGTTAGCATGGAGAACTTTATATTGTCGAAATACTTTTGTTAGAAAAAAGTTCCATACAAAAAAGCTCTATTTTTTGTAATAAAAAAAAAATGTATCAACTTAGCTCCATTTGAACATATTAATTACGGCGTGATTTTAATTCTTAGAAAGATTTTATTTTTTCTGGCCCAAAACATCCATATCCCACATTGACCCAAAATATCCAGTTTTTGAGTTTCTTATGCGTTTCTTTTGAGTTTCCTTTGGCAAAGCACTAAAGTAATATATTTGTTGATGCCAATAACTACTTCTTAATTTTTTTTAAATATTACTTAAAGATTTCTTAAAGCTTTTAATGAAAATATTTATAATAAATTGTGGCTTAGTGATGGACTTGGATCTTGCGAAGCCCGGAGTTAAGAAGTCGTGTGGGGCTCTCTTTCTAGAAACTTCATAAATTTCCCAAAACATTTTTTTTCCGCCGTAACGAAAAAATATCTAGGTACTCTTAACTACTAGATATCAATCGAATCAAGTCAAGTTTAAATTTTTGCTTGTTAAATTATTATAATTTACTTCTTCTCACGTTTGATGTTTTATTTAAACTTTGATAATTGTTTCTGTTTCTCACACAAATTTCGTTCATGTAACTTAAGCAGACATCATGTTAACAATTTTTTGGATTGAATTTCCCTGAGAGTTGACACAAAAGTGAAATTCAAATTCAGCTGGTTGATAATCAAATTTTAATAACAAAAAATCACAGCATAACCATGCTCACTTGCAGTTCAAGAGGCGACTGCAGAAAAGTGGCGTCTATGAGATTCATAGATGAAAGTTTCAAGAAATAGTAGTCCGCCTTATGCGGACTTAACCTTGTTCAATATATTCAACGTCGATTGATCGTTGTCTTATCTTAAACTTCTGGAATTTCTATCCAGTCAATAGGAATGAAAATAATAGCGAAATGAATTTTTTGAATTTTGACTTTGAATATATTGTATATGGACAGACAACACACTTGCTTTTGATGAGCATTCTACAGTATTTTTAATACTAGTTTTCCTTAAAATATTGTCCCTTAATCGTATATGTACACGCCACTTTTCTACAGCCGCCTCTCGATCTATCATCATTTTTCTTTACTTCCACGTCGCGTGCTCAATTTTTTTAAAATTAAATTTGTGTTTTTTTCTCACAACAACCTTGGCTCATTTTTACAAAGTTTCCAATTGTCATGTTTTGCCAGCCGCTTTTCGGCACTTATCCTATTGCACTGAGAAAATACCCAAAAAATATATTTCACACACATGTTGTTGGCAACTTGAAACTTTGCAAATTTTGTTTTGACTTGTGATTTTTTGTTTGTTTGTTTTGTCGTCGCAATTCTGTTGTTCATCCCCTCGAAATATTCAGACAGCGGATGACATCAAACATTTCGGGATCAAATGCGATACTATGTAGTAATTTGGTTTCTATTTGTAGTCCAGTGCCTGTAGTCAAACTAATGATAAATATTGAAATGTTAAGCGATTTTTAGTTGTGTTAGTTATTTATCATAAAAACGCGATAGTGAAATCTATTTGCTGAAAAAAAAAAAATAGTTTGTAAAACTTTTATAACAAACACTTAAGTTTGGAATGTCATAAAGAAGATCGGGTAAGATCGTAAAAGTAGTACGTGCACCTTTAATAGAAGTGAATTTACATCTCATGATATGATACCTTTTTTAATTTTTTTTTTATTTTAAAGCTCTCGAGATAAAACTCTTCCAATCAATGTGTTTTCCCTGAGAGATACGCAAGCTTTATCGAAATCGGTCAAGCCGTTAGCATAGATATAAGTAATAATTTCGGTACTCCTTTTCAGAAATATTTTCCAGAATGTATTAATTCATTCAAAAAACTTCGCAGAAAAACCCTACAGACACTGGACTATTGGTTTGTCTTTGGTTTTTTTATTGTTTTATTTTACACTACTGTTTTTTTATGTTTTATTTCTTTCCAACCGAATTCGCCGCAAATCTTTTGTGTTGACGAAAAAGCTTTTTATTTTAAATGCCACAACATATGTTAAGATGCGCACGTAAATTCATATGTGTGTGATACTAGGGTGGGATAAAAGAATTTATGAAATAGTGATGTGTCTATGAATTGGGATGCTTGGAACGTAGGTAATTTTCTCTAAAAAAAAAGTTCTCTAAAAAAATCTGGTACTAATGATCTTGATAGATGAAACTCTTCTTTATCTTTTGCTTCTACTGAAACTCTTCTGCTTGAAATTGAAATGGGTTATGGGTTATATATTCATTGGGATAATATTAGGGCTGTATGCAGACTCACCATTTTATTCCCTTACAAAAAGAACGGAGCTCACGCCTAAACATGCATTTCAATTTTACTGGTTTTACAGTGCTTTAAAAAAACCACGCACAAAAACAGCACAGTTACCAAAGATATGTGGGGCTAAATATTCGTCCTTCAGATCAGATATGAAGATGCTTTCTTCAACCACACCTTTGTAAGTGCAGGTTGGTTTTCAATATGACAGCAATTATTTTTCAGCTAATACCTTGCATACACATCTATATTTCTTTGGTGTGATAGCTGTCTAATAGCTCCTTCGCCTTCCATACTTTTAGCTACTTGTTTTTTTTATGTCTTTCTTTTTTTAATATTCTTCTACTAGCTGTCTACATGAGATTATATCTGGTTTAATTGCATAGCAAGATTCTTAAACTAATGGAGGTAGTGTGTCTATTTTCTTGCTAAAATTTTCAGCCATTTCATTACCATCAACAATCGTGCGACTAAAACATCTTGGAGGATAAACTTCATATCAATTGCCAAGTTTATTTAGGTTTACTAATCAACCTCTGTTCACTCTTAGTTTAATTTGAAATGCCGGTTATACTTTCAGAGAAGCTTGATAATACAATGCATATACCTGTATATTACTATCTGTTCAGATTCCTATGACATTTTTTTCTGCCTGGAAATATTTTGCTATAAGCTTGTGGTGTTCAATCCTGGCGTTCAGTACCTCAGCATTTTTTCCTCCATTAGCAAGAAAATCTGCCAGGGTTCGTTAAGGTTGAGTTTAAGGTTACATTAAGTTTTTTGTGAAGGTTGTACGGGTGTCCGGCTGGAAGGTATGTTACTTTGTTTTGTCGCCATTTGGGTAAATATTAGTTTTGACAGTTCATATTGGGCAATCGTGGAGTAAAGACGTAGCAAATGTGTTATTTTTATAAGAAAATCAATCATCGATTACTGTAACGATGAGAAAACTACGTGAAAAGAAATAGCGTACCCACAAAATGCACTATGTATCGTATATTGAATGATTTCGAAGATAGAGAGTCCTGGACCACAACGTACTGAACGATCGGCTGAGAAGATTGCTGCTGTTAAAGAAAGGCCACAGTGGCACTAAGTTGCACTATTTAGTCGCATGTATGCATAAATTTACTAGAATAAATGTTTTTATTTCCACCTGGGCAGTAATCGATTGAAACTCTTCTTCATAATTCCTACAGGAATCGCTTTAGAGAACTACTAACGTCGTACAATTCCATTCAAAGAAATCATCACTTGGGCTCAGAATATAAGCTCGTGCGCGATCGAAATTATAGTCACAGTGATTGAAAAAAGGCTCTTCCGCAATTAAAAATGTTTGCTTGGTGTTTACTGACTTAGGTGAAAGTTATCAATGCATTATAAAAACAAAAACTTCCATTGAGTTGTTTTGATTTAGGACATAAGAGATCGCAAAGTTCTTAACTCGCTCTACACTGAAAACAAGGTAAAACCAGATTTGTGAACAAACCAAATATGTACAGGGATAACTTAACATTTTACTTCTTGGCATTTTATCAAGCAATTTCACCAAGTTTCATTTTTGAACAAATATTGCCATATGATATACATTTGATTATTTGATATCGATTGTTGAAAACATAATTATACCATCAAAAACTTAAATAACCCACCACTGTTTGTGGTGGCAATACTGCGTCAAAAATGCGTGCACGTTTAATATCTGAAGTGGGGAAGCTCCACATTCGATGGGCCAACACAGTCATTTCAGCTGTTTTGTTCTTTCTATGCTCACATGTTTGCTGGAGTTTTTCCAATTTTTTTTTTCATTTTCTGTTTTTATTTTTTTTAGCTTTAGTGCTTCCTTAAGCATCAGAGCACATCGCAGCAGCTACTGTTGCTGTTAGTCGCTAGATGGCAGTCGTGCCGCCAAGTGTCCTCCAAAGAATTTCCTAAAATTGCTGTGCGATTCGCTGTTTTTTTTTGTATTGTTTTATTTTTATTGTGCGCGCTATTTATTGCTGCTGCTGCCGTTGTTGTTGTCGTAGTTGTTGCCTGTGGCGCTTTTGGCATTTGAGTTCATCAGCAGCATCATCATCATCAGCATCTACGTTGTGCGTTTTCTGTTCATCATCAAAGAAATCTTTCACTCATTCATTAGTACACTCATACTAACGCACACATACACATCACTCACCTCCTTGTCGCGCTCTGGCAACGCTGTCATTTATTTGCTGTTGTCGTCGTCGTCATTGTCTTCCTCGTCATCGCTGAAGTCGTCATCATCATCAACATCGGCGTCGTCGTCGTCGTCGTTGTCGTTGCCGTCGTTTGTTGAGGAATAAAAATCAAAAAGATTTCAACGCGAACAGATGCAACGCGCTGTTCGCAGCAACTGGTCGTCGTTTGTTCGTTCGTTCGCTTGCGCTCGTCTAATATCGTTGGTCCAAGTTTTCTTCGAGAGTTTTTCAATTTCATTTTCATCCGTTTCCGCTTTTCGTACGGTTGTGCTTTGTGTCGTTTATTTTTGTGCCGCTGCGTCCGACGTTGATTGTCACATTTTTGTTTTTGCAGCGATTGCTGCAGGACGTGTGTCGACGTAATTTTCGTGCGGTCGTGTTTGAGCGGGTGGTCGGGTGCACGGTTTGCACGTAATTTGCGTGTTAGCCGTTTGTTTACTGCGTGTCGACACGAGAGCACCGGTATTTAGTCGTTCGATCGGTTGGTCGGTCGGTTGTTTGACACCTGCTTGAGGGTGCTCCTGCAGCGACCTTGATATTTGTTTTAATGTGTGCGGTCAAGTGTTGGTGACTTTTAAAAATCAGTACGGAAAAAGGAAAAACTGTGATTTAACAGAAACAGAAAACAGAAAATTGATGAAGTGATAAATTGAGGTTTGGTTATTGATTGTCTGTCCTTTCTTATCTCTTTCTTTTCTCTAAAAATTGGGATTTATTTTGAATATTTTGAAGCGAAAAGTTTTAATGACGGTCGATAAAAGTGCCATAGAACTTTTTTTTTTGAAACGCAGAAAACAAAAAACAAGAGAAGGTCACAAAAAATCTTCAAGGATAAAAAATAATTTCGTTGATATTTTATGTAAGATAAAATTTAAGAAATCTCTGTGAAAACACATCTGACGCAATTTTTTTGATTTTTTCTTTCCCAAAATATTAACTTAGAAATAAAAATTTGATTAATATCATTTTCAAAAAAATAAATTTCAAAATGTTGCCTCAGAACGCCTAAGAAAATGCTAAGGTGACCTAATTTTTCTAGAGTAACAGGTGTTATTACTGATATTTGTAGTTCATACAGAGCTTCGACTTGAGAGTTTTTCTAATAAAAATATAGGAATTTTGTTTCCCTAGGGACTAAGAATGGGTTTTAATCTCTCACCGGTTGTTGAAATGCCTCATAATATACCTTTCGATGAAGTTAGTATAGTTTTCATTGCAGATTAGGTTGACAAAGAAATAATACAAAAATTTGCAATTATCTCTAAATAAAAAAAAATTTCAGAGAGGGAGCTCAAACCTGAAGCGTAAGATCTTTACTTCTACTCAAGAATAATGCTACATTTTTACTTTTTATACAAATGGTTTAAATTTACAACATGTATTCTTTTTTAAAAAAAAAATTAATTATTTTTTATACAAACGAGAAGTTCGTTTCGAGCACTTTTTTCACTTCGATTCAATATATAAGGGTGCAATCCTTAGGGCAACCCAGAAAAATTTGCAGAACAATAGGTAGAGGAAGTTTCTACAATAAACCAACCTTTTGAAAATGTTGGCACTTTTTTGCGATATTTCTAAGTCAATGATTTTGAGCCAGATTTGTCAATCAGTTATCTAGTTTGAAAATAAGGACTCAAAAATTGATATTTCTGTTCATGTTACTAAAACATAGAATAGAACCATCGAATCAGGGGCAAGTTAAAAAAAAATCTTTTGATTAGATATATCGATCGATTAGAGTAGTCCTTGAAGACATTAACCACTTTCCGTCTAACCCTTTCTTTAGGACACTGTTTTCGTATTATTCACCTTCGAAATTTTCCTCAACGACTTTTTGTAATTTTTAAATAAATTTTGTGAAGATCGATTTTAATGTGAGGCTCAGCTATAAGCCTCAATTTTACCAACGTTATAGCAGAGTCGTATACATAGAGTTCCTTTCGAGGAGAATATAGAATGGATTATTCTCCCACCAAGAGAAGTAAAATTATCATTTACGTTTAGTAAAGATTTCTTCTTCTAATGCACCTTAAGTCAAAATGGCTTTTATGGAATCAGCCAAAATTTCTGACTTTACTTCTTTAACGCTTAAGTCCGATTTCCTTCAAATGAAGGGAAGTTCTTAAGAAGCATTTTTGCTCTGGCAACGCTTACATTTATCGATGTGTTAAATACTTTTATTTTAAGTTTATTTTGAAAGATCGAATTTTTAAATACATGTATTTACTAAATCACTTAATTTTATTGTTACAAATTTTACATGCCGAATGAAAAAAAAAAATTGAGCAAATTATACTTTAAAAGAAAATTCATTCGCAATTTTTTGATTGAATATCCACCCTTGCTGCGTAGCGCTATTTTTAATCCAATTTCATCTACGTTTTTGTTGCGCTATTTTCTTTTTTGAAGCTGATGCTGCCTTATGTTGCAGCGAGAGCTGCTGCTGCTGTTGTTGTCGTGTGGCAAATGCGACACTTTAATTGAGGTTAATTAGCAGATTCTACAGGTGGATGGATTCTTAACATGTTACTCTGCTTTATTTTTTCCTTGAAAATGAAAATAAATGGCAACGTTAAATAGAAAATAAATTTGTAGCAAAATTAATTTGTTGAAATTTGTGTCTGACTCACACTTGTTGCGGAAAAAGAACAGACTTTCAGAACAAAAAAAAAGAAAGAAATAAAAATCTTTAAACTGCGTATAATGGGGTCGATAATTTTCAGTGCATTTATATCGCAATTGGTTAAGTATTTATTTTTTAATTAAATTTTCTGTTGTGTTTGAGTCAGAAAGGTATAAACTTACGTTAAATGGATATGATTTGTGTCATTCATTTGCATTGATACCAAAGAGTCTAATAGTTATTTGTTGTTATGTGCACTTTTCATACTTTTTTAATACTTCTTGGAACTTTTGTATATTCATTTCATTTAAATTTAAACTTTTTTGAGTCAAATTATTAAGACTGCAAAATTTAATAAAAATTATTTCTCATTCATATTCAAATGCCGACTACCACTAATGGCATCCTAGCAGCACTTTTAGTCATTTTACAATTTTGTGTTTCAGAAAAGTTTTCAACAAATTAAAAACTCAAATTTAACGCATCAACAAAAGTTGAACCATTACCACTTCCGGAGGGCTCACAATTACAACAAATCAGCATAAAAAGCGCAATTTCCATTATCAATTACGAGCATCAAAGCTTCAAATCCGTAGTGCAGACAATACTCACACTCAAACACACTTACAACTACATTGATGCGATGTATAAATGGAAAATATTTCCAAAAACAAAAAGAAAAAAATACTTCGTCCAACTTTGTGTTGAAAACAAAAAGAAAAAAAAAAGTTTCATAAAATAATTGAAACACGGAAATTGAATGCCGAATGTTGAAATCTTTTTTTTTATATTTTTTTAGTTTTATTTTTGTTTTCAACTACAATTACACATATTTAACGCACACACACTCTTATATGTGTTTAATGTTAGTTAAGCGCCATCTATATGTGACTATCTGGCAAATTGATAGTTTTCACAATTTCCAGAAAAAGTAGGAAAAAGTTTTTTTTCCACTCAGACGCATTAATGGTTTTGAACAAAGTTTCTCCTTACATTGCTTTTAATTTTGGTAAGGTTTATATAGACACGTAAAAGGGAGGAGGGAAAAAAGCACCGCAAAACCAAAGAGAGAAAAGAAATGTTGTAATGTGCAACCAAAGCAGTGATTGATACTTCACTAAGTGCACTTCGGTAATGTTGACTTTAACAATCAGCTTTTGTACAAAAAGTTTTTGGTTAGTTTTGTTATTCTTTTTTTTTTTTAATTTCAATTAAATTCCGTCAAGATTCGTGATTCTTTTTTACTTTTTAAAATGACCTTTACTTATAATATTCGCAATAAAAATCAAAACTTGGCGTAAAATATTACTTTGAGAAGTGTAGCTTAAGTTGTCAGCTTAAGAACCAACTCAATTAAACCAAATGATGATCCATTGATCGTGAAATATATGAAATTATCGTGTAAATTGAAGACAATTAGAGCAATTGTGTTTTGAAATGAATTAAAACATGTGACACAGTCTTCAGTCTTGAATCTAGGCGAGGCATTTAGAGTTATCCCAAGGTTATTGGCGCAACATCTTCCCGTTTCCGACGTTTTTTTTTTCATTTATTGAGCTACTCTTATACTTGATAACTTTGACAGCTTATATCTTTTAATGAAAATTTTTTGTATATAAAATATATTATTTTAGCAAAATATTTTCAATAAAATAAATCGTCAATGTATATCAA
Source organism: Tricholauxania praeusta (assembly GCA_949775025.1). Classification (NCBI taxonomy): domain Eukaryota; kingdom Metazoa; phylum Arthropoda; class Insecta; order Diptera; family Lauxaniidae; genus Tricholauxania; species Tricholauxania praeusta. Next base: position 122,405,316 of record OX459031.1, on the reverse strand, counting down.
TTGATAACTCATTCGGATTAATTAATCGAAATATACATACATTATAATTTTAACAAAGTTTTAATTGCTTGCGGACACAAGTAATTGAAGTTACCACTTAAAAAAGTTAAAAGTTTTTGTTCTTTCAAAATTAAGTTGTTGGGTTCGAATTTGCAATAGCAACAGAAACAGCAGCTACAGTATCAATTAGTTAAACTCGATTTTGAATTTCCAAGAATTGCCAAAAACGTAATTGATTGCCAAATGCTGCACGTTTGGTCAAAAAAAGCGTACGGCGCGCAACTTTGACAGTTTCAATCAAATGCTGGCAATTAAGTGATTGACACGCCATCGCTTAAAATTGACATCAAAAAACATATGTGAGAGAAAGAAAGAGATGGAAAGAGATAGAGCGAGAAAATCTTTTCGCCATTGAACCTTAAAAATTCCAATGTACCAAATTTGTAACAAAGTGTTAGAGTATCATTCGACAACATAGTGTTGCCAATACAATTTGACAAATTGCAAAAGCAAAAAAAAGCAACAAATTTGGAGCGTAAATGCCAAAACTTTTGAAAATGTTGCCCTGCTACCAACTACAGTACTACAGTACAACTAACTGCTGTTTCAAAACAATTTTGTTGTTGTTTTTGATGCTATCGCTAAAATTTCCAAATGTTTTAGCTGAAATTTCCTCTGCAGCAACAGCTGGTGCTTCATCTGGTCCTCTGACGAATAACTTGAGGACAACGAGTCGCTGTTCGACGCGTAAATTCATGTCAATTTTGAATTCAATCGATGATGTTGAGGACTTGGAATTGGATGTGCCAGTGAATATCGCATTGGATAATCGTCAAAAGAAAAGGTAAGTGTTGAGTACTAGATGGCTTAAAAAAGTAAAATCAATTTGGTTCAATTGTTAAAAGCGACTGAATGGTGGAATGTTAACAATGCCAACAAATTGAGGCAGTATCTGCCTAGTGCCTATCGTAGTGAGTAAGAATTTGAAAACATGAGAAATCTCTATTGAGATTTTTAGTACAAGATATTAAAAATACTTAAATGTACAATAATATTCCTAATTATTATTATTTAATAAATTTTTTGTCAAATTAACCTTTTTTCCAAAAAAAAAAAAAAAAAATAAAATGGAATGAAATCATATGCTGATTTTTATCAATTGTTATTTCGTGTGGCTTGAAAATCATGAAGTTCTAAGTAATATAAATAATACGAACAATATCTGCCATTGCATTACCGCTGCGATATTAATTGAAAGCCATTTGAAACTGTACAAGAAGGTACCATAAGCAATCTTATTGCGTCTGCCTTTTAGTTATAGCTATTGAAAAATGTGTGCATAGACAAAATTAGATAAGTGCAAGGGGCAGACGTTTTTGTTGCCGCGTTTAAGAGTTATATTTTTTTTTCAAAATTTTATGATATACGAACTTGAATGATTTCATCATCAGGTAGATTGAGATTATTATAAAGGTTTTGCGTTTTCGATGGCAGACGTTTTTGAGTACTTAAATTCCATAATTTTTCGCACTTTTTTTCGAAACATCGTTTACTGAAATATATTACACAGATTTGCATAAGTTCTAGGTACCGCAAGATAACTGGAAAATATAAACTTACGATATCTTGGACAAAAAAAATAAAAAAAAGATATCGATATATGTAATTGAAAGCGGATTTTGAAGCGAAAGCTTAAGCTTTTCATCTATGTAAATAAATATATTCAGAAAATTGGGTGTCCTTAAATTTAAAATTTGAATTTAACCAAAATCAATGATTTTGACAAATGTAACCCTATATATTTTGAAATAGCAGAGATCTACACGTCTGCCTCTTGTACTTTCAGCTTCTAGAAACAATACTGAAGAGAACGGAATTCTGGAAGAAAACGATATTACTTAATAATTTTTTCTTTACATATTAACAATTGCTGTTATTAAAAATGTGGATGTCTGCCTTTTATACTTTCTCTATCTTTGCTTTGCCATTAAGACAATGTATCAAAGGCAGACGCGATAAAATAGTTTAAAAGTTGTTTTGTGAAATTCAAAATTAATTTAAAAAAATTACACAAAATGTTCACCAATTTTTCAAAAACTAGGTTGCGGTTAAATGAAATGAAATGCGCCCTAATCAAACTTTTCCCAAACTCTGCACAAAAAATATTTATTACCCAAAATCGATACGCCCACACAAAAAAGCACAGAAGAACATAAAACAAATATGACAAATGCAAGAAGGCTCTGCTGAAACAAAAAGCAAAGTGTTGAAGAAGTGGCAACATTGTTTTTTTTTCTTTCTTTATTTGCTTGACATGAAGAATCATTTTGACCTCAAAAGTAGGTTGATGAAAAAATTTCTGAAGAAAACAAAAATTAATCTAATTCTGCCGTATTATTTGGCAACATTGCTGCTGTCATAAAAAAAGCAATGGTACAAAAAAAATGTGGCAAACTTTTCTAATTCATTGCGCTGTCTATCGTAACGACTGACAGTCGGCCTTTGCAATTTGTCACTTATTGCCGCTGACAGACCAAAAACAAAAATGGTTTGCTCCTTTCTTCTTGGAAAGTTAGATTTCTTAACTTCTGATGCTTACGTTGGAAGAGAGAGAGAGAGAAAAAAAATGTAGTAAAATGGAAAAATAGCTGAAAAGGATCGCTTTATCCTTGCTGGCTTTTAACTTTTTTAAGTAGTTGTTTTAAACACGTTTGTTGCTCTCTGCTTCCTTAAAACGTCAGATGTGTGTTGCCTAATATGTTGACTTACGTGTTACTCATACAACGCAGCATCCTTTTGTCTTATTTTTATTTTCTATGCTGCTTGCTAAGTATGAGTGCTCCAAATAAAAACCATGGGGTTGTTCGTGTGCAGGTTTCCTTACTGCTACTGCTGCTGCTGCTGCTGCTTCTGTTGCAGAATTTATGTGCCGTGTTATAAAATATTGTTTTTGGTTTAAAGTTGTGGCAAAAGTTTGTTTATTTGTTTGCTTATGATTTTGTTATTGTGCGTTTACGCTGCACAGTGTGGCAAATATGTTTTTTTCGAAAGTGAAAATTTTTCTACAAATATTAAACGCAAAAAAAAGTTTCGAAGGGAAATTTCAGGTTTTTTTAAAGAACGTACTGCCCTAAAACTGATATGCTCTTTCAGTAAAATTTTTGTGTGATTTACCATTATCTTTTGGCTGCCTTTTGCGCTTAATAGCTAAGAAGGCTAACAGCTATAGAAGCTAAACTCTATTATTATTATTATTCTAAATTTCTTTAAGTCACATTTTTACGTTACATTGAAGATGACTTGCTTGTAAAAAAGTGGAAAAAATTTCGATGGGGGTTTCGAAGAAACTTTTCTGCAACATCGAATCCACATTGTCGATTACTATCATCTGTTATATATCGGACAGGCTCCAGAAACTGTGAAAAGATGAGCACATTTTAGAAATTGAGAAACCAATTTTTTTTTTGTCAGCTGCTGTGTCGATTTCGCTTCACTGTTGAGAATCCTTCATATGAATTGTGTTCATTGTTGTTGTTATGATTTTTATGAGTTCTTTATTGGCTGCAGTGGTTAACCACTTGCTTGGCTTAGTTTTTGTTTGTTTGCACGCGTTCTCTCGCAGTTTTAACAGTTTTAACCATATTATTGCGTTGAGTGTACAAACAGAAAGTTTTGCCATTTTTCATGTAAAAAAGTTCTTTTATTTTTGGCACGTTTATAATTTTTTTGTTGAAAATTTGTTAACTTTTTCCGTTCTCTACCTTTCGTTGTAATTGCTATATGCTTGCGCTATGGCAACCCTTTTTTTTGTAATAAAATGTCTATTACTTTTTTAGGGTATTTCTTTTTTTATTAATTTTATTTCATAAAAAAGGAAGACATTTTTCCTTACCCTCATCAGTGCCGTTTCCTAGTTGTATCTACTACTGTTGTCCTTTTTTTTTTTGGTGCTTTTGTTGTTGTTGTCGCTGCTGCTCGCCACTTCAATTCACTGATGTATTACTGATTGTGTGCAACAACAAATACTACAAGCACAGGAACACGTAGGGCAGCCATATTGAAAGCAACCGGATGCGCATCGACAAATGACGTTTTATGATCTTTCCGTTACGTGAGCGTAAAATGAACATTAGCAAAGAAGGCAAAACGGTAACTTCAATAGGACTTATGTTGCAATAGAGTTGCCATATTTTAACTATTTTTTTTTTCTTAATGATAATCTGTGGTAAACTTATTTCCTTGAGAGTCTTTTGGTCTTTGAATTACTTGAATTAAAAAAAAAACAAAATTTTTTTCTTTCATTTTATTCGTAATAAAAAAATTATTTTTCATTGTTGGTACTAATTTTGCTTGGATTTCGATCACTGTCTTATGATTCACAAAAATTTTGGAAGTTTTCGAGATTTGAAGACAATATTCGTTGGCGGGACTGTTGACTTCAGACAGTTTTTCTAAGGGGATTCTATATCTCTTAAGATGCTCAAAGTATTCTTTTCTGTGGTATTTTCTAAGTATATGCCATAAAAGAATAAACAGATAAAGTCGATCTGCGATCACAAGGCAAAGCAACATAAATCCTTTTTGTAAGCATATGACTTAAACGTTTTAGTTTTATCATTACATATCGACTTAAGCTGTTAGTCCTTGTTTCCAGAAATATATTTTCAGGAAAGTAATTTTGAGCTAATCAATTTTTGAAACAATATTTATGTACATAAGTTTATTCTATATAAAAAATCATTATTTTCTAAAGCTGACTTATGTAGATTTTCTTTTTAAGGATTTAGGTGCACTGAGTTCGAGTCTGTACTACAATTTGCTTTCTTTTTGAGTTATTCAGATCGAAAGGTGTGTAAAATCCCAGAACATTGAGTGCTTTGCGAAATTCCAAAATTTCAAAAATGTAGATATACCTTATCTCTCTCAATTTTTTTGTTCTACTGTACAGTGCATTTAAACTTCTTACTCGCTATTCAAATATTTTCAAAGGAGCCTTATGCCATAATTTCTAATGCTTTAATTCAAATTACAAAGCTTATGCCATGGCTTGCATTTGTGTCAATAATTCAGTGACCTTTTCACGTTCGTTGCGTTCCTTGAATTCCTTAAATAATTTGCATACGCGATAAATGGCAGAATACTTCGGGTTAATACAAAGTTTACAATATTTTAAGAATTCGTAATGCAATTTAAATGAGAAATTTGGAATTTGTGTGATGCGGTTACGAAGTAATCTACGTAAATAGTAAATAAAAAATGTAAATATTACATAAGAGTGTTGAAATCGATTTTATAGATGGAAATGATTGAATTATGATTAACTAAAATCATGACAAAACTAATTCGCAACGTTTTTTTGCAGCTGAAATTAAATTGTAAAAGTCTCATGTAAATTTTCCCATACATTAAATTTGCAAATTTAATGTTAAAACATCTGTCCTTGGTTGTACTATAAAAAAAAATTATCTTGAAAACATATTTCAATTATTTTCTTCATTGTGAGTCAATAAAAATAATTTTTATGAATATTCGTTTTGTGATGCCACATCGACCAACCGAATTGTTAAATGTGGTACATACCTACTATTTATGTTGTCGTACCACCCCTCATGCATTCGTCCAACCAAATCATATTTTGAACGTAATATGAACGCATTTAGTTGCCGCTCAAAAAAACCACTTCGATAAACGATTTCGTCAAACGCAAAATGTTGCCATAAACATGAACGAACGTGCCTTTTTCACAATAAACAAAACAATAAGGAAAAGGCACAACACAAGAAAAAACAACAAAAACACTACGAAAATATAGCAACAATAAAAGCGAGCCTCTCTTCGTTGTGCAGTTGCCACATGTCTGAGATTTTTTGGACCAAAATTTTATACCAAATTTCCCAAACATGAAGAAAATTTTACCATAAATTTTTTTTTTTTAAATAATAACCATTACTTAGTAAAACACTTTAGAGGTCTTCACACGTAGTCTTGGTTTTGTGTTAAGTTGTTGAACTGCATATTGTTGGAAAGCACTTGAATTTAAATAGAAAGTTACCTGTTTCGGTACAATTGTACCAAAGTGGCAACTGTGCTTAGTTGGCATAAAAAATTGCCGTCAACTGTTTGTTACAGCAACCAAGCGCAATGAAATGAATAGCCATAATTTGCCACAAATGATGTTGTTAATTGGTTAAGCACCCTGTATTAAGCGACTACTTTGCCAATACAAATTAAATTTTAATTGAAGCCAACAAAGATGATGATGTTGTGTACAGAGAAATAAGAAATGAAATAATTCGAAATGAAAAAAGGTGTTTATGTCAATGAAAAATGGGTGTGTAGATAAAAACGGCGTTAAAATTAATATTTAAACGTTAACCATAGTTGTAGTGAGAATATTTCGACTTATCAGTTTTGGATAAAGGAGCCTTATAAAACTCAAAACACTCTTCAATGTAGATGTTTCAAAACCGTCTGTTATATTTTTTTCTATGTGAAGCTTGAATCTAAAGTGACCATTGTGGTTTTACGAGAGAGCTAATCAAAATGTTTTTTTATGGAGTTTGATTTGATTTTCAGCTCTAAACATGAGAGAAAGAGCTAACCTTTTGACAGGGAATTGGGCTGAAATAGAGCTTATTCGAAGAGCGGTATGACCTCGCATTATAATAATGTCAAGTTGAGTGTTTTTCGGCCCAATACTACCGTTAAGATCACCTATTGCAATTAAAATATTTACTTTTAGAACATTTTAAAAAAAATCTGGAAAATCTTTAAATATGCTCGATTTGAGGTGATTTTCCTGTAAATATTTTCGATTGCAGATTATTTTCCATTAAGGTCCTCGAAGTGAGTTTATTTTTGGAAAATGTTTTGTTTACTCATTAATTTGAAAAAATTTGAAAATCAGGGTAGAAAGTTGACATTTTTCAGAACGTCCTCGATTTTTTTCTTGTTCATCTGATAGTTCTACGTATTTTTTTTGACTCTACTCTGTAATCTTGCAAAATTAATTGCTCTGAAATTGGTTCCCCAGACAACAGACTCTTTTAAGTTGTGTCAGCAGGAACCATGCAACTGCTCTGCCGGCTCGATTTGGTTTCTTTTCCAGCACATAAATTGCTGTTTTAACTTAAACTTCATTAATGTAAGAAATCTAAAAAGCTTAAAAAAATAGATTTATAAAAAAATGACTAGTAATAAAAAATTTAAACATCAGCAAAAAATTTTATAAAATGAAACTAACTATCAAAGATTAAATATTAAAATAAGATGCTTTTGCTGCAATCCGCTCCGCAGAAAAGACGAAAGCCTTGCAATTATTTAGTGTTAGGAATTCCTAAGAAAAAAGTTTAATTTGTTATGTTTTGTTGGCGCCAAACGATGCAATGATTTTTCAACGAACAACATAAAGTGCACAACAACAAAAAAAAAAAACCTAAAAATAAAACTGAAACAGCATTTGCAATAAACAATTTTATTGAATTTCAGCTCGAATGACAACTCACTTTAATGACAACAACAACAACAGCAACAATAAATACAACAGCTATGGCAACAGCAACATATTTTTAAACCATTAACTGCGCAACAACATGTTCAAGATCATTGAACAGCTTCCCGCGTAAAATGACACGAACTTTTGCCATTATGGCAACACCATCACTAATAACAACAATAAGAAACGCATGTTGTGCACAGTGCTGCCAAGTTTTATTTTATTGTTTTAGCTTTGTGTGTAGTAGCGACAGTATACGAAACTATGAATGAAAGCAGCAAGATCAAACATGCGATCAATCGATCGTTTAGTTTGTGTTGTACGAAAGTTTTTGTGTGAAATGGTTCGAAAGGAACACAACAAAAAAAACTTTAAAACCGGGCCAATAAACCATAAATATTTATTTTTACGATTTGTTTACAAATCATTGCAAATTGTTGTTGAAGTGGTTTTATTTTTTGCTTTATAGGTTCTTTTGATATCTTCACATAAATGGTTTGCTATCTCAAGCTGACCATATGAGTTTTTTTTTTCCAAAATGCAAACGAGGGGCTTTGACCCTTAAGCCTTATTTTCAACTCCTTTTTATTTTATTTTCATATTTTTTTTGTAAAAACTTTCTGCAAGATTGCTCAATTTCGAGCCTAATGTTATGTTATGCCTTGCAAAATAATTCTCATTCTTGAAGTGAAACTTCTTTAGCAAGGAATTGATTTGAAATCAGGTGTGTATACTGAAACGCAAAGAGCGACACAATTTTTTCTTGTCGCACTTTTACTTAGTAGTTTTTTCCTCAAAGGTAAGGCTTAGTTGACGGGATCTAGAATAGCTACAGCAATAATGATATATAAAATTAAAGTACTCATCGAGCAGAGTACCCGAAAGGTATCAGTATCGACTTTGGGCAAGCAATAGCTGAGATATAAGCGTCAACTGCAAAAGACTTGTCATAGCTAGGGAAAAAAAATCTACATAATATTCTCTCTATTTCTCTTATTGTAATTGCTTCCCAAGCAAACGTTGTTGTTGTCTCATTCTATCGCAGTTAAGTTTTCTAAAGGTTTTACTTTTACCACGTGTGAACTGCACACATAATTCTTTTTCTTTATATTTCCGTGTCAAGCATTGCTGAATGGCCACTTAAATGTTAGGCCAAAAATGTTTCTTGACTTAAGTTCGGAAATTTTCGTTGGTGTTCCCCACTCCAACACTAGTTGCACATTTTAGAAATTCCAGTCTGCATGAGCTATAAGTATCATCTTCAAACGTCAAGTTCTAGTGCCATATCGAATTAGCGATTGATTTTATTTGAAAGTCTTCCTGTGCCGACTTATGTCCGGCTAAGCTTGTAATCTGACATGATTGAATAATTTAATCATTCGCGTTGACAACGCGTCCATGGTGGCAATTGTTTCATTTTCTCGCCCAACTGTGCTACCGCTGGAGACCTTCAAAAAATTCAGCAAAACCAAATGGGTTCAAAAAAACTGATGCTCTGAACAATTACTTAAGTTCAGCCAAAAAATTATTAATTTTGATGAAGAATTTTCTATTGTTAATAAAACCTAAAGTGAAACTTCAATACTGTGAAATATTCTGAACCAGCATAATGCCTAATTTCCATGTGATCTTTCTTGAACTTATCTTATCAAATATCAGGAAGGACATCCCATGCTATAAAGATAGCAAATGTATGCTATTCACTCTCGCATTCTACAAGCGCATTAGGTTATGCTCGCATGCTTTTTCTTTCTTACAAAAATTTGATTTGATATCCCTGATATGGGATCAAGAAAGATAGCATGAAAATTAGGCTTAATCATCGTAGAAAAATATATACTAAATAGGTTTGATTTTATCACTAATGAAAGTCTTTTAAAAAAATATATGAAAAATTTGGATCCATACACAATATGGGGACTTTTTTAACTATATAAGAAGAGAAGTTTTGCTACTACGTTACTGTACAGAAAGGCTTATTAAAATTGTTCATACATATGTAAGTGAATTATTTAATTGTTCAAATAAAAAAACACAATTTACATATCATTTTTATAAACCGACTTCATTGTTACGCTACACACTGAAAGTGTTTATTTTATTGACATCAAACTGCAAACGATTTTTGGATTTTTAACAAACTCCCTACTACATCATAGTACCATTGTTATTAACTCAACATTTGTTTGCACTCAAAATAGAAAATCACTCAACTATTTAAATGGCCATCGTAGACATTTTGGCGACGTTTTCAAAGAAAAAAAAGAAAGGAAGATATCTTCAATCTATTTTCATATGCACTGGCATGTGTATGTTTTTCAAAGATTTGCTGCTATTCGAAAACCACTCTTTTTCTATATTTTATTTTGTCTTTTAATGCCGCAGCGTGCATTTTTTTCCTTAGCCAAAGTAGCAAAAGTAATCACAGGGAAAAGCATTGGGCCATTATATTAAAAAATATTTTTTTTCGTTGGTTGCCAATCTATTTTTGTGTCTTTTCACTACATATTTCTCAGTACATTACGGCATTGATTTTGAGTTTCAGCTGCTGCTTCTACTGTATACACTGAGATAAAGACAAAAATTATAAACTTAATTTTTATATACTTAGTACATTTAGTCTTCTCTAATTTTCGAACGACTCTTGGCGTTAGACGAATAACCTGCTGTATAACAAGATGCTTTGGAAATTCGAAAGCATAAAGAAATAGTGAACCAATCTACGTCAATTTTGAAATAATTTTCAGTGTATTGCGAACTTTTTGCTTTTGTTTTTATTCACTACTAAACATAAAAATAGAAACTTGATTTTTTTTTTAATTTTTTCGAGAATGAGTGCAATTTTTGTTTGATTTGTGGTTTTGTTTTGTTTTTCCGCTCCATTCAATTTGCCATATGAATTTCGAATTGTTTGTGATGACGATTTTCGATTGAACCCAATTTATTGATATTTAAATTTTATCGTAATTGTAAAATAAAAATTAAATTCGGTTGTTCTCTTAGGAAAGTACAAGCCTTTCAACTTACGAAACAAAGCTCTTCTTACATTGATGTTCATATTTTTTAATCTTTCCTATAACAACCATTGAACGATTTTATCAAAATTAAGAAATTGCGCCATCAAGATATCCTTAATGCAACAAAACTCAGATAGAGGCAAATATAAACTCGAATAATTTGAAAATATAATAAGCGGCAGCTTCAGTGGGTGGAAAGTTACTTCCCTCGTTTGAAAAATCCCAGCTTAAGAAAGAAGTATTTAAGTGTATTTGATTTCCTAGGACTTTTCTGTTTATTTATCAAGAAAAACGTTACTAAACGTTTTCCGGACTCCCCTCAAAATAAGTTTAAATGTTCCCAAAACTTTTTGGGTTCTTCCCAATTTCTAGGTTTTTTAGGAGATCTTCTTCATAGCCTTGATTTTCTTAGAGCCCTCGTTAGTAAGTATTAAGTATCTTAATGAGAAAATAATAAGTTTCCTGAGATTTTAGACCCGTTCTGTCTTGTTTAAAAAAAAGTACAACAGAACAAATTCGAGTCTTAAATTTTCAAGGCTCGCCTTTTTTACTTAATTTAAAATAAATATAATTTTTAACAAAATTTCCAGAGGTAACTTAGTCATAATAAGAGTAAACAATTCTTCTTTTAACTGGAGTAAATCGTATTCCCTGAATAAAATTAATATTATGCGTCGTCATATCCGTATCGAGATTCTTATCTGGATGTTGCCTCAGTTTTGATAGTTTGCCCCTTAACTTCGGCTTAGCGTGCAAGCTTTCAGGCTTAGTTTTAGTGTTATGAAACCGTTTTGTTTTGTTTGAAATTTTCTTAGCTTTCTTGAGTGATTTCTGTCTTTTTTCGGCATCAGATTTCCCATCAAAAGCCGTCTTTTTACCGCAAGGTGCAAAATACCAATATATAAAAACCTCTCCAATCAACAACAGAATGCTGCACGTAATGCCAATTATAAAAATAGCGAAAGGACCTTGAAGGTGATCGGTTGTCAAAACAATGGCAGCTTCTGTAGTGAGAATTTAGATTTTTCAGTATTCTATTTGTAATTAACAAAGCAGTCATGAGCTCACCCTGAAAATTTGGTCGCATTTTCGCAATTCGATTTAGTATTGTGTTATTATAAAGAAAGTCTCTTTCAATTTTTGCAAAGATACCATAATCGCGCATTGCTCTAATTTTCCAATTGAAATCAAGTAGAAACGGGAAGCCTGGTTTCATTATCATCTGTAAAGGGCTGGAGAAAACATTATGTGGGAATGCAAAAACACTGTCCGAGATGTTGTGTTGTAAAATGAAATTGCGGCTGCTGAGAATAACGCGTTCACCACGTCGCACTGCGTCGAGATTTTCTGATTCAGGCTCAAAATATTGAGAAAAGTTATATCTATTAAATATCCACATATCATCATCATTTTCAAACCAATCACGTTGCTCTTCGTTGCCACCTTGAAAAAAAAGATAATTTCGAAAATAAAGTGCGTAAGACTCCACGATTCTGTTGTAAAACTACAAACCAAATGGTATTTTCTGCTGTACAACCTCATCTATTGCATCGATTTGATGTAGATGACCTGGATTTGAGAAAACCGAAATCAAAAATGATGTATATATGGCAACCATATTCAAGCCATAAAGCGTTAACCCTAAAAAGAATATTCGCGAAGAAGTGTAGAGTGGCCGCTCAGCCACTGCATGGCCAATGGTCACGCTGATGGCATTGATGCAGGCTAAAGAGATCTCCTTGTGTCGCAACGGTTCTGGTAACATATTTACGAAAAAATACCAAAAGAACCAACTGATCAGAATGGTTAGAATAACGCACCACCATGTCTCATATTCAAATATCGAATATAGCGCTATCCAGGGTGGACGTGGATCTGCCAGTTTTACAAACCAAGTAAAACTATCACTGAGATAGCAGTCTGTAACCCAAAAACTATCCAATACCTCATCATCCGGATAGAAACCGCCTATTATAAAGTCACAATAGCGTTCATTGAGTTTAGCCAAAAGTCCTGTCCAATTACCATCTTCAAGCACTCCGCGACTTTCATGCTGGCAACTTTGATTTATCTGAAAAGTAAAAGAAACAGTTTTTACTTTGCTAATTCCACACTGAAAGCGAACTGTGAAAGTCCGATAAATAAAAAACCAACTTACCTGAAAATTTAGTCGGTTTCTTATAAAACCAATAATTCTCAGTTCTTTTCCTCTAATGCAATCCTCTTCCACATAAGGTGCCGATATAGTAGCGCACATGTTAAAGGTACAATTTTGTAGATTAACATTGCTGAAGTACTTGCGCAACAAAGCATTTACAGTTGCCTCATCGGGAAATGCAATGCCATCTCTACACTCACCAATGAGACGCAAACGCACCGTACGGCACTCCTCGTTATTGAAGTACTCCATAGTCCAGAAATTGTATGTTGTAATGTTTGTGGAGAACAGCACCGAAACTCGATTTATATAATGAATTTCTTGCAACTCAGTAAAAATCGCCCTTACAATACTGCGTTCATCGTCACGCCTGAGGACGTTGCTAAAAAGCACCAAAAACTTTGCACCCGGATTCCATGAACGCATATGACTCACGTAATTGCGCATCAGATATTCAAGCCGGGCCACATCATCGATGACAAGAACGTAACAGTCAGCCAACAAAAGTGCGCCACCTCCCATTCTGTATACAACATACGGATGTGCATCAGAAATTACGCGTAATTGAAAAAGTTGACGCGATACGACCCGCTCGCTGACAGCTTCATTTAGGAGCTTGAGGAAGCCTTCTTGAATTTGTGCCGCTGGTGTTGTCATGTTGACGACACCGGACAACACCATATTGTAGGAACGCGTATATTTTTCGACATTTGGAAAGTAGATTCTGCTAAATGTGTCGAGACATTGTATGCCAGCGTTCCAGGCAGTAGGCCCGATTTCGTTAGGCTTACGCAAATAGATGACTTCATTAGCCGTTTGCTGATTAGGATTGACAATGGCAATCGCAGGTGGTGGTCTCAAACAGGCGTAGACGTAGAGTATAAAAATCAATGGTTTCATTGCTTGCTGATTTTGTCCTCGAGGAGTGATGTGTGTTGCACGCGGCAGCTGCTGTGTTCGAAATACTTGGGGTTTCAAAGTGCTGGTGGCTTTTTATAGTGGTGCAACACCATGTGCTTGCATGTGCGCTTATTTGCATTTTCGGCTGGTTAACAGCAGAGTTGGTCTTGAAAAATTGTCATGTTTGTATTTCTAATTAAAGGATGAAACATCAACATGTTGCGTCGTCAAAGTTATGGAAAATGTGCAATCGCGAGTTGTGGTGAATATGGCTTGGTGAAAACTGTAAATAGAAAAGAAATATTTGTGTTATTCATAGGCATTTTTTATAAGGCACGACATGCAAGATTGCAAGAGTTGCCACCTTATGGAAATTTTTTGACTTTTTTTTAGATTTCACGTTGAAGTCTCTTGCATAAATCCATTGAATATTGCTGCCTCTTTTTTAATTCCTAAAATTTGACAGTTCACAACTATGAGACAAAGAAGAATTTATTTTACAGGACTAAAACTTTAAGCTTTGACAACGAGTCGGCATTATTTATAAATAGACAGTGACGAAACGGTTCCATCCTTTTTTAACTCCCAGAACACAACGTTTTGCAAAGGTTGTGTGGAGGGGCTGTTCAGAATAATTTTTTTTCAATATAACACGTTGCCACGCCTCCAACAAAAATACGTTTTCACTGCTAAATTGATGAAAATGAACGGATTTTGATGAAATTTTGTTCGGAGATAAATTGAACCCTAAGAAAGGGTATTAAAAACTGTAATCTTTTAATGGGCGGTTCCATGCCCCTTACAGGAAAAAACGTTTCCATTGCTAAACTTACATACAGATTTTGATGAAATTTAGTACAGAGATAGAAAAATGCTGAAAAACAATATATGTTTTTTAATGGTAGGTGCCACGCCCCTAATCAGGAGATATCTTTTCTAAACTAATGGACCAAGTTTCATGAAATTTGGTGAGAAGATAGATTGAACCCTAAAAGAAGGCATTTGTTTTTAAGTGGGTGTTGCCACGCCCCTAACAGGAAAATATGTTTTAATGACAAATCTAATTGACTGATTTTGGTAAAATTTGGTATGGAGATAGATTGAACCCCCTGGAAGGAACAGAGATAGAGATGGGGTAGTATGATACGATGGTTTTTTATTTTTCGAAAATATAACAACAAATTTTAATTTTTTTTTTAATTTTTTAATACCAAAAAGTATTTTTTTGTTTTTTTATTTTGTTTCACTATAATGGTTGAATTTCAGTCACTGGGCTCTAGTTAGTATAATTTGTGAAATAATGTTTCTATACAAAAATGTCAATAATGAATCAAATTAAAATACAATAAAAAAGTATTATACTTTTCGGGCACTTTTCTACTTGCACTTTAATTTGAAACAAATATTTCGTTGTTTAAGGTACAATGACATTAAAACTCTTTAGTTCAATTATTTGATAAGAACTCTCTTTTACATTTCCTTGAATAGTAAAGAATAAGTGCGGGAAAGTAGTCTTCCGCCAAGTGCATTTATGACTTCCGACTTAGGCATATTAAACTACTTCGCATATATGATATGCGGAAGCAACCATAGCGACGCCATCCATTATATCTTCTTAAAGAAATTTAAAAAAAAAATTAATGACAATAGCAATAAAATTTCAACCCACATACGTATTATACTCTCAAAAGAATTGTCATAAAATTTGAAATTTCAGAGCAAAAACAAAAAAAATAAAAATGACACAAGGGCATATGAAAAATGCACAGTAGCGCCATTAAAACTGCTGCTGCTGCTTCTGTTGTTGGCTGCTGTCTTTAAGTGCATTTTAATATTTGGCAGCATTGGTAATAAAATATGCCAAAATGACGCATAACAATGACAGCAACAACAACAACAACAGCACAAAATTTGAAAAACAATAGCAACAGCAATAACGACACTTACGTTTCACTTAAGTGTTGTCGTCATCATAGCCATCAACGACGCCAACTCCGCCACCATATTGAAAGATAATTTTAATGTGATTTTATAACGTTGATTTTTGAGTGCAAAAAACAATCCAGCCTACACTGAGATGCCTTTAAGATAAACCAAAAAATACAAAAGAAAATGGAATAGTTTTATTGTCCTTTTTAATGTGCGCTGCTGTTGGTATCACTGTTTGTCTCCGTGGCTGTTTGTTTTAAGCTCTATCATGTTGGCAACATGTTTATGTATTTTATTTAAGTAGTTGTTGCCTTACCAACCAACAACCACTTCAGGTTCTGTTTCCGTTTTGTGCGCAAGATGTCAAGTGGGCAAAAATGGCGGCAAGTTAAAAATAAAATCGGAAAAACATGAGCTAAAAACGCACGAAAAATTCACAAACAATAGTTGTTTTTTTTTTTTAAATTTTAATGATTAAAAACAAAAATTATCAAATTACGAGATGTAAGAGAGTAAAAGCTGCAATTTCTAGGATTAAAATCACAAAAAAATGATAAAAGTTTAAAAAAATATATCAGCTTCTAATGCCCTTCAGTTTTTTTAAACAAAATTCGTCTTGACACCGAAAAATTCTTTCCCTCACTACTGAAAGTGGGAAACAAATCGCTAAAATGGATCAAAAAACGACGCATAATTTCAAAAGAAACTAAAAAAAAAAAAATTTATATAAAAAAATTTATTACTAATAAAAAGTGCTAAAAACAGTGGCTAAAAGACTTCTAGTGTATTCAACTTTTTGAAGTAAAATTTAGTTAATTTAAACTTTCAACAAAAAATGCAATTTTATGTGACATTTTTTGTTTCATTATTCCCACAGTGCATCATAAAACATCAGACAGCAAAGAGTATTCTGGTCCTGTTTTAATGCGTTACTCGCTAATGTAGTGAGTAATCGCTTTTTTTTCTCCTTTTTGTACTCCTTTTACTTCGCCTTGCTTAATTTTTGATGCCAAACATTTATGGAAGGGCTTGTGGTGGTTACATTTTCTTTCTGCATGGTTTTTCTTACCCTGAAACCAACGCGTAGTCAAAAGGATATTAAACTTTTTTATGCGGCTAGACATAAGCATTGGCAGCATTACTGCCGTCATGGTTTTTAATGACGACTTCCTTCTCTCAAACGGCTCGGTTCTTTTTCTTTGTCTTTTCTTCAAATATACGAGCGTAAATTTTTTTTTAAATAATCTATCTACGCGTATCTGTTTGAAACTATTGTAGCCAATTTGTGCAAAATTTATCGAAACACCCACATACTATATTGTGTGTCAAGAAGACTTTCAAGCACAATGATATTTGGGAAATTGGCACAGTCAAAATATTTGCCTCATCCATATATAAATAGGTAGTGGCAAAACAGTTCCATCCCTTCTTAACTGCCATAACAAGGTTGTGAAGTGGAGCAATGCAGAATGTAATTTTTTCCAATAGTAGGCGGTGCCACGGCTTTAACAAGAAAATAGGCTGCCACAGCTAATCTAATAAATCAATTTTGATGAAATTTTGTAGGTAGATTGATAAAGTTATGCGAAAAGGTATTCGAAACTCAAAAATCTTTCAATTGGCGTGGCACCGCCCCTAATAGAAAAAATGATACGGCTACACTGATTTTGATTAAATTTGATATGGAGATAGATTGGACAAAGATTTTTGTCGTAGTGGGGAGTGCCACTCCCCTCGATTTTTATCCGTTTTTTATAAAAATGCATGAATATATCTGCAAAGATTGAGAATAAGTGAATCACTTTCGTTGTATTCTAAGAGAGCAAAAGGAACAGCGTTAAACTAAGTTTCTTTTGAAATTCAAAAATCTTACTCTCACTTTTAATAAATTTTACTTTTATTTATTGAATTTTTTTTTCCAAACCTTAAGCAACTTTGACTGTAAATGTTCTTATTGCTATCCTGAAAAGCAACGAAAATTATTGACTCATTTTCGATTGTTGCTAAAGCAAGTATGCTGTTAATAATGTGGTATCAGCTTAATCCAAATTCTATAACTTTTCCACAGAAGGATTAAATTTTTATGATCATAGTACATTTTACTAAAGTACTTAGTTTTTTTTTAATATTATAGAGTGTTAGTTATGCCGCATGGCAAAATGTCACAGTAGTTGCATTTTTTATTATGAAATAAAAAATTGAAAATGAAAATCAAAATATTTTCACACTTACACAATCAAATAAACGTAATCATATTTTCACTGCCGCTGTTGCTCTTCCTCTTGAGGTTGTGTGCCGTCTTATGGCGCGCTTCCGTTTCCGCTGTGACAGCATTTGCCTTTTCTATTGCTGCAATGCCACGAAATTAAATTACGCTTTCTTCGATTTTCCATTTCATTCATTCAATTTCTCTCGCTCTTTCTTGTGCTCGTACATTCTTAAGAGTCACCGTAGTTAGCAAATCAAGCGTAGCATATTTTAAAATAAATATTTCGTAGAATTATTCTCTCTTTTTTCTAGTGGAATTACAAAATAATAAACAGTCGGATTTGAAAGCTGAAATTCCATTTAAGTAGGAAATGAAATCCACTTCTTTTTCCCCCCTTTGCTGTTTTTGTTGGCATAGCTGCCAGCGGCAAATTTAATATGCTTATTTAATAATAAGCAATTCTTTGCTTTGCAGGAATGCAAATATTTTTGTCCTTACGTTGTCCTATTATCCTCGACTTAAGTTGATTTTGGTTTGCTCAGTAGTGGAACTGAAACTCGATGTTGTTTTGTTAAGATTAAAATTGTTCAAAGCAAGATAAAAGCTAAACAAAAATTTCAGAGCAAAGTTTCGTTTGCCAAGTGGTAAAGTGTATCATTGTGGTCAAATAGATATTGCAGATGTTGGAGAAATATCGATGTTTGTTTTAAAACTTTAACAGTAGACTCTTGAATTTAGTGCCAAAATACAAAAATAAATAAATTAAGGAATGAAGCTATTAAGCAATCAAGGCATCAAGATGTCACCAAATAATCGAGAATCCAAAAAATTAAAAATATTAAAATCTTCAAAAATTATGAAATCTTTATCAAAAATGAATTATGGACAATTAATTTTTTGAAAATATCCAGATAAATCGGTATTTCATACAACGCGTAAGGAAGAGCTAACTGAGAAAATTGTAGATAAATTTAGTTTAACTGGCTATGTAGTACAGATCCTAAGAGTCCTGAATCTGTTTTCTCCTTGCGAATATCAACGAATTTTTAATTGATACCAACAACATTAGTGCGGACTACCAACTAAGTTATGAGCATTCTTAATTTTTTTTTTGTTTGCCAACAAAAATATGAATCAACCTTCGATGTACTCAAATGCCGAAAGGTGGGTGCCAGCAGTATGGCAGGAAATTATGTTAAAAGGAAATTAAAACAACTTCCGCATGGCAGCAGAATTACAACTTGGGCAAAATACTTACAGCAGCTAAAATATGTAGGAAAAACATTTGATAGCTAAATTTTAATTTAGGTAGGCTGCATGAGAAGCAATGTTTAAGAAATAAATACTAACAATACAGTGAATTAAATACTTAAATTTAAAACAAAGGCTGCGAATGCAGTCTAATTAAACCCTCCAAATAGAAAATTAACTTTTAAATTAATTTATCAAATTGCACTTCAATTTAGGAGTTGGAGTATAGGCAGGGGGTAGACTGACCTCCCTATGGGTTGAGAAGTATTTTATTTTTTCTTGACAATGTTACTTCAATCCAATTTGAAAAAGTAGACTATAGGGGTGATTTTAACCCTCTCATAATTTTCTTTATCATAAATTTTGGTTTAATTTGGACTTAATAAACCATAATTGTGAATTAATGTTAAAAAAGAGGATTTAATTGGATTTTTCTTGATTATTTTTGAAGTTTTCGCAAAAAAAAAAATACCTAAAAAGGGCGTTTTTTACATGTTTGAGGGTATGGCAAATATTTTAGAAATCTCGATTTTCGCAATCAACGACCTAAAAACCATATAAATAGGGATTATAAAAGTAGTCTCTAATCGTTAATCATCTCCGACACCGAAATTCACGATATTACTTATCTTAAATGCTTGTGGCGGTTTGAGGGACCTCTAGAACACCGATGAGCAAAATACAGAAAATGAGCCATTTGTAGCTCATTACAACAAACACGTCGCTTTTCTTAAGAACAATAACAAAACAACAAACACATGCACTTACTACTGCGACACATATTTTTAGCGTTGTAGTTTTTTTTTTACCACACGCCATGCACGGGAATTGTATTATTGTTATCAGATAAGAGCAGAGAAACAATAATTCGCACAGTGAGGACAGCTTATACTGTTTCGTTTGATCAGTGTACTTTTATCTCTCTACACTCATGTTGTTCTGGTTGCTATCGATATTGAATTTATGGTAGGCCTTTTTTCTGTTGTAATTGTTGTTTTTGTTGTAAGTGGCTCTTACTTCCAAAATTTTGCCCATCTATGCTATTTTTCCTCATTTGCTCAATTTTCGTATTATGCCCACCGCTGCTCTGGAGTGTACTTAAAAAATTTAAAAAAATTCATACTGGTTTCGGAGGATATATAGAACAATGTACTAGAAAGAGAACGAATGTTATTAACTTTTTTTTCCAAAACATACTACATATAATGTATATAATACCAGACAAATATTTCAGCTTTATTTTTTTTAGAAGTATAGTATATAATTTGGAAAGAAATGCCAAGCTTAAACCAGATTATATTAAAAAGATTGATATTTTAATATCATTACAACTTCAACTTCATCTTTACAACAACGAGCAGCACAAACATCTTGCCCCGACGACGTCGTCACTTATCATTTTTGACATATTATGAGGATGTTAAACTGTGGCGTAAACATTACTCACACAGGCACACAAGCTTTACAATATGTCGTTCACACAATGCTCATGTGACACTTGATGGCACAACAACGGTCGCCATATTGTCTTCCACTGGCAGTTGCAATATTGTCGCAAATTATGAAAACATTTCAATTTAAATGCAATACTTTCAATGGTAATAACTTCATCAATAATGGCAAATTCTTTTATACACACATACAGACATATGTAGTTATGTACTTATGTACATTAAAGAACAATATCATGAAAACAACAAAACAAAAAAATGTAGCGACATTTTGAGAAACTTCTAGTCGGCAGCAACAGTAAGGTAGCACCTTAATATTCTGTAAATTTTCAGTCGAAGCAACAGCAAAACATCAAAATAGTGACACTTCATTTATATTTTATTTGTTGTTGTTGTTCAGTTTGTTTTTGTTGTCATATTTCAAAAATAATGAAGCTGTTCCGTGCTGTTGTGCTGTCATGGTATCGATGGGAAGTCGTTACAAGGACAGTTTAAGGATTTCATCAGTTTCGTCTTTCGTGCTCGCAGGCGCCCTATAATGCCCACGATGCTCTGACCTAAAATAAGTTACACATTTCGTGTTATTTTAAAGTCAGAACTTTTTTTTTTATTCACAAATTTATTCCGAGGCTTTTAAGCACAAAACTTAATAATTTTCTAAAAAAGTGTTACTTTGACAAAGGAAGTGACATTTTTTTAAACTAAGTTTGCCTGAAAATTAGACATGAAAGGGCCCCGCAACAACAGACACCCAACCCTAAATGCTGTAGGCTCGAACCGCAACTGCACCTTAGTGATGTATTGATGGGAAAAGACGATGAAAAAATCTGAAAATTTTGTAGTTTATTTACTGTTATTAAAAAAGTAAAAATAAATCTATTACTATCTCAAATTATCCGGGTTGTCACGTTGAAAAGTGAAAAATAAAAAAAAATATTTTTTATCCCAACTGATAAGAAATAATTTTTTTGTTCGGAAAAAGTTCACAAATCTTTTTTTTTGTGGTCAGCAATATTAAATATTAAAATGGTAAAAACTTCAACTTTAGTGTGCGAAAACCTTGATGACCATTTTTTCGCTCGCGAATCAAAAATTTTCATCACATGTCACAAAAATCGTCCAATTCCCAGCTCTTTCAGAAATTTTATAGTTTCTAGCAGGCCCCTCTGACGTAAAATTCCAGGCTTGGCAACCTTAATCATTATTTTTTTGAAACTTTTGTTTATTTTTTTGTAATCTCGAAGAATGTTATGAATTTGAGGTTCATAAAAAATGCTTAAGACTTAAGACTTATTTTAGTTAAAGAGCGTTACGCAGGTAAAGATTAATTACAATTTAGAAATTTTATACAGAATATCTCCTGAGTGTCAATAGAGTCGAAATTAGGACCTAACTTGCAATTTTTAATAAGGAATTCAGCAAAAAATGCTTATAGCGATTTTTAGGTATCTGGTTAATGAGTCTATATGGATATTTATAAATAACATAAGTTATTAGCAGTCGTCCTAACTAAGTTACGAAGGCATTAAGGATCAAAAAATTACCAAAGTGTAAATCAAAACTTAACCAATGACTCAGATAAAAAACATAGCCCAAGAAAATAATGAAAAATTCTCTTAATTAAATTGAGATTTAAAAGAAGAACTCTTTATTAATCCATCTTACACTTCGTTAGACTGCCTTGTACATTCATTCATTTATCAAGCAACATTTTGCTTAATGATAGCAACTTTGGTTAATAGAGCAAAGTACCAAAGACACCCGGAGGTAGAAGTAAAAAAAAGAAACAAAATAAAATTAACATGAAAATTATTTCAGTTGTAATTTTTTTAATTTCTTCTTCACTCTTTACTCATCGTTTATCGCGCTTTCCTGCTCGTTTATCTTATCGTAATTTTCAGCACACTTGCAAATAAGGATACGCCAGCAACTTGAGAATTCTCAGCGATAAGTCTAATGGCAAACAATAATTTCCGCATATATTGCGAGCAGAAATGAAAACATTTTTTACACTGCGTTAACCAACAAAAAAAACGGATCTTCAGTTGCTGAATACCAAGCACTGAAATCGTGGATATGTGCGAGTAAGCGTCGGCAAGACAACAGAATGTAAATAAATATGAGAAGAATTTAATATGGAAGCTTGTTGCCATTTTTATTTGCAACATTGTTTGTGCTTAAGTGGTGGCAGCAAAGTAAGCAACAACAACAACAACAAAAGCTATGGATATCTGCAGGATAATTGGTGCCGTGCAAAATAAAAATGCTAAGAAAGAGATGAAATTTTTCACAAAAAGGCGCAAACAAAAAGTGACAGTGGAAGAAGCTAAAGTACAAAATGGTTTAAGTGGAGACAATTTCTTGGAA
The DNA here is from genome assembly GCA_949775025.1 of Tricholauxania praeusta. NCBI lineage: Eukaryota > Metazoa > Arthropoda > Insecta > Diptera > Lauxaniidae > Tricholauxania > Tricholauxania praeusta. The sequence continues at coordinate 122,382,539 of OX459031.1, read as the reverse complement.
AAGTTACAATTTATTTAACGTCCTAAAGTGTTTCCTGCGTTCGTCGTTTTTTTTTTATTAAAATAGCAGCGGCTACAGCAGAAAAAAGGATAACGCAATATTATTTCAAGCACAAAAAAGGATTTTCTTTTCATTGTTATGCAAACGTGTATTTACGGTCAACAAGGCGCAACATTTAAATGGCAGGGCATTTATGAAGAATTTAATATAAGAAGTTTGCATTTTCCTTTCTTTCGTTTTGTTTTCAAAAAGGTTAAGTTTTTTTTTGTTTAGTATTTGGAATATCCTGCGGCATCTAATTTACGATAACTTAATTTAAAATAAATTGTAAAAGTTATTTTTATTAAGTTAAAGTCGAGCAGATAATTTTGTTAGTGAGTTGTAGAAGCTGCTTGAATATAATTTTATCCTACAGCTGTTTATATTCTGTTGGGAGAACCTGTGTACATAATAAGAAGCGATGCATAAGTCAAAAAACACGATGATAAATACATTATTTCACGGAATCGTATTCCTATCGATTATAGTAGCTTATACACATCTTCTTTATAGAAGTCAAGGAGGTTCGGAGGTTCCCGCAATGTTCAAAACGTCCTAAGTCCCTAATGGCCTTGTCAGTCATTGGAGGGTTAAGGGAGTTTCAATTATCTACAAAAAGATTTCAAAATCAAACATGTCAAATCAACTCTCACAGATTCAAAATATTAACTCAAATCCTGGCTAAAGTAATCGGAAGAATATTCTGAACCTGGGTTGTTGGGCAAAGTCATCCATAAAAAAGTTTCTTTAAAACGATGAGTAAATCTTTGCTTTAAATAAAAATAGATATGGGCCAGAAAAATCGATAAGATTTTTATCGGTTTTCCTTTAGTAATAACTGCACTAAATACTTTAATTTTTTTTTCAGAAAAAATGATGAGCTTTTTTTAATTTGCACATTTATTCACTTTATTTTTCATTGCGAATTTTTCATTAGTGAGAAGATACTATTTTCATTATCATAGAATTTAGTTATATTCAGCAAAAGCATTTTCCACTAAAGACGATGCAAAGTGCTCATATTTCTATTGATTGTACAATATAATCACCATTCAGCCTTTACAATTTTATTTATGTCCTTTTTTCCTATGTGAATGTAGAACAGCTGTGTCCCGTTTCCTTTCTTTGTGACTTTTGCTGTATTTGAACAGCATGATTTATGCAAACATCGACATTATTATTTACTCCTTGTATGTTCGAGTAGAACTAGCATTCTCGTAATTTATAACAAATAATCCTTTTCAGTGTTTAACAAAAGATGAATGCACTTCCGTGTCTGGTTTGTCTCTCCGGTTTCAGTCTCTTTAACTGAATAAAGTACGAGTTTGTTTGCTTAAGCATTTACTTATGCATCTAGCAGTATATTTTGCGTTGTTTGCATTTTGAACTTTTGCTGCTTTAACTTCCTGTTTAAGCATAAGTAAAGCAATTTGAAATATTTGCAAGTGGAGTTGATATTTCCAAAATACTATAAGTTATTTATATTTTATTTCAATTTTAATGAGCATGAAATTATTTAGGTAACTACCCCATAGACCAACTGCCCGCTTTTTCTTGTGATTATTAATCTAAAGCTTGAAGAATAAATTGCTTTTAGTACTTCAACTAAAAATAATTCCCTTAGTTGCCACAAATAATAAACTTTTCTTATATTTTTTTCATTTCTATTTTGAACTTTCATTAAATTCACATTAATTAACTGCTTTCTCAGAATCATTATTTTTCTCATACAAAAACTTTTTTTCTCCATTTTCTTTTTCAGATTTCTTTTATTCCTCAACTATTCCACACCGCTGACCATAAATTTCTCACAGAATGTTGTGCGGAAAATTTATTTTAATCAAACAAGTAAGTTTGCGCTGATTTCGCTTGACTTTTAGCATTTTTTATTTAAAAAAAAAAAAAAAAAAAAAAAAAAAAAAATAAAGAAAATCGTAAATGAACCAACTTCCGCTTCCATTACTTTCGGCAGCTAATTTATCGCGTTCCCTTAAGTCAGATCAACGTACGGTGCTTTTCCCCTGCGCACTGAGTGGCCAATACGATGTCTTCGTGCAGGCCAAGCGTCGTGGTTCGATAAAAGTGGAAGCACACGCGGGCCACCCGCAGGCAAATTGGCCATTGCTGAATCGCACGAATCGTATCAATATTCGCAGTCAAAATCGAGTGGGAAAGCGACAAATGATTGTAAAGTGGGATAGAAGGTAAGTCAGAGAATGAATGAGTTTTATTTTTTTGTATGAGTACTTCGAAAAGATATACGGATAAATGAATAAATAATGAAACAAATGTAATTATGAAAAACAATATTTACAGTACAATCAAATGAATTGAATTGACAAATAGAACAGGCAAAAAAATTTAGGTCAAACTCACAGATTAAATCAAATATTCGTTAGGGCCAAAAAGACCAATAGATTAAGTTCTAATAACCCTAGGTTGTGTAGTTTACTCGGCAGTTCCCAACACGTGGAGTATCTTGACAGGGTTTATTAATATGAGATGTTTAAAATACAAGATTAAGCCTTCCCAGCGATCGAGAGAAGTTGCCCTCAACAATCTACAGATAGTAGTTTGAAGGTGCTGTCATAATTTAGATGTGTTCAACTAAACTGACAGTTTTACTTCAACAAAAATAACTTATATTCGTTAAGGCATCCTTATTAACAGAGGTTCGATAGAGCTTAGGCTAGTTCTAGCCTAATGAAAGGGGCCAGCTAGCTGTTCTAAATACTTAGTTTCCTGCGATGCTTTCATATGCTGGAATTCAGTTTAGCTCCAATCTACTAATTGTACTCCTTTGTTAACATGACAATATTTGTTTTTCAGGGACTCACAGATAGTCCTTCTTGACAACATCACTTAAAAATGATACCTTTCGCAGCATAGAATTATCATCAGCGTAACCGATTTTGTGAATCTGTCTCGAGTCAGTTCCTACAGCAAAAAGACTTCACTTAATGACCATTGAAGTGGATATAGAACTCTTTCTTGAATGCATCCTCTGATGGGGTGAGTTAAGGAATCATAGTCCTCTCAAGAGGCGCTAATATCACATGTCCGCAGTAAAATACCCATCCAACCAAAAAATATTTTCTTTATCAACAAATACACAAAGGGTATAAGACACAATGGCGTAGCTCCTTAAGACACTTTCAGTATGTTCAGTATTTAGATAGAAGGATGGAAGACTGATAAAATTTAGAGCGTGTTGCATAGTAGTAGTCATTTATCTCCGGTTTATATATGAAAATTACCCTCATCCTGGTCTCAGATCTTTTCTTAAAAAAAAAGAATAGATTAATATCTAAGCCGGCTGACTTATACCCGAAGTAGCTACCATAAACCAACCTATGCGTGATGTTAATCCTATATTACATTTAGCGAAGCAAGCATTTTAGTGACGCAAGCAAAGCTTGAAGAGTCTCTAACCTGTCTTGAACGAGGTTCATGGAGTTGAGGAAATAAGAAACAAAAGTAGTCCTTTAGAAAAAATTACATTATGAATGTTTCCGGTTAAATTTTTAAAGTCCTACTGGATGATAATATAATAACTTATTGCAATTAGATAGTTAAATTCTCTATGTTGCATCAAATGTGCTTTACTGAAAAATTGAATTTTAAATAACTGCGTGAAATTAAACTATTGATTTATTTATATTTTATTTATCTTAGAATTGACTTTATCAATGATTTTTTTTGATGATTTCCAGCTGTTTAATGCTGTTTGTAATGAATGTGTTTTACGTTTTTGTATTTTCTGCAAACTGCGATATTGAGTAGTAAATTGCTTTTGCCTGTCCTTCTACAGTTGTCCTTATCAAATTAGTTTATTTTCACTGGTTGAATGAGTATTAAGTAAAGTATTATGCTAGTGTTTAAAAATTTTATTATTTTGAAAAAAAAGTTATCTTATGAGTGTGGTTATACTTGTGATTAATTGTACCAGTGAATTCGAGAGACTGAGTGTAAAAAGAATTCGTGTCAGTATATCAAATCCAAAAAACAAAAATTTAATATTTTCCAGCAAACTAGACGTCCATGCTGTCCATTACTGTCTTGTCATCAACACTAAGCGATCACACAAGAATTTCTGTAAAGCAGTTCACGAGTATGTCACTAGTGTAACACGCAAAGGCAGTTGTTACACAGGCTCTGTTATGGACTATATATGGCTGAAGCCGCCAGAACGCGCCAAAAAAATTGGTATGCTTAACTATATTCTATTGCTTAGCTGATAAACTGTCAAACTTTTCGTCTAAATTGAAGATCCGCATTGGACTAACGTTGTCTGCACTGGTTCACGCACTCAACAGCTACTCAAAGGTCTTGCACCGAATACTAGCTACTATTTGGATATCTTTGGTGTACATACAAAGCGACAAAATCTTACATTCCATATGGCTACCACATTTGTGCATTTTAATCGCACGCATCCATCGGTGCTGCGCGAAAACTCTTTTGCCATAGAAAAGTTGACTGGGCTACATGGTGTGCAGGTTTTTAGCTTCAAAGTGAGTGATTTCTGTGTGGGGAAGTTGATCTGTTTTAATTGTACTACGTTTGTCAATTTACTCTCTAGATACCTGCACCGAATGAATACGCACAGAAGCAGCAGCAGCACCAGCATTTGCGTTATCTGGTTTTACCCTGCGGCGGCAGTGAAGTTGATGTCCGCGTATTAAAACAACGCAAAACTGTTGGTAACGTTACCGATATCTATAGGCCAACCTATATAAAAGTGCCAATGGTGCAAGCGGGTGAGCGGTATATTATGCGCATTATGCCCAGCAATGAGGATGAGGTGCTGCGCGCAAATAAAGTGGGAGTAAGTAGTGTGGCTTTAGATGTGGACAAAGTTAATTACGGATAGTACAGATTTTAAATTAAGAGATCTAAAGCCAAATACCGTACTTACGTCAAAATTTGTTGTGCATATTTTGTATTGTATTTCATAGTTCATTCCTTATGCTTCACACATAAACACTTCTTCACACTTCAATTTTCATGCTTCATTACCTACACTTTACATTTCACAATCCACTTCACAATTTATTTCTCTTGATTGTCAGTGAATGTGCCCTTCTTTTGGGGACTTAATAACCATTGTCCTCTGTCTTTATTTTGTTTACCCCTTCTACAGCTTGCCGTCACTACTGTGCGCACTTTCGCCCATCTACCGGAGCTGCCAGAGAATATCACAGTATTCGAAGTGCGTTCACGTTGTAAATCGTCAACAATTGCGTGGTATAGCGCACCAGAAACTCGCACAATGAGGTAAGAAAAATGACCAACTGCGAACACCAGCGTGCACTTCCGTTTCCGCTTAGTGTGCCACGCTCTACAATGAAATTCAATAACGGCAACACTGGCGAATGCACCGGAAGTCATTGCGTATGGTCGTTCAGTCGCCGTCGTTCGGTCGGTTAGTCGCTTGGCCACATTTTGCTTAATAAAGTGTGAGCTCATTAATTAAACTAACAACTACAGCAAAAATAGCTCTTTCACTTGAATGCTGACTCTTAAACTCATACCTTTTTATATTTTTTACTTTTATTTTTTGCGTAACCCACATAATGTAAATTCAACCGAATTGAATTTTGCGGCTTTTGTGGTTTTGGAATTCAACGAATTCATGTTGCTAATTGCAGTTATTGCATTATCGTATTCAACTTGCCGCATCGAAATCGAAGCTCTATCGATTATACTAATTACTGTATGGATTTCGGAAAGCGATTTAAGCAGCATCCACTCTTCTACTCAATTGAATGCATGGAAAAACGCCGTAGGTGAGTGTACTTCAATTAAAATTTCAAAGCTACGGTAATGAGCTACAGCGTAATTGTGTCTAATTTGAATACAAGTGGTTCTATGACCACAAAATACACTAGAACTATCTAAATGGCTGAGTATGAAAGACTTCATGTTTTCTTTCATTGCCTTTTTTTTCCAGCCCACCGCCACTTGAAACTCATACCATCTTTAACCTTTCGCCTGGTGAAAGTTATCTCATCTATGTCACAGTGAATCTTAGTGAACCTGATGGCAAACCGTTGCCCTATCAATCGCTCAAGGTGAAAATGAGTGAACAATGTCACAATGAGCTTTACGACTCACGTGAACAGACCGCTTATTACTAAGGCAGTCGGAAGAAGGTTAGCAGTAAGCAAAGTAAACGAAGGTTTTTGATTTGGCAGCACTTGTAAAAAATACACTAAAATTTAAAAATTTAAATTTGTGCAAATATTTAAGCGCTAAAAAGACTTAACGATAAAAAAAAAACAGAAATCTAAGCTAAGAAAATTAAAAGTGTTCATTATTGGAGAAAAAACAACAACAACAACAAATACCATATTTTAAGATATTTATTAAAAAACCCGCTTGCCACAAATACTTGCGTATACTCGTAAGTTAAGCTATAAAATTTATGATAAAAGAAGAAAACTGGTGTGCTTAAGAAAAACAACTTTTTGCAGATGAGCTCTGAAAGTGTAAAATATGCAATGCAAAATATAATATTGCATAAGGCATTGATTAAGCCACTATCACGGGTTCTTGCTATTACCGAATGTAATTATTTAGTTTTTAACTTTAGCTTTAAATGTTCATTGTTGATTTGCACTGTATTTGTTACTTTATGCTTGCTTAAGTGTGCGTGTGTAAATTCTTATAAATAGTTAGTTTCTCTTATAAATTTTAAATAATTTATTAAATAAATATTGTAAGTATTTTCAATTATTAAGTTTTAAGTATTAGCCTAAGTGAAAACAAAACTATCTTTTGATTCAGCCACCATTGAGTTAATTTTATTTTAGCCGCAGCAGAATAAAAAAAGGAAAAATCCAAACCAACAAATGACAATAAAGTGTTCGAAACTATTAAATTTACAAGCTTAATCGTATTACAAACTATTTAATGTAATAAAAAATATTTCCAAAAACTACAATGTTGCAGCATAAAATTTAATGCAATAAACCAAAACTTAAAAGTTGCATAACAAGATAAAACTTTGTTTTTTTTTTTTGAAATGTTTTTTATTTATCGATTACAGAACATTTTCAAATGCCTATATTTGCAGAAGCTACTCTACATTATTATCGATATCTTACGTTCTTTCAGATAACTTGATGCGAAATTTCGCATAACAATTATTCTTAAATATACGTTAATAACTATTCCAGTGGCGGATCTAACGGTAAGTGGTCGCTTGGTGCCGCGATTAACATAGGGGCCCAGAAATATTTTGATAGACACTACGTTTTTAAAGTAACTGGTTGTGAAATCGATGTCAGAAGTTCTGTGTAAGTTTTTTCTCAATTTTTCATTGTTGAGTTTAAAAATTAAATATTAAAAATAATTTTATTTATGTGAAAAAGTGTGTGGAAACTAAAAAAAAATGCTTTAAGTTCAAAAAAAAAAAAAAAAAAAAATAATTAAAAAAGGAAAAAGTGAAAAAAAAAACCAAACGGCGTTTTGTGGTGGGGCACATTTTGGCGGCATTCCGTTTCAGCTAAAAAAAAACTCACATTTTCTTACTCCGTCTTCTTCCTCTTTTAAGCTTTATACACATTGGAAATTGCTTAAAATTGCAAGCATAAAACAATAAAGGTTCGATTGATGAAAATTCAATAAAAACCCAATTGCCCTAAAGGCACTACAATTCTCCTTCAGAAGCTCTTTATTGCTTTCCTTTATTATGCTTGCTCTTAGTGTTTGTCCTGGCCTAAGAAGTTACTCTAATCATTTATATGCATTTCATGCGATCTTTTCAAAGTAATTCCAACCTTCTTCAATGAAACTATATAAGAATCTATAACTGTTGCACAGATGAAGAATTCGTGAAAAAACTGTTGTTTTGACTTTTTTTATTCCATCTAAAAAATTACTTATTTCCTGTGCTGTCACCACATTTGATATGAATTTTTCAAAAACTTTGAAATGTACATTAGACATGGTCAATATAACCTCATGTTCTAGCATTCCTCGGGAACGCTTAAAATTCGAAAACTAATTCCTTTTCGAGTATATTCTCAATAAAAGTATTTGAACTTAAAAGATGAATTTAACTGTATAACTACGTAGATAATCGAAGTTGTTAATAAAAAATGATTCAAGTTTTCATATTGCTGGCTAGTAGCAAATATCCTTGGGCTTATAAAATTCCAAATAAACATTTTATTAAATTTACCTTTTACATATGTTGTATCAATAAATACTATTTATTTTGTATTGAAAATTTAAGCAAAATAATAAAAATCAGACTCACAGTACACCACAAAGGACACAAACTGGCTGTAGCAGCAAGAAAAACAAAAACAAAAATTGCAAACTGTAATAAATCTAAAATTAATGCAAAACACCAACACAAAGATAGCAAAAAATGACTCATATGTGTGAGTGTTCATGTGTAGGCTGTGGCCAAATGTAATAAAATGTCGATGCGTCAAAATTTAAATGTTAAACATTAAAATTTGCACCATGCAAACAAACTCATTACAGTAAACACACGCCATTGATGTGCAATTGTCAAATGACATATGTATCCTAGTTTTCATGTATAACAAATGTGGGCACTGAAAGAAATTTCGTTGCAATTAAAATGGTGATAAAATTTCAATTGTTTGTGGAGAATTTTCGGAAACTTACAAATTTAAACTAAATAGCTCAGATGGCTTATAGCTGTAGTAGCTAAAATCTATTGTTATTGTTGAAAATGTGTGATTTCCGGTATTGCACGTATGTATATCTGATATGCTCTAAATATGCGGGCTTTGTGAGAAATAAACCGCATTTGAAATGCTTCTCAACTTCATCATTGATTTCTCTTATTTACTTTATTAACTCAATGCTTTTCTAAGTGAATGGGTCATAATCCTTATATATGATTGTCTACCATAATACTATGCGACAATAATTTTGGCCCAAGAATATTTAGTATATCCAAAAAATGTTACCGTCAAGAAAAACTTGATTCGCGAAAAGGCGAAGGCACTCAGCAAGAGTGGGAAGGATTTTGTGTAGGCCATGTGTGAGGAGGTATTAACACAATAGAGGAAGGGTTTCTGAAAATCTTAATTTACAAAATGTGAAGATTTGCCATGTGGTGCTATCGTTAGTGAACCCTTTTGTAAGTACTAGGGTCTGGACAGACCTTCAATATTGTGTTTAGTCTTATATTCCTAATGTGTTCATATTTCATTATATCCTCAAGCAATTTATTTTCACTGTATTTGGTTGATGATTTTTTAAAGCTTTAGTCACATTCGCACCACCAAGGTTGACTTTTTTTACCAACTACCAAAAAAAAAAATGTATCTGCCTGAGAAAATAACTTCATTTTGTCGGACTGTGTTACATTTCGAATGAACAAAACGATTATTTATGTGACTTTGTGCAGTTTTCATGTAATTTTAATGAAATGCGACACATTTATTGCCATCAACATTCCACAAATGGATATTACAATAATTGCATATGTACTTCCATTTGTGTGTATATATTTGCTTATCTTTGTGTATGTAAGTATTTCTATGTGATTTTGTGCATCGTGTGCATTGTGCAATGAATTTCGTAAAGTTTTCAAAAAATTTGTCATAAATGCGGCCTAAGCAGCATACATCTATAATTTGTTGCTATGTGTCGTTGTCATTATTACAACAACCACAACCACATAGAAACAACAAAATCACCAATACCTACAAAAACACATCATTACGCGTAATTGATCGGATATGCGTTTTGGCTTGCCACTGATTACATTTTGAAAATTTTCATTCCATTTCATCAGCGTTGTCAAATTTTGATGTGCATTCTTTCATTTTGCTGGCGATGCAATGAGATTATGAATTAGAATTCGTTCTGGAAAAATAAACAGAGAAACTCTGTATCGACTTTTTCGCAAAAAAAAAAAAAAAGTTGCTGTGACATGAAAACGTTGCTGAGCCAGAGAAAAAATTCGACTACCTCAGATAATGCTTTCAACAACTTTGCGATATCTTTCTTTGAAACGTTTTATTGCTACCTCATGCTGTGCTGTGAAATTTTGTGTCACACCGTTGCAATAAATGTCACCAGCTGTTGCAAGCAAATGTTAAATTTCAGCTATTTTGTGCAAACACTAATCCAGCTGATGGCAGCATATCTCATGGCAAAAACAACAAAAATAGAAGTGATTGCCACTGATGCAGCAGATGATAACATCGCTTTTGTGAAAAAATTGTCATGATATTTGAAAGTAAAAAATTATATTATTCTAAACGTATAATTATATATTATTAAATATAATTATATATTATTAAATAGAAATGTTGAAAGTTAAATGAAATTCATTAAAACAAGTCAAAATATATAAATGTCATGCGCTATACTATCAATGTACGCGACAAGAATAATTTATTTCAGCAATATGATATCGATAACAATTTAATTAATGACAAGCCTAAACATATACAATGCGAAATTATCAAATAATTACGTTGTACTGATAACACAAGTCAACCAAAAAAAGGGTGTCGAGTATAATGATTGCTTTTTTTGTGGGGAATTCGAAAATGCAAAGCGTGTCTTCGGATTGGCTATGGAATATCAATTTTTCTTTTGATCAAAAGTCTCAAACTTTCCACAATTTAAATGAAATTTGTAATTTTTAAAAAACTGAATTCAAATTCAGCAGCAGAATATCTCTTGAAAAGTAGTATTTCGAGGAACTCGCTGAATTTGATGCATCATCAAAAAATCTATTGATAGCCTTAATTTAAGTTTTCAAATAACGGATGAAATAGGTACTTTTGACCCTGAAGGGTTATACAGTTCAGCACTCAGTGGATATCCAAAGTGACGGCATGTATTTCGGACTTAACGATATTAGTGCTGTTACTTGACATTAGTTTTATTTGTGGAGCTGTGTAATCAATCGAGCGAATACATAAGGTACACATATGTAAAGTCGGTAATGCAGCACGTAATCAAAAATAAATTGTCGCCAGAATTCTAATGATGATGACAATAATATTGATGTTGATGAATAGTCAACCTTGTTGAGGTTTTCTACTCGCGGCACTATCAATTGATTAGCTTTTGCCTAAATTTAGCAACCCACCACACTGCTAATGAGATAACAACACTAGCAAAACGCAAAAACAGCTGCCTCCTGCTTAAAGGCCAAAATTGTAATTAACATTTTACTGAACGTTTTTCATTTCATTCAGTTCTATAGCGTTCGTTGCCATTAGCGTTACAGTGCAGTGAAAACTAGAAACAAAAAAGTAAAGCATAATTTTAGGCAGACTGTATAATAATTACAAACAATTTGTTGCCATTTGATTTGAGTTTAACATGAAAAAGCGAAATTTGTGAACAGTGTTGCTATTTGCTATTAAAATTTCCAAAATCTAAAGCATCTTTTGAGAAAAGGCATCTTTTCGAAAAATCGAGTTTATTAATTTTTTTCTTGTTAGCTTAGCTCAATGAATAAAATTAATCAGTTTGATAAAAAGTAGACGACAAATGGATTTAGCGAAAATATTTGAATCACTGTCTGTATTTAAGTCAAAACTGAAAGAATTTCGAATATCCAGTTTTAATGATAACAAAATTTTCCTTAAAATTATAAAGAAAATGTTTTTATTCCTATATTTGTCTATCTCGTACAGCGTTTTAAAGAACCAATATTGTTCTCACTTTCAAAGTCAACAAAATTAAAATTTTTTAAAAAATTAAAACTGAATTTCAGCGGAATAACTATCCATAATTTCAGAAAACTGAACTTAAAATATATTGTTTTTAGCTGATTTCAAGAAGTAATTTTTTTTAAATGGAAACTTTAACTACTTATGTTACTTAAACTCAATTTGCTTAATTCACCAAATATCACCATCTTTATAAGTACATTTAATGATAAATGGCAACACTGCAGATTTGAATTATTTAAAGACAACCTTGCATACTTTTAGGAATGCTATAAAATTTAGCATACGTTTGAACCGATTTGATACCAAAAGTGAAAAAAAAAAAATAATAAAATCAAGGATATACCTTAAAGCAATTTATAATAAAGTATTCATTCACACAAATATTAAATTTATTGAAGACGTCGACTGAAGCAATCGCCTCTTCATTTTGTGACTTTTCACAAAACAATGGCGTTCATTGGTGACAGTCTGCAACAAATCAAATTACTGTTACACTCTTTGAACACCAGCAGCAGCAACCGTGATTCGATTGAAAACCTCCACGATTCCTTTTCTGCCGACAGCAGCAGTGATGACTCTTCGTCCTCTTCAGCTTCGAATTCCACTGATGATGACTCCACGCACGCTGACTCCGATGAGTATGCCACCTCCGATTATCAGGGAATTTTAGATGTCGACCTAACGACGTTGACAACAGAGCAACGCACTGTGTTCATCGTCTTGGTTTCCGTTTTGCTTGTACTCTCGCTGTGTGGAAACGTTGGCACGCTTTTTGTAAATGTCCGTCGTAAAATACGTCCATTCTTTCGCGCTTGTCTGATTTCATTGGCAATCAGCGATTTGGTGAGTACGTTATTTTTAACATCTGCGTATATGTCGCAGTTCATGGCTGAGTACGTGCAGATTTGGGTAAGCAAATGAGTTGCCATGAAGAAAATGTTGCTATTTTTGATGTTTAATATTTTGCTGCAGATCCTTGGATCCTTCATGTGCGGTTTTGTGCCCTTCATCACCACTGCCGCCATATTGGCAAGCAGCATGATCTTGGTTGGAATTGCACTCGATCGTTATTTTGCTGTGATGAAGGCTGTAATTGGTTTTTGGAATCCAGACGTTACTTTTTGCTGCATTTGCATGTCTTCTATTTGGGCAGCATCAATTGGTATCGCTTGTCCAGTATTTTGGATTTATGTGCAGACTCCGATTTACATACTGACTGAAGAGTCGGTAGGAGGTGTGGAAATGGTTGGAATAAATACCACAAACACACCAATAGTAACAAAAAAACCACCAAATGTTATTGGTCCGGCAGTGGTGACAACAACAATAGATACAACAACCAGTTCATTACCATGGCTAGAAGAGGATTCACATGAAAATCTAACCTACATTCTGGTGCGTGAAAAGGAACTGGTGTCGATGTGTATTTCAGATCAGGTGGGTAAAAGGATGAGGATTAGATAGTAGTTTGACATTTATGAAAGTGTTACGAACTTAAATACGCAATAATATTATGCGGCTTATCTTATGCTCAGAATTTGATCAAAATAAACATTGACGCGATTTTAATCTAAAATTATCAAGTACCAATAGCGCCGACCAACAACGACGTGAAGGCTTATGACTGCGATAAATTTGAAGTGGCTTGATAAAAATATCATTAAAGTGATAATACATTTGTATCACAATATGGATATGCTTCTGAATTTACAGCAACATATTCATGGTTTGATTGATAATTTGATGCATACACCCTAAGGAAGCATCAATTTGTTGAATTGCAGCTTTTTTTGTTTTTGATTTGAAGACATTCGTTTTGAGTGTAGTCATGAGTCTCAAAAGATTATGGCTCAAAATGTTACCTGTAAAACTTTTCTTTTCCAGCGAAATGTCGGCCTCTACTACATCATTGTTTTCTCCATCATTTTTGTACCCTGCATTATCGCATTTATTTGGCTGAACTCCATCATTGCCAAGAAGTTGTGGATACGGCGTCACACGGGTCACTCGAAGGCAAATAAGAAATTAGCAAAAACACTTAAACCACATTGGAAATCAAAATCAAAGTCCAAGTCCTCAACGAACTCCTTTGAATTAATTAATGCCAACATTAAGTTTCCCAACATAACACCCATGCAGCCCTGCAATTGTAAATTTGGCAATCACTCGGAAAACAATAACACGTTACCAGCAAAAGTTGCCGAAACTACTGCACAAAATTGTGTTGCCAATATGCCTGCTGCCACCGAAAATGCTACGGCACCACGCCGCGCTACGCCAGCCAATGCCAATGGCAACTCCTCACGTGAATCGCGCCACGTACGCATGTTTACCATTGTCATACTCCTGATGACCGTCTTCCTGCTATTTCGTCTACCAGCTTGGATATTTCTGGTTATGCGTCTGTATGGCTCGTACTCAACGAAAGTGTATTGGATTATTTACTTTAGCTTTGGTATACTTAATCTGGCCAGCTGTGTCTTGAATCCGCTCTTCTATACGTTCCTAGCTCAAAGTATCACATATGTAACATGCCTTAAGGTTACTGTATGGGATAACTATTGTGGCTTGCGTCTGTGCTATAAACATGGACGCCGCAATTCGCGTATACCTTCAGAGGCACCAACATTTATGGGTAAAAATGGTGCACCACCTGAACCACAACCTCATCGGTCATTCGGTTTTTGCTGTAGTGCTTGTGGTTTGCCAAAGACTTCATTCTTTTATGCTGGACCACCTAAGCGAAGTGCAGGATCATCGCAAACAGAGGAATTGCCACAAGTTATAATTAAGCAGCCACCACATATGTTGAAAGATGACAGGGATGAGGGCGTCGACTGTAGCGATGTCAGTGATGATGGTGATAGTATGAATGGTTTTTATAATGAACGCGTTTATACAATATTTCCGGTGGCATTGGTCTCCTCATCAATGGGGTCGGAATCAAAGTAATGATGCTATATTATACAATAAAAATTTTAGTAAAAAAAATATGATTTTTGGTTCCGTTTTTATTATGCAAGGCGACCATCGAACAGTTTTTAAATTTAAGATAAAAAAATAATCAAACTGTTCACGTACTTTTTACGATTCAATCTTTTAATTTCACTTAAAGTTTCTCAAACGATTTATTACACGATTTGCGCTTGCTATATCGGATTGATTCGCCAATAAAGCTTTTGCCTGCAATAATAATGTCACATTGAATTTCACTTTTTGCTTGGGTTCTCAATGGATCTATGTAAAAAGGGAAATTCTTAGAAATTCTTACAAATCAGCTTAAGAGTCACTGATGATTCCGCTTAGCAACGGATGAAACTAGAATGACTGGCCTTAGCCCTTTTTTCTCATATTTATCTTTGTTTAATGTAATTTTTTTTTGTGTTGACATACATTCTACTGAACAGTTAGCTCAGTAAAATAAATATAAATTATTTTATGTTCCAATAAACCACCCAGCGGCAAACCGATCAAGTACTCTGATTTTTCATGTATGAGAAGCTATACCCTTTGTGTTGTATGTTTCACAAATGAAATGGTTGCTGTGATATTTTGCTTATTTGCTTGCTGGTTGCCTGCTTTGTATATGGAGCTGTAGGCAGATTGCTTGCTGGCTGGCTGCTTTGTGTATGGAGCTGTAGGCAGTCTGCTTGCTTTGTATATGGAGATGTGAGGGGTCTTGCCTGTTGGCTACATGCTTTGTGTGTGGAGATGTAGGCAACTCGCTAAACTATACAGGTACTTAGTAAGCTATGTTTTAAGGCAATCTGCCTTTCGTTTCTTATACATTGTATATAGAGATGTAGGCAAGCTGCCAAAAAGCGGCCATCCCTTTGTAAAAAGAATTTACAGTTGTGGCTGGAGTTGTAAGCATTACTGCCTACAATGAGTATAATTATTCATCAATGTTGCTTATAACATATTTGCCGCTGGGCATAAAAGAATTTCTCAAATTATTTAACTAAAGATTTAACAAAAAATTTTGCTTAAAAGTATAGGAATACAGCTATTAGCAAGGATTCGAATTTCAACTGCGAAAGTGTTAATTAGTGTTGACGTCTTTGGTTACCAAAAAATTCAATCGATATTGCAGGAAAATAGGTATAATTAATTTAATCATATTAATTACAAAATGATTGATTTTCAACATTTTTATTAACTATCGTAAGGCAGCCAGCCAGGCTAATCTTATCACTGCAATAACAAAAATAATGACAAAAACAAAAAACAAACGAACGTCAATAGCAATTTTATTACAACTGTTGCTGTTTTCCGCCTTCATACATACAAACACTCATATAGCCACAGACATTTGTTTGAACTTTGCTCAGCTATGAAAACTAATTTCCTTGCAACATTTTGACAGCGTCCTACTCCACCAACTAGAAACTGTAGTTGTTTTGTTGTCATTGCCATTGCTGTAGCATAGATAAAAAGTTCTGTTTTTCGTTCGTTCTTTTTTTTTTGCAAGTCAAATTGCAATTGCATTTATTTGACACTTGGGGCAATTGTTGTTGCTGTGGAAATTCCGCATTCATTGCTGCAATTGCTGGTTGTTGTTGGAAACAACGACAATTTTCATGTACCGTGGAGTGCGCAAAAATGCAAAAAGTAGCAAACATTACATATTTTACGGCGCTGCATTGTAGTTGGTTAGTGAGGAAAACTAAATTCCAAACAATATGCATCTGTCAAAATGCTATAACGGTAGTAACTTGTATTGTTATGTCAAAGTGCATACATTTACACTTACATACATAAGCATATGTAAGCTAACACATAAACAACCACGCTTTAGGGTGGCTCTTTTTTTGATGCAAGCAAATAATCTTCTAATAAATTTTTATTTCTTTTTTGTTTTTAATAATCCAAAATATACAAAATTGCTGAGTCATCAAAAAACATCACAACTTTATAAAAAAATTGAGTTTATCAAACTTTTTGAAAGGCATTAAAGTTACAGCTTTTTGAAATACATTCCAATATACGAATTGGCAGCTGTCAGTTGTCGCCGATGCAGTTGCATGCAGTATAAGCTGTAAAAGTAACTGTAAAACGATAAAAAATTAAGTTACAAACCCACACAACAAACGAACTTCATGCATTTAACAACATATTGACTGATAGTTTTGTGGAAGTTGGCAAAAGTTAGTAGTTTTCCTTCAGTCAGTTAGAATCCGTTAGAGATTCCATAAACTATACATCAGTAAACCACGCGTTAACCATGACATTGTCATTTAAATGTCAAATAATGTGCGCTCTTTTTTTTCATTTTCTTACTCATAATATTGAATGTCGAAGAATTCGTCAACTTTCAAGTGGAGAAGTTCATACGAATGTAAAAATTTCATTCAACGTCATACGTCATATTGTATAATGAGTTTGGCAAAAGTTTTGCCGAATTGTTTTGTACAACTTTGAACATTTCTAAGCAGTTAAAACTTGCATCAGCCATATTGCTATAAAGTTTCAAAATCTAATGAGCTACATCGTTAAAAAGTTTTCGTCATGAAATGTTGTCACTTTGGTAACTTTTTGATATTTGAAATTTCATAAATGATACTTAGCAAGGCACTAAAAAAGATTGATTTGTAACTCAATTCCGAAACGTTGTTTATGAAAGACTTTGTATGTGTAACAGCGCAGTTTATGGGCCCCGTTGATCTTAACGTCGTAGTCGCAAATACAAAGTTTATGAAATGTAAAGACTACGCTTAGATGATAAAATTTGGAAACCAATTTGCGAAAGCAAAATATATCAAATGTTTTAGCAATAGTATTACCCAGAGCAAAATTAAGATATCGCGAGCACAATTTTTCCTTACGAAATAACGCTGAAAGAATAATCGCCACAAAAAATACTGAAAAATTTTAGGTGCAAAATTCAAAAACAGCCATTAAAATTTTGCCAAAAAAAAGATTTCGTTCAAAAAGAAAGCAAAAATCTATTGTAAAAGAGATGTCAGATCTTGGGTCTTATTTTGTGAACGAAAATGAGAAAGCCGTTCAATACAATCACCGTCAAAGGCACATATTAAGGAACAACTCAATTTTAGGCCATGTTTCGTTAGGATATATTGTACAAAGTTTTATATGCCTTTTTAAGAAAATGGTTTTCATATAAGATTGGAACCTATATTTCATGAAAGTAGGCTCAACACTTTGCGATTTTTATAACGTTACTGCGGACAGAGTTTCGCATTTGATTTTCAAGCGGTTATACGCAAAAGTCGCTCAAATAAATATGTTAGGATACATCTTACATTATAAAGATCGTCCAAAATCTGATTCTGATCTGCAGTTTAATTTTATGTTTTTCAGTTTAAGCATTTAAAATTTCCAAAATCTTGTTTTGAAGGCATTTTGCCCCACTCAATCTCACAAGGTTTCTGTAACGTTTCCAAAACGTTTCAAAGGAAATCAGAAGTGAACATTTACGTATTGAAGAAAGATTTCTGAAAATGAACGATTTCTAAAACGTTACTGAAACCTTGAAAATTTTCATGTGAACGATTTTTGAAAGGTTTACGATGCAATTTAGTGGGGCAATCAAGAAATGTGTAGCAAAACGTCAAAATATCCCGAGTTCCTGATTCTGGCCATGTATAGTTAGTTTTTAAATTTTGTAATCTATCATAAATTTACTCTTAATATTTCTGGGTGGCAATCCTATTGTCCAAACTGATAACGCTTATCAACTGAAAAATGCATTGCATTCAATGAGCATTTGAGTGAAAAGTAACGTTTTCTAGCAAACAGCTAAAAATTCGAAGTAGGAAAGGTCCATACACAAGAACGGCATTCACTCATTATTTTTTGATTACTTTGTGAATAAAAACGCTTTGCAATTTCCATTCTTCCTAAAAAGACGATTTTTTACTTTTTAGAATGAAGGAGCTAGTATACCTTTAAGTTATTTAGCAGCTTGATAGCATATTGCCTGGGCAAAGAAGGAGAGGAGAGCAAAGCTCTATGTACTATTCAAAAAAATAACAACTTTTTTGAAATTTATTCTGGAATAGTTTGTTATAAACCTCCACCAACATACCTATCACCTGCCGTATGACGTAGCTTGTCGGTAAGCATGTTAGAATGCACCAAACTGATATTTTTGATCTGCTTACCACTTCCTATCCTTAGTTTCCTACAAAATGACCACAGTCCCTCTTAAGCCAGATTTTTGACGAGTCAAAATGGGACAGCCATTTCTTCGTTTCTTCATTTCGGCACATTTGTTTTTATTTCAAAAAAGCGAATTTTTAGACTTAATGAGGGTCTTAGGCCGAATTTTGAGACCGAATTGGAATCACATAGTTTTTTTTTTATCGCAAAGTACTCAAAAGAGAGCGAGCACCGCTTTTGTATAAACGTATGTATGTAACGTACCTTCATCTTTGCTGCTCAAAGTGAAGCTTAGCAAAGAGTATGCTCAGTGAAGACTAAACAAATCAGTTGATCGGTGGCGCTCTACGTAAACGGTTGCTTTGGCTTAGTGTTGTGTGAAGAATTGTGGAAAAATATTTGCGTGTAGTGCTCAAAGAAAAGTGAAAAAAATTGCAAACGTACAAAAACAAAGAAAAATAACACAAATCAAAGAAAGAAAAATCAATAAAAGCTGTAAAATAAACGCAATTTTTAAGCATGTAAAAGAAGCAAAAGAAATGTAAAAAGTGCGAAAAAGCAAACGAAAAAAAAGAAATCGCAAGAAAGTGAGCAGCATAAAATTAAAAAAATTATTTTGGTCACCTTCGTTAAAAATAAAAGACAAATAAAAATAAAAGTTTCTTTAGTAACATGGTGTAAAAGTTAAAAGGAAACAAAAAAAAAAAAAATCCAATAAATTTTTACAATTTTGGAGTTACAACAAAAACACAGGTAAAAATTGTTTGCATCGAAATATTCGAAAGTTGTGCAAGAAACGCGTTTCGCTCTTCAACGTCGTTTTTGTCTCTTTTGCACCTAGGTGTTTGCTAAGTTCTCTTTGTCTCTTTCGTATTTTATCTTCTTACAACGAACGGTTTGGTGTTCTAAATTGTTGTAAACAAATCGAAGCGCTTGCGCAAAAATCGCTGCAACAGCGCAGCATAGAAAAGAATGTGGCGCAAGAAAAGCCGTTGCTTTGACAGCGGCTTGTAAAACTGCATTATCGACTTGCTCGCGGCAAAACTTGCCTTCACTTTTTTACCGTTAGACAAATACGTTTCTAGCGTTATTTGTAGTAAACAAAAAATTGTTATTACAGTGCTGCCACTTAATCAAAATGTCAAAATGTGAGATTATGAAATCCTCAATGAGCGAAGACTGTTGCAATTAAAGTATTTTTTTTCGGAAGTTTTCTATTTACTATGAAAAGTTTTAGCGATTTTTGTAAGTTTTTATTTCATTTGTATTTAACGCTTAGATTTGGTCAGTACTGAAATTATTTCTGTTTTAATGTACGTGTTTGAAATTTTTAATTGATGTCTGTATTGTTTGCCCCTGTTATTTTTTATTGTTGCTGTTGCCATGAAATTGCTGCCTGCCATACCTTAATTGTGGCTTTGTTAATGGCCCAGTTTTTTATTTCTGTAATTTCTATAAGCTCTTTACTATAGCTACTTAAATGTATTTTTTTTTCGGCGTACAATACGCATAAGTTTTACTTTTATTTCTAAGAAGACGCTTTTGTATTCGCCTTTTTTTGGAATGTGAGCAGTTGTTTATGGGGCTGTAACTGTTAAATCTCAATTTTAAAGTGAAAATCTCTTAAAAATTCAAAACGTGTGTAGTTTATATTTATCATTTATTAATAGGCTGAAATTTAAATTTCATATAACTTCAATTACACTTTTACTCCCCCGTTGCTGCCTTGTGTTTGCAAATATCAGATTCACATTTTATTGATATGTTTGTTTAAGTCTCGTTTTCTCTTTCCTTACCATAAGTTTTAAGAATCAATATTTTGGTTGAAATTTCCATCGTATTAGTGTTGACCTCTCTTTGTAGTCAAAACTTGTATCACTATGCGTAGAATAATGTTACTTGCTAAAATACAAATCTTCAATAAGAAATATAGGCTTGCATCATCAGTGTTGACCTCAATTTGACCTTAAAATTTGATTTCAAGGTCAAAGTTATGTGACCCTCTTGAAACCTCACAAATGTTATCCCAAAGAATTATCTCCATCTCACTTTGCTCTTGAAATATTGGCCAGGGGAAGTTAAAATGGGGCACATTTTACAATGCATTAGCACCTACAAAATTATGAGCTTTCATTTGCTCGCAGCTCGTAAGTGCTTATAAAAAACATTACTATTATTTTAGCTCAAAGTAAAAGTGTTTCATCGGCATCTGGGTATCATTGAAAATGCACTTTTAGAGCAGCTCGACCACCTCTGTGAAAGGTAGTTAAAAGTCACTTAAGCCACCTTCAATGACTCTTTTAAGCTTCCTAGTGTTCTTTGCGTTTGATCGACCTACTCAAAAGAACCTTATCTATGAGCAGACGTGCGTACAAGAAGGGGCTTGTGGCTTAAAACCTTAAAAAAATGTATTTTCATATTAAGCAAATGAAATAAAAATTTTTATTTTCATATTAAAAAAATTGAATTTCTCACATGTCGGCTTAACCCACATATTCTCTTAAACTTGTAAAGAAAAAAATGTTCTGGAACGAAACAAAAAAAATTTATTTAAGATATATTTCAGCTTCTTAGTTTTACCAAAAATTCTTTTGCATCTTGTGCTTATGCAAATTTTCAGATCAGCCGGTGATCGGACGTTCACGAAACTCCTGCCGATGGGTGGTGCTATCTGCTTGAAAATAAATTAATATTTTTCCTTAACCCAATTTTTAACTAAACTAGTCTTTATTGAGCGTGTAGTTTTCAAAAAAGTACATGCGCAAGACCTAACGATGTCCAACAATGTGAGGCTCTATGGAAAATCGGATCGAAATAGATCATTTATTTTATTTATACAGCTTGAGAGTTAGTCCAAAGCATTTCCCCCGGAAGTATGTTATATTTATTTTATTATCTTGTCTGTAGAGCAAGGGCTCTGATTTATATTGATATACACCCAATTCTGTTTTTACACGGTTTTGATTTAACACGGTCTAGATTTTTGACTTAGCACGATTAAAAAAAGCTATTTGATTGAAAATTTAAAGAAAAATAATCCGTAAAAAAACCGTAATCTTTTAGAAATTTAATCAGGGAATTTGGTTAGAAATTTAATAGGGTTGAATGTTATGGAACTAATCCCCTTTTTTTCTACATTTGTACATGCATACTTCATGTCATTTTCTACATGATTTTGTCTGGAACGTATCTACCGTATTAAAACAGAACTAGGTGTACTTTAAGCATTGTAAGCATCTGAAAACTTTCTTGAAAAACTATGCAATTTGACGGTGATTTTCTTCTGGAAAATGTGTCCGTAAAATAAATAGGCCTTATTGTCGAAATTGCTATGTCGATATCGATGACCCAGTAATAATCCAAAATGATGAAGATAACATCTCATTATGTAATGTCAGATTATGCTACCCCATCCAATTAGCAATATTGATAATTGTGTTAGTTTAACTTTGTGTTACTACTTATATTAAGTCGAAAGGAACTATTCACCTCCACTATCATGATTTAAATTTATTATATTTATAGCTTACAATTGTTTTGACGAACCAGTTTCTGCGAGTAGTTGATTTATTTAAATATATGTTCTATACGATAGGTATTTATGTACATAAATAGATACAATTTACATGTCGTTTGATGTTTTGCGTAGTTGTTGTCCTCTGCTATAAAATGCTGAGCGTGCATCTTATAGTTTCTTATCTATTGAAATTTTGCATTTTTGTGTCATTTAATTTGCTGTCTTAACTTTTATAAAAGTTTTTTTTTTAAATGTGCTACAGCGTTGCATTTATTTCTGTGCATGCATGCTCCATTGTGTCACTAGTTGATTATCTTATCATTGCTGTCACTTTATATTTTGTTTATTTTTTCGTTATTCAAATTTGCATATCGTTGTCTTATGATATGTTGCATTCCACTCCATTATTTCTGATTTTATTTTTTTTTCTGTTCACACTTTTCTTGTTTATTCTGTTTACATGAAATGAAATTAATTTCATTTGTTTATCATCTCTTAGATTTCAATGCTATCTAACATTTGACCTTAGCAATCAATTAAGAAGTCATTCATTTATTTGGCGTCATACGTTTCAATTTTTCCATAGCGCGTATTTAATTTTATCTCTTGCGAAATTGTATTTCATCAACATGGTTTTTTTTTTTTTTTTTTTTTTTGTCATAATTTAGATGGCGTGTTACTTTCCAATTGAAATGTCACACAAAGATTTACTCAATATTGTTTTTGTTTTCATTCTGATTGTAAAGTGATCTTTGTTTAGATTTTGCAAAAAATTTTCATTTCCACAAAATAATTAAACTTAATTGGCTTAGTCAATTTCAAAAGGTTGTTTTCAAAAACCTACTTGGAACATCAAATTTAAATACGATATTGTTGAATCTATAATTAGAGATTGTGGGTGACAAATAATAAAAACTGATATAATCAGCAATCACTCTCTAAGGGCGTTTGACAAAGTTTTGCGTGCTCTATATTCACACGAGGCAATTTTTTGATATTCCCTATTTGTGCATTAGACAAGAGAGGGGCACACTTCAAGAGAAAATATCAAAAAATTGACTTGTGTAAATTTGGTATTGCAAGCAAATTTATTTAATGTCTATGACTATTTGATCTAATTTGAATTTCTTTGTTTCTGAGTTTATTCAACTGCTATATGCTCAAGAAAAATCTATTATAGTTTATTTAAAATGACTATCATTTAAAATTTTTGCAAAAAAAAAAAAACCCAACAACTAAAGCACATTAGCATCAAGAGTGAAAATTAATTTACTTTACTCTTACAAACAAACACATGCATGGACAACAACATCTTAGAGCACGTAGCTCTCCAATAAAGCGTGGATCTTCATTCATACAACGGCAAAGGTGCCCAGATAGATGATAAAAATAATATCTGAACCAAACTTGAATGTGAAATAGGTTTCCATAAATAATTCTTTAGAAATATTCTGCAGTTTGGCATTTCGTTGTAGTCAATTAAAGCAATTGGAAATGTCGGTGTGGGCTGCTCCAAGAAAAAAGATTTTCAAATATCAGTGATACCCGTTAGAGCGAACTAGACCTATAACATGTAAAAATTGTACATGTTCCTTCTTTTGCATGGCTAATGCACTGACTTGATTATTTGTCTTTTGGGAAAGAAAACGTCTTAACTTTTTCATAGCACCTGGTAACCTTATCAAACCCAGAGTCAGAGACATCAACTTTCGTTTGATTTGTTTTTTTTTTTTTTTCTTTTTTAATTTATTTAAAAAGTAGAAAAGACAAACCAAAAAAATTTAAGAAAATCGTTTAAGAAATGAATCACACAATTGAGCGTGTAAGTGCAGAAATAAAACTTCAAGTCAATAAAATGAAGATGTTGTTTTTTTTTTCATTTATTTTTTTTTGTAAATGAAGCGTGAAGAAGTGTGGCTGGCTATTGACATCGTCAGAAGAAGAAAAAAAAAAAAACTTAATCTAAAGTGTAAATGGCATCAAATGCGACTCAAGAGTAGCTGTCACAGATGACATTAATCACCGCTAAAGCTTTTAACATGAGCTTGTATAATAACAATAACAAATTGTCATAAAGTAAAATTATTTTTAATTTCAGTGGTATTGACAAATCGTTTTGAAGTTGCTGTGGGTTCAGACTTGAGGCTTCCACGGTAGTCGCAAATTACATACCAAGGCGTTTTGAATTAATAACGTGATATCAACATGAAAACCATTGTTACCAACAATGTTGTTGCTATTAATTGTAGCTTTATATGATTTATATTTTTTTCATTAATAAATACCACTGGACTCGCTTTTGCCGATATTATTGTTCATAGTAGCCATGGCATAATTGGCAACACTGTTTATTGCTTAGGTGCTATGCGTTTGAGTGTGTGCACCGATAAGTGAAATCGATATTGCCAACAATTTGTTGGAATAAAAGTACATTTTAATGATACACGATACTGCTGACAATAAGACACAATGAGTTGTATTGTAAATACTAAACGATTTGTGGTATATCTATGCTAATTTGTGCTGTTTTCGCAGCTGATGATTTGTGTTTTTTTTTTTTTATTTTTTCTACGAGTGCATACATTCCAATATTGAAATCGAAAGTTTCGTGCGTAAACAATACAATGTTTTGAATGCATTTAAAAAAGTTGCAAAATACATAGTATTTATATTACCGTGCAAAAGTATATCAGTAACAGCCGAACAATGGAAAAAGTTGTAACTCGGGGACTTTCATGTTAATTTTATCCTTGTACTTGTTTGAAAAGAGCCCAAAATTTAATTGCTTTGTTGGCCTTTTTTTATAGTAGTTCATTTTGGGAAAATCTTATCATTATTATTTCACCAGCTGAATCCTTTACCAATGCCATTTACAGTCAGTTTTTCTTTAATTTCTCAAAACAAGTGGTTCTATATTATATCTGGATAAGATATCAAAGGCGCAAACACTTCGTAAATGTAATTTCAATGGCTGCGCCAATAACAAATGTTATGTAGGATTTTCCTTTTCAAAGTGCCTTACAAATTAGCAAATGTCCTTGGCTGCCAAAATATACGAACGCGAAATTCTCTTCTCCAGAAGTGAGTTCTAATAATAAAGCAATATTTTCTCAAGAAAATATTAAATTTTGTTTGTTGCTGAAAATCTCAGTGAGCCTCTCCCTGGATCAGCTCTGATAAGTCAAGCGTTTGCCTCATCATTTTTCTTACTTTAAGTGTGAGAAAAATTATCTGAGCTACATGCCTACCAGATAACAAATTGCTCCGTGAAAGATACAAACCAGAAAAAGACGATATTTTTCTTTTGATTAGGTTGGGAATAATCACGCGCTATGGCCTTTGTAATCACAGGTCACGTTGCATGTGGCCAACTGATATCGTTTCACAACTAAAAATCATCCGCTGGCTTGGCTTTGCGTTGTTGATTTGAACCCATTCTATATCATTGCCCAATTAAGTAGACTTCGTTTCATAAAGCAGATGAAGAGTTTTGAAAAGGGTCAGGGTCTTCGCTATAGGATCAGGGCACAACGAAGGCAAATTAAGCTTTTAACGCAAATTAACCAGGCTACTCTCGTGTAAAGGTTTTAATTGTAGTTCATGAAAAAAAGCTATCAATCGATCGAAGATTTAACTCAATAAAAAAGCATCCACCAAAATATACTCGTTGTTTTTAAATTGCGATTTTTGGAAAGTTGTTTTTGTTTTTGTTTTGAATAACATGAAAATAACAACATTTGACATCTCATGCTGTTATTACACAAATTTGATGATGCCATAAAAACAAAATTTTTGACAATGCAAAAAAGTCAAGAAAAATGTGAAAACAAAATCCCAATCATTCAGTGGGAAAACAAAAATTTCTGTCAGTTTTGTCAACATCATCATCGACAACAATGCATCAGCAACTTCTTTTTTTTTGCATTTTTCTGTTCATTCAAATATTGATTTGCATGTCGAACAATGGCGACTCTTGTGTCACATTGGTGGTGATGATGCCATGCTATAGAGATATAGAGTTATGCACTTTTCATCGACAACAACAACATGTTGCAGATTTGATTAAAATCAATGCAGCAGCAACTTTGTTATTTTCCAGTAGTTTGTCAATTGTCTTTTTCAAGCTTTTTTTTTTTTGGCAGCAACTTTTTAGTTCTCTTTATTTTTAAAGCAAAACATTGAATAGCTGTGAGAGGAATGTCGGATAGTATTTTTGCTAGACAAAAACCGGCTATACGGTTCGACAATTTTTTTGTCGTTAACTATTTTTTATTTGAGAAATTTCTACGAAACGGATTAAATTATTTTTTTTTTTGTTTATTAGTTAAAATAACTACTCATTGTTTAATTTGTTTATAGGTAGCGCTCGCTGATTTTTGTCTTTAGAATGATTGTTAGTTTTTTTCTATGATAAAAATCAGTCAATGTTTGTCTCAGCTTACTGAAATATTTCACACGTTATTCTAGAATTTTTTAAATCTATAAAACATAAATTTTTTGCGCTTTTTACAAAATCATTCTGCATACTATGTACGAATGTGATCAACTTTTATAAAAGTTTATACATACAAGTATATCACTTGTCACTTTGACAGCTGTTGGTGCGCATCAACTGACGCATAGCATCGCTTCTGTTTGTACGAGTAGCTTGTTAACTTGTTTATGTATTCCAAAGCTGTCAGTTTAGCCGCTGTCGTATTCGCTTAACTGGTTGATTTGGTTTAATTGATTTCAAGTCTTTGGCTTTTATTTTAATCTCGTATGACATTTTTCTGCAGACAGGTTTGTTTTATTATTATTGTTAATAATATAAGAGAGCTTCCTGTATTTTTCTGATTCATTTTTGCCACATTAAATTCTTTTGACTTTTCTTGCAATTTTCGACTTAAGTTCCATTAATAGCTTAAAAAGCTACGTAAAAGTAACATTTATAACTAATTGATTATTTAAAATCAAAAAAGAACAAGTTTTTAGTAACATTTATAACTAATTGATTATTTAAAATCAAAAAAGAAAAAGTTATGTCAAAAAGAAAACTTTTTTTATCGAAATTTTGACTTCGAAGCGCTTCGCTCCATATTTGGTATTTTAAACGCGTTATTATCAAAACCCGTTTTATGAAAACGACCCGCAGCTTAGCTCGCTTTATTTTAATAAATTTTTTTTTTTTCAATTATTCTATAGAATGTTATACGGAAATTCCAATGTTTTCATAACTATCACACTCAGTCCATAAAAGTCCTAAGGACTAAGAGAAGTTGTGGAAATGTTATGTAACTAAAAAAAAGATGCCACAAATGTCAAACATTCTTCAAGTACTTACCTTGAATTACTTTATTGTGTTAGTGTTTTTTTTTTCTAAAATACTTATAACAATTTAGTAAAACTCAAACCTTACAAGCATATTCGCACTTTTTTTTTGAATATGTTGACCAAGAAATATTAAAACACTTTCTTTTTCGTTGGGCTCGAAGCACTCAAATACAAAAACAACACTAACGAATTTAACAATGCCAGCAAACACATAAATTACAGCAGAGTCCACATTAAAAAGTTATCGAGAAGTTATTAATGTATCCATATACTTGATGGTATTTTCTTAACCATACTCTAAAAAGCTGAATAATAATGAAAAGAAAAGTGCTAAATGATGATAATGAAGTAACCGGTCGGTCGGTCGGTCGGTCATACTATTAAAGGGTACCATAGCGTATGCATACAGATATTATTTTATTAGTTTATTAGTTACCCTGGCGTTTGCATGAGAAAAAAATTCATTGTGTAAAAAAAAGTATAAATAATTTAACTGAAAGTGAAAATGAAAGTTTTCCACTCGAGATGATTAAGTAAGGTTAGAAGAAAAAGAAAACAACACAAACAGGTGGTGGGCGACTTGAAATGCACTTAAGTTAAGCACTTTGCTTACGTAATCTGACGCTTTTCTGATTTTATTTTATGTCATCTTAGTACTGGAAGGAGTTCAATCTTTATTTTCATATTGTTTACTTTAAAGCTGTTTATTTGAATTAATTCGGCTGATACCAGCGATGGGCAAAATAGGAAAACATGAGACAATTTTAGCTCTTCACAATAAACATATATTAAGAAAAATAACCAAAACAACAAGCACATGCACTCATCACTGCTACGCACATTTTTTTATACGCGCTATGCAATTGATATATATTATTGTTGTTATTGCATCATTCAGAAAAAAAAAACTGAAACGAGCGCGTAACTAAACAACAATGCGCACATGGAGGACAGCTTGTCTCGATTCGTTTGATCGGTGTACTTTTATTTCTACACTCATGTTCTACCTGCTGGTTTCTTGGAAATCGCTTTTGGTTTATTGCAGAATTTTTTTTGCGCTATCGAGATCGAATTTATAATGGGGTTTTTTTCTATTGTTGCAACTATTGTTTTTGTTGCTTTTGTTTGAAGTAGCTCTTGCTTTCAAAATTTTGCCCATCTATGCCTTATAACGCAAAGATTTGTACAAAAAAAGCGACCTTAGTAATTTTTTTTTTGAAGCAATTTGTAACTAAAAATTGATTTAGAAATTAAATTAAAAAGCTTTGTAAATTATTTCAAAATCTTCCAACACTTAAATGCACTTCACTTTTAAATAAAATTCTCCACAAATATACAACAATTAGTTAAGAACAGAATTTACACACAAAGGCTTTTACTTGCAATTACATTTTGTTTCTTTTAAGTAGAACACAGCAGCAAAAATATTCAGTTTCATTTTGACCAACTTGATTGAAGGCATTGAGTGCAGTTGGTCAAGACTATGTCTGTATATTTTGCAATCAGGTATTAAGTTGCTTTGTATCATATTTGTTGCCTTACATACAATGCCTTGGGGCTCTAACTTACAGTTGAGTACTTCAATTATTTTCGATTTGGATATGGTTTTTCTTATATCACATGCACACAACAACACCTTTCATAAATTTCAATTGGAAAATTTTCAAATCTCTAGCAAAATTCTTCAAATTTTGTGTAAAATATTCTACGCTCATACAGAATTTTACCAAAAAAGCCCCACACATGTGCAGTATAAAGGCATTTTTTGTGCATAACTTGGTTGGATATTCTCTGTTGCAAGTAAATTTGTGGTTTATTGACTTAAGTATTGTGTTGAGTAGTTTGAGCTTTTCATAGTTTTCTGCAACACCTACGGACATTTTGAAAATTTTCATTTTCTATTGTATTGTCTGTCTGTCAATCTGTGAATTTTGTATTTCTTTTGTCAAATATAGTTTTGTGGTATATCACTTTGTGCAGGAATAATTGGAGAGAACTTAAGTTTTGTAAGCTTTTCTAATTGAAACTTTTTTTGTGAAAAACAATTTTTAATTGAAAATCATTTAAATTAAGCTGGATAAAGTTAATAATACGTTTGGATATATTGAAATTCATTTTTTTTCTTGGCACATAACAATTAATGAAGATAAAAAGCGCTTTGCTTAGTTAACTTTTTGGTTTGACTTTGAAACTTGTTATATATGCTAACGTAGGTATGTACTATATAATAAGTGTAAATTTTCTCACATCATAAAACTCATATTTATTTTTCAAATTTTCTTAGTAACAATTTTGACCTTCACTTGAAAGAGAACAGTCAGTCCCAAATCAATTACTACTACAGCTCACACTGACCTCGTAATCGTGCATAGGCAACGATGCGTCTCTTTAACAAAATCTCCATTGTCCAACTTCAATCTGTAACCAATCCCAGCATATTGCTTAAATGGATTTGTTATTGTCAAAATCTAACTATTAAATAGACGGACTTATGCAATTAAACATTTGTGATTTATTTCAATTTATAATTCTAGTCTAATGAATCATTGTTTACACAAAAATCTATCACATTCATAAATCAAAATACTGTATGTGATGAATTCATGCCTGACTGAATTTTAATTTTTGATGCACATAATAAATTGAATTTATTTTTTCTCATTTCGCTTGTGTTTACTTACCTGATGTTTAATTTATTGTGCATTAATTTAGTTAAATTTATTAAATTACCATTTCGTGTCAATATATGTTTTACAAAAATTAAAAAAATGATTAAGATTTTTTCCGTTTTGTATAAAATTGCAATGGCATATTTTTTTTTAATTTTTAAATAAAATGATTTTTTTATCATAAAATGGTGTCACTTGAATAGAAATTTCGTAAAAATAATAACGTCATTATAGAATTTTTTTTTAAATTGGTTCAGTGCCTTTAAGGCTACAACGACTTTTTTTTAAAAAATTTTTTTATGAAAATAAAGTTGTTTTTAGATAAAGTCCGCCATGCCTGAGGATTCAATTATTTTTATATCAATTTTATTTTTTTCAATATGACTCTTAATAGTTGCTCTTTATTTAAATAAATAAGAACTTGGCTTGGGCCTTAAAACTTAATTGAAACATGAAAAGAAATGAAAGTAAATCTCAAATTATGTTGTATTAAATAATTCGCTAATATTCAAATTACGTGAGTAAGTACTTTCTCCATTTAATTTTTTCTTTTTCTTAAAAATATATTCTTCAATTCCTACCGATAATCAAAAAGCTTTGTTACTGCAGAAAATACTGCTTAAAAAAACTTAACACTAAACATGAAAACAACCAAAGTTTTAAGAAAATACATTTGAAAAAACTAAAAATAACTAAAGTGAAAAGTTGATTTTACCAAGAGTCGCTAAAATCCCACCTATCCCAACTGAATTATGGTCAAAAATAAATTGAAGAGAAGGCAATACAAGAAGTTGCAATAGCTATGCAAAAAATACAGGTTTTAGCCAACTTCAGTAAATGGCCAGAGAAAAATGAGGTAGCAGAAATGGAGAAGTTTTTGTTATGTAAACAAATTGAATGAAAACAAGTTACCACAATTGAATGAAATCAAAGTAATTGCCGTTGTCGGTAGTTAAAAAAAAACGTTGGTTAACTTGCCATTTGCGGGTCACTAGGGTGCAGTTTTAAATACGAGGAAGTCTACTGCGTTAGAGCACTGCAATTTACAGTGGGTGCACGTATGTCACGCATTAGACCAAGTAAATAGCATTGTTGCCAGTTATTAGCGATTTTGAAGAAAATCTGAAATCATGTGCATTTTTCCGCTTACGGCTTATTAAATGTCTTATTTTTTTTTTAAATATAAGAATAGTTGCACGTTTCATATTTCTTGTTAGTCTGGTTTTTTATGAATTGCATAATATTAAACTTTTACCTGCCTTTGTGTACAATGATTCGTCTGGCAACACTGCAAATATCTCATTACACATTTTTTTGCATGTTAACAACAGTTGTTGCTATTATCACTGTGATGTTTGCTATAAAATGCTTATTTCTTCCAGACCATTAACTGCACGCATGCGTAGTAAACAATAAGTTGCAACCGCGCTCAAAGCAAAAACAACAAGCAGTTGTCGTTACAAGTTTTATATGGAAAAATGTGGATTTTTCGATTTGATTAAAAATAAATTTTTACGTTAGACAAAAAAAGTGTTGTTTTTCTGTCAACTACTAATTTTAATAACTGCAATAACTTGTTTTAAATGTTTCGGCAAATAAATTTTATCACATACTTTCCTACTTCAAATAATAAAAAGTCTCAAAACTCAAGCAACCAAATCTAAAGTTACGATTTGGCTTAAGGCATACTCCTCTTCCTCGTATTCGGTTTACTGAACCCATTTATCAGCGAAACCATTTTTCACGCATTTTCGCTTATCGAGGTGGTCACCACACACAGTGCCTTATGAAATTAAGTCAAAATATTTAGGCCAACAAAAAATGGCGCATGAAATAAAGCGAAATTTATGTCAAGTTTTTCAGTCAAAATTTCATTTTTATTACGCTTGACATGGTAACACAATTCCTGCTGCTTTTTCATAATTTCATGCAAAGAATGTGAAAATCTTAAAAATTTTGTTGCTGTTTTTCTTTTATGTTCTTATAAAGGTCGCATTTTATGCAACTTTTTTTTTATCTTACTGCAGTTTAAAGTGACAGTTCGTTGACAATTCTTGTCAATCAAAAGTGTGTCATTAACAAATTTACTATAAAATCAAAGATGACAAAGATGTGGTAGTTTCACTTTTCTTTTATGGGTAATTATGCGTTTTGATTTAAGATCTATTAAATTGAATTTAAATTTCAAAGAAATTATTTATGCTGCAAAATTGCCTACCTTGATTAATAAAATTATAATTAATAATGCGTGTTAAATTTGTATGCAATGTCCAATTCATACACATTTTTTTTAAACAAAGGCGTAACATGCGTAGCTGTGCTTTGAATTATAAAATAATAAGAGTTTCCAGTGAATTAAGAGAATTCATAATTTATTAAAATAAGCCTTTGTCTTACTAAATTTGCATTAAAAAAAATGAAAGCGTGTTAGGAAGCATTATGTGAAAACTTATTTAAAAGTTTAATTAATATGTTTTTGGAACTACCTTTTCGATACTCGAAAATAAACTGCACTTAAATACAAAAATTTAAGTTCATTTGGATTAGAAACTGTCTTCTGGAGTGTTTACTGAACAAAAAACCCCATAATTCTGTGGCAAATAGGAAATGCATATAATTTAATCCTAAAGTTTGAGCATATAATTTCAGCGGTTTTCCACTTTGCCATAGATTTCATGTAGTTTTAGAATTAACAGAAATAACATTTAAATATTACCTGCTGTTGTACGACATACTTATATCTCAATATGTATCCGTACGAATTCAGGAACTTTACTATATTCACAAGAATTTCAACTTAAACTTCACTTAAAATTCACATAATTTCTAAGATCGTATGATTTGACAGCGCTTGATTATATTCTTTCGAGACAAATCAAGTTCTTGGACTATGCGGATAATCCAGCGGTGTTAAGTCATTTGGAAGACAACATTCCTCCGACTGTTTTCCTGGCAGTGATTGATGTATTAAGCTTGATTATGATCATCAGGCCTGTTCTGGTTTACTTCGGAAACGGAATTGAAATTCCAAGTTTATTTCAAAATCATAAAAAACAGAGATATGCGTGAGAATATTTAAACTGTAACAGCTCAAGTTTGAAGCTAAAAAAAAAATTTAAATTCAAACTGCATCAAAATCAGAATAGGCCTGAGTACCTCTCTTGAAAATACGTCTAGGCTTTTTAGCAGTTTTTCACATGAAAGATATAGATAACTTTTTATATGATTTCTTAATAAAAACTTCATGCTCGTATTGCAGTTTTCAAGACCAATTAAAAAAAAAAAAAGAAAGGTGTGTTCTGAACAGCTTTTTTTACAATTTTAAGTGTTCGCTTTATGGTCATTTGGCAATTGGTAATTTTCTGAAGAAAATTTTCATATGCAACTTTTGTCGACAAAATAAAAAAGAGTAAAATATTTGCGCCTGCTACATTTTTTTCTCCTGGATCGAATATTTAGCATTGAATATTTTTTTTTTTTGAAAAAAATTACATGGTTATCCATTAACTGAAAACACTTCACTGCAGACAGAGTTCATTGCCTTCATATTAAAAAAGTTCAAAGATAAAAATGTCACACATAATTAAACTACATATCTATCGTTAAATTGCAATGTTCAAAGCAAAAAAAAAAAATTCCATTTTGAGTTCACCTTGAAAAGTTTACAACATATCACACCAAACCCGTTTGAGTTGCTCTTAAGTAGGTTTGCATATCAATAAGTTTTTTTATTACTTTTCTCTTATTTTTAATTTGTTTTCTTCAACGAAATAAAAAAACTTAATTTAATAAACATTGAACGAAACCTTAAACAAGAAAAATAAGCAAGTGAGTGCAAAAAGTCGTCTTGTGATGTTTTAACTAATGATGTTCATTTGTCATAAGAGTATAGAATATGTTGTGGCGAAAAATGTTGATATGATCGAAAAATATATATTTATATAATATGCCGAAAATATGTTGAAGAGGCCGAAAATGTTGGAAAATGTTGACAAAATAGAAAAACGCTGAAGAGTTGAAAAACTTTGATATATTGAATAATTGAGTGAGAAAAAACATCACTTCAGTATCTTGTTTCTATAATTTTTAATTGGGAATAAATTGGAATTTCCTGAAGTCAACTATTTCAAAAATATTTGAGGAAATCAAAAATTGCGAGTAACAGAAACGAGCTGCAATAAAATTAAATTCCACTGAACGATTTTATGTTAGCAAAGAATTTACAAATTTGTAATTCGACTCACTTTCGCCATCAAAAAAAATTCTTAATTGTTAACAGTCATTAGCATTTTACAACCGTGCTGCTATTCACCATAAACCAGTCAAGATTTTATTGCTTAATCATTTCATATATTTTTATTAAAAAATATATAGGTCAGTCAATAGTTGTACATAAGTACCAAATCTAAGTAATAATTTATTTTAATTTAAAAATTATGCAATTCATTTCAAACTGAAACAGAAAAAAAAAACTTCAACCATAAGCAAAACTTCAAAACGTTGCCTTCTAATTTTCCCAGCACTGCCCATGTAAACCAAACCGATGACATTGCAATAAACTTCTCTGCCCTGAAAACTTAGAAGCTGCAATAGAGACTTACGCAACTCTGGTGCTATCAGTGAAGCAAATGTAACCACAAGCTCATGGTCGAATAGAATTCCCAAACGGCAGCAGCAACAGCAGTAGCAGCAATAATAACAACAAAAATAACACAACCATAATCATTTTCAATGGTTTCAATTAAAGTTTTCTAATTATGTCTAGGACGGTCTTTTACCTACTGATTGCTTTTCACTCTTTTCCCTCTCGCTATGCTTCCTGCACAACCTTCTTGTCTCTTTGCTGCTCATTGATAATGAAAGATGATTTTGAAATTTTAATTTCATGAGCACTTTTCAGGTCAAGTGATTTTAAGTGTTGAAGCAAACATTTCTATAGAGGACACGTAGTGTTTGTGGAAGCAAAGATAATTGCAGCTACAGCATTATGACCCAACAATTGACCATCTTGTCATGGATGGTCATTGCGTGTGGTGTGGCGTTGGTGAAGCAGTCGCATGGTAAGTAAAACTTAAGTTAATTTAAATATTCTCTCATTAATTTGATTGTGATTATCTGAGAGATAAGTTCATTAAAATTCTTTTCTTTCAGCCATGCCTACCGTTTTCTCAAATTCTCGCAGCGTCATAAACTATACGATACCCGAAGACAATTGGGATATACCTTCCGTACCACGTAGCATAACACCACATGTCAGTTTGAAACATTTTCCAAATCGAACAAATTCCAATATCGCTGATAGCGATGAAGAATTTCTTAATCGTTTGAATGCTATTAAGAGAAACAGTTCAATGCCACGCATGCTATGGTACGACACTACTTCGGACGGCTTGACCTATCCGCCTTTTGTGGATAAGGCACTAAAACTGTTTAATCTGAAGCAGGTCGCTTTTGAAATTGAAAACAGTGTCTTGTCAAGAGTCTCATGTACAGCGTGTAAAGCTGGCGCTGGTCTCTTGCAACATTACATCAAAGCTGGCAAAACTGAAACTGAGATCATTAAATTGATCTATCAATTTTGCGTTAATTTGAATATACAAAGTCCACGTGTTTGCGAAGGCGTATCCACGCTCTTTGGCAGCGAGGTGATATACGTGCTGCAGCGTGTAAATCTTGGACCAGATGAGATTTGTAGTTTTGTCATCGGTGATGCATGCGGTGATGTTTACAACCCATATCACGAGTGGGAAGTGATCTTTCCGCCAGTGCCAAAGCCTGTAGTTGCAGAAATTCCTATTCCGAAGGAAGCGGCACCCTTCTTCAAAGTACTACACATATCCGATACGCATTACGATCCTCATTATCTGGAAGGTTCAAATGCTGATTGCAATGAACCGCTATGCTGTCGGCTGAGTAGTGGTCGTCCTTCCAATCCAAATGCAGCTGCAGGCAAATGGGGTGATTATCGCAAATGTGATACACCGAAGCGCACGGTGGACCATTTGCTGGAGCACATTGCTGATACACACAAGGATATTGATTATATACTTTGGACAGGTGACTTACCGCCACATGACGTTTGGAATCAAACAAAAGAAGAAAATCTGGAAATCATAAAGGAGACAGTACGCCAAATGACAGAGAAATTCCCCGGTGTGCCAATATTCCCGGCGCTGGGTAATCATGAAAGTGCGCCGGTGAATAGCTTTCCACCACCCTACGTTAATCAAGTGGACATCTCTATATCTTGGCTGTATGATGAATTGGATGTGCAATGGCGACGTTGGTTGCCACAAAGTGTTTCGCATACGGTGCGGCGTGGTGCCTTCTACTCGGTATTAGTACGCCCTGGTTTTCGCATTATCTCGTTGAATATGAATTATTGCAACAATAAAAACTGGTGGTTACTGCTTAACTCTACGGATCCAGCGACAGAGTTGCAGTGGTTCATCTATGAGCTGCAAAGTGCTGAATTCTCAAATGAAAAAGTGCATGTGATAGGACATATACCACCAGGACATTCAGACTGTCTGAAAGTGTGGTCGCGTAACTTCTACAGAATCATTTCGCGTTATGAGACCACAATCATGGCGCAATTTTATGGACATACACATTACGATGAATTCGAAATGTTTTACGATCCACATGACTTAAGTGAGATGCGCACAGAGTGGAAATATAGAAATCAAAATATTTACTTTTATTATTCTAGGTCATCCAAATGGCATTGCTTACATCGGACCTTCAGTGTCACCATATTATGATCTTAATCCTGGGTATCGTGTCTACTATGTGGACGGTGATCATGACACCACAACGCGACTTGTTGTCGATCACGAGTCTTGGATAATGAATCTGAAGGAAGCGAATCTGTACGACTTTCCCATTTGGTATAAATTGTACACAACACGGTCTGCTTACAACATGAAGGCATTACGTCCGGTCGATTGGGATAATTTGATCAACGAAATGGCCAATAACGAAGAACTATTTAACCTTTATTACAAGTAAGTGGAAAAATGATAATTGTATAAAATTTTCGTTGTAATTTTTTCAAATTTATTTGTTTTTATAGAAATTACTGGAAAAACTCACCAGTACGTCCAGTTTGCGATGCTGAGTGTCGTAAGCGTTTGCTGTGCGATTGTAAAAGTGGACGCAGTCATGATCGGAAACATTTCTGCCAGAATGTTGAGTCCAAGATTGATGATGGCTCATCAAAATCTTGGTCATCTTGGATCTATCGTGGTTTGACAAATTCGTACGTACGATTTTTAACATAGAGATACATTTGGTGGCTTTGTTGTTGTTTGTGTTTACATATATCATAGTTTACTAGCATTAAATCGGACATTTTTTAACATTAAAAAGTATATTAGGATAAAAATTTTCACTTACGTTCAAAATTTACTATTATGTTAGGATCATATTTTACTATATTTTTTATATTAGAATTATTGTCGAAACTGTTGTTATGAGTTTTGTATGTGCGTATAAATCATACTTATGTTCCTTAGCGTCATAATATCATTACGTAGAAAACGTAAATACATATCATTTATGTAAATGTTGCCGTGCTTAGACTTCACAAAGCGTCTTTAAGTAATGTAACATAGCGTATTCATTGCAACGTTATAGTGCTAAAAACTAACCGTTTTAATACCTAACCTTCGTATCCATAACTTTTGCTTTAAGCGTGGGCCTTAAGCTTTGCTTTTTAGCCTATGAGCTATGGAAATTTTGGATCGACTGCATCAATACTCCTAACTTACCCACTCGATTATTGATAAAATCCAAGAATTTATGAGAAAGAGACTTTTTTGTGTCTTGAGCTGAAATATCTAAACATTAGGCTCAGATTTGCTATATAAGAAGGAAACTTTTTTAACATCTTTTTCACATTATTACGTTTGAATATGCAGCAAACTTGTTTTTTCGGGCCTCCCTAGTATTAATCTTATGTGCTAGTATTAATGTAGTGTAATTACCTGGGGTAAGATAATACTTTGTAAGTTCATTATTCGTTTGAAGTAAATTTCTGAGTGTTTTCTTTTGCATGATCGAAAGTATTGAATTAAAATCGTATTCTGCTTTTATTGAAATCATATGTTCTTTTCAGCAT
Organism: Tricholauxania praeusta; assembly: GCA_949775025.1. NCBI lineage: Eukaryota > Metazoa > Arthropoda > Insecta > Diptera > Lauxaniidae > Tricholauxania > Tricholauxania praeusta. The sequence goes on along the minus strand of OX459031.1, from coordinate 122,344,067 downwards.
ATTTGTTGGCCAGAGCGTAGTTAATAACATGTTACCATAAATTATAAAAATTTTTCATGGAAATATATCATAATTGGCTTTGTTTTGTTGCGTTGGCTTAAATTGTTATATTTGTTCAATTAAACAAGTTTCAAAAATTTTTTTCAAAAATATATTAATCTATTTTTATAAAAATTTGCACACACTTGGTGATGGTCCATTAAATTGGCTTTCAAAAAATGCTAACACTTACACGCTCCAACATCACATTGAAAAATACTACACGCTGACCAATGCAGTGTCAACTCTAGTGAACCACTAACGGATAACGATATAGAAATTGTGGAAATGGACAGCGAAACCACAACCGAATGGGTTGCACCTGATGTCATTTATTCATATAGCAGAAAGTGATACCAAATCAGTCAAAATTACAGTGAAGCTAAAGGTGTAAATATTGCAATATAAAATGAGCTTATTATTTATATTTATATACAAGATATGAGGATAATGTATGTATTTACTCAGAGTTTGGTAATTGGTTATGGTTTTAATAACATAACTTGACACGTAATTTGCATAATGTGAAATTACAAATAAATCTCTTTTTTATTTACTAAGTAAATGTGTTTAATTTTTATTGATGAACTCAGTTACAGCATCATAACGTCGATAAAACATCTGCCGAAATATATCATAAGTTTAGGATGAGGACACCCGATTAATACAAAATATAATGCTGAAGCCCTGGCTTTTTATGTGAAAAGTATTTTAATTATAAATACATGCAATTGAAACGACTGGAGAGTGCGACAAATTATTTTACGAGTGCTGTACGAAATTTGGGCGATTGACCGAGAACATTGTAAAAATAAGTAAAATATATGGATTGTAAAAGGCTTAGATCAAAATTTCTCCTTTATAAAAGAAAAGCCAACTGTCGTCTACTTGGAGAAATAATTAATTGTTTAAGTTTCAATGAATTTCTACAACTATTCAAATTAAAAATGTATTTTTCCCGTCTATGTCGAAATTTCAATATTTTGTTTTACAATTTGTTTTAATTTTTATGTACAAACATTTCAGAATCATATTAATAAACATACATACATACATTTCCATTTACATTTCTATCAAAATTTATGTCCACAAAAATAAATGTAATACGAAATTTAAAAATGAGATCAGTTTCATCCAGCGCAAATACATACATATATGTAGTTTATTTAATGTAAGCTAATGTGATAATAATTTATTGTTTTTTTAGGGGAAAAATTTTCATATTTTAAAATCACATTAAGTTTTAAGATAACATATTTTAATTTTTAACTTAAGTTATATAGAAAACTATGCTTATATATTTGTTTACGTTGAAAGCATTAATCTATGAATAAATCGTTCATTTAAGTGCAATATGTTATATCCAATTCAAATTAAGTGATTAACACTTGATACTTTTATTAATTGTAAAAAGTCATATAATATTACTGTTGATTTAAATTTACAAAAAAAAAAAAAAATATATATATACATATAGTATATTTGCAACACTTAAACAAAAAAATATGTAAATATTTCAACTCTTACAAAGAACGAGCAAATAGCACTTAACACAAAAGTCATTAGTTACATACCTGATAATAGAAATTATTTGTTAATTCTTTTTAAATTGAAGAAAATAAAAATTTGCTTTAAAAAGAACAAACTCTGATTTTAATTCTTATTTCAAAATTTAAACGTTACTATTAAAAAGGACCCGGTACAAAGTCCACACATAATTTTAATTATTTACAATATCAAATTTATTTTATACCAGTCCAAAATCCAATATCCGAAGCATTTTCATAGTCGTACTCTGGTTTGACGATCAGTTTCTTGATTAAATTCTACTGTTACCATATCTGGCGAATTCAGAGTTAAGTGAATGATAAGGATGGATGTTTAGTCAAAATTCACGAGCATTTACACAATAATGTGTACAATGTACACTGTACATGGCTAATTGATCAATATCAGATGCTAAAAGAGTATCGGAAATTGCCATCAGGACGGCACTACATAACACATTAACATATCACAATATTTGTAAAACTTTTTTTTTCTGTTTTTGATGCCTTTCAATGAGTTTGTTGGTTATAGCTTTGATAGCTTCTTTCATAAGCTTTTTTTGAATAATTTTGAAATCTATTGACATGAAAACCATTTCTGCGAAGTTAAACTTATTCGTTTTTTACACTTCCAAGTTAGGAGTTTTTTTACATTTATTTATAGCAACGCTTTAAAATGACAAAGCTTAAAATCTTTTGGTTTGTGCATTAATTTATTGTGAACAAGTCGTAAAAAGCTTTAAATTTCGTTCGTTTGCGTGCTTCCGTTATTGCAGTCAAATGTATTCATCTCTGCTGCGCGAAAGCTTTATTCGGCTCGTGCTTAATATTAATAGGCTGAGAGCCGGCTGTAGAAAAGTCGAGTGTATAAGATTACAGGATGAGATGTATGCCAAATGATAGAGCTCAATGAGCCTAAATAGAATATCTAGGGTTGCCTTGCCAAAGCCTGTCCCGATGGCCGAAAATGCCCGAATTTTAGCCAATTTTGTTGTTCTAATTAAAACTGTAGTACATAACAGCTTGAAATGTATGCCAAATGATAGAACTCGAAGAGGCCTAAGTATAGTACCTGGGATTGTATTGTTAAATCCTGTCCCAAACATGGGTTTTCACCGGTTTTTTGGGTCAATTTTCATTAATGAAGATAGCAGCTTAAAATTCGTGCCAAATGATAGATATCGAAGAGCCTAAATAGAATATATAGGGTTGCCTTGTCGAATCATGTCCTAAACATTATTTGACACCCGTTTTCGGGGTCAACTTTTCTTAAATGAGTGGCAACTCATGTTTGGGACAGGATTCTACAAGGCAAACCTATATATTCTATTAAGGCTCTTCGATATCTATCATTTGGCACAAATTTCAAGCTGTTATCTTCATTAATGAAAATTGACCTAAAAAACCGGTGAAAACCTATGTTTGGGACAGGATTCAACAATGCAATTCCAGGTATTATAATTAGGCCTCTTCGAGTTCTATCATTTGGCATACCTTTCGAGCTGTTATGTACTACAGTTTTAATTAGAACAATAAAATTGGCTAAAATTCGGGCATTTTCGGCCATCGGGACAGGCTTTGGCAAGGCAACCCTAGATATTCTATTTAGGCTCGTCGAGCTCTATCATTTGGCATGCATCCCATCCTGTAATCTTATACACTCGACTTTTCTACAGCCGGCTCTTGGACTATAAAAAGCATAAGCTAACTCACCTAACAACTTAAAGGACCGGCTGAGAGCTTAAAGCATAGGACTGCCAACACTCATTTTTTAATGAGTCCATTCCCGTAGAGTCACTCTGAAGCTTAAATAAAGCGAAGTGCAGATAAATGAAAAGAATTCCAAAAAATAAGGCCAAATAATTGAAGTCGTCGCAATAATTAAAACTTGATTATATCGTATCCACATAAAGTAAGTGTAAACAAAGGAAATATAATTTAAATTTATTTCAAATTTTGATAAAATTTTGAACTTTCGAAGTGGTAGACACATTTGAAAAATAAATCTAACCTTTCCTAAGTGCAGAATTTAAACGTTAAATATAAGCTATAATCAGGCAGGATTTTGTTAAAATTGAGTTCGTCATTCGTAAGTTATTGAAAAATCATTATTTGCTTTGCTTATAGCGGTTTCTATAAATAAATGTTTGAGATTTTAATTTTTTTGTACATGCGTTTTTTTTTAACTTTTTGTTCTATTACTCAAGTTATAAAAAAATATTTAATCGCACTCCAAATATAAAGTTCAAAACTTCTTTGAATGCTGTTTTTAAGCACCAAATTTCGGCTTTTATCTTAGAAAATTTCTCTCATACCAATTAATATTGGACAATACTTAGTTACCTTTTTATATTTCTGCGGGATTCTTCGGTTAAATTAAAGCTAAGAAAAAATTGACATCAATACATTTAATCCGTATAACATTAATTTTTATCGGAAAGAATAAAACTTCATTCCCAAATATTTTTATTGATTTTGTGAGCTTGGCAATACTTTTATACCGTTTTTCTATGAGATGACCCGATGCATAGAAAAAAAGCTTTAGTTTTCGTTTTTCATCCTCCGCGAAAAGTAGTTAATCATTAAACTTCTTGAAATCAGATTGAAAATTCTAATTAAAAATAGTGAAATATCAATCACAAATAACGTGAAGTGTTGTGTTAAGTGTCAAGTGTTAGTTAAAAGAGAAAATTTCTTTCCAAATTCTAAATCAATGTGTTGTGCTCAGACTGCAGTGTTCAGTGTTGTTCAATAAGGAAAGTATATTGGCAACAAACTTTTCAAAGTCATATATTGGTGAGTGCATTTCGTGTTATTAATTTGCAATATTCCAAAAAACAACCCGAAATATTCTAATTTAAACTTAAAACATTTAGACTGCCATTTTGTGAATTGCAGTCTTTGATTTTTTTCATTTCCTATTGCTGTGCTGTTCCGTTATTGCAGTGGTGTGATTTTGTTTTGTTTCGTGAAAGCTTTGTTTTTTGTTTCAACCTACGAACTAAAGCAAACCGATTGAAAGTCTTTGGTGTAGAGTTGCCAAGCTTATGGTTTGTGCAAATACCTTTTATAACTTTTATAAATATTAAATGTCAAAGTTTGGTTTTTTTTTAAAAATATGCTACATTTAGGGAAATTAAAATAATAAAATAAAAGAAATCGAATTTGGGAATTGTTAATAAGATGGTGCTGAACATTTTTTTCATTTCCTCTTGCTGTGCTTATCGTTACTGCAGTGATGTTGATTTCGTTTTGTTTCACTTTTGTTTCGTGAAAGCTTCGTTTTCTGACGGTTCAAAGTTTGCAAAGTTCGGACTTGAAGCGAAGACTCCCACCTACGTATTAAAGCAAACCGATTAAAAGTCGTTGGTGTAGTGTTGCCAGGATTGTGATTTGTGTAAAAACTTTTTATTAACCATTATGATTTTAATAAATACATAAATCTATTTTTTCCAATTTATCCACATACAATAGTGTGCAAAATAATAGCAGTGCGAAGTAGCACCAAGTTCATCTTAAAAATTCACTAAAACAAAAACTGATTTCGGATTCCATTTTATATTTTCTATTTTGGATAAAGTAAAAGAATTATAAAATACAGTTTTTTTATTTATACACTTAGCAAAAAAAAAAGTTAGAAATCAAAATATCGTGAAACTGTCAAAATCGACTGTGCAAAATAATAGCAGTGACGTACAAAATGTAGAATAAATACAACTTTAGCAAACAATTTTGAAAAAAGAAACTGAAAATAATATTATTATGTTAATACTTAGTGGCATATCCCTTATTGGCAATAACTGCTGCACATCTTCGTGGCATAGAGTCATTTGTTTTCTGGCACATGACCTTTGGGATAAAATCCCATGCTGCACTTACTTCGCGCCATTGCTCGACCTCATTCCTTGGGTTTTTTTTTTTTGACAGCATCCTTGACACGTGCCCAGAGATTCTCAATTGAATTCAGTTCAGAGGACTGTGCTGGCCAGCTCATAACCTCAACCCGATTTGCTGATAACCAACTTTTTGCCAATCTACTACAATGTTTTGGATCATTATCCTGCTGAAATATCATTGTAGTGGCATATTCCATTCAGCATAAGGAAACATTGTTTAACTCATTATTTGAGTGTATTGGTTAGCATCCATATTGACTTTAATCCAATAAAATGGACCAGTGCCTTTGTGGTACGAAAAACAACTCCAAACGTTAATTTTAGCTCCACCATACTTAACGGTTTTGAGCACATATTTTTTATTGTAAGTGGATGCTGGTGGTCGTCTAACGTACACTCTGCGTCCCTTCGTCCCATTCGAAACAAACGATCATCCACTTACAATAAAAAATATGTGCTCAAAACCGTTAAGTATGGTGGAGCTAAAATTAACGTTTGGAGTTGTTTTTCGTACCACAAAGGCACTGGTCCATTTTATTGGATTAAAGTCAATATGGATGCTAACCAATACACTCAAATAATGAGTTAAACAATGTTTCCTTATGCTGAATGGAATATGCCACTACAATGATATTTCAGCAGGATAATGATCCAAAACATTGTAGTAGATTTTCAAAAAGTTGGTTATCAGCAAATCGGGTTGAGGTTATGAGCTGGCCAGCACAGTCCTCTGAACTGAATTCAATTGAGAATCTCTGGGCACGTGTCAAGGATGCTGTCGAGAAAAAAAAAACCCAAGGAATGAGGTCGAGCAATGGCGCGAAGTAAGTGCAGCATGGGATTTTATCCCAAAGGTCATGTGCCAGAAAATAAATGACTCTATGCCACGAAGATGTGCAGCAGTTATTGCCAATAAGGGATATGCCACTAAGTATTAACATAATAATATTATTTTCAGTTTCTTTTTTCAAAATTGTTTGGTAAAGTTGTATTTATTCTACAATTTGTACGTCACTGCTATTATTTTGCACAGTCGATTTTGACAGTTTCACGATATTTTTATTTCTAACTTTTTTTTTGCTAAGTGTATAAATAAAAAAACTGTATTTTATAATTCTTTTACTTTATCCAAAATAGAAAATATAAAATGGAATCCGAAATCAGTTTTTGTTTTAGTGAATTTTTAAGATGAACTTGGTGCTACTTCGCACTGCTATTATTTTGCACACAATTGTATCTTTGGTTTAATAAAGAATTAGGATTTGGGAATATAAGTCTATGGAAACGTTATTTAGAATACACACAACAAACTATTTCAATAAAATCAATTTCTCTGGCGAGTAATTTTTTATGCGCAAAATGAATTTTTGAAATTTTAAAAAATCGCTTTTAGGCAAAAATAATTTTTCAAAAGTCAATGTTGTTTTTAGTATTGATACCTTTTGTGTTGTAATAATCGTGAGATGAAAATTTTTTTTTCCGAAGGTGTCCAATTCAATTAAAAAAAATAAAAAAGTTCAAAAAAATACAATTATAAAAATATATTCACCATAAATAAAACTCTGATAATATATTAATTTTAATATTGATGCTAATTCAGACGTTAAGTTTTTAAATTTCTTAAATTTGTTAAATATATTGATTGATTCGTTTTAATTTTAGTATTTGGCATTTTTGATATTTACGTTTGCACACGTTTATTTACCGTTTATCATTGTAGGAGGAGGAATTCAGAGTATATGGTGCACGTTAATCAAAGAAATCACAAAAAATACATATCCCTAAAAAAATGTCATTCTCAAATATTTTTATTTATTTTGTGAGCTTGGCAATACTTTTTTACCGTTTTGTTATGAGATGATCCGATGCGAAGGAATAAAGCTTTAGTTTTTGTTCGTCATGCTCCGCGAAAAGTATATAGCTAAAAAAGTTAAATAAATTTTTGATTTTAAATATGTGAGCAGTAAATTAATTAATCACAAATGTAGTAAAGTGTTGTATTCAATGTCCAGTGTTGATTAAAATAGAAATATCTTTCCTCAAATAATTAAGAAATGTGTTGTGCACAAAGTGCAGTGTTCGGTGTTGTGAAATAAGGAAAATGTGCTAGGTACAAAACTAACAAAGTCAAATATTGGTGAGTGCTTTCCTTTTCAATCATAGATACACTGTAATAATATTCGAAACCCTAAATATTTCAATTCAAACTTAAATTATTTAGAATGCCATTTAATGAAATTGCAGCGTTTCATTTCCTTTTGCTGAGCCGTTGTTGCAGTGCAATAGATTTCGTTCGTTTTGTTTCGTCTTCGTTTTGTGAAAGCTTCGTATTTTACTGGTTCTGAAGTTGCAAAGCTCAAGCCAAAAGCAAAAACTTACACCTCCGAATAAAATCAAACCGATTGAAAGTCTTTGTTGTAGAGCTGCCAAGCTTTTGTTTATAATTCAAATAAAAAAAAAAGCACAAAAGTCGTTTCCATTTGAACACAATAAATTTTCTGTTGATTTTTCAAAATTGTTGAAAATATTTTTTCCACATGATGGGAACGGAAACCGTAAATTATACATGTCTTTTCAGAAAGTTACAATCATGGAATTTTTTAAATGTTTAAAAGCCGTTTTCAGCTTAAAATAATATTGCAAAAGCCAATGTGGTTTTCCATACCTTTTGTTTTGCTAATTATAACTTTTCGTGCTGTGAATAAAAAAGTTTTCAAATAGCATTAAATGTAAAAAATAAAGTATAGTTTTCTTCAAGTTTAGATAATGGAAAATTCAACCTGTGTTTTGTTCGCTAACGTGCGATCTATAAATATGAAATATTTCTGAATTCAAAATAGTTTAGACACCTATGAGGTCACCTTTAATTTCACCATTTTTATTTGATGTGCCCTTAAAATAAATCCCATACAATAAATTTTAAAGATAAAAAAGAACGGGAAAAAAATGCAAATTGTAAAATAAATAATATTTTTAGTAAAAATTTTGGTGCTGCTTCAAATAACAAGTTACAATTACCTTATTCATTTACTGATTATATGAATTCTGTGAACATTTTTAATAAAAATGTGGTTTTTTATAAAAATTAGAGCTCTGTAGGAATGAGTAAAGGAAATTGACTTTTCAATTTCATGACTTCTTTCATTTCATTGATTTCTTTGTTGATTCCAATCCGGGGCAAAACATTTTTAACTTAATTCCACGGAATCGAAATTTGAAGTTGACTTTTCATATCCTTAGCAAACTGATTAGAACAATTTATAATTCCATTCAGAGATTTGCAATAAATAACACCACTTTACAAATTTGGGGTTCATCTCAATAGACTTTTTTCTCATAGACTTTTTTCTATCTATTTTGGGGCGTAGATTCCAAAAATGGCAACCAATTTTTTTTTTCTTAAGAATCGTTTTCAAGATAACCCCAAAAAATCTCTTTTTTTGCACTTTTTTCATTTATGTGACTTTATCTTCATTTTTTTTTTCGACTGAAAAACGTTTTTCAGTATTTGAAAGATATTTTTATTTCCTTTCGAACAGTATACTGTTTGTGTGAATCGGATAAGATTTGATGGAGTGACAAGCGTTCAAAGTCGAAAGTACTGACTTTTTTGGTCTTTTTTAAAAATCACTAAATTTCAATTGCTTCATTTGAATAAAAAAATCTTTCTTTTTCATATTTTTAATATTAAAAATGTAAAACTATTCTTTTGCAAATATTTTAAGTATAATTTTGTGGAAATCGGACAAGAAATGTAGAAGTTATTCGAAAAACAGTAAAAGACTTGAAAGAAAAATTTTTCTTATTGAAAAAAAAATAAATGGTTGCCATTTTCGGAATCTACGCCTCAAAATACATGGGAAAAATTATATGAGAAACCAAATATTTTTGTTTTTTGTAAACTAGAGTAATTGGAAAAAAGTAATTCATGACCTCTCTGTTTGAAAAAAAAAAAAACAATTTATGTGGAAATATAGAAAATAAATTTTGGCACCACCAGATAAAGTTCTGGGTACTCACTGACTGACATCGGATAGTGTTTGAAATAAAATTTACATATTTTGGAGGATTTTCAGCCTTTCCACATTATTTGGGGTGATAAGTTCTTATCCTAAAAATAGATCCAAAATAGCCCTTAATGTTATTCGGACAGCATTTGATAATATTCCAAATTGATTTTACACCAATTATAGCCAATTTTATTTTATTTTTTAAAATATCGTTTTTGTTATTAGATATTGAGCATGATTTTAATTTTTCAAGTAATATTTTTCCCCTTGGATGGCATTCTTCTGACGGTAATTTCACTTTATTGCGTCTATAAAATACATTAAAAAAATCCAATTCAAGTGAATTTTACACTAAGATCTCTTGATAAATATAGCTCAACTCTTGTTAATAAATCTGTAAATGCCAAAAAAAAAATTAATAAATTACAATATAATTTGCAAATAAATTAAAAAAAATTCAGCAAATTTTGTTGTTATCAATTTTTGTTAACTGTCTAAAGAAAAAATTTTTTAAAAAAAATAAACAATAAAGTTCACACCATTGGTGACAAATGTACACAGTATTCGCAAACAGAGATATAAATATATGTGTTGGTATATAAAAATCGGTGGGTAATCAGACAAAGCGTATAACAGCAACAACAAGAGGAAAAATTACTATAACAATCAACGAAGTATTACCTCTTTTTTGGCAAATGACTGATAAGACGTAGTCGTTTATTTTCATTTTGCGTACAATGCACCTTCAGGTGTATACCTATTTGTGAGTTTAGTCTGGGCTACGAACTACGTGTATTTAAGATGACTAAGCACATTAATTAGAAAACCACATCAAAGCAAATAATCAACAAATATTTTTGCCGAAGAGCACCAAAAACGAACTCCAAAATTAGCTACCAAAATCAGACAATTTCGCCAATTGCATAGAAGCCAAGAAAAGGTTTTTGAACCCCAATTCACTTTAACCGATAGTAAGGTTTAATAAGCGCGCGACCCAACGTTTCGATAATAAAATATGAGTTGTAGAATGGAGAGTTCAAATACCACAAATTAGCCGGTAGGATATTAACCTTTTGAGTCGGTGTTCAAAGAAAACCACTTTTCATGATCAATTTGTTTTTCGCTCTAAATTGTTTTGAAACTTAACGATGTTACTATGTAAATTTGCTAACTACGATATCGTGAATTCTTTCGAATGACGAAAAAATTCATATTTTCAACTTAAAATCGAATTTCTTTCAGCAGAAGCAGCCAGTGAGCAGAAAATCGATAGCATCGTTCAAATACATATGTAGCACGTTCTCAGAAAGCATGGAGTTTGTGAAAAGTTTGCTATCTTAGTTTTGTTCTTAAAAATTAGTCATGTGCCATTTTTTATGCAAAATGTTATTTAATTCTTTGTTTGCAATATTTGTATAATATTTTTGCTTACTTATTTCTGTGAAAGTGCTTGTAATTGCAATTTTTAATTTTATTAATTGCTTTTATTGAATTTGCATCACAGCATTTTCTTTTTATTTTCTTTATTTTGCATTTTTATTTTATGTTCAATTTAATTTTGTACCCGTTCACACCTTTTTCTTTGGAACAAATCCACTCTGCCGCTAGAGTTCATGCAAGTTTTATGCCCTTATTTTGTTTACAATAGTTACACGGTAAAAAATTTTGCTCATTGGATATAGAAGATAAATATTTGTGAAACTGGTGTGTGAGAAACCCTCTGATGAAATTCCACTCATTGGAAGCTTTGCGAAAGTAAGTAGAAACCTTAGACAAACTATTTAATTTGAATTATTTCCGTAGCTTCTTTTAATCGTGTTAATTCAAAAAACCCGTGGCTTTGCTTGCGCACTACCTGTTGTACAACCTCGCTTACATTTTGCAAAGACCTTTCTGCAGACGATTAGGTTCATAAGCCAAATTTCACAACTTCTATCAGAATCAAGAATAGTCACTTAAGTGCTTTTGTTGTATGGGAGGAGCCACGCCTCATTCTCCAATTGCGTTCACATTTTGCGAATAGCTTGGAACAAGCAATGTATGTACATTCACGTATCGTTTCACAACTAGATTCCAATATGTAGCGTTTAAACTGTGTTTGTTTTATGGAAGGTACCACGCCCCGTTGTTTAATTCTGTCCACATTTTGTGAGGTCTATTTTGTTGTTTTTTTTCTCTGCATTTTTTTTTTTTAATTTATATATATACGCCGTTTAGTACGTCTTTTTTGTTTATATTCATAAAAAGAACATCGATCGTAGTTTTTAAAAAATCATAATTATAAAAGTAAACAAAAATTTTTTTTCAAAGAAGTATTGTGAATGCGCGCTCAACGAGATATCGGCCAGACCTTCTCGCTCGTCTTCGGCCATATGAGAAATAATTATTTGATGTAGTCACGTTATCGTTCTTGGTATCGGTTCTCTGTGAATCATTACCAAATAAGTTTTTGAGTCATGACAAAAAAAGTTATTGTTCCTGAGGGAGTTATATTTAAATATTAATTAATTTTATAGGGTCATTTGCTTTTACTGCATGACCTTTTCTAAGGCCTGTGAATTCTAAGCTTGCTAAGAACTTTGGTGCCTAGACAGAGATGTTCTTATTTGCTTTACCGTATTTTATATTGTATCCAAAGTAACTGAAGTTCAATTGTCTATATAATTTAGTCCCGTGATCCTTTCGTTGTCAATTACTATGCACTGCAAAGCTTAGCCCAAAGGCCTAAGCACTAACCACTGGTGTACTTAGTTGACTCGCTATATGGACTACATATACGTATGAATTTCAGTGTTTTAAAATACCTCCCTGCTTAAAATATTAAAATAGTTCTTATAACTCAAATTATACGACAGTGAATACAAAAATAAAAAATTTTTCTTCAAGTTCGTTGTTTGAGTCTTTTTGCTTAAAATGCATACTCCATAGATTTCATTAAAATACCATAAAAGTAATTTTTGCAACGAGTGAACATAAGCAAAAACTTAAGCACACTTTTAATTATGATCAAATCAGATTAACCATGGCAATTTGTGCTTTTTGTGGGCGAACGAAAAATACAGCCAATCAACATGAGGGTTAATTACAAAGTGTAGCCAAGTGCTTTAAAAATACATTGCTTTAATTGTTAATAAAAGATAATAAGATACTCAATTTACATCCAATGTAATTTTTAATATTTTATAGTTAGTAAAAAGTATCTACCTATTCATTCATAAATAATGTTCAATTATATCGATTGAATTAAGATATGCGATACTTAATATCCAATGGATCGTATCTAATATTAATTCGAGCAAGCACATGAAGGGAAGTTAAGTTTACAATGACAGAATATAAAGCCTCAAGAACTGAACTTTTTTGTATCGAATGAAGTCAAAGTGTTGCCTTTCGTTTTTTGAGTTTTGATATTCAGTTTGAATATAGAAGTATCATAGTTTTGGTGCCAACGTTTTGCAATAGAAATTTGTGTTGAGCTAGGTATTTTTTATAAGCCGTAGATACCTGCAAGAAACTTAATATCCAATGGACTTGGCTTAAATCTGACTGTTGGTAATAACTATCGTACAATTTAAATTGGAACAAAAATGATACTTTGCTGAGGAATAGCGAATAGAATATTAAAAGCAAAAGAGGAACCCAAGAAACTTAAACGAAAATCAGCTACCAACTGCAATTTTCAACAGCGCTCAGCGCTTTTTTTTTTGTTTCATCGTAACAGCTTTGCTTAAATCAAAAATTAATTGCACTTAAAAAAATTTTAAATCTATTTTTATTTTATTCACTTGATCCTTTTTAACGGATTAAAAAGATTTAGTATTTTTTTAGAACATTTTTTCTACTTTGATGACTATAGATTTTGTAACTTTTTCTAACTCCAAGCGGGCTGATCAGCACTTGGGTATTAATTTTATCCTTTTATAACGCATTTATTCCTTGATGTTTCGAAATAGCAACAGCAAATATGAAAAAAAAAACCTCCACTAGCAAAGTTGCACATCAACGCATATTAATCACTCAAAGTTACAAAATTTGATATTACCAATTCTAGATAAGATAATCAATAAACTGATGAAATAAATGCAATAAAAAAAAAAAGATTGCATTAAGTAGTTGCAAAATGTAAATGCGAATTGTTGCAAAATACCTATAATTATATGAAAAAAGTGCAACAAATCGTTCGGTAAAAAATTATTGATAAGAAAATCACAAATGTTACAAAAGTAGTCAGAGAAACCAAACCTATATTTGTATTAAATGTAAAAATGATAAAAAATAAGGATTTTCGCAATATTCAAAATCAACGACTTTATTTCCTGAATATAAAAAAAAATCAATTCTGGGAAACAAAAACCTCAAATGGGTGAGGCAGATAAGGTCATTGTTTCCTAAGGCAGGTAGGAAGTGCTGCGTATCATTATATGAATCATTATTGATAAATAAATTAAAATTGCGTTTCTGTATTTCGCCTTGCAGGTGAAATGAGAATGTCACCGATAACTTATATCTTAGTTAATAATGGACGAAATTTTAAAAGGAAAAAGCACTGAACTCAAGAAGAGCAGTTTTCCAAAAATTTTGACTTGTAGAGTCTAAATATATGTTTTCTGAAGGCTAATTTCAAACTGATTAACTTTCTTAAGCAATATTTAAGTTCATCGAGTCACTTTTCATTTTTTAAGTCCAAAAATTTCTACCAGGTACAAAATGAAGCTAATCGGGTTTTACTTTTAGGCACTAAATTAAACGTATCACTATGTTTCGTCCTGGTACAAATTTTTCTTTCAGAAGTCAAAAGGTCGTTTTTAAGCGGTTGATCAAAGCTAAACCATTTTTATCCGATTTATCAATAATCTGAAAATTTCAGACTGAAGAAAGTATGGCATTAAAGCTAATTAGTTTCATAGAAATTGAATAAATTCTGTTTGCAATACTTTATTATTTTAAATGTTAACAAAATTTGGGCGCATTCTTAATTATTTTGTTCTTTCGAGATGTGTGACTATTTTTGGTTTTTCAATATCTTGGGTATATTTGGCTTTCATTAAAATTATTTGCAATAAACTTTAAAAAAAACACTAAATTAAGTTTTTTGCATGTTCCTGAAAACCAGTACTTTTTTCAAATATCTCAAGAACCGGAACTTTGAAGTCTGGAACTTCAATGCATGCGCCTGTGCTCTATTTTTTTTTTTTTGCTAAGATCGTGGCTGTTACTGTTCATGATGACATCTGGTGGTCCGAGGCTTATAATCTTAAGTGTTCCAACAAGCTTTCTAGCGAATTTTTACATTTTACTTCCATGGATGCTCTCAGATTTAAGTTCACATTGACAATAACTCAAAATCTGATTAATTGTTTCATGTAATCTCCCAGAACAGACTAATTCAAATGAACTGCACTCATTTTGTATTAATTTTTTTCCAAAATATTAATGTACATTCAAAATTACTATATTATATAACTTAATTTCAGAAAGAAAAAAAAATCAGCCCAGTTTTTTTTACATTAACATGCTGCTGACCCAAATAAATGCGCGCAAGCGCTAAACTCTTTAACATTTTTAACGTATTTTCTCTCTTACCACTTTAAAGTATTTATTAAAATTTTAAAAATTTTCTAAGACATTAAACGCCTTCGTTAAGTAGCAGCTATTAACTAAAACCTACAACAACAACAGTTAAAAATGAAAAGTATAGCGTGCTAATTTTTTCTATTTCATAACATTTTGTTTAAATTTTAATATACAACAACAGGCAACAGAAACTAAAAATGAAGGGAAAAAGAGCTAAACAAATAAATGTTACGTGAAAGCTTCGCGTTGAGCCTAAGAAAACGAAAATATCTTAACTTTTTTACTATGGTTTTGTATTAGGTGTAAGCCTTGCTTAGTTGGGCTCTTCGCTTTTCAATGAATCACTTGCGTAGACATCGTTGCCAGGTTGAGCTATAATTCGGAAATTCTGCTTCTCTGAATATGTTGTTTTCAGCGACAGAGTTTTTGAAATTTTCCAATATGAATATTTTTAGGGATACTGTTAAATTTAAAAAAATTAGTCATGCAAAAAATGATCCGATACTTTAAAAATATTAGTTTCGTTTGAGCTAAGATACCGGCATTTGGTTAAGTTCGTTAGATTAGATATTTTGGGCTCAAAAAAATTTAAATTGAGCGATTTTGACTACGAAAATCCGAAACGTTTCACCACCTGGCAACGTTGTGAGTAGAAACCAAGACGGAGCTTCATTGAAAGTTTTCTATTTAATTTTTTGCTCCACACTTAATAAAGCTACGCGTAAAAGCTAAGCCAAAAAGAAAAAAACTCATCACGTTTAAAAAAAAACCCTAGAGGAAAAAAAAGCATAATCACATGAAAGAAATAAAAAGCAGCCAGACACGCAGTCAGCTGATAAGCGCAAAATGTACAACAAAACACAACGCAGCAAAAAATAAAAACAGAGAGTAAAATGAAAGTGAGAGTTAATACTGCGTCATAAGATTTATCTGAGAGAACATTTGTGCATTAGGAGCGCAAATGCTATGCTTCTGTTCAAAAGCTTGATGAAACCTCATACGAATATCAAAAGACAAATTGCTTTTCTTAATTAAACTAATTTTATTTTTTTTTTGTAATAAAAAAAAAAAGGAAAAACGGTCTCTGCAGAGTCGTCGTCAGGGCCGGTAAAATATATAAAACTTTCGAGTTTCGAGAGACGACGGTAGTCTAGGGAATGAGAGGAGGGCCAACATGAGAAAATAATAGCGTTTTCGATTAAAATGCTCTGAACCACTTTTGGGACGTTTCTGTTTCCTTTTATTACATAAAAATGTAGAGACAAAGAGACCCAAGAACGCTCTAAAACGTGTCTCTCGAAAACCTTATACGAATAAATGCTGACATAAAGCACCAATTTCACTTTTAATGCAATGAAAAACACTTTGTTGAATTATACTACTCTCTAATCAATCTGCTTTCAAATCAAAATTCCCGACATAGCATTGCGCGTCTTCAATAAAAAATTCATATTTTCTGTTAAAAATTTTTAAAAATAAAATATAATAATGATTACATAAATTCAATTTTAAGGAAACTATTCTTTTTGCTTGTTTGCTTGTTGGACTTGGAATGTACTGTTTAGAGAGCGAATGTACTTTTTTGTCATAGACAACAAATTAAAAAAAATCTTCTAAAAAAACGGTCATTCTATTTTTATACTCATATTTCTCCAAAATTTATTAAGAAAAAAAAACGTAAAAGGTTGTTATTATAATAATATCGATAATATCTCGACTTTAAAATTTCACACTTTAAATACAATCGAGTTTAATAATTCTTCATAGGTCTTTTTTTCCCACTCAGCAATTTGACTTTGTCCGCCTGGTCTCTCGACAATATAATGACGTCATTAACCGGCAGTGCCACAAATCAAAGTAGCTCCGCATTCCATGCACGAGAGTAAAAGTGAATCAAGTTTTGTTTTCTTTTCCTTTACCGAGTTGTTGTTTTGCCCCAAAAGACGATCAATGCTGAGACAAACGTATTGTGCGCGCTCTCTTGGTTAACGCCGTTCTCAACATTCATACAGGTAGTTGGTTGGTTGTTGTACTGAAAATGCAGCGCATGATTTTGGGGAAGCTTTGTTTTTTTCTGTTTGTTTTGTGGGGCTTTTCTTCTTTTGCTGTCGGTTGTTCATTTGAACTCATTTTCTTCTTTGAATGCTGCTGACTGCCGTTGCTGCTGTAGCGGCTACCACGAAGTCTTCTTTGGGACGGTCGTTTCTTTTCATTTTTTTGTTGGGTTGTTGTATTTTTATTTTCTTCTTTAAGTTACAACCGCAGACGCGATTAACAAATCCGCGACGATGTTTCAGTTACAATTCATCAATTGTAGCGTACGGACGGATCAAAACGCAAAGAAATTTTAAATTCTAAAGTTGCGCGGGAAATTATAAATTACGATTTTATGTACTCGAGGCAAACAGCTGATTGCGCGAAGTTTGGAAAAAGAAGAAAAGCTCTCATTGAAGACCAGCGGCTTCTTGACGTCACTGTTGACGACGACGGGATTCGTGTAACAACGTCTGTGACGACGAAGAGCGTATTTGAAGAACGGATGCGGACGCGCAGCGGACTTCTTGTAAATGGAAAATATTTATAATCAGTTGCATCACTCGTGAAACACTTCAGTCGGGCGAAGGTTGTTGAGTAAAGCGCGACGCGCAATCTAAGTGAAACTTGAAAAAAATAAATGAAAATAAAAGAGAAAAATTTGAAATTAAAAAAAAAATAAAGATCTTTTAAAAACTTTAAAAAACAAATATATAAAAACTTAAATTTTTGAACGTGAAAACGGAAGTGCAAGAAAAAAGTAAAATAAAACAAGTGGTTTTTGTAATTTTAAACTTTTAGAAAAAAAAAAGTATTTTTTGGACTCAACTCGCGAAATTGGATTACGACTAAAAAAGAGAAGGATACAAATTCTAAAATTAAAACTGAAAACATTTGAATATTTAATAAAGCTAATTAAAATTAAAGTCAGCGAAGGATAGTTAAATAAAATTTAAAAACTATAAAAAACAATAACCAAATTAAGAAACCAAATAAAATTTTTTTTTTATAACTTTTTTTAGATAAAAAAGTGTAGTAAAGAAAACTTGTTGTGTTTCAAAATTTCATGAAAACAACATTTGATAAAAAGTGTCTTGTGTTTAAAACTTGAAGTAAAAGAGTGATCTAAAAGACACTTCGTGATTAAGAATACTAACTTTTCAAACTGCAGCACAACCGCAAAAACAATAAAAAATATATCCTCCGGAGGACTTATGCAGAAATCGTTGGTGCGACCTTACCTTACTGACATTTTGCAAAAATGGTTTAATTCCTTTTTACAATTTTAAGTAAAAATAATAAAAATTAACCTCCAGAAGGATATTCAATAACAATTATTTCCTTCAATATCCTTCCAATATGTTGAATATGGAATCACCTCAAATGTACGATGCCGTGCAAACTCTTTCTCAATTGGATCTCAAAAAACAACCACCGCCACAGCAAGCGATTATTGGACAAATAACGTTAACCGCAATGTCAAACAACCAAAATAACAACAACAACAACAATTCTGCATCGGACATCAACAACAATAGCAACAACAACAACTCCCAACAACAACAGAATGGTGGCGGTGGCGGAAACGCTGGGCTTGTCGTCAAACAACATGCAGTTCATCAGATGCAACATGCTGCTGCTGCGCTAAACAACAACAACAATGCTGCCGTCCTTAATGCCAATGTGAACAACGTAAACAACCTCCTGCAAAAACAGATGCTACAGCAATACAGTGAAAGCGATTTGGCTGAATTGACTGCTCAAGAGATCACACTTGATTTGCAGCATCTAATCGATGATCAATTCCGTGAGCAAGAAGCACTTGGCATCTTCAGTGATATGGTCTCCAGTCCAGGTGGTCTTTCAGCTACCTTACCACCCAATGGCATGGTCAGCGCTGCGGCAAAAGTGTTGCAACAACATCAGCTGCAACAGCAATCGTTGCGTTCTGCACAACAACAGCAACACGGTGGCTATGGACGCAGCACGCTTGCTTATATGCCACAAGCGGTACACTCAGGCGCCACATACAACAATAATTCCAGCGATGAGAACTCCTCACTCGGTTCAGATACATCATCGACAATAAAAGAGGAACCCATCGATCCCGAGTATCGGCGTCATCTACAGGAAGCAAATGCGGCAAATAATGCTGCGGCTGCTGCTTTTATCACAAATGGCGCTGCTGCGGCTGCCAATGCGCTATATAATCCCTATCAAACGGCTAATGGTGGTAGTGCGCTAGGTGCCTCAGCAGTCAATGGCAATGGCGCCGCCAATAACAATAACAATTTCACACAACTTACATCCGCCAATGTGCTCGCACATCATCCGGTGAATTTGCCACATCTTGCGGCAGGCGCACATCTTCTGAAACATCACAATAAGTTGCATCAACAGCATCGGAAGTCCTCCTTAAAGCATGTGGATAAGGGTACCGAGGAATATCGGCGTCGACGTGAACGGAACAATATTGCAGTGCGCAAATCGCGTGAGAAGGCGAAGGTGCGTTCGCGCGAAGTAGAGGAACGTGTCAAAACATTGCTCAAGGAAAAGGATGCTCTACTGCGAAGACTTGAAGAGATGACCAATGAAATTCAATTGCACAAGCAAATCTACATGCAGTTGATGAATCATACAAATCCTGAGGTTAGTCGCGTCTGTCGGAGTTTTCTCAATATGAACGATCACGGTTTGTAAATGATGGCAACAGCGAATGGAAGTAAGAGTCTCCTCTCTCTCTCTCTCTCGCGGGATCGTGTGAAAGCGAGCGTGATAGTTTTTGTTTTAATGTTTATTAAGTTATGTAAGCTACACAAATTCATTAAATCATCATCAGGCATACAATAGATAAGTAACACAAAAAAAAAGAAGAAAGATCAGCGAAGTGTAAAAGTATACGCAAAGTAAAAGATCGTAAAAGACTTGAAACCTTATTTACAGCAGTAAAATAGTGAGGAAAATTAAAATGTTTTAGGGAAATGAAGGAAATTTAAAATTTTTCATTTAGTCAGACTTATTTGGGTCAAAACAAGACACTGATTTTTTGCAATTTTTTTTAGGCTTTAAATAGTAAAATTGGTTAAAATAACTTTTTTAGAATTTTATTTACAAAAGATGTCTTAAACTGTTGTTTTAATTTTGTTGATTTTATCGTCACACTATTGAAAGCCCAACATTTTCATATTGGCTACCTTTTTTTAAACGCTCCGATTTCTAAACTATAATAGATTTGATTTTGTACTAATTTTCATTTTGGAGAGTCGTACGTTTTTACACTTCAACGCTTTGATCGTGAACTACTTGTGACCTTCATTAAAACCAAACATTTAGAAACTTATTAGTGAAGAAATTTCCAAAAGTGCAGCATTTCTAGAAAAGAATTTGTAAAAAGTTGCACTTTTGTAAATATTTTCTCTGATGAGATTTAACATTCATATAATACATCTATCAGAAAGTATGTACTTACACTGCAAGAAAAAGTCCATGTACACATAAAAAAAAGAAAACTGAAGCAAAATAAGCAAATTATTTTAAAAACAATAAAAAGAATGTAAGATAAGCCAAAGAGAATATATAAATAATTTTTTAAAAAAAGTAGCAAAATCCATTGAAAAATCTACGGTTTTTGTTATAAAAGCGCTTTCTTGCGTTAAATAAAATAATTAAAATTAAATGTTTTTTATTCAAAATTTATTTTTTGTGAATAACAAAAAAATTTGTAATTACTTAAAACTGTTTTATGAGAAAAATCCACAAAATTGTTGTCATTGCTTGTGCAAAATTTCGCTACAAATATATATTTAGTTGTAAGAAATTGTTTTAGCAAAAATCTTAAAATGCTTTTTTCCCTAGCTTTTATATGTATGTATGTATGTAATTAAAAGTATAGTGTTAACTTTAACAAAATTTTACAATTATGCAATGTTCTCAGCTAGTTTAATTTAAGTTTCAAAAGAGGTGAAATTATTTTTATTACTACTTATTTATGTTTTCTTAAATTTAAGCAAAACGAAATTGCTTGCAATATGCTTTATCACAAACTTAATGTAAACTTTGCAAAATAAGATGTCATAAAAGGCAGCCACTTATTAAATTAAAGTGTTTTTTTAGCGCATACAAATTTCTTAAAAATATACTACAACATGTAGTTTCCAAGTCACATCGGTAATGTGTTATAGGATTTTGTAGCCAATATACTAAAAGCGAAAATAGTATACGAATGACTTTTTTCCGATGCAGCTTAGTACAAAAATTTGCAAGCAAGTTATGCTCATTTTAAATGCACTAAAAATTTATGGCCGCTTAAAAAACGACATCGAAATTTGGCCTTTTAGTAAATCACTATACAGCAAAATAGTTTTAAGTAAAATTATTTTTTAATGTATTGTATATTTTTTTATAAGCTTTTACCGCATTAAAATCATAATTAAAAATCAAACAAAAATGTAGCGCAATTTTAACTTTTACTCTTATACTATTGTACACAGTAAAAAAACAAAGAAATTATTTAAATAAATTGTAACTGAAATGAAAACCAATTTTTTTCTTTTATTTTTAGGATTTTTTGGTTAAAAATGTTTGCTCATGAATGTTGTTAATTCACCCCTGGTGGCGGGCACGCCTTAAACGTATTGCTTATTTGGTCACTCGCGCAATTGGTGGCTTAGTAAACTTCCCTCCGCTACATAAATTTAATTTACCACAGCGCCACTATTATTTCCCACAACGCAAGCATCACGTATACGTCTTGTCAACCATAAATAAAATTTTTACAATAAAAAATTGGCCAAGATGTTGATTTGAAAATGTTGCAATTAACGCCAAAATAATTGTAAAATGTCGCACATCTTTTGGGATGCTTTGCGCCGCAGTACGACAGCCGACGACCAATGTTGCCTTTAGGTGTTTGCAAATTTTATCCCTCTACGGTTCTTGTGCTTTTTTATATATTTTTTGTTAATTTATTACATGCGCATTTATGATTTAATGGGATTCGCTTCAGTTGCATCGCTGCTGTAATTAATAGAATTTTTTTTTATTACATGATGCACTTGCATTTCTGGCTGCTTGGTTTGGCAGTAATTGAGCTGAAATTTCGCGCTGTCTAAAATTTGATTTATGTCGGATTTATGCATTTTTATAGTTCATCATTTATATGTTATGTTATGTAATGATCTTGATGTCTCTTTGGAGTCTATAAGGCAGTTGTAAAATTTATTTGGTCACTGTCCATAGGCTTACTCGTAGCTTACGAAGTTGAATATCATTAAATTATTTGGTTATTACGTATTAACGCTTATAAAATTTAACAATATGCTACACTGGAAAAAATAACCAATTGGACTGCTCTAAAATATCACCTAGGGTAAAAATTTTCTTTAGTGCAAGTTTTTGCCTTTTAAATGAGTTCAAGTCGGAACAAAATAAGATGAAGCTCTTCTCAAACTTTTGAGCTATGATTTTGACAATTCTTCTTTGGTTCAATGAAGTTATTGGAAGAAGGAAAATAATTTGATTTTTTTTTTTAAACTGGGGGAATATTTTGTCTAAAGAAAATTTTATTTAAGTTAGTGTCTTTCTCTTTTTCCGTGATATTTCTTTTTTTCTTTGTATGACCAGACCACATTATTCCTTATGCTTAATTTTGAATAAAATATATTATGGGAATTATACAGTAAATTTGAAGAGTACTGATTCATAAGCTTTCGATATTTCTTTTCCACAAAACTTGATATGTGGGCATTGGACTGTTGTCCTATAGAGCACTTAACAAAATACAAAAAGATCAACTATGTAACTCCAAAACCCCGAAAATTATGGCGGGTAAGCCAGCTGTTTTTTTTTATTCTAGAATCCAGTTGTTGCATCATATGGATGCACTTTCTTGTATATTATTATGATAACAATTTTAAAATCAGTACCAGCCCGATCGAATCTTGGATGCCCACAGCCGTCTTTATTTTATTCGACACCAAGAATCATTGCCTTTCTTCTCTATTACTTATTCCAATCACTATTATGCAGGCGTATCAAATGTTGCTTTATTTTCAACATAAAACTGATATGATAGCGCATGAAAAAAAAAATCACAAGAAGTAATGAGTCTTTGATTAGTTCCACACAAAAAAATTACAACCATAGAAATCAAACGAACACCAACAAAAACACTTAAAAATTAACCACAACTTCAAAATGATCGGCAGACAGACATGTTACGCTTGACAAATTTTTTAAACTTAAGTTACATTTGAGCGCGAAATGCAGTTGAAATCAAGAAATGCAGCGAAAAACATATCCAAAAAAGTTTTAAGTTGACTGCATTGAAAATATATTGCATACAAACAAATCCTATTCAATCCACCAACTAGTCAAGACTATGGGCAAAACATTACACTTAAATTCCGTATGTAGAAAGTGAAAGGAATTTGATGGCTTTGGGGGAATTTTATTTATGTGATCGTTCTATAGCATTTGCGTCTATTTTTTTCGATAAAATGGAAAATGTCAATAGAAAATTGTTACGATATTGAAATTTATTAAATAAATAAAGGTAACTAACATATTTTTAAACTTGTACCAAAAAAGAGAATGTCGGTGGCCACATTCCAATTCAGTGCAAATCTGCAAATATAGCGCCAGTTCTTTTGTACGGCTGTAAAACGTGGTCCAAGCTAAATTCTGAAAATTTGATGCCTGGGACCATCTCTAGTATGGAGTTGTTCATTTGAGCCCGACGATATCGAATTTTCGGTCATATCACGTCGCAAAAATGGAAAAAGATTGGATACGTTGCAAAATCATTAACTGAAATCTACCAGCGAACACTAAGGGTCACAGAAAGACGGCTAAATCGTTATGAAAACGATCGCTAGAAAGAGCAATATGTAAATCGGGGAAAGGCACTCGCTACTGAACGTAAACTTTGGAATAATAGAGAATATAACTTCATGGTAATATAAAGGACACAAGAGAAATTTAAGAAAATTATTTTTCGAGACTTTTCATTATTTTTCTCATTTTTTTCCGGGAGAATTTTTTCTCATTTGAGGTCGTTTTTGAGAATAAACATATGCTCAAGATTACAATAATTTAAATTTTGATATAAAATGTTTGGAAAAATTGCAATTTATTATGCATTTTTTATAACAACAGCTCATGCTACAGCATTGGGTGCTTTGTATTGATATTTTTTGACATCGATGCTTGTAGTTTGCAATTCGATACACCGTCGCCATCAAAGCAGATACTTTATAAAATTTTTAACACATCGCCCGGGAACAAATGCTGCTTAACGAGGTGATAATTTTATTTTTATGTAAATCGCGATTGTGGTCCATTGCTATGGCAAAACAATAAGGAAGTGCTGTTTTTCACCTTAGGTATCCTAAAGGGCTCGTACTTTCAACTGCAAATTTTATTAGCTCACTGTAGTTTGGTGGTCTACTTTTGCCTATGCAACATCATGCCCTATCAGCAACACTTAAGTGTGCTATAAACACTTACTGCCCCAATTCTCTACAAAGAAGAAACAAAAAAAAAAAAAAATACCATTCGAATGCCGCTGTGTTTTTTCGCTTTCAATATTATTGAAACTGCTTGTTTCTAATTGATTTGCCTTTCAGCGCCATTTTTTTTTTTTGGAAAACAAAAACCAACAGTAAGAGCAAACATTCTTTCTTTTTCTTACAAGATTTTTATTATCTTCTATGTGGGCTTCTAAGTCAATTTTCCCTTTCCATTCCATGGTTTTCAATCTAATAATTGACATTTCTGATTGACATTTGGTGTGCGTGCGAGTCACACGTTGAGCGATGCGTTAAAAGATCGATGATGTTTGGGAAGCTGCTTGTGATTTTTGTGGGTGTGGAGTCAACAGCTAAAGCTCTGAGTTAAAATGACTGATGATCATGAAGGCTTGAGTGAGATTATTTTGAAAAATGTGAAGGATTATGTCTTAGGAAAAAATGTCAAAAGTAATTTAGTTTCATTTTAAAAATTCCATTTTTATCAACTGTACTCGTTTTGTTTGTTATTTTTAATTATCTTGCAGTGCTACATACTATGGTCATATCAGCCCTTAGAACTAACAATGCAATAAAAACAAATTAGGTTTATGCGAAAAATCCAATAAACATTAGAAAAACTTCAACTTAAATATTTATAACAAAAAAACGAATATTTCCCAATGTACCTTTGCCATTTCCACTTGAGTTGCAATAAAATTTTTTCAACATTTTCGTACAAGTACTACATACAATTTTCCAACATTAAATTGTTGATGATACACGCGTACACTTGGCTGGCGAGCTTGCGCAAGTTCTCTGCAACTTTAACTTAATATTAAGTAAATCTTTTAGAAAAGATGCTGCTACTTAAATAAAGCAGCAACAAATTTCAAACAATTAAAAATCGATAAATTTTGCTTAAATTTACTTAAATTGGCCCACAATACAAAGGGCGATGCAGAACCAAATGATACAAAAATCGAAGTAGAAAATAAAAAACTAAGTAAACAAATTGGAGTCAAACAGTAGCTACAAAAACAACAACCACTCATGAAAAACTCTTTTATAGAAAAAAATAAACACTAGAAAATAGTTTCCCCTAGGCCCAACAACAGTGCAAAAGCCAAATAAACCAATCCAATCCTTAATGAAAAAATTGAGTTTTTTTTTATTCATTAGACATCTAAAGAAATCAAAGCATTCACCCAGATACCCATTGGCCTACTTTTTCAATTCCGCTATAGAAAAAAAGCAAAACTAAAAGAAGAAAAAAAAATTATCACACAAAAATAAACTACAAAATTATCTCGACGAAAGTCATAAAATTACAACAACAAAACAGCATGCGTATTACACTTACAACGCGCGCCCTTTAAGAACTTTTTTCCAAAGTTTTCAAAACATTTGTGCTAAGAAGCATAGCTATTTTTGTACGTTTTGCTTGGATTCTATATGACAGACATTTTTTGTTTTGTTTTGGAGCGCCTTCAAACTGCAGTCACTTCTAATCGCCCACCAACATTGATCGCACAGTGGAGTAAAATGGGGAATAGCTGCGCAAAATGATCACAATGCTTATATAGCAAGCTTAAATCATTGCTACTTTGCTCTGAGCCAAGTATGTGTTAACCAAAAAGGACCATCAAGTTGGTTCCAGGAAGAAACTAATATGGCATATAACTTCAGTTTGAATACACTTTTCTTTCCGTATTACAATTATCATGAAGTTGCAATAATTTTTCGTTCATATTCAATACTTTTCAAATTCAAAATCAAATTAAAGTTTTTTTGTGTTAAAAATAATGGGAAAAAATGTTATTTTTACTATTTTCAACTTTAAATTTTAAATCAAAACTAAAATTTTCAAATTTGCCATTTTCCGCTGAATCTGCATGTGAAAAGGAATTAGTATTAATCCAAGCATAGTCAGTGATGTATCGTGCAGACACGGCGATCGGGGCGAAGTGACAATTTGGCGTACCCCACCTACAAAATTATCACCGTGCACAGTCATTGAATAACGAGGAAGCTGGAGCTACATTCTGATCAAATGTTGATCCATTTTTGGCCACCCAATGACAAAGGCGTATGTAATCATACTAGAGACAAAATAAAAATCTGGGAATAGAACCACAGTTTCTCTCATTTTGTTAATTTTTAATAATGAATAATTTCCTTTCACTTTTATACTTCTTTTTAGAGAACAGATTTTTTTTAAAATTATTCAGTTAAAAATATTAAAAACATATTAGAGGAAGTCCATAAATTATATGAGGTATTTTTTGAAAATTTGGAAGCCCCCTCTACCGTTGGTGAGTTCTGGTGGACCCCTCCCCTCCTCCCTTCGGTGAGACTTGTCTTATAATGTTTAAATGTAATCTGCTCTAATAATGTATACTCTCTGCATTAAAAAGTTAACTTGAGATTTTCGTTGACTCCTCCTCCCCCTTGGTGAGATTTGGTGAGACTTTACTGGACCCCCTCCCCCCTATTTCGACTCACGTAATTTATGGACTGCCCCTTACAAAAGTTAAGTTAACGATACGAAAAGTGTTTCAAAAAAGAAAATTGAGCGATTTCACGCAAAATTTTGCGTCGGGGTTTTTTTACAGCATGATCCAGAAAGAAAATTGAAAAATTGGTCTGCACAAAGGCATTGAAAAGCCTTGCAATAAATTTGTTCCACTGTTTGCTCAACGATCAGCAAAGGGAAGAGTGTGGAAACTGTAACTATAAAGCTTAACAACAAAAACATTGGAAAAACGCAGCAGCCGCGTAAATAAAGAAAAAAAGTTTTGACGCAAACTTTGCATCAGCGCTTTCTCTTTCACTCATTTATACTTTTTATAAAGTGATCTCTTTCTCGCAGACATGATCATTTATTTGTTGTTTTATTTTTTTGATACCCTATTATTTGTTTGTTTGCTATCGCAGCTGCTTTTTTTTCTTTCTTATCTCTGCAGCCCTTCGGCTATTGAAAGGGCAAGTGCAAGTGAGATAGCTACACATAGTACACGTTTAACAGACGCACTTGCTGCAGTTTTGTTGTTTGTATACTTAAAAAAAAAATTGACCTAATTTTGAAGAAAAAAAAACATTAAAAAAATTCCCTTAGAAAAACCACAATTTCGTTTGTTTTTCGTGTTTTTTTCTTTTCGGCAACAAGCATAAAGGGCTTTTGGGTTGAGGAGGGAGGGTTCTAAGGCCCCACTTGTTGTTGTTGTTTTTCTTGTTTTATTTTGTTCTTGGTTGAAGCAGTCAATCAGTTGTTGGAACTAAACGAATTCTTGATCGCATAGTTTTATATTTTCGACTAAAAAAAGTAGGTCACGCTGCCACACAGTCGATAGAAAAGTTGTCGAGCGGGTGAGGACGGGGGATGATAGGTAGCGCCCTTCAGCGATACAACTTGTTGCCGTGTCATCTTGAGATCTTACTGCAGCACCCTACTCTGTTCTCATTTAGCGCGACCGTACAACTTTTGTTGCTGGAAAATACTTTTCTAGTTTTTTTTATGAATTGTTCTATGTGCGCCATGCGTGCTACATTGGTTGTGATAACGCATTTTTATCACACATGTGCGTGTATTCAGTCTCTTATTTAAATTATTTTATACATTTTTTTGATATGATATGGTCATGAAGAATTCCTAGGCTAAATTTGAAAATACTGCTAAATAATTTTTGACTTTAGATAAAATCTTTAAGTTTATACCATTCACAAAATGAATGTTTAAATTAGTCAACGTACACAATTTTATTTATGTATGTTTATTATTTGCTTTAATGTTTAATTTGAAATTTTTGCGTTTATTTAAGAAATTTGATTAGGTAAATTAATATATGTAGATTACAAACGGTGCTCAGTGCTGGATTAAGGAAGAAGTTAAAGACCCAGGCTCCTCTGAAGGTGGTCGCATCAGTAAGAGTTAGTGATTACATTTTCATGTAAAAACTATTGATTGCAAATCACAAAAATCATTAAAATGACATTGCCAAGGCCTCTGTGATATTTGCATATTGACAGTGTGACCAATATGCATATCCTCATTTTTCATTCCCTATATGATATGATGGCGGCCCTCTTGGCTTCGAGGCCAAAGGGGCCCCCAGTCCTACCTTAATCCGGTGCTGCCCTATTTAGAACATCTTAATGTTAAAAATGAACGCAAAAACTTTTGAGCGAACAACCACCACATTCTCATTAAAATTAATTAAATAATTTGTACTTAAATCTTATAAAGAAATAGCTGCACATATATTAAATGTAAGCGTTTGCGGCAATTGCCACCAAGCTAAAATATTGCCAAAACATTTTAATTTAACAGAAAAGAATTTTAAATAATAAAAAAATAAAAAAGACAGACACTAACGTCAAGAAACACCCAAAAACAAAAGAAAAATTTGTGCGACCAAATGAGGTGAAGACTTTTTGTCAGAAATAAAAAAAAAAAGAAAATCACTAACAAATGAACCAATAAAACATTCAGGAATGGCGCGAATTGGCAAGTGAAAACAACGCTTGTTCTCGTATTTTGTACAAATACATTCTAGATGACTTTTTGTTTTAAAAAACATATTTATGTGACAATTACTTAAAAATTAGGTGGACTTTATTTAAAGGTTATGTATTCCTCTTACATTTGAAGTTATAAGATCACATATCAAGTGAGAATATCAATGCTTATAATGCTTTGAAAATGAGTAAAGTCTCTTATACGAAGTCCAACAGTGGCTGCCTGGTCGCTGAATCATATAAGTTTGACTTGCATGTCGGACGATTTCAATGACTACAGGGCGATATCATTGGCATAAGTCTCCCCTTTGAGCTATTACTTTTTTCGTTAATGCGAATAATATGATAAGTGTCTTGAGACACTCTTAGATGTTAGAAGGTTAAGAGTCCCATTGAATCTCATGATTCACAGTAAGAGTTCGGCTTGGCACATCGTAATAAGATCATTACTATAAGGAATGATTAAAGGATCCTGATTCCTCTGTATTTTGTAAGGTGTGGTCACCTTACATCTTACCTTGAATTTTAATAAGTAACCCATTCGCAGGAAGCAGCTACTCTTTCCAAATGGCTTTGAAAAGGAGGAAGTCGTAGTTGTAGTCGTGGCATTGTGGTGTGGCTAATTTTTTACTTTTAAAGTATTTCAATATAAGTAGGTAAGTTGAAAATTTGCATCATATTTTGGATGGAACTTTCACTTGTGGCAGTTTCTGTTCTACTTTCATTATTGTCAGGAATCAGCGTTTTAGTGAATCCTAGCCAATGGTTTCATAAAGATAATCGGCGGTTTTAGATATTGTTGTTGAATGTTCTTTCATGATACTGAATGGCACTAAACAGTGTGAAATCATGCTTGATTTTTTGAAAAATTTCAAACCTCAGTAGAAGATAATACATATTAGATTGAGTAGTACCTGATTGTTAGATGGTATCGTATTGCTTTGCAAGGTATCAGATGAATTAATCAAGAAAGTGCTAAGTACATCGATCGTAAAGGCCAGTGGTGGGCATGGAAATTTAACAAAAGAGCTAAACAACAACATTAAGCGAAAACAAACAAAATTTTAAAGTTTTTTTTGCTGTCATTTCCAAATACGTCAACAGCACAAAAAAAAACCCAAATTGCACTAAAACAAAAACAATTGCTACATTCGCCAAGAGTCTTGACTCAATACATAATGCGGCGCCGTCGCTTATGCCTTTGTGTTTTGTTTTTGTTTTCATTTGAATTCAAGTCAACGCTGTGTCTCGATAGCGTTAAAATTCTGCGAATATTTTTTCGCTTGCTTGTACGTCGTATAACAGTGCGGGCAATGAGGGTGGATAGGGACACTACGTGCCCATCACTGGTATAGGCTATTATGAATGATATCAGATGGAAATATAAAGTTAAATGTAATGTCTAATTTATTTTCTTCTTAAACATAATTTCAGAGTAATGTTATTTTCACCAAATTCCTTTGCGTTTCCAATTATTAACTTACCAAAAGCAAAACTTCGAAATAATTTAAAAATTTTATCCGTGCTATTAATCTTTAATAACACAAATGAGAAATTTTCCCCAACTGTTTAGGATACTTTGTGTCTTTTCTAAAGCCACACCACTGATCACGTCCATCAAATATCGAATTAAAAACTATTGTTCAACAGCACAAAATAAAAATTAGCGCGGCTTTATCAGGCCTACAATAAAAATCACTTAACACAAAATGTCAAAGAAATGGGCGCGAAAGTTTCCACGACAAACAGATGGGCACTGCCTGTCCTAAGCCCTTTTTAAGCCCCGTTTGTGCATCATACGTTTGAAGCTTGTAGTCAACTACAATTGAATGCAGTAGTCTTGAATTTATCTGCACACAAAGCAAATAAACTTTCTTCTTTTGTATAAATTTGTACACTCGAATCACTTGAATAAAGGTAACAAAGTACGAGATGAAAAAATAAATAAAATGGATCTTAAAGGGTTTCCGTGCGCACTAACAAGCTGATTGATCTCCGTTTGGGTCCATAAGAAAAACGCACGCACGCATGCATGTACGCATACAAAGCTAACTGATGAAAGCTAATTGCACAGCGGCGGTAGCAGTAGTGTAAAAATGTTTAACAGATAAAACTGTACGCTAAGCTGGACGGAGTTTTATGGGTAGGCTTGGTACCAAAAAACCTAAAGATAAACTGCGTTCAAAGCTTCATTTATGTGACGATGAAAAAAAATTTTAAAAGTGAAATTGAACGCGCTGCTGAGATTGAAACAGAAAGCCCTTTTTTCGTACAACATTCGTGGGTGTTGACCGACAATGTACTCATACAGATATTGAAGGCTGGCTTAACAACAGGGCCTTTAACGAGCATGAAAAAAAATGAGAATAAAGACACGAGCAAACATAGCGTGCAAAGCGGTGTAATTAAAAAATTAAATGATAAACTCTGTAAGTTTCTACAAAAAAGAAGATCAAAAGAAAAAAGGAGAAGAAACCTAATTTCTAACTTTGTTAAGCTTTGAGCAAAGTAGTCACAATTTTTATGACTCTTCTGCCTTATAACTCATATCCGGCTTAAAAAAAGAGTTAAAAGTCAACTTAGTCAGTCCGCTCATATTGCTTTGCATTTTTATTTACTGCCATGCTTTACGAGCTCACATCTTTGACATGTCAAATATTGATTTAAGTCTTATATGTTCAAGAAAGAAAAAAAAAAAGTGTCTGACCATAATGTTAAAAATCACATGCTGCGCATTCAATTTGTTTCTCATGTTAGATTTTAACGAATTTTTTGTTAAAAGTGAAAGTTTTTAGCTTCCAAAAAAACTTATTTGGGAAAACAAATTTTTCATTATCTCTTCCGCTGATTTGCTGGCTCATTCATTCACTCGCTCACTGATTCGCTCACATTCTTTTTAATGCAGCTGTCAATTTGGCAGTTTTTTGATGCAATTTCATTGCTACTCGTTCAACTCATTTTTACGCATATTTGAGTGGCGTTTGTCGCTGCACCTTCTGGCGACATCCACGCTTTAACTGGGATGCGGGTGTTAACTTCAACTTTAAACTTTAGCTACACGCTTAATTTAACGTGTTTTTGTCAGCTATGATTTATTTTTAGGCGTAGGTAGTGCTTTTGGCATTATGACTTAGTAAGACATAAAAATTGTTTTGTTCAAAAAATAACGTTGCGATCTTTCATTTCATTAATGCGCATCATTTTTGACAATTTTTTGACTTGAACAGAATTTTTATTGCATACATATGTATATGTTAAGGGCAAAACCATGAATTAAAAAATCCTCAAAAAATATCATCATCAAAAAAAAAAAAAAAACTCCGGCCTAAAAGCTGATGGAAAATAATTTTTCTTGTTTTTTTTCCTTTTGAGTGGCTTAAAATGACTTTTAATAAAATACTAATTTTATTTTGTGTTATTACCACTTTTCATGGATAAAAGTCGAAAAAAAAAATTATTTTCCGCCAAAAAACTAATGAAAAATAATATTTTCTTTTTTGTTTCGTGAGCTCTGTTTAGTCAAAAATACTTTGCAAGTTCACAAAACAAAATAAAATAAAAAAACCATTTTTCGATATTTTTCCATGAAAAATGGTGAATAATACAATGAAAATAATTTTCTTTTTTGGGTTTTGTAGTCAAAAATGCTTCTAAAGCACACAAAAGAAAAAACAAAAAATTATATTTACTATAATTATATTAAATTTTGTCGGCCTGTGTGATTTTCACTAGTTTTAGGCCGAAACAAAATTTTTTTCTGGTCAATCGATTTTTTTCAATGAAAAATGGTGACTATCACAAAATATAACCAGACGGTCTTATTAAAACCAAATCATTCGTTAGCGTAGGAAAACTTTTTTCGCGTTGAAGACCATAGTATATGCCAGAAATCTTATATGTCTACAAAAAACACACTCAGTTGCTTAATATTGTGACCTATCTCTGGAGACGATTTCTTCAATTTTCGTACCAACAGACATTAGTGTAGAGTGGCATATTAGCAAATTTTCGAATAAGATATTGGGTCCACGTTACATTCTTAAATTTAATATCATTTAGCTCTTAAAATAAATTTGTTGCATTCAAAAACACACTTGCTAACAAATGCTTTATTCACTGCAGTAAATAATTCACAAAACTTTAAAAAACTATTGACATCTTTTTATCATCGCTATAACTTTGCTTATTTATTCTTCATTTTTTAAATAAGACACAGAGGTGGTTTTGAGCATAAAATCTAACAAAATCATAGACTCAAAATCGTTGAAGTCTGCTATATAATAATAAAAAAAAAAAATGATTTGGCGAACTCTTCCCCTCAGCAAAAATTGTTTCTGAATTCTTTGCCTTAAATTACTCGTATTTGTTTTGATGCGTGCTTTTTGCAACGTAGGTAAATGCTGTGAGTTTTCGGGAATTAAAATAATTTTTGTAGTCTTGAAAATACTTTTTTTTTTTGAATAATTTCCTCATTAATCCTATTGAAAATATTCAAGCCATCAATCTAGTCCCAATAGAAACATCAAAAGTAAATCATTCTTAAAAACAAGTGCCAAGAGAAATAGCATTTGAAGTAGTATAACACTAACAACAATTAAATACATAGATGCAACATTCGTGTATGCGGTGCTGCCAACATCAATGCACTTAACCAAAATTAACAATTTTTTCCCGCATTCGCTACATTTCAGTCATTCCGCTGACTGCACAGTTAAATCACTTTTATTTTCTATGGTTTTTATGATTGTCTTTCATTGATGGTTTGTTTTTTCTTTTACTTCTGTTCGTTTCAGTGGTTTTTTTACAGTTTATTTTTTTACAGCGTTTGATGGTTTTGTTACGCAGTCGAGAGTTTTTTCTTTTAAATTTTTTTTTTATTCATAGTTATGTTATGTAATAGTTAGTAGCTTGTATTATGGTTGACCAAGATTTTAGACCAAATACATAAATAAATTAATGAGGCCAATATGAATGAATGGTTAACTTGTTTCAATCTAATTTAAATTTTAATAACATAATGCGTACTTAGAAAAAATAAATGTTTTGAAGATAAATTTCACAATTTAGAGAAATATACATTTTACTGCGCTAGAAGCTTAAATTACGAATTTTAAAATTCCAAGCTTGGCTTTTGAGTAACATAATTCAATTAATTCCAAATAAACAGTCAAATGCATACAAAAAAAGAAAAAATCATAAAATGGTATCACCAAAATGACCGTATAGCACTCATTAATCAAAATCATTCAATTAAAATTTACAAAAAACTGCAAAGTGCAACTGAAAACACTGCAATAATTTACAGCAGTCGCTGTTGTTGGCATCTTGATCTTGGCTGATCATTTCGCGCAAATCTTTTCTATTCTTCTTGGCTATATATTTTTTTGTTTTATTTCTTTTTACCTTCCGCATCCATTTAGGAATTCTTTGAATTACAGGTTTTATTTTTTTTATTTTTTTGCTTGTGAAACAAAAGAATAAAGCAAATTAAATTCGTAAATTGCAACTCGTTGTGCGACAGCAGCAATAACGTCAGCAACATGAAAAAAAATTGTTGTTGTTAGTGCGAAAACAACACGTTGATCGTATTTGTTTGAAATTTAGTTTTTATTTAACCCATTCTTCTCGAAAACTTTTGTTTTATAAAAAAAAAAGAAAGATTGTTACAAACTTTCTCTAGTGTTGTTAAAAAAAGGATTTTCCTTGGCTTTACTCACACAAATTAGTACACTCGTACTTAAATCAAAAAAAAAATTAAGTAAAAAAATCCGTAGTGGCGACACCTGGATCTTGCCTTGCCCCAGGGCCGTCTTTCGACTTTGCGAAGGACGGGGCCAAAAATGGAAAAGGGGCCTCCTCAAAAAAACTTTCTGATGATAGTAAAAGCATTGTTACATTGAAAATGCATGCAAATAATTGATTGATGCGCAAAAAAATAAGTTATTTTGCTTCTATGTTAGGCCCCCTTCATGGTCGGGGACCGGAATCAGAGCCAGAGCATACTTTCAGACACTCGCTTTAGTACAATTTCCACAATTTATAAGAAAACCCAGCTCTTTATCAAATTGTAATTGCAAATGAAATACGATAGTAAATGGGTTAAACATTTTTTTTTCGTAAATTTTTTGTTGACGTTGCCAAAAGATTTGGTATTCTTCTCTGAGGAAAACTCAACGATAAATAAAAATCTTCTTTTTCACGCTGCTGTTGATCATCATTTGTTTGTTTATCCGATATTTTCACATGTAAATTACTTTAGATATTAATGCATACAATAAAGCGAACGGGTATGACAGCCCTGGGGACAGTTAGGACGTAGAGACAGATTGTCGATCGGTCTGTCTTGTTGGCAAATGATTTAAATTGTTAGCGCCGCAATTTAAGATCATTACTGATGCAGAGCTAACCGAGAAATATTTTATTTTCCAAAACTAACTACTATGATTAAAAACAGCTGCTGTACAAAAATTGGAAAAATTATAACATCAGTTGTATGACTAAAATTTTTGTAGGGTTATGTTTATGCTGCATATATTATAATTTGACTTGTCTA
Source organism: Tricholauxania praeusta (assembly GCA_949775025.1). Lineage (NCBI taxonomy): Eukaryota > Metazoa > Arthropoda > Insecta > Diptera > Lauxaniidae > Tricholauxania > Tricholauxania praeusta. The sequence goes on along the minus strand of OX459031.1, from coordinate 122,308,391 downwards.
ATTAATTCACCCATTTTGATAAATTAAAACAATACAACAGTTTGGTATATTAAAACCTTACAGTTTTCACCTGTTGCATGCAATGCGTATTCTCAAAAGTTAAACTTCTAAATAATGCCATTAAAATTTTTGATTATCACAGAAAGCATCTGCGATATGAGTGGAGTGATAAAAAATTGTATCAGGAAAACATACAAAAAAAAACTTTGAAAAAGCAAACAAAATGCAAGTTAAATAAAAACACTGCAGAAGTGCGTAAATATTTATATTTTTCATTTTATTTCATGTACACTTTCGCATTCACTTTTTTTTTTATTTTCGTTTATTTTTTGACACATTCATCACCAAAAGCGGTGCATTTAAAATTAAAAAAACACAATTGTGCCCTACGAATCTCTTTACCGTCTCCAAGTCAAATATCACACTTTCCCTTTCTAGCGTTTGCCTCGAGTCGCAAACTAATTGGGTCACAAACATTAAGCTTTTGAGGAGGTTCGTTTTTCATTTGTTTGCATTTTATTGCTGTGCTTTTATTGTTGTTAAATTTTTGGATGTAAAATGACACTTGAAGACACTTTCCTTGGGGTTAATCTAAAAAAATTGTAAAGCTTCTTTTGAAGGAATAAAATTAAAGTATTTAGCTGCTTGCCGAAACTTTCTCAAGGCATTTCATCAAATAGTCAAATGCTGCCCTTAACCCATCTTTGTCCGCAAATAAGTGAGACTGCATATTTAGTTAAAGAAGTGGAAAGCGAAATTACCGATCGGGCAAAGAAAAAATAAGTTAAAGAAAATAAAATAAGTGCAAATTCAGACCATAAGGTCAAACTCCTATTGTTTTGGCAAAGAATGACCCATATACTTCTAGTAAGACCCCGCAAATTGTTTTTTTTTTAATCAAGTTGAAAAATAGTCAAAAAATAATACACAAATGTCTTAAGCAAAAATATTTATTTTTAAATAAATTTTAACTTCTTTTCTATTCATAAATATTAAAGCAGTAGCGGAGCTAGGGTTATTAACGCCTGGTGCTTAATGACCCCGCTAAAAAAGGAGATCCCATCAGATTTTCTTTTCATATTCACAACTGTATCAGTTTTCAAATTTTCAAGCTCTGATCAATACAAATGTTTAATTTAATATGATTTGCAAACGTCAATCAGAGGACTATTTTGCCGACCCAAGCCATTGTACCCGGGGCAGCTGCACCCCCAGCTTCGCTACTGCATCAAAATTGCCTATTATAAACATAGCCTATTTTTTTAACAAATTTCATCTTTTATTTACAGGTAAGGTACGTTGAAGCAACAATTTTAATTACATAAATAGTCGGTAAGTCTTAGTATTGAAAAGTTATATTGTTTTTTAATATCAATTTGATTTCGAAAAAAAAATAAACAATTTTCATACAAGTGATATATAACAACAATAATAGAACCCAATAGAACCCTTAGACGTTATTACTTTTCATACAACCGGTAGTACGACCGAGTCTTACATTCGCCACAAAGTCGTAAGAAAAGTCATAACGTCTGAGCGCACTATAAGTTATCAACAAAAACCAAGTTTCTTAAAACTTCAAGCTTCAAGCAACGAGCGGTGAGTCGTGGACTTGTCCGAAGTACTTGGCGATACATAAGAAAAAAAAAATTCTTATTTGTAGTGATAAGACAAGATGTCACACACAGTTTAAGTCAACAAAACTTAAAATTTTCTTAAGTGGTATGGAATACATTTTTCTTGACGATAAATTGCACCAAAAGTTTTTTTGTTCATTAATTTGATCCACACTAAATTTAAATTAATTTGATTTAAATTTTGTCAATCCAGTTTTCCTATGTGGTTTCAATTTACTTTATTACATAAATGGATTTAATTATTTCATTGATTTGAAATCTTATACATATCATCTGTGTGTTGCATAACAATCCTAACATTCCCTAAATTTAAAAATAAAAACGATTGTAATGGAGTTCATCTTGAACAACATCATCATTATCATCATCAACATCGAAATTAACAATTTTATTTTCACTTGCTGCTGCATAAATTAATTATTTACTGTATGTTTTTCTGGGTTGATTATTATTTTCTGAATTTTTAGGTTAATATTTTTTTTTTTGATTTTGTTTGAGTAACAGCGACTACCGTTAAACTATTACTTAAGTTATGAAAGATCCGCTGGAGCTTGTAAACACTTAAACTATTATTTAATCTCTGTAGTTAGTTACCTACTGCAACCTAACAAATTTAAAGTGTGGAACAAAAGAGACAGATATGTATATCTGACACGCTTTGCTGATCACGTAATAAACTTAAAATTCAAATTAAAAGAAACAAAAAAATATCAAAACAACATACAACTAAATTGAGTGTGGTTAGTTTTTAGGCATTATTGTGTCTATTTGACTGCAATCTGTTATAGAAATGCATTTCCAAACGAAGCATTTGAGTTGTAATTTTGATATAGACTTTTGGAGAAAACTTCATTTAAATTTATAAAAAATTTTATTTGGTTCTTTCAGGTCTTTTATCCTTTAAAAAATCATTACCTTTGTTGTTTTCACAAAAATCAATGGTTGCTGGATCCCTTAGTATCGTTTAATAGATGGCACATAGGTTAGGTTAGATTAAAAGGGTCACTTGCATATAGCAAGTTTCACTCGGAGACAGTTTGCCCAATATGATACCTTCTTCTCCTTCCTCCTTAAAATCGAATTGACTGGGCGTAAACCACCCAGAAACCTTGGTGAAGTTAAGATTGCTGGTAAGCTCCAGTTCCGGCTAGTTCATCAAGGCCAACAAAGAACGCAGAAACAAAATATTTGGTTCATTTTCTCATTAGCCCCGGGTATTCGCAGAGCAGATGCCCAGCCGTCTCATCAGGCCTGGATTAACCTTACAGGCAGAGTAGGCACGTGTCTAGGGCGGCAAGATTTAAAGGGCTGCAAATATTGGCGGAAACTTTGTAAACATTGTAAAATATTTTGTGAATGGAGAATGGCGGAAACTTTGTAAACATTGGAAAATATTTTGTGAATGGAGAATTTTGAAGTGTATTTCAAATTTTGGTAGTGTTTTTCGTTTAGGAAGGAGGATTTTTTTTTATTTTGCTCATCAAAAATAAAAAAAAAAAATTATTTTTTGTAATAAATGGACAATTTTTGAGGAGCGGGGGGGGGGGGGGGGGCAAGTTTTACCATTGCCTACGGATTTCTTAATCCGGCCCTGCGTCTCACCCTTTTCTTCGTCGCCACAACTCCTGCAGAAATCTCTGAAAGAGGCACCATAGGGCCAATAACACAGTGCCCCGTCAGCACTCCAACAACAGTCCTGAACTCTATTCTGCTGAACCTTAAGAGAGTTTGTGTCCTTCCTAGATTCAGTTTAAGCCACTTGGTTCGAGACGTTCTGCATCCGGCGCTAAGGTTCCACATTCTGTTCGTTTGTTTCTTGGTTATGTCTTCCATCCGATAGTGTTTTTAGTTTTTAGTTAACTGAATATTATTAATTGATTGAAAATTATTCAATCGAATTTACAGTAATTTTCAGAAACCGAAATTCCTGTGAAATTTCACAAATGCTTTATAAACAAACATGACAAAGGTAACAAATGGAACAATTTTACCTGATAATTTATGATATGTTATGTACATAGCCTCATCAGACCAGTTTTGGTTAATTTGTAATGAGATTTGAACCCCGACCATCCCATGAATTATATGTGGACAGCTGCTCTTAACACTTGAGCCATGAAGGTTCTACCAATGACATGTACAAAGCGCACTTTTATATGCACATAAACCGATTTGTAAAATTTTACATGAATATCGGTTTCTGCAAATGACTGTTAATTCGAATAAATAATTTTCAATTAAGTAGTAAAGTATGTAAGCCGACAATATGTTGTCTACAGACTACCTTTAATCCTCCAGTTTAATTTTCAAGAGCCTGAGGCCTTCTGTCCGAATAACACGAGTGGGGTGTTAGTTTTCTTATTTCTTGTAAGAAATAATCCAGTAGTGTCAAATCACATGATTCTAATAACAAAAACATCAAGTGAATTTTAAGTAAACTTAGCCCTTTCAGGACCAATGTTGCCTATAGAAACATTGTCTTCACTTGTCAAAATCACTGTTCTGTTATTTTTTTCAGTGATTTGCTTTGCTTTTGTCTTACCGCCAGTTCTGTTTTCAGTAAGGAAGATCCAGGATACCGAGGACATAAAAATTGATATCAGTTAATCTTTGCGATCATAGTAATAAGAGCTTGAACTGAAATATTTTTTTTCCTCCAATTTTAATTCGGTCCTGAAAGGGTTAAAGTTTCTATTTTCATGAAGTTTGCAAGCATCCACTTTTTCAATGCTTTGTTGCAGTATTTTTGGACGACCGTGGAGAGGGCTATAGTTCCGGAATTTTTGTGGACGTCTTTTACGAGCGACCCCTAAAAACAAATGTCAAAACTGTTGTTATGCACCAATTGTCAAAAACCCTATCTATATAGGGTTACCAGATGCCCTGCCTACGAAAGTAGTCCATCCGAAAAAATTTTTTATTTTTTTTTTTGATTTCCATAAAAATATGTTTTTGAACGAAAAATGATAACAATATTTGAAATACACTTCAACATTTTCCGTTCACAAAATATTTTGCAATAAAAACTTCAAAAGTTGTGAAAAGTATGATATTTCAACTAAAAGTAGTACATTTCAGGTGAAAAGTATTAAAGTATTTTGCCTTGCAAAAGTAAGTAGTACACTTACTACTAAAGTATGTCATCTGGTAAACCTATGTCTTTATTAAAATTTCTGTTACTTTTAAAATCACCCATTACATTTTTTTTTGAAAACAATTATCAGATCTTTTACTATGACTTAAAAAATCTTTTGAAGCAAAACTTACATAAGGGTTATTAAAATTGTAGTTTGTTTAAAGTTCATTTGCAAACGGGTAGTAATTAACCGAAAAACATAGCCGCATACAAATAGTATAAACAAAAGTCAAGTTACATACAGTAGCTGATTTATTTTGTAGCTTTTTTTTATCTGAAGTTATAAGCCAAGAGCAAAAAATCAGAGCAGAGTAACACACTTGCTTTTTCGACCAACAAAATATTCATATGATATGTGCAAGTACTTACGTAGGTTATGCCTGCATTGAGGGTAATTGTTAACTATGTAATAGTAATTACAAAATTTTAATTATTTGTTTGGATTTTTCTTATTTTTTTTTTTTGGAAAAGTAAAAGCCATTATGTAAGACGTCAAGGAAAAATCTCGTTTTTGATTTATGTAGCTTAGCAGTTGATCTAATCGCAAGCATAAAACTTTAATAATCTCGTTTTAAAGGAAACTAAATTCTCTAAAAAAGTCATCATAGTCAAACAAATCCGATCAATGGTGCTCAAGATGCTCAAATTATATCACTTACATGCACTTGTAGAAGATACTATATGAGTCGAGCAATCATAAGCAAACGTTCATATGAAGCAATACCTTCTTATCATGTTGAAATCAACTCAGGTGGGGATGACAATCAGGAATGTAAGGTATATACTTTTCTGTACATGCCTCTCAATGCTCTAAAAATAAAATGACAAAGATGGTGTTGGGTGTAGTAAACAAATATTTGGATAGCAATTACATAAATCAAAATATCAAATAATATTGAATATTTCCGCATAGAACAAAGGACTTCCCTATCCAACTGGAGTTGGCCTTATTGTTCTTGAAGCATAATGTAAAAACGTTTACTTCATTACTTTCATTTAGAACAAGAAAACATTAACATTTAATGAAAACAAAAAATGCAATTTCCATAAAATGCGCTTACGCACATAAAAAACAGCTTAAAGCGACCCACCTCAAATCAGAAAAAAGTCAATAAATTCAAGTGTATTTTTGGTTAAAACCAACAGCAATTTTTCTTACGCATACATACCTACTTAAAACTTAAGCAGATGACTAATCAACAAGTTAATAGCTTTAAGTTACACTGCAATGAGATGCACCCAAAAGATATAATATAGTACTTGCACTGCAAAATGCTTCAACTAAAAAATAAATAAAAAGTACGCGTGCATTTCCGACGCCCATTGAAAATAAAATGAAATGAAATGAAAATTCACAAAAAGTATGAAAAATACCCAAGGTCTTAGTTGTAATTAAACAAAATGCATAAATCATAAATAAAACATAAATTGCTAATAATAATTTGGTGTGGCGGTAATGAAGTTGAAATTAAAGTGCCCAATTGCGCGATTGACTAATTTTTAACAGTACCATAATTTCATTAAACTTTTTTCTCTTCAAAGAAAAAAAGTAAATGAAGACGTTAATATCCAAAAAGAACTCAAGAATAAATTTTTCGGATTCAACATTGATTGCGTAAAAATCCATCGTAAGACTTCGTTAAAAAATACCTTGGTACCTTCTGAATACTTGCGTCTCAATTCTGTATAAGACATTGATTTTGCCTTTTGTGCTGTATAGCGACTGGAGAATGGTCACACGTTTGTGTTGCTTGTGTATCGTCTTCACAACCAAAATATTCATATGGTATATTCTCCGACCGCTAACGTTTGATCCAAACAGCCTTAACAATTTCGAGCTAAAAAATTCAAATTTATCACCAAAATACTATGAAAATTTTAACTTATGAATATTTTTTTTTTTAAATTTTGAGATCCACAAAAAACTTGAAATCTTAGCTAAAACTTCAACTGCTTTGTTAAGGTTGAAAATTGAATTCCCGCTGGGTATGTGGAGATGCAATTGTCGGGCATAATAACTTAAAGTTTCTTTTCACTTCTTTAACGCCATTAAGGCGAAAATCGTGCTATTGCAGTTTAACTTAAAACGAATAAATGTAACAATACTGCAGATTTATATTTGCATTTGAATTATTTAACGAAGGCGATGCTCATCAAGCAGATTTTTTTGTGCGCGTCTTTGAATTTACTATACGCTCGACACGCCTACGCTATTGAAGGTTAACTGTAAAAAACAGATTTCGAACGCAACGCAAACTGTTCAGTCTCATAAAATGTAGATTTAGCAAAGTTTGTACGCCTTTATTTGCTAACTTACATATAATGAACGCGTTCAAACGCGTTTTTTACACTTTTACAAACTGTGATCCTCAAGTAGCAGCTCTTGATCACTTGTCGTTGTATTTTATTTTATTCGAATTTTTGTTTCATGTTTGTCATTGGTATTAAAATGTGGGTTAAATAAAGAAATATTGATTGCATATTATAAATTATAAAAAATTGACAGTAAATATTTAAAAAAAATGATCTAAAACGGATATGATGCACAAGTGATCCTCACTTAAACTTTACTCTACAAAAAAAAAAAAAAAAAAAAAAAAAAAAATAGAAAAAAATGCATTCGTCTACTTGCCAACATTCAGTTAATCCCACCAACGCTGCTGCAAACAAAATTAATTGCCAAAGAATGCCAAATTTATAGTATGTAGTATCGATACTTGTTTCCTTGCTATTTGATACACAAAATACTACGTTAAATTCTAACAAATAAACAACTGATTGCGCGTGCCAAGTGCATGCGTTGCCAAAATAAACGAAAAAAGATTTCATGAATAAATTTCCGATTGAAGCTGCTTGCACAGTCTCTTGAATTCAAAGTTCATTCGTTGATCGTATTTATCAAGATCACTTTTCATTAAGCCAAAAATGTCTACTCTCGATAATTTTTATTGTTTGATTGATATTGTGTTCTGTTGCCAAAAAGTCTGGGAATGAAAATTAATAATGTTGCTTGATCATAATCGAAAAATGAAAAATAGCGCTGTGTACGGAAATACATAAAATTTTAAAAATTAGAAATGTAAATGACAATATTAATCGATTGGAAATTACGGTAATTCAGAAAATGAGTAAACTATATTGTTTTTTTTTTTGGTTTTAGCTAAGAATTTCTCTTTCGAAATTAAACTCAATCAATCAGCAAAGTATAAACCTAATCACTGTGATTCTGAGTTTACTTTTGAGTTAACGCTGCATAAAACAGATAAACATCAACCATCGTGCAAAATGCGAAAACAAAACTGTTTAACTAATCTTGCCCTAGAAGCGGAAGATGCCGTCTTCTGCGGCAACATACAAATTGTATAACAAATGATCAAAAAGACCTCACCGAAGAACAGTCAGCAAAGGATACAAGTAGCGGACTGCTAAACTCGAACGAGGAGGAAATTCTGACAGAGAAAGTCGAAATACTAAACGAATATATCCAGCATTAGCAGGTTAAAATCAACAATGAAATTATTGTCGACAAGTAGCGAAGTTTAAAGCCCAACTAGATATAGCCACTGACTTACTGTAATACTCATTGAAAGGAGGAAGGTTCCGAAAAATGGTGCTCTGAAGAATTCCGAAAAATTAAGGTGTGGTTTCCAAAAAATGTACCAAAGATAAAATTGAGTTGGGAATCATTTTACTCGACGATAGACGCTGTTCACACGGATTTCTATGTGGGATTATTTAGTGTAGATCATATCAATGCAGGTAAAATCATCAAGCAGAAATGTACTGATCAGCATTCGAAGTTTGCTGCTTTCGAGAAGTCTTTCGACAATATTTAGGAGATTGCCTATGGGTTCGTTTACAACGTAAAAGCGTGCCGAAAATGATCATCGCTATAATTAGATCACATTATTATTGAGATAAATTTTCTGACTTGCAAAATGAGAGATTATCTGATTCTTTTGAAGCTTTCAGCTATGCAAGACAGCGCTACGTTCCGTTACCGGTTACTTTTATGTTAGTTATTGGGAATGTTCTTAATGTGACATTACCTTTATGATAGTGACGAAAATATTATTTTTTTGGAAGGATTTTTTCGTGCTAACAAAAGGTTTTTTTTTCAATTTTCGCCAACCTATTTCAATTCACTTCTCACTAACTTCGAAAATTGATCTTCATACTCGTACTCGAAATTTAATAGCGAAATGGAATTGTGCCGTAATCTCTTTTGAAAACCAATTTTTGGGCATTTTCAACTAGAAAAAAAAAAGTTTCAATTTCTTTCAATTAACTCTCAATCTAATATTTTGAGCAATCTCCACATTACATAGAAAATCCTTCTTGAGGTATAGAAATCTTTTTAGTAAAAATTTTCATATATAAAAGGTACAATATAAGATATTTTTAATGCAAAGTCTTTAAGACTAATTTTTCAAATATTTTGCTTGTATAATGAGCCCCATCGTTAATAGTTTAATTTGTGTCCCATGTTTGTAATTATATGCCATGAAAGTTTTAACCCAAAATTATTATCTTAATGGACGCAACTATTGCTAAATCATTGATTATAATTAAATACGCGTATTGTGTAAAACCATATATTAAAATCGTTCAATAATCGTCATCATCATCATTATGATGAAAAATCACCAATGCAAATGAATGAATGTCATAGAAATAACGGTAGAAAAAGACGCTAATCATGATGTAACATTTTTGACAGCCACACAAAAAGCCATCGTAGTCAGATAAGCCCAAAAAACTAAAAAAAAAAACAAATGATAAATAAATATAATGGCCACAAAAGAGCGCAGTAAATTTGTAAAAAGAAAAAAACTGAAGATTCAGAAGATTTATGCACCACGATCGATATGCTAATCCGATCGTGACACTAAAGTGATATGAATTTAGGTAACGACTAAAAATAAAATCAACAGTTGGGCAAAAGTAAAAGAAAAGGTTGCCCCACAAAACAGAACGAGTTGGGTCTCGTCTTCTTCTTCTTCTGCTGCTGCTGCTGCTTTGTTTACTTTTGGGAACACGGAATTGATACCTCATTTGAATGAATTTTATCGATTTTGAGTTTATTTTTGTTTTCTTCTTTTTTTCGCTCTTCTTGTATTTAATTCATGAGCTACGGCCTTGAAAGTGAAAAGATGTCACACTTTCGCTTTTTTTACGCTGCTGGGAATTGGAATAAATCGGTTTTTATTGTTGTATTCGATTTATATTTTGTGTGTCAACGTTGTGGTACGCATGCGCAAAGGTATAGCAGCGCTATAAATAAATATGCGTTAAAAAACGTAAACGCAAAATGCTACTCACAGAGAAATTTGGACTAACAAATTTTGATTTGTCATGCAAATCATGCGAATTCGGTGACGAGAGCTTGTACTGTGAATTTTTAATTGATGCAAGGGTTCTCTGAATTTCATAAGGTCTGTAAATTTTTTTTTTGCAGCTGCTGGTGTTTGCATTTGTTTTTTAAGTTAAACCAATGAATCACTTCATAAATAGCATTTTTCTGTAAACGGTTTGAATAGAAAATCATTTTTTTTTGTGCTCTATGTGAATCAACTGAAGTTAAGCTTAGAAAAACAATTACTCGAAAACCCCAGAAAATCATCGAATAAAGGGATGATCGAAAATTCTATTAAATTTGAAAATATGTAATAGATGTCATAAGCCACTACACTTAAGACTGTTGCTTACACTCGTTTTTTTTTTAAATTTTAAAACGCGTCCTCTAGCAATCTTGAAACGCAAATGAAAAATATCGTCAAAGAAATATTGAGCTGGTCTTGAGCTGAACTTGAGCACATGTAGCTCAATCGAAAAATATTATTTGGGCTTGAAAATCTATTCTATATACATATGTATATGTCTCTATTTTTATTTAAAAAAGTAAAACCTTTTTGAAAAAAAATGCCTTTTCTTATAAAAAACTCATGAAATAGAAGATATTTCTCATACGACCTGTTATCCGTGATTTGACCAAACATTTCATTAGCTTTTCGTACTGTCCTTTCGAGTCTACTTGCAAGAGTTTGCTTATACATAGTAATAGTTTTTCGATTTGAAAATTTTGTATTTCACAATACGCAATAGAATTAATGGACCCAAACCCCATCACAAGTTTCTGAACGCCTAAGCATGGAGTGAACATATTTTTTGATGCTTACATATAAAATAATATTTTTTGTTTATTTTTTTTTTCGTTCCAAAAACTGACACAAAAACATACATTTGTATGCAAGTGTGTCAACAAATAACAGTAACGTCTTTTATCTCATAGATTTGAGCCAACCTTATGATATGTTGTAACCTCATTTTGGTACTTTTTTATTGCCATCAAAAAATAAAAGCCAAAAAATTTAACAAAAAAGCAACAACTAAATTGTCACCAATGCACAGACGTAACATCGATTCATTAAAATAAAAAGCGCATTAAAACTAACGGTAAAATGGTTATTCATCTTTAACAATAACAAATGTATATAGCTTCCAAGACAATCGACAACAACAGCAACAGCAACAATAACAAATAGCAACATCAGCATCACCAAAAGTTGCTCGACTCCATCGTCAGCAACACTTCATCATCATAATCTCAGCTGAAAAACTGTGCGCATGCGCGTAATCAAACTCGTTGCCATGTTAGCCCCACACACACACACATCTGCAATTGGTTTCGATGATTGTATTTGTGTGTGCCACTTCCATGGACCCACTTCAAATCCGGAACTGTCTAGTTACTACATAACAGTAACAGCAACAGTAACAGCAACAGCAAAACAAGCGAATTGAAAAAACACAGTAGCCATCTTTGTCTTGCCAAGAGAAATTCATTTCTCTCTTTTTACTTTTATTTTGCACTTCGCTTTATTTATTTTATATTCAATTGTTTTCCTGTAGTTTTCTTTCTTTCTTTTTGATTTTCAATTTTCAAAGTCTTCGTCTTGACCTTGGACTCTTGAACGAGAAATGTGCGCCAAAGAAAGACGTCTTCGACGACAGCAGCAGCAACAACAACAGCAGCAGAGACAAAGACAAGACATTGTTGCTGCTGACAGCGTGCGGAGAAATGGCAATGAAGTTGTTTGGTATCGAAGAAGCCAACGAAACAACGAGACAACGTGCCGTGAAAGCACGAAAGCCACTTTTACTTTCGTTTCATGTTTAGGCCAATTAACTAAGCCAGTTTGCTTGGCATTTTTGCGCGCGAAGAAATTTATAAGAGGAAGAGTTTATACAAAAGCCTTGATAGATGGAGATAGTAAGTTGTTAAAGAACGCGAAAAAAAACAAAGCCTACCCAGTCGGACTTTCATGTTGAAATCTTCACTGAATTCTAATTGAATTTTCTTTTTTACATATGACCCATAATGGAAAATCTACAGAAAAGTTGTGTGAAATTTTGATAAAAGTATGCAAAAATTCATGAAATGGGAAATTTGAAAGATTTTTTGTTTAAAAGGATAAGAAAAGTTCATAAATTAACAACCAAAAAATTATTGAAAAAAAAAATATAAATCAAAAATTTATATTTAAGTTTGGCGATCCAAAAAACGTTTTTATTTAAGCTCGTTGTTAAGAGCTTGCTTGGGACCTTGGACGCACGGTTTCGTAAGAATACTGACTTTTTTAATTTTAATATTTCAAACAACATATCCATACTTCTTGAAATTGCTTAAAAAATAGCACATACAGCGGTGGTCACGAATTTAGCACAGACTGCAATGGTATTTAACTTTCTTTTGAAAATTTTTCTAATATTATTTCTAATATTTTTCGTGAGTGTTGCTTACTGCTAGACGATGACGTACCGTTACTTTAAATGGTTGTTTTTATTCTGATTTTTCACATATTACAAAAATTTTAAATCAACGCACCTTTCAAGGTGGACACGAATTTAGAACAATTTAAAATATACGCTGATTTTTTTTAAATTTTGTTTGACCACCACTGTATCTCAGTTGTTAAAAGAAACACCAAAGTGTAAGGTATAAAAATTCATTAACAAAATTTTTACCTTCTGGGCAACTTCTTTTCTTTTGATTATTTTGCGCATTCATGTTTTCGGTTTTTGGCTAAAAATTTTTATAATTCACAGATGTGGGTTGCTTCTAGAGAAAGTTTAATAAACAAAAACTGATGATGATGATGCTGGTGATGATATCATTTAACACATCTGAGCACGAGAAAAAAAAATTTCAAGCATATACTTATTTTGCTTAAGGTGCACTCCAAGCACCTAAATTAATTAAGGTTGCTTATTTTTACTTAACTTCAAAATACCAGAATGAAATCAAAATGTTAGAAAGCTTGACTATTATTCAGACAGCAAAAGTGTAACATTTTTCATTGCTAGTATGATTTAAAAAAAAAACTTTGTTTCAAAATTTATACGATGCACTCTTGAATTCATTAGAGCTACAAAATATGAAAAATGAGGTCGCTCCAGTCATTCAAAATATTAAAAAAACGCTGTCCAATATCCTTCAATTTTTACATTTTTGATTCCAAATATTTCAGGATAATTTACTTTTTACGTTATTTAGGATAACGTACATAAATTTGAAAAGCTATACATATGCTATTATAAAAAAGCAAAGTTCAAATGATTCAATTTTTCAAAAATGTTCACTAGTCAAATTACTCATAGATCTTAAGCTGATTTTATCGAATGTACCCCAATCTAATATATTAGTAAGCTTCTTAGCACTGCTCGGTCATCAGCATATATATTATCATAATTATGATTTAAAATCAACATCATCTTATTTAACAACAAGAGACAATCAAAAGACACCAAGAGAAGAAAAAAAAAACCCATTTAGTAAGTCAGTCATAGAGTCACTATAGATAAATAATTTTTTTCACGCTACCACAATGTGGTGAGACAGCACCACAAGATGGATGAATGACGCAGCATTAAACTCCATCTTTCTTTTTTTTTTATTACATTTAACAGCGACATCTGCAGCAGCAGCTGGAAAAACTAGGTCGCCTACAGTCAAATTAGGGAATCAAATCAACCAACTAAGCAACCAACCACCAACTACATGAAAAGCCAAATGCGATCTTGCAGTGATCGCGGAATCACTTTTGCTTTCATTGCATTTGAAGTTTACTGCATGGCGGTACTCGTCGTCGTCGACGTCATCGCTGTTGATTTGCTGTGGTTGACTTATGCAGTGGAAATTACGTTTGTAGGTTTTGTTGTTGTTGCTGTTTTTCTTCTTTATCTTCATTACGGGAAAAACTTTGACGCCGCAAGAACTTTTGCTTCGAATTATCAATGTGGGCGTCTATGTTGCCTTTCGGTTACACAGAGTTTTTTTTTTTGTGCTAAACTTTGGCATCATTCATTTTCAATTTGGCAGCTGTCAATGTGACAACTGCTAACGAGATTTACATTAAAATTTGCTGATTACTCGCCGGAAAAAAGTTCAATTAATTTAATTATTTGTTTTTCTTTTTACAAAACATTTGAAACTTTAATGCAAAATGACAATTAAAAAAAGACAGTGTTAAAATTGACAGCGTCTATCAAATGCCAAAATCAATGAAAATATTCGGCAAAACAGTTAAATATCATGGGAGGTCTACTTGAAAAGAAACCCGTGCTGCATTGACTTAAACACTTCTGTTGTGGAGGGTTTTTTGTCTTATTTTTTTAAAATTTACTTCACTATCCTGCTTACTCTTTTTTGGCAATACAGTAACGCCTATATTAATTTGAACTTGATAAATTGATTTTTAAAATATCGAGTTCGAGTTGCGGAAGAGAACAATTTTTTGACCATTTCTAACTCCTCTTAAATAGACGCAACAGAAAGCATTGTTCGGACAAAAAAAGTGAAACTGAAAAAAGTTAGAGTACTCTTTTATGGGCTTTAAATCATTTAGTCCATGATACTGACGATCTAACGTAAAACTCTTTAATTTCATATTCCTTTTTATCTTTAATTGGACTACCACGTATTTTTTGGAATATATTTGCAAAAAGCACTAATTTTGACTTTCTAAAAATTTTATTGACAAATTTCTTAAAAACCTCTGTGAATTGTATGTTCATTCTTGTGGAAAAACTTACGTCTGTTCCATGTTTTTTCAATCTATTTCGTATTTTCTTAGCTTTTCAAAATAGTTTTCACAATGGTGCTATCGCGTTTTTGCTGACGAGTTTTTGACTTTATTTAGCCGTATCCATGTTATCGTCTTTTTAAATATTTTTTTAACGCAGCTTATACACATTTTACTAATATGGCTTTTTTTTCCTTTAGCTAGTTGTTTCTATGTTTCAACAGCTGTTGAATTATATAGTCATTCTCAATATTGCTTGCTTTTGTAAAAAACGAGACTGGTTTTTGTAAAAAACGAAGTTCGAAAGGTTTGTCTCCGACGGTTGATTCTTATGGAGTTTTTGACTCAAAAACGAAGTAAGATAAAAGAAGGATAATTTTTGAGCCAATGTCAAAATCTTCTTGTAAA
The DNA here is from genome assembly GCA_949775025.1 of Tricholauxania praeusta. Classification (NCBI taxonomy): domain Eukaryota; kingdom Metazoa; phylum Arthropoda; class Insecta; order Diptera; family Lauxaniidae; genus Tricholauxania; species Tricholauxania praeusta. The sequence continues at coordinate 122,293,125 of OX459031.1, read as the reverse complement.
CATTTTTAAAGGAGACATTACTGTATTCAACCATGTTTGCCTGCTATACTTCAACTTAAATTTAAATTTGAAATTTAAACTTGTTGTAATTGGAATTGATCACTTTTGACTTGTTGTTTGCTTGTTCGCTAGTTGCCCAAGATCAAAATCAGCTTCCTATTTATTTGTTTTTTTTTGCGAAGTTTCTTTTTTTCCTTCCTGCTCTTTTGCAAGTTGCAAAATTTTTCAAAGTTTAAGTTTAAAATCAGCATTCAGTTAGGGGTCTTAGTAGGTAGTTAACTCCTAACTTTAAAACCTAAGGAGTTAAACTAAAAAGTGAATGGAAATTTAATGCTAAGCAAACGATCAACGAAGATCGCTTGTTAATTTTTGGTTTTTTTTTTTGAATTTTGTCAATTAACTTTTGCTTAATTTGTCATTTGCCACTGAAAGTGATTGGATTAAATTACGAAAACCTTCATTGTTGACCCTAACGGTTAAAGCAATGTCGTTGCTGAGCGACATTTTTGTAAATGTTAGTGAATCAGTGTTGATCAAGTGGGTTATGGAAATTTCAAAAAAAAAAACTTTGATCGAAAAATGTTGCTCTCATTATAAAAATTAAATTGAACTTTCATTATTTAAAAAGTCTTTCTTACTAAATGAGTATAAAAAACATGTGATCATGTCATGGACCAATTTGCATTTCAGCAGTAACATCATTATGATGCTGTATAAATAACGATCAAGTGATCACATCGACTTTCGATTCAGTGATCATGTTAACTTGTTAAATTAGAGGAGTAAAATTTTACCTTAAGTAGTCCGACTGAACTTTCATAGCGAGGATCACATCTGCTTCAGCTAATTCAGCGCAATGAAAATAAATTCAAACAACTGATCGTGCTGGAGTTCATCGTAAATTTGGTAACTTTGAAAGATCAGCATGACTTGATCATAATTTAAGTTGTCCTCAATAAATGAACTCTAAAACTGAATGTGAAAAATCTTGTTCCCAAAGTTGCTGAAATGGATGACGATTTTGTTGCTCAAAAAGAGTAGCAGCGTAAGCGTGCTGTTTAAATCGAATTTTCTGTTTTTTCTTTTCTAATGTCAAAAGTTAAATTAAAACTGATATTATAAGGTAACTGAAGTTGTGATTTTTGACGATCGCAAGAAAAATGTCATATTCCTGACGACCACTTAATGGTTATTCAGAGAATCGCAAAATATTAAAAGATCATATGGATTTTGATAAGCGACCTTGCCTTATGATGGATAAAACAATGTGATCAATCTTCCTGACCTACTGATCGCAACTGTTTTTATTATCACTTATGATCTTTTTTTTATTTTTTAAATTTACCGCAAAGTAATTTCTTTTTTTTTTCAATTGCCGCCTACAACGTGCTATCTTGTGCTGTCTCTTTGTCAAAATTAAATTTGATAATTGCGACCTTGCCGCTGGTAATGCAAAAAGCAAGTTGTTTATAAACTGTCAAACACAATAGTGATTCGCATTGATCTACGCAAATCTTGTGCGCCCGTTCGAGTCTCTGTGTCTATCTTATATAACTCATTGTTTGAGACAAAGTCAGCTGTGGTGTTGGTCTTGCTCTTAGCTCCGTTTGCGTGCTCTTTGAATGCCAACTGTCAATTGCCGGTATATTTGACATGTGTAGGTACTTAAACTTCAATGTGTGCGTATTTTGGCGCCACAATCAATGCCACAATTACGATATCGAGCACAAAAACAATAACAAGAATTGTCAATTTACTTTTGCTCACCTCTGCACTCACTGCCGCATTTTTAGGCGTTTGCGGATTTTTTCTGCTTCCAAGGTGCGTTTGTAGATGTCGGTCCACGGAAAATTCCTGCGTTAGCTACGAATTGGGTCAAGTAGCGAGGTTTCAATTTGAGTGTCAACAGATTTATTTTATTGTTTTTGATACACTTAGTTTTTAAGTAACAGCTGGAAAATTTTGAATCTGGGCGTTAGGGTGGCATAATAAAAAAGAAAAAAAGTTTATGAAAGTTTTCATTCTGTATGATATTGCCTGAAATTTTAATTCATCTTTTTCATTAAAAATTAAATTTGTATTTAACATATGTAATCCAAAGATATTCAAAATTTTTCCGGGAACGTCATTTTAACATGTTTACATATGGCAATAATTTTACCTGAAGAAAATTTTTGCTTTCCTCTATAGCTTTTCAAAGTTTTCATTTGTATGAAAGGTGCCACGCCTACTTTTTCAATCTTCTTTTTGGATAAAATATCCAAAACAATCTCTATATATCAAAACATTGTTATGCTGAATTTGTGAAGGATTTCGCTCAAGGATAATGCGAACTGTCACATATCGATTTGTGACCAAAATGTGAGCAAAAGCAACCGACCTTACAAGGCTTACTGCAAATATGACCCAAATAATGTTGTTTTACTTTAAACTCTACTTACCACTTCGAAAAATGAAGTTTTGAGTTCATGTCAGCCATAAATAATATTCAAAGCATAATTTTGTGGGAATATTTTCTATACTTAACAATACCAAAAAAGACACTTAACATAACTTGACAAAATGCACATTTTTTGCTTTAAATCAAAACCAAATATAAAATCTAAAAAAAATTGCTGGAAGCTTTTGAGCGGTAGATCCACTAAGTGTGATAACACACACAATACGTGGAAAACACGTTCCTGCGCGGGTTGGCTGACATATAAAACCTCATCGTAAGTAGGTAACTTGTGTGTGGCTTACACAAACACACAGCAATATAAAAACTAAAATCAAAAAGTTGTTAAAAAAACAACAACGAAATATTAAAGAATTTTGCAGAATGTAGGCGTTGCATTTGAACGCCCAAAACGCTAAGAGGCTACAGTATTAGGATCGTAAAAAAAAAACAGGAAAAGATTTATGACCCAACAAATGAGCTATTCAAGATAAAATATTTTTAAAAATGTTAAAGTTTGACCAGTCGCAGTTGCGATGAAATAAAAAAGTCGTAACTATGAAAATTTTGTTGCTGACTGAAAGAGTAAAAAGTTGATTAATTTGAATTTTCGTTGGAATCCTCTTGACTGTACGACAATGGCGGCTAATAAAATTTTATAAAACATTAGTTATTTAAATACTTATGCCGATACTGGCAATTATTTCAAATTATTCTTCTTCGCACTTAAATCGCAAGTGGGACTATCACCATCTCATACGGTTTCTTGGAATCACTTTAATCTCATAGATTATTTGTTATCAACATTGATTTATTTTGGAATGTTCCAAACCAACTTGAAAGATACACTCACAGCCTCGATTTTAGTAGTTTAGCTGCCCTGCATCCTGCGAAAGAGGCAGTCCTAAAATAACAATTTTTTGCATCATCTTAAAAGCCTTAAGTCCAAATTCTCTCACAAATAGTTCTCACACTAAAATTACTTTTAATAATGCTAGTTATCTTTCTTATTCATAACTGGAACTCTTTACCCTTGAATATATTCCCACTACCCACTATATGAACTTCATTATCCGTCACCATAAACATTATATTAAAAATCTATTCCCAAACTAAACTAGGAAAAAAAAAATAGTTTAAACTGTATGTGGGTCAGTATCAATTCATTAAAAATGTGAGACTCCTCTTTGCAATATGTTTTCCCTTTCGCTTTCATTAGCGCGTGAAGTTGCTGAAACCAAAACTCAAATTAATCGTTATGATCAGCCAAGCATCAACTTCTGATTTCTTAAGTTTATTTTTATACACTGAGAAAAGAGTGTGGTTCGATCTAATTTATTTTCTAAAAATATAATATTGACAATAAATAAAGGTTTTATCTCTGGTATCGCCCTAAACTGTAAAGCGTAACTCTTGCTGGTTTCGCGAAATGTTTCCATTATGAATTAAGCAATATACAATTACATAAATTTTAGTATAAACATTTTAAAATTCTGCATGTTTGGATATTAGGGTGTTTTTCTTTAAACTTTTGGAGAGGGATTTTATTTATTTTCTCCAATATTATTGCTTGAGGAATATAAATAACTGTCTTAACATTAGAGCTTCCTAGCTCAAACCTATAAACGGCGCGGGCAGAGTTAATGTCCAATTTCGTTGAAATTTAACAAAAAGACCGACTTACTAAAACGTAGAAAAAGTCTGCTTTACGTGCCAAGATATAGCGTTTTGGGTTTTTTAGTGGAATGGGGGTCGCCACCCACTATTGTTAAACCACGCCCACATTTTTCGTGTGACTAAAAATGTGGAAAAAATACACTCAAAGGAATTTTTTTTATTTTATTTAAAAAAAATTTGCTATCCTATATGCCTATATAATAGAGTCAGGTTTGAAGAAAATTCTCCCAAAATTTCAGCTTCCTAGATCAAACCTGCGAACGGCGCATCCACTTTGTTTTCTAGTACAATTCATATGAAAATCGAAAAAGCAAAACAACGAAAAACAGAAAAATTACTAAAACGCAAAAAAATTTTTTTTTCGTTATTTTGCTTTTTCGTCCATCCTGAATACGCCTAAGCGGCTGAATGTATAGGATTAGATTATATAGGCCAGGCCAGGTATAGATATAGGTCAGTTTAGGTAACATGCTTAGAGATATTTTGCGAATAAACTAGTGCTGACTAAATAAAAAACAAAAAGATAGAGCTGAAGCAGCTGAAGTAAGTTCAAAACTAAATCACACAAATAAAAAGCAAGAACTGCGAACCGAAAGTGTTAACCGCGAACAACGAAAAGAGCTGAAGAAAATTACACCAAGAACAAGCATGCGACGATAGTGAACAAAAATTGTCTATTTTGAGTAAGTGACTTGAAGACAAAATTACACAACTAAAAAGCATGCGGTGATTGTGAACCGAAATGATTTGGCTCGAATAACGAAATGAGTACAAGAGGAGCTGGATATTTATTGTTGTTGTAAGAGCTGGAAAAGTTGAACGAGAGCTGTGCATCCTTGATATATTCCCAAAAAATTCACTGGTGCTTAAATTTCAAATTGCTTCAAATTGCTTGTGCAAATAGAAACAAACATAGGGAAGCAGTTTAGCAAAACAATCATAAGATAAAACAAGAAAAATGTTTTTTTTTTTTTTTTTTTTTTTTGTAAGAATTCGGGTAGGTTTTTGACAAAATCAAAACAAAGAAAAACAAAAAAGAGCAGCACTAAACAAGAACACAAATTATTACAATTATTGATATTTATGTGAGAGAAATGCCTCCTGGAAAGAAATTCTAAAATCGACACGGGAACCAGGCTCCACGCAGAAAATATGTAGCCCATCTCTGGTCAAAATCATTTATATATGTAGGAATATTTATTTGTCATTTAGTAATCTTAAAAATATACCGAATCGGAGTGACTTCCCCCTAGTTACGCCACAACTAATAAACTATGTGCAAAATATGCGAAAAATCGGATGTAACATATTGTTAGCAAACAGTCACCCGACATTAAATTGAACGATGATTACAGATTTTCGAAAATCTACCCATAGAGTGCGCTGTTAGCATGACAATTTTTAAGCGCCCGAGAGCTTAAGAATAAGTTGAATATCTTTTGAAAACTTAAAGGCTTAACAGATACCTCTTCCTACATGAACTGACTGATCTGTCGGCTTGACATATCGCCAGCAAACAGTTTGATTAAATAAAAGAAAAAAATCAAAATAAAAAATGTACGAAATGAAAACGAAAACTAAAAATACAAAAAGCGAAATAACACGAAGCTACGAGCAACTGGAAAAAATTGAGCTTCCAGCGCGCGCGTTAACGCTGCCGCATTTGAGAAACTAGGTCATCATGTCATCTGTTGTCCCCCCCACAACCCGATTGAAATTTTTCTTTTCACAGTTACTGCTGCTTCTTTTATTTCGTTATAGAAAGTGAAAACGAAAACAAACGATAGCGTCGCGTCGTTAGACGATGACGACGATCGCATCGCATTAGACGGCGACGCGCAACGAATCACATAACAGTTGAAAAAGAGAACAACAACAACTATTTAGGTACTAAAATGCAAAGGAAGCAGCTAAAAATAAAAAATAAAAGAAAAAGTGAAATAACAAAAAAAAAAAAAAAAAAAAAAAACAACAAAAGCAGCCCAATTTAAAATATTTTAGAAAAACCTAAGGAAAAAATCTCATAAATTTTTTTTTTTAGCATAGAAAATGCAGCGTTTATTTTTTTGTTGTTGAGGTGTTTTTTTTTTGAGAGTTTTTTATCAGTTTTTTACAATTTTTGTTTTGTTTTTTTGTTTTCAATGAATGCATTTTTATTGTTGTTGGCGCCATTTTTGTTTTATTTTCGAAGTTTGGAGATGCGTGTGTACCTACTGCCAATGTTTTTTGTTTTTGTTAGGTGTTTATTTTTTTAAGCTTAGCATAGGTTAGTACAGGCCTACTTATGTTGCAGTTGCTGTTTTTTTTTTTTTTTGTTATGTTTCTCATGTCTATTATTTAGGTGAACCATTTTTCTTACCAAAAAGAGTTTTTATGGTGTTTCTTTGACAGAAAACATGTAGTTTTACGCGATATGCTTGTTTTCGCAGTGTATTTGGTTTCTGTGCTTTTTTATGTTTCCAGTAGAAACAAAAACGGAAATATTATGAGTTTAATAAATAGCCTTCTTCTCAATAAATTTTAAATTAGATTTGCATTTTGAAGTTCTTCGACACATTTGGTGTTATTTATCACACTTGTAAGATGCAATATAATTATGTATGTACGTTAGACAAGTTCAAATAAATGGCATGAATACTTCAAGCACACTCGATTTTCGAAAATTTATTCATATTCGAGTAAGTCCTCATTTAAAAAACTAAAAAAAAAAATACTCCCAGGGTTGCTACCAGAGCTGAAAAATTTGTATTTTTCGGAATTTGGTCAGAAAAATAAGGAAAATTTGATTTTTTTCTTACTTGCAATAATTTTTCGGTTTTCCTTATGTACACACAAGGAAGTGTCGAACAAAAATTTACCACTATTTTTAAGCCTTTATACAAGGAAAAAATTCAGGGTCTCTGCGTGATTAGAGCTTTGGTGTTTCTTGTGTAACAGCTCGAATTCTTTGTTGTTTTCACAGCATTCACCACAATACATTATAATTTGAGATTCTCAATGTCACTACATGAATTTCTATTAAAAAAATAAATGAGAAAAAAAAAAAAATTTGATTTTAGTTTAGAAATTTTCTAACTAAAGGTTATCAAGTTTCCACACTAAAATTGAAGTTTTCACCATTTCACCGTTCAGCAGTTTTTCCGACCGTTATTTTTTCAATATCAAAAAAAGTGACTAGAGCTCTGAAAGAACCCAAATGTGAGTAATTTTTATGTTCTGGTGGAACTTCTCCGCTTGTTGTAAAGAACAGTTCTTTGCGCTGTGCAGTTTTGTTCCTTGAACATTTTTCGGCCGGAGGCGAAGAGCAATCTGCCGTCCCCTTTCGTGTAAAAAATTTTGAAATATTCAGAAAAATGTTTAAAATGTGCTCAAAAAACTTATGCGTGTTTCATCAAATGTTAAACGGTCTGATCAAAACTTAATAACACTTTCAAGTACTCATCAATACAAATTTTTAATTCAATATAATTTGCAAATCTCAATGAATATCGAGGACTGTTTTGCTACCCTCAAACCATTGTACTGAACTCCATCCCTGCTACTAATTAAACCCCTACTCAAACTTTTTAATTTAATTTTTCCTACGCTCTAGACATATTTCCGGACAAAAGAAAACTAGCGCACCTGCCTGTTTCAATAAAAAAGAGCGATAAAACTTTACCGTTTAACTACCCTCTCATGGGTTATCTACTAAGAAACTATTTCTCAGTGGCTGCTAATATGGTATAAGACAGTAAGGGGCCGTCCATTAATTACGTGAGGTGTTTTTTTTTTTGAAAATTCGGACCTCCCCCTCCCCTTGGTGAGATTCGGTGAGTTTTTTACGGGACCCCTCTTCCTTCCGTGAGACTTGCCTTATAATTCTTGAATGTAATCTGCTATAATAATGTATAGTCTCTGCAGTAAAAAGTTGACGTGAGATTTTTACTGACTCCCCTCCTGGTGAGATTTTTCCGGACCCCCTCCCCCCCTATTTAAGCTTACGTAATTTATGGACGTCTCCTAACGTTCTGATGACATTATTATTACATTACTACCAAGACCGTAGCCAGCCATGGGGCTTGAGCCCCCTTAAAAATATGAGAAACTCGCATAACTTCACGTCACTTTCTCACTGATTTGAAACTATATTCCGAGCCTCTCCCCTAACCAAATTTCTTTCTACGGTCCTGAATACCACCATTACATCTCGTAAGTTACTTAATTTAATCTTCTCAGTTATGGTACCCTGTGATAAGCTTGAAGAAACTTCGCTCTAAAACATTTAGCTGTACTATAGTACTAACTTATTTTAGGAAGCGCATGCTTTGAGTGCATATTGTGGGATAATTTTTCATAATTTTATGAAATTGTTTCTAAAACGGAGTTTAGTTTTTTTCTACTGCGGAAGTATAACTTTAAGTTTTTCAACATATTCCATAATAACTTTGTATTGAAAAAAAAAATCGTAAACGGCTCGTATACAAAGCTTGTCGCTGCACATTGTTCACGTAAAATTCATCAACAATTTGTTCCTGTCGCCCAAAATCAAAAGCTGTAGGCATTGTGAATATTTAAAATTTTACGCTGCAACACTTTCAATTTCACTTTTTTCGAGTTTGACCAAACCGACTGATGGTTTTTTTTTTTTTTTTGTTGGTCCCTTCCAATTGACAAACAAAGAGGCCTAATTTAAAATTCGTTACAAAAAATAATTACGTGCGCTTTTTTTCGAGTTTTTCTTATTTAAATTTTTCGTAGTTTTGGTCAGGCATTAAATGGACCCTTAAAGAAGAAATGCATACAAAAATGTTAATGACTGCAAATCCGTAACGTTATCAAAGTAATTTTAATAAATTATTAATTTAAGCAAACAATTTTTTTTTTCACTTTTAGTTAACAACAATTTTAAAATTAATTAGTCACGATTTCAACATGCAGCTTAAAGTTGAGACTACAATAACAAAAAAAAACCTATCAAAAATTCATGCAGCCGTCTCTAGTGACTCTAAAACATATATAGATAGCCAAAGATCGGTAGTGAACAACAAAAATATATAGTATAAGAAAAAAACCAACGACGAACACACATTAAAAAAGTATTAATCAAACATGCATGACGTGTACTTATGAAACTTTGTTGTTGCATATTTTGTTGTAGCCTTTTGTTGTTTTTGTATATTGATTTTGTATATCTTTTTAAACCAATTTAGATGAAAACCTTAAAAATGCATAATCAATAATGTGCCAGGTTTACAATTGTTGCTATGCCCTATAGTTCAAAAAACAAATTTTAAAAGGGACACTCAAATTCGTATTAAATTTGCAAAATAATTTTATTGAAGACTCTGCACATTTCATTTGGGAAGGTCTACGATATAAGAAATCAGCCTACATAAGTATTATCTTTCAACATGCACATATGAGTCGACTTTGATCGACTGTAAGTTTCTCAAAGCGTATTTCTTTTTTCTTTCTTTCACTTCTGACTTGCAAGGGTCTTGAAAGACAACTTGCACGTTTTTCACATCACTAAATGACCACAAATATCCATACATTTTGAATTTTTGGACACTCGTGCAGACGTGCGCATAACTACCCGCTGCATAGAAATGAGTAGCTAAAAACAAACCAAAAGAGAAACACAACTAAATAAAATTACAATAATGTTCGAAATTTGTACGCAAAAAAAAAAAAAATTAAATTACTAGAAAATTTCACCCAATTTGGTGGTAAAATAATATTCGTATTGTGGTAGTCACATATTGAAGTAGTGGATCACGATACAATCGAGCAAACAAATGTGAAAAATTTGGTTAATGCGTTATGATATCAATTGACATATCGTCTGTCAAAACAGGTGGTACACTCAGGAAAAATATCAATGATGTTTGTTTGATGCAACCATATACGATTTAGAGCTAAAGTCGAACATTTTTTGATTTGGATTCAAAAATATTGCACATTGGCTTAAAATGATGTTATAAATGATTCAAAGTGACAACGTTTTTAATGTAAAATAAAAAAAATATATAAATTTCAAATACTTTGCAATTTCAAAATGCAATTTAAAGTTTTTTACTATTGAAGTAAAGTTAAGAAATGTTATTTTCAATAATTGTCAAATTCCAAAGAAGTTTGAAGTTGTTATGTTAAAAATAATTGGAAAAAATGTTATTTTTACTATTTTCAACTTGAAAAGTTGCGGCTTTAACTAAAAATAAAATTTTCAAATTTGCAATGTTATTTTTTTCTGAGTGTATTACTAATCAAATATCTTATAACCCATGCAGGTATTTTTTTTCTCACAGGACCCGATAACTATTTTGGAGCTGCTAGATCGTATTCAACTTGAATTGCCTTGTTTATTAACTCTCTTTAATGCCGACAAAACTTTGATGCTTAACACTTTTCAATAGATATTTTTAGCAGGCTGACTTCTTGAAAAATAAGTGAATTGATTCCAGAAGTTCGATTATTTTCTCATAGCACTCAGACGTTCCTTTCGGTACACATACATTCTCTGTTGCAGCATTATAAATTAGAACATCACACCATCGGTAATTCATTCTCTAGCCCCACGATTAAGCTGTGAAATAATCTTTCTGCGTGTGTTTTTCTCGACAGCTTTGACGTCGTAAGTTTTAGGCAAAATGTGCACTGTTACGTCAACATTTATCCCCTCCTTCTAACTTTTCTTACTTTCTTATTAACCATTACTTGCAATGTAATTAATTACTTAAGTAATGATAACACACACAAATAAACCATTAAAGGTAATCGAATTTTCTTTCAATTTCATTTGCAAAACTGACACTCAATCATTGCGCCACTTAAAAGTTCAAGCGTTTTTGTCCAGCAGAACTTACATTTCCACCGTAAAACTTTTTATTTTCTCATTCTGAGGCACTAGGAGAAATACCTTTAATCCTACGACCCATGCTAAGCGATGATGTTCGAATAAGTCTTCGGTTAACAAAAAAACTTTACGTAGCTTCTGGCCAAAAGCGCATAGAATTGGGCTCGGTAACTCACACACAATTCTTCCCGCTATAAATTGCAAATTTATTATTTGTTTTTGCGGTTTGGTTGTTTTCTTGGCCTAAACAAACTCAAACCGTAACAAAATCAAGCTGGTCTCTCCATCTTTCTTCCTTTCAAACGTTGTACTGCGCTGCAGCTTGACCAATGCAGTAACAACAATAGTAATAATAACAACAACAACCATAGTTAGTTTGCTTACTTATTTTACTTACTTACTATGCTATCTTTTGTTAAGGTGGCTAAGGAAAAAATTTAGGTCAAAACATTATTTAAATGGACAAACGAACAAACGAGCCAGCGAGCTCGCAAATGTTGGTTGGTTTATGTTTGGCTTAACACGTTTTGCATCAGTCATTGATATGCGTCCATTTTTTTTGACAGAAGTCAAAGAGTAATTGCAGTTGATCGCAAAGGACTCAAGCGAATAAAAAAGTTTTTTAGACTCTAAAAATAAAATTCATAATTTCAACCGGGTTCCTAGTGATTCTTATAAAATTCTTTCAAGAAAATCGATGCATGCAAAGGCTTGTCACTAAGTCTTAATCGATGATTTGAATCTTCGATTCGATATAGACTGACAAATGAACTTGCTTTAGGTAATTGTTCTAATGGGAATTTCATCAATTCAAAATTCAATTTTAATCTTTGCAATATTAGAAGAATGTACGCTATTCTCATCTATTTCCAAGCCAGACCACTTGCTGACTTCAGAGTTATTTTTCATCCCCGTGAGGTATGAAAAGCCAAATTTCAAGGATTTTCTTGAATTCACATATATTACCAAAAAGTCGAAAATCGGGTTATTCTTAGTTATTACGAGTATTAAATATATTTTATTAATAATTTTTCGCTGAGTCTTTTTATTTACCGCTCAATACTAAACAACTCTAATGTTTAAATATTTTCTATTTGCTTATCTTAAGCTTAACTGTCTCAAAATGGGTTAATTATGCGATTAAGTCGCGAAGCCTCAACGTCGTCATCGTCTATGTACTGGACGCTTGGTTAGTTCGCGCTGTGATATAATCGGACGTCGTAGCTGATGACGACGCTGCGACCAACAGCATTAGCAACAACAACAAATGAACGTCTCTTCGGTTAGTTAGGTCCGTTAGTCAAGTCGTCTAAAAGCTTGAGATTACGCAATCTTATTTGCAGCGCTTCAACGAACGAGCGAATAAACAGGCGAGCGTACAATGTAAGCAGTTGGTTTTTATGAAGAGGCCTCAATTTTATTTCTTCTTAACTTTTCTCGAATGCTGGAATTTTGCCCATGCTTGTGAGTAGATTATTTTCCTATATTTTATGAGTGCAACTATGCCGCAGCAGAGACGTCGAACAGAGTCATTTGGAAGTAAGGATGTGTCTTTTGTGCACAGCTCCCAAGCGTAGAGTCGCACGCCTGTAGCTTTCGGGCTTAATTTTTGTTCATTCTCGTAGGTCGTCTGCGCAGGTTCTTTAATTTATTTTCAACTTCAGTTGTTTATTGTCCAAGCCGGCGGACAGGCAACATGAAACAGGCAACCGGAGTCTGACAGTGTGCAAGCGGGCGCTATCTTTGTAAATTCTTGCATTTAACAATTTGTTTGGATTTGAAATTTCGATTTTGGGCAAACATGCAAACTTAGATTGGTTGGAAGCTGCAGTTAACGATTTGGTTTTTAGCCAAGATACTTACTTTCTTATTTTAGCTGTGTTTAATGATAGTTGTTTATCTTCAAGTTTCTGTTTTTTTTTTGATTTTTACATTTTTTTTTTAGTTTGTTTGCTTTTATGAATTTGGGTGTGGCCCGTTTGTTTGATAATACTTGTAAGGCGTTGGAGTCCATAGATAGTCGTCGGTCAGTCAGTCAGTGATTTTAATGAATCGCCATAACCAATCATAGCTATCGTAGCTTAAGTGGTAAATTAGTGGCTCTTTAATGGGTAAATTTGTTGCAATTGATCGATTTGATCCAGGTGCCAATGGTAGTGTAATTGTCATTATTGTTGTAGTTGTAATGGTGTTAGATAAAAAACATAAGGGATGAGGAGAAGCATTGAGAATTTTTAAAAAAATCTGAGTTTTTTCAAACTCTAAACTCTTTATGGCTTTTATAATTCGTCTTGTGAGACAAGTGCGATTTAGGAAGTTTGACAATGTTTTCGCCGTGTTCATCCATGCTATCGTCGTTAATAATAATCGTCGTATTAATAATTTTATGTTTGATTCCAATGCCGAAAAAGTTTAAATTAAAAAGAAACATTTTTGATTTGGATTCAAAAAGCACCCACATTGATTTAAGATGATTTCATATATGATTCAAAGTGTTTAATGTAATTTCCAATACCTTGCAACTTCAAAATTCAATTTAAAGTTTTTTACGATTAAAGTAAAGTTAAAAAATGTTATTTTTAATATTTTTCAAATTCAAAATGAATTTAAAATTGCTTGTGTTAAAAATAAAGGAGTAAAATATTATTTTGACTATTTTCAACTTAAAAATTTTCGCGTTTAAATCAAAAATAAAGTTTTCAAATTTATAATGCCATTTTCCTGAATCGGTCGATATGTTTTGCGTCGACCTCTTTTATGCTCATTTGTCTTATCGTCTCGTGGGATCTCAAAATCTGGAAATTTTGCTGGACTCTTTTTTTATAAATTTTACATCGACGACCCCCGTAAAAGATTTGAAATTTGCAGATTGCATTCCAAGGCTTTCAAACTATTTCCGAAAGCTTTTTCTTTGGAAAAACATTCATTTCAGCCCAGACAGTGCATGTGGCTTAATGTCCCTATTTTGATTCCACTCAAAACAAAGAAAAGAACTTTCCAACCAGCTGTCTGATATATCGGATCCTCATTCAAGACTCTAGAGTCTAGACCAGTGGTGGGCACGTAGTGTTCCTATCCGTCCTCATTGTCCAATCCGTTATTCGACGTGCAAGCAAGTGAAAAAAAATTCGCAGAATGTCAACGCTATCGAGACACAGCGTTGAGTTGAGTTCAAATGAAAACAAAAAAAAAAACAAAAAAGGACTAGCACTGCGCCGCATTGTGTCGTGACGAATGTAGCAATTGTTTTTGTTTGTAGTGCAATTCGGTTTTTTTTGTGCTGTTGTCGAATTTGAAAATGAAAGTTAAAAAATCTTTAAAATTTGGTTGGTTGTTGCTTGATGTTGTTGTTTCGCCTTTTTGTTAGATATCTATGCCCACCACTGGTCTAGACCATTAAAGAAAGATATACATGGAAAAGTCAAGCAGAAATTCACCTCAGAGCAACAGCAATAATATTTAAGGTCAGCTTTTTATACAGTAGCCTAGCGTAGTTTTTTGAGTTCAAAGTTCACATCTCTAAAGTAATATTATTCTTGACCTCCACGTACATCTCAAGCAGTTTCAAATTACCTAGGTAAAGCTACCTCTTTTGCAATGTGAATTAAATTATTTACTAAAAAAAATCTCAATAATGATGATCCGATGAATACAAATCGCCCTCTCCAGTATACCTAATTTTTTTAATGAATTCAAGTTAATAAGCCAACATTTTATTACTCTCAATCATATTTACCACAGAGTAAGCAAATTATTTACCAGCAGCAGCAGCAGCAGCAGCTGATTACAATCGCTTAACACAAAAGCCTATAGCTTGCAAACTACCAACAAACTCGATAGGACAGCATGACAGGTAGACGCGTGGGATCGCTCACATGGGAAAATTGAAGGCGCGTTTGAATTGCATGCCAATTTCTTGTTAAATGTAAAATTCGCACAGCATAAGCTGACAAGAATGCGAGCGCTGGCGATGGTGGAGAAGGGCGTTATAACGGCAGCGTCAGCCATGACAAGAACAAACAAATACAATTTGTTCATAGATGGCGGTAGTTGAAAAAATAAAACAACAAAAACCAACAGCAGCAAAAACTTTATTTTACGAAAAATATAAACAATAAATTTAATTAACAGTTCACAGTGAATATTTGACCCAGGCGTGGTATCATGTTATGTGACTTACAAGCAGCTGATAAAATGTTGACCTGCTGAGCCTGAGCTTTACAAAAACATTTGATTGGATTACGAGCAAAAACTTTGTTAATCGTTGTTTTTAATGTCAGATAAGACTTGGCCGTTTTTTTTTTATTTTTGAATTTGAGAAGGACAATATGTTAAGTAAATGTGGAGAGTTTAAATGCGAAATTTTAATATTTCTGGCAAATTTTGTCAAAAATTACCGGCACTCATAATCTGTGGACTTTTATGTTAACTTAAATGTTGAAATCGTTAACGCAGTAAGCGCTTGTAATTATGACCTTTTTTTGTATGTTGATCTTTTACATAATGATAAATCAACCGTGTTATTTATATGAATTTTTTTTTCGTATAAATATTATTTGCATTTTTGTTATTATTTTCGTGCGCTGTACAATGGTTATGTTAAATTTATTTAGGAATTTGAAATTTTTTTTTTTGTATTTACAAAAAAACAATTTTTTTTTTTTGGAAAATAAGCTTTAACTAAAATTGAATAAATGCCCAAATATACAATTGAATGGAAAAACTTAGTAACCCTAAAGTGGAAGGAAAAATCGGTCGAAAAGTGTTCTAGACAAGGACTTTTACAAAATATTTGATAGGCGATTTTTATACAACTAAGAATCGCTCAAAATCAAAATGGAGAAATATTTCGTTAAAAAAAAAATCGATTTATGGGATATTTTATGCCTACAACTAAAAATCGTCCGAAACCAAAAGGACAAAAAATGGATTTTTAACATATAGTGTAATTGGGCATAGCCTGGTATTGGCCTGTTTTAAGAATATTTTTTTCTTTTCTATCAATTGTCGAAAATGAATATTGTTGATATATCCTTAATGGCGTCTCCGAATATCGTTGAGGCCCTATGTATCTTACAATTTTTTTTAACTTTATAATAAAATATTTACTTTGAAAATCATATTTACTTTAGAAAAATTGATGTAAAATACGATCTTTTGTAACTCATAAGACTTATAGATTTTCAACCTTAACCGACTATAATTATTTTCCAAAGTGTTTTTTTTTTATTTTGACAGTAAACATATATCTTTTGTTTTACTGTACAACTTGTAAAATATGACAAAAATTATAACAGTGACAACGACAAATACAACAATGACAACGCATGATCGCACGCGTTGTTCGGCGTTTTTACCCGCTGTTTCTGGCTCTTTTTTTTACTATATTACTTTAGCGTTATGGTACCGTTTTTATTTTACTTTTATTTATAATTTGGCTACTGTAATTTTATGCTCTTTTTCTCATTTTTTTCTCATTCATGTGCCATTTAATGGGGTTTTATTTTTTTATGTTTTTTCCTATCCCGTCACTTAAGTCCAAAATTATCACTTTAATCTACGAAAAGACAAAAAACAAAAAAAAAAAGCCATATAATATGCAACTTGTAAGCCGCGACAAGCATGTCCAGTCTTAAGTTCCAATAAAACTAAGCAAAAAAATGCTACTATAATTACCAGCTTGTTCTCGAACCGGTTACTCGTAATGTGAGCTATTTTTGTTGTTGCTGTTGTTGTTGTTGCTTTGAAAAAGATTTTATTTAACATTTTTCTGACTTGCTTCAATTCTCGTAAATTACCTGTTAATATTTTGTCGGTAATTGTCTTTATGGACCTGGCGCGGTTCGTTCTTCCTCCACCACTGTGCCATACAACTTTTCATGTTACTACTCTGGTTTGATATAAAACAAAATAAAAAAAAAATTGTCTCAATTTTATTTTAATTACATTTCCTTGGAATATAACTGTTTATTGAACATTACTTGTCTTACAGTGTGGGTTTTCTTTTTTAATTTTAATACTTTAAGTGTTGTCACTAAAAACAATGCGTTATCTGTAATTAGGTTTATTATCACTGCTGTTATATGAAAACATTAACATATAAAAATGCGTGTTTGAGTGTTTGTCTGAAAAAAATCAAAAAAAGGTTTTTAATTCCAGCATATTCAGTTTATGTCAGTATGTGTATTATACCGCTAGTTGCGCGGATGTAGTAAATTTTTAACGGTAACTTTAGTACCGGAAATATGTAAAGAGTATGAGAAAATGTAGGTTAACAAAATTTTTACCATGGACGATTTTTACTTATCATTCCAGTCTTAGGAATAAATTTGCGACGAAACATCGCGGATGTGTATTTAAAAGCTCGCTTTAAAGAGGAAGGATAGTACCAAATGATGTGTTTATTAGAAATAAATCAAAATATGGAATTAAAGGGTTGATAAAATTTTGTTTTTGCACAAATTGCGGTGCATATGAATAAAAAAAAATCATACCAATAACTATTAAAAAAACAAATTTGAGAAAAAACTCATATACTTAGTTACGTTCCTGATTATACTACCTTCAGTTATCAAAAAAAGGGAACTTATACAGAGTTTAAAATTAAAACACATGGCGCTTTTATCACGTATTTGACCGTCTGAACCACGTGTACTTATCATCTGCAAAACTTTCAGTAACCGCAGGCAATGAGCCTAAATTTTTCACTATCAACGTGATAGTTATATGTACCATAAGAATTAACTCAAACATTTTTTCACCTGAAAAAGAAAAAAATAAGAGAATGAGATCATTTTTGTCCTTCTTTCACAGCTTTGGATTACTCAAATTGATAAAATTTAAATTGGTAACATATTGAGTATTTATCATTCCTTTCAAATCTCATCTATGCTATTTAAATGAAATTGCTTACATAAAAAGTGTTTGTAACGGTTAGGCGCAAGATATACTGAACCGATTTTGATAATTTATTTTTTAAAACAACATATTTGTACTAAAGAATGTTACTGACAACTTTTTTTAGGCTTAAATTTTTGCAAAACCACCCACAAAAATTGTCGTTTGGTTTTTCTTTGCTTATGCTGCTTCTTAAATTTGTTGTTATTGCTGTTGTTTTCTCCTCATTTGTACCGTTTGTATTTGACTTCGAAGCTCAAAGAACAAACTCTTTTTATTTTTTTATTGTTACTTTTGAAGGGAAAAGATAGACGCGATGTTTATAGAGTAATTTCATTATGAAATAAACAAATCCGCAAAACTAAGAAGAATTTTTAAAATTTACTTAAAAAAAAAGAGGAAAAAGTTTTCATTAAAGATTACAAGAAAACGCTAATTATTAGAAATAGTCCAAATGTACCGAAAATGTTATAAAAATGCGCAAAATGTGTTGAAAATGAGCCTATTGTACCGATGGTACTGACGCATATTTTTCACCAAAAATGATATCATTGATATAGATACTGGTAGTTGTAAAGACATAAATAAAACTAGAAAGAAATAAAGGAAAATATATGAAGTTAAAAATCGAAATAAATATTCTACAAGCGGTTGTAATCTACGCTTTTCAGCCGCTGTTACTGATATTAAACTCGGCTATATAAAATCAAACAACATTTGTACCCAAGCACTCTGCGCAACATTCATTACAACTTCAGGTCAATATTGATAAATCGATATACGATCATAATAAACATAAGTCAAACTGATAGATACTTAGCTGTCAACGAGTAGTCTCTTTTATTTCCTTGCACTACTTTAACAGACCAACAGAGCTTAAAGTTTACAGAAACCCGAATAAAACCATTATTTGTACATGCAACATGATCAGCAAAGATCATATGTACAGTATGTGTGTTTTGTAGAAAAAATCTCAAAAAACTAACATGGCAGATCACGAATTTTGCACAAAGACATGATTTTTAATAAAGACCAAAATAAAGTAATCCCCAATTTAAAACGATGTAACCGGCGCGGATGAAATCTAATATTGAGCAAATATCAAATTCATAAAAAATCCTCACAAAGACCACAACGTCACGATAAGAGGAACAATTTGGAACAAAGAGCGAGGAAGAAAGGAAACTGGAGTCGCGCAGCCGTTTGTCGCAGTATCTGGCAGTTAAGAATTATTATCGCATTGGAGCCTAAGAAAGCAGCGCTAACAATGGCGAACAAACCAACTGAGTGACTAACGAATTGACTAGCAGAGTAACGTAAGAAACGTGACTTAACAATTACGAAGAGTAGTAGGCAAGCATATAAAATACTCGAATATATGCGGTATAAACCGAAACGAAATAAAAAAAATCTAAGTTAAGAATCAGCTGATGCGGCTTAGTGGCAGAGCTAACAAGCGCCAAACCAGACCAGCTACTGCCGCCACTTAAATGCTGCCAACAGCAATTGCTACTGGCACAGAAAGACTTCAAAGCTATGATTTGCGACAGAAAAGGTATTTTATGTTATGGGTTCCTCAAAGTAAGAATTCTATTATTTCTTTTTTGCTTAATCAACGCTACGTTTTCACAGCATATAAATCACGATCAGTGCGCCAAGAAATTGAAACCGTAACAGAAACTGAAAGTTATTGCAGTTGAATTGTATGCGAATTTGGTTGCATGAAATTCGTGGTGGTTTTTGTGGTTCTACTCTAATAAACTTTGCTAGAAAATTTAAACGGACTACAAAAGAAATATGAGTGACTCTTACTATGTACAAGTACAGTTTTATAATTTAGTGCTGAAGTTTTTGACATGACGTCCCGCAATCGTTGCTGCACCTAAGTCCAAAATAGAATTATCACGCATATGTTAAGGGTTGCTTTGAATTCGGCATTGTACACTAGGAAAACTATTCATTTGGTCATAACAAATGTATACCTGACATGAAGCAAACATATATTTATTTTAGTCAAACAAATTTTATATTGAGCGGACTATTATGATGACCGAAAGTTCATTCTTGGTTGACAAAAATCATTCACAGTTTTGAATGAATATGGCAAGTTATTTTATTAGTGAATTTGCTATCATTTCTCTTAAAATTTCATCATCCATATTGACAGCTGCACCGATTCTAATTATTTCTTGTCTTTAAAGTTACAATATCAGAGTTAGTGGCGTAAACCAATGTACCGATTATAAAATAATTTGTAGACCAGTCGTGAAAACCTTTCAAACCATCACAAATTTTTTATGTACATTAGCCATTAAGCTCTCTATAAAATTTTTGCGGTGGCGAATGCGAGTCTCCACAATATTCTCTAGTGAAAACTGTTATCCTCACAGATTATTCATTACTCTTACTACCATAATGTTCAGACGCTCAACATAACCTGAGCCTTGCTCGCGAAGCTTGCAAATTTTTAGGGAAAGTGTGTGAACGAATTTGTCAAAGCTTGTGAATTATGTTGAATAGTAAATAATGCAGTTAAAAAAATGTTGATTCCAGTAAATTTGCACACTTTCTATAGAACAAATTTCTTGATATTCAGAACAATAGATACATATATGCACTATATAAATAATAGTGAAATCGTATATAAAGTGGATAACCAGAAAGGAGGGTTTACAATTTCAAATTGTGTTAGTTCACATTAAATTTTTGAAAGTAAAGTTCTCGAATGTTGTTGCAAAGTCCAACACACTATATGATCTATAGTCTATGGGCCAAAATACCTATTTTACGAGCATAATAAGGCATTGGTGAAGCTCCATCTATCTTACAAAAAACTGGTAATATAGTAGCTAGTAGCATGTATTTTCAAGCACAACAACTCTGAGAGAAAAATCAAATCAATTCATTAAATTATTGAAGTTTAACTGAAAATTAAAACTTCTTCCTAATTGTGTCATACTGCACTTGCACTGTATGGGTTAATTGAAAAAACGGATTAATAAAAATTAATTAATTTATTTCATTAAAAATATTTATTTCATTAAAATTCCTTATAAAAATCAAAAATAAATGAAAACTCAAGTGAGGTATGAAGTTGCGCATGCGCACCACGCATCGCTCTGGTGGGTCTTAACCCAGCACTACACTGCTGTTGCCTTAAGCCGCAGCGTCACAGCTGCACTGAAATTAAGAGTGTTGTGCTCTTGTTGTTGCTGTTGTTGTTATTTCTGTTGCTGAATAACTGCACGTATAGCGGTCGTCAATTTTTTCCGCTGCTGCCGTTGCGGTCTATTCGTCTAAAATGTGTGCGTTGTGTTGTTACTTTTTTGTTTTGTAAATGTATTTGGCAGACACGTCTCCGGCTTTTTGCTGCGCCACATACATAGCTGCACTGCATCCCTGCTGTTGCTCGAAGACTTCTTCAGCTATGTATTCACCCATCCGTGTGCGGCACCGTGGGATAAACTGCAGTCACATTGCAAATAAAAATTGCTGTCAAATATAACTGGAACTATTAAAGAACTAGCACAGCAGATAAAAAAAACTTTGCGAAATGGCTTGAAGATATTGTCAAATCCTTCTGAGTTTAAATATTTTGCCAACAAAAATTATCATAATCTCGGTTCTCTAAAGATTTGTTCCACTGTGCATCACCTCTTAATGCACCCGTACGTTGCAGTTTTGTGTTCTCCTCTTGCAATTTGCTTGCAATGCAAAAAAACCAGATTTCTTTGGCGAAGCCTCCGTTTGAGCTGCCGGTTTGGCTTAGATCGCAACGGCGATGACTATGATGACGATGAGGTTCGTTGGACTCTCGAACGTTGGTTTCATTCCGTTTGTTGCTTGAATCGTTCTTTTATGCGATTCATTCGTCTGTCAGTCAGTCAGTCTGTTTGATTGTTCGTCACTTCGTCGTTAGTTGTCGTCTCAAGACGAAACTGGGTCAGTTGCAGTTTTTTTTTTTATTTTTCTACTGGCATGACTACTTTGTGCTTAGAGCTAAGAGCCAAGTTAATAGTTTCGTTTTCTTGCTGTTGCAGCTATTGGATGTTGTTGTTGTTGGTGTATGTTAGTTGTTGCATTTTATTATTGTAATTTTTGTTTTTGCAAGTCAAATCAACAGCGAACGTCAACGAATTGCAAATGAAGTTAAAATTTTTAAAAAAAAGTTCAACGAAACTAAAAGTGATCGACGTCAGAAGAAAATGAAAACTTTGTCTTAGGAAGAATTTATTTGTAGTTGTTTTTTTTTTTTGTGGAAATTATGGGTATACAATTCTTTTGAGTTTAAGTCTACTGTCTTTGGTTTAAATCTTTCATCTCTTTCCATACAATCATTTTTTCTCATCTGTGTAGTTTTCAATCTTCCTAACTTTTTTTGTTAGTTTTTTATTTTAAATTTTCTTTTTTCACCTTTTTATCCTATATGAGTTTTCCATGATTTATATATGACAAGCCTCTTCGTAGACTGAACCTGGTATTGGGTATCCGCGATGGAATTTATATATTTTTGTTTTATTACTCTAAACTCAGTGTTCAGTTTTCTGTATCCTGAAGTCGTTCTCACACATTCCATATACTTATACAGTAGAACCTCTGTAATTTAAAGTTGAAGGGAGACGCCGAAAAATTCGAGCTATAGAGTTTTTGACTTATTGAGGACTTCGACTGATGCGCATTTTGTTTGGAACTGTTCAGCTTGTAGAGGTTAATATATATTCCAACTAATTTTTTCTTTGAGTTTGGGAGGTTTTCTACTCATCGAGGTTCGACTTATAGAGGTTCCACTGTACTATGTCTCCTTAGCTTCATATGTATAGGTAAATATCAAAATTGTCCAAATAAATATAAATCTATTTGTGCTGTTTTTCTTGTTTTTGTCTTGTAATGACTATCCAGCCAAGGACGGCTTGACAGTGTCCAAAACTTTGCGGACACTCTGTCTACATAATACAACAGTGCGAATGTAATATCAAAGAGAGTGTTGTGATCAGGGAAGTACCCTTTATAAGTCCGTGTAAGTGATACTTACATATGTTCACATGCGAAAGATCCTTATCCAAATACTTAACGGCTAACGTACGCTCCAAAAATTTACTATTTGCCATTTCCCTACACTTGCACCAGAGATGGCAAAAAATTGCTCTACTGTACTAAAGCTTCCCCCCTGCTCAATAAGGATATTGCCACCCACACACCTTTTTCACTAACAAGGGAAGCAGCAAAAAGAAAAGAGTTTTTGGCCGGCACTACTCGGCGACTGATCATGTTCGCTTTTATGCTGAATTTAACTTGACAATTATGTTGGTGGTATTGGTGGTGGTATTGGTGGTGGTATTGGTGAAGGATGATGATTAATATACAGATTTAAGATTCTTAGTAGTTGACAAGATCTCCAAGTATCTGGACTAAGGTTTGCTTCTTAACGACCGAAGTTTGATGATTAATCCTTTTGCTAATTTGTAGCCTTACTTAATTCTTCTTCCTTGCAACACTTAAATTTGCATTATAAGAAATATTATTTGCTATTTTAATAAAAATATTTTCAAGTGTACCACAGATTTAAATCTGATTTTATTAAGCTATCAAATTTACAACTTATGTTACGCCCACTGTCTTCCCCACGATCATATTCTTGGCCCGAATCACTGACTTTAACTTGCGCAATCGTGATTTTCTTTCCTCCTGAATTGTTTTTTTTTTTTGTATTCATTTAGTTTTTGCTGCTTAAGCGCATGCGGCACGTTTTTGCGCTTCACTTTTGCTTTCAAAAGCGTTGCTTTTTTTTGTTGGTTATCATAGTGCATCATTTATTATTTATTTTGTTAAATATTTTTTTATTTCTGCCTTTATTTTGATTCTTTTTCTTTGGTTTGTTTCTACACTTCTTGGCATGAGAGTTCAACGTTCAGCAACGTTAGAGCGTAACGAATGTTGCAGTTGCAATGTTGCAGCTACAACAGCAACCAACCAAAGCAACGTTGTCTAGGCAGACTTGCCATATTTTTTTTATATCAAAAAATTAAAGAAAAATTGCCCAAAACAAGGTTTTATTAATAAAATATCATATGCTGGGCAATCAGGAAATATTACTTAAAATCTAATCGATTTTTATTTTGGGTAATGTTTTCTTTAAATTATGGGCATTTTTTGTTATTCTGATTTGGGGGATTTTTCATTTTTCATAATTGAAGTCTTTCTGGTGATTCTTCTTTTCATTTCGATGATATTTTTTGTACTTTTTTCGGAACTTATTAGGGATTTTCCCTTTAATTTTTTGGGTGATTTTACTAACGCTACTCTACATCAAAGAATTATATTTGCGATGAGATATCATTAAAAGCATTATGCACGTACCAAAAAGCTTTACCCAGCACAGTTCTCAAAAACAGCTAAGTTTTTAGATCAACTGCTAAACAAATGGTGGCATCTCTATGCTAAGCCATTGTTTTGCAGCGATATAACTAAAACAAAGAATAATAACAAATTTTAAATTGCAAAAATATTAAAAAAAGTATATGTGTGTATGTATGTGTGTTATGTATATGTTTATAAGTAATTGAAGTAAAACTTATTTTTTCATACAAAACTTAGGAACCTCCTCAAAAGACGCAGCAGCGCATGCGCAATAGCGAAAATTAGCAGCAATATCGAGAGTTTGTTGCCTTTTGTGGCGTTGCCGCTGCTGTTGGCTGCCGTTGCTTTTTATTGTTGTTGTATCTCTTATTGTCTTGATGTTCTTGTAGTGCATTCAACTCTGTTGCGCTGAAAGGCGCCGTTTATTGACGACGGATCCATGGTTTTACCGCAAATTGACGCGACGTCAAATTATTGTAATTTGATGCAGTTTGAAAGCAAATAGATTTGTCGATTAGCCAATTTATTATGATGATAACGGCGGGGATATTGAAGAGTATGGAACAGAGTTTTGTTTTTTTTTTTATAAATAAATAACTATGAGCCTATATATAGTATATACAAAATATCTCAAAAATTTAATTTAACAGTGCGTATGAGTAACATTTAATCATACTGCTGCTCTTTCTAGAATCACAAAAATGAAATAACGAAAATATAAGTCATTATTTGAAACAATTCAATCTACTGAAAGCAAACAAATACACTCAAACTTAAACGCAAGTTTTCTCTTATTCGAAGTCAAGATCTAAAACTTTGTGCTGTAACACACTGGAGGGAAAAAAACATTGGTTATGTTCGACAAATCCATTGATTGTCCATAAAAAGTAGAGTTTTACGTTTTTGTGCTTTCATTTGGTCACTAAACTGTGACAACCAAGTATGCATAATGACAGTAGTTTTTCTCTTATTGGCAGGATTCTCTTATCTGCGGTGTCTCTAATTGACGAGTTTGAGTGTAGCAACATAACTGTACGGCAATAGAAATCATAGGAAGAAAAAGAAATGAAAAAATCATTAACTTTCAAGTTTGTGCGAGAATATTCGATAGTTTTGTATAAACCAGCATCAGCTGATATAAAAACCAATCTATTTAGATAGAACGTCAATTGGTATTCAATTTTGTGTTTGTCAACATCGTGGCTGAACTAAACTATTGAATTAAAGAAAATTTCTAAAGACTTTAAACATTTAATGCAGTAAATAGTACAATCTGCATTGTGGACATACTTCTTGTTCTTTTTATATTAAAAAACCGGACCAAGAAAGCTACCCAGTATTTTGTAGTCACGCAAAGCAATGAATTTCTTTTTGATAGATCATGAAGTCAGCTTAAGATTCTGGATGATAATACCTGGATCGGGTGTTCCGGAATCATTTTCATTACAGATATTTTTCAAGAAATTGTTATCGTCGAACAATTTTATTGAGTATTTGCGATTCCTGGAATATTATCAGCTTTTTGATTACCAGTTCCTTGAAGTTTCTTTTCATATTTCCGTGTTGACAGATTGTTGATATCTGGGAAAAAAGAATCGAAACATTTCATTGTGAAGGATTTGAATATATCACTTCCCAACAGTATCCTTTATTGTGTATATTTCTATGTTTGATCTCTTATTTTTGTGAAACTTAAGTCAGTTAATATGTTTGTTTGATTAGCTCAACCATTCACTAAATAAATGAATATACTGGAACCACCATGAGTTCTGTCATCCAATTTTGTAGTGTCATATACAAAATAAAGTTTTAACTACCTATTGATACTAAAATTGAAAATTTCAATAAAAGTCAGATAAACAGTTTCTGAAATTATCTCACAAAAACAAATAAAATTTTTAATCGAAACAAATTTTCAACTTCATAATAATCCTTTAAATTTACGACTTGAATCCTAACAACATTAGCCATAAAAATATCATATGCCGCAGCAATCAATGCTTTGCAATTTGACCTAGTTAATTTTATGCAAAAAATGAACAAATTTCATTAAAGAATTTCAAGCGATTGCACGGCATCAAATGAAGAAACTATAATTAAGAAGCCGTCGAAGTCAAAGAAGTAGCAAAATAAAAAAGCGCGCGCAAATTCATGAGTTCATCCAAAAGTTAAGCTTCTCATCGTGGCAAGAAAATGTGGTGTCGTACTACGATCTACATAAATCTACTGATTCGAAGAAACACAAAAAAATCAACAACTTTTCGGTACAAAACTAATTAACACATAATGAACACGTACGTAGGCAACAAAATTAAAAACAACAACAAATTGCTATAGACTTTATTAAAGAAGAAGATAAAGTCAAAGAAGAAGAAATTACAATTGCAATTGCTGAGTGGTAACAAAAGATGATGATGAACTCGATTTCAAATCTCAATTCATTTCTGTTACATCACACACGTGCAGATACAAATGTGTGCATGTGAACCAATTTTTGGTTTCAATCTCAAGATGCGACAACAACGACAACGATAATTTGCTGGTTTCAGTTCATATATCACACAGTGATACCTAGCAGATATGCTAAGATATTTGCATTTGTTTTTGCGCGACAACGGCTGTCATGGATTGAAGTATGGCAAACAAATGCAATGCGATCCCGCAAAAGTAAAGTTTTGGTCACATGGCTCACAGCAAATTGATAGCTGACGCGTTGGCGTTTGAGAGACACATCAGAAATCTCCAAGTAAAAATTGCTAAGGGTATAGCAAACAAAATAGCAATTAATATGGTGCACCATTTTCTGTTTACGTATGCCGCTTAGGTTTATTGAATTAAAGATTTATGAGTTTGGCTTAAAAGAAATATTTTAATTGTTGAATTATCTCTATAGGATGAATATCTGTGTCGGAAATATATATTTTTTCATATATTCTTAAAATTGTTACAGTTGATATAAAAAATAGTTTAAGTCTAATGTTATTAAGAACATGTAAATTTTTAGTCAACGATTTTTCGTGCGATAAGATTTGAGGAAGCCCTTTTATTAAATGTCAGTATGATTTTGTCTCTTTAACAATTTTAAGACTCAATAAGGTTTTAATAACAGGCGCAATTTTTAAAACAAACGAAAGAAAAAAAAATTTTAAATAGCGTAGAAAATGATATCATTTCTCTACATAAACTTACTTAGTAGGTGATATAATATTCTATTACTTTCAATTGGCTGCAGCTATTATTTAAAACCGGCATTGAAATATGCGCCTAAAACTATGCAGAAGAAAAATTAACTATTTGCACATATCTGTCCTCAGCTAAAATTATTGTAATTTGTATTGCATATTTTTAGGCCCTAATTTTAATAGAAAATTTTTCCATTTCAAAGTCAAAAATAAAAGTCTTTAAAAGCCTTAGTTACACATTTAACTGCAAATCGCAAAATCTTCGAATAAAGCTACTGCTTTTCTAAATGAAGAACTTCTACAAATCGTAACTGAAAGACGTTAAAAATAGTTAAAAAATTGCACGTATGCTTAGTATTTTTTTTTATAAAATTATATAAATTAATATGAATTTATTTTTTGACGGTTTTTCAATTCTTGATGTGAAAAAATGCAAAACAAATGGTACTATATACCAGAAACTCTCATTAAATTCGCTGCAATCTTTGTAACATAAGAAAATAGAGAAAAAATAAAGCTGAATAAAATTTCCGAAAATCGTAATTGAAATACGAAAATAATACTTAAATAATCGTCCCGAATTTTTGTTAGTTTTTTGGAATAAAATTACATAAATGAATGTGAATTTATTTCATCCAAATATGAACGATTTTTAATTAAAAAACAAAGGGTCTACCAGAAACTCACAATATATTCGGTGCAATAATGTTTTAGAAGAAAATTGCATGTTCATCTCAAATGTCATTGAGTTTCCAGTCTTCAGCTGCTGTTTTGATTTAAGTTGGTATTTTTTTTTTTTATTAGAGAAATGCAAAACTTGAAACTTTCTGCAATGAATGCTCAAATTTTTCATTGAAATTTGCGGCTTTTTTTAACATTCATCAAAGCTGGGTATACGTGACGTATGAGTGACTTTAATTATTGGCATAACTTTGGAATTGAAAACCCAAT
Source organism: Tricholauxania praeusta (assembly GCA_949775025.1). NCBI lineage: Eukaryota > Metazoa > Arthropoda > Insecta > Diptera > Lauxaniidae > Tricholauxania > Tricholauxania praeusta. The sequence continues at coordinate 122,264,786 of OX459031.1, read as the reverse complement.
ATAAATGTAGTTTTTCAACAAAAATCAAACAAAAACTTAGCTTTATTCATTTCAATATAAATTTTAAGAAAATATATAGTATAACAGCTGTAGCAACATCAACAACAAATATTGCTAATAAACTGCAGTAACCTAAAGAAAAACTAATTAAATAATTGCATTTTAATATGTTTCTTTCGAATTTTAAGTTAGTCTGCGAGCATGTTTTTTTTCACTTGCAATTGTTGTTTTTGTTGTTGTTGGAATGTCGAATAAACAACACTTTAAACCACAGTAGCAACATGCCATTCTTTAGCGATCCCTCGCGGCTTTAGTTGCTGCTGCAGCAATTGTAGTAGTAAAAAAATAATCAAAGTGAAACTTTATTTAATATCGATTTGCAATTATTTTTTGAAGTCTTACACTTAAAAAAAAATTATTTATTTTTTAATTTAAAATAATTTGTTTCTTAAAAAGAAAAACTTAAACTTAACAGCATTATGTTATTTAAGGAAAACTGTTTAAAATTTTGAATTTATAGAAGCTGTGAAAATAAAATACAAGTCTTATAATTTTTGCCGCGTAACAAAGCTTTAAAGCTTCTATTTGAAAGAAAAAAGAAGAACGCGCATGCACGAACAACAACAGCAACAACATTTGGAAAAACATGCTTTATAAAAAATTCAATTATTTCTAAAACGTTAAATTGAAATTAACACCTTCCACAATTGGCCATAAGCAGCGGCAATGTTGCTGTTACTTACTAACGCTGCTGCCCAACAGTCACTACATTTTCTGTTGTATCGAAGTTAAAAGTTGGTTTTGTTTGGTGCTGCGATGCCTAGAAATTGAAACGAATTGAATGAATTGAAAATGAGCTGAAAATCTGTTGAGTTGTTGTTCGATACCTTTTTTATTTTTCTTCTTTTTTTTATCGACCGCCGACGTGTACTCGGACATGTCGTCCATGTTGTTACGTTGTTGTTGACGATTTTTTTCCGTTGTATTTGTTGTCTTTATCACTATCACTATTGCTGCGCCGTTTTATTAGACAAATTGCTTTGGCGCAAAATGGAGCCTCGAGATTTTGTTGCTGCGATTGTTGGCAAAAACATGCTTGCCAGAGAAATAAATTGACTACAAATGGTTGAAGTAGTTGTTGAAAGCTGGTAAATCAAATTAAATGTATTGTAGCTGTACAAATCACCATTGAGAGTTAGACGCAACACATTCTACCTAAAAGGTGACTTGATGAATTGCATATAGTCGTACATTCATTTTGAAGGATATTTAAGAGCTTTTTTGCACCAAATCTATGCGAAGAAAGTGGGAACGTGTTGGGATTATTATTATGAATACTTTTTATATTGTCGTTTGTTTTTGTTATTCATATTAAAAATTATTTTTGTCAAAATGTTTCAACTCGGAATATTTTTGAACATTTATTAATCCATTGCTAGTTTTTCAATATTTCTGACTTTTCCAATTTTTTTCGAGCTTAACACAAGTTTTTTTGAGTTCCTTAATGTTCTTCGACTTTTTTCAATTTTATTCGAATTTTCAACATTTATGCCATTTCCGATATTTTTCAATTTTCCAACATACTTGACTTTTTCAATATTTCCGAATTTTTGAAATCATTTTTAATGTTTTAAAAGTCTTTAAAAATAAAATAAAAAAATCTTTTTGTAGAAATAAAAATTCCCAGAAATCTTTGTACAACATATTCTTACAGACTAGCAAAAACAACATTAAAAATAAATAGTACTATGATGTACAGTCATACAACCGTGGTCAAAAGTATTAGGATCCTTGTATAATATCATATACTAAGACCTGTTTTTCTATCGAGAATTTTTGGTAAATACATACTAAAGGGAAAGGTGCAAGACGATTTTATGTAATGCCAATATCACAATATTGTTTCTGGATTCTTTTATCAAGTTTTTCCTTTATTTTTTGCAAATGATTTTTTTGTTTCCAATTAGTTGACTCAGTCAAATCTGAGGGATGACCAGAAAATCTCTCATAAAACTTTTTTATGCTATGAATTTGAATTCAATTATGTCCTTTTTTTTAAGCTTATATGTCCCAAATTTATATTATGTATAAATTTTCTAATAAACATAGGAAAATAAATGAGAAAAACTACCAATAACTCAACGACTAATTTCGTTTCCAAGTTGTCAACAGCTGTAGATATTAATTTTTTTAAAGAAATGACTTTAAGTAAAAATTTAAAATTTTAACTTTTTCAATTCAGCAATAAAGCAACATAATTATCATCCACTTTAATACACAATTGCGGGTCATTAGACCACGCTGCGGATTTCCAACATGAATATTGCATCGAAAATTCACTTCCGATCAACATCTGTTTGAAAGCAAATCACAAAAAAAAATATTTTTTTTTCTTAAATCGAATTCTAAACGATTGCTCATAGAAACATAATACAGGTTTAACAACTGCACGTTCTAGCCATTGAGACGCCAACTCGTTATTGAAATATCTGTTGCTTATGAAAATATCGCCCTCACGGGACCAATTTATTTTCAACATTTTCTCTTGCAAACCAATCAAACGCGCTCTTAGTGCGTCAGCTAAAAGACTGCAGAAAAAAACTCTCACGTTTTCAACACATAACAACACACAACAAAGTCGGCGGTTGACCTCAGCGGTAGCGTCATCCGGCTTCCCTCTACCCACTAACTTGACGAACTGTTAAACAACGCTATAAACAAATTGAACGTGTGCCGCCGCTTGAAGTCAAAAGCTGCGAAAAATCGTGAGAACTTTTTTTTTAGAGATCTCACTGTTCTTGAGAGTATCAAAATATCGCATGCAAATTCTAGTGAATTCTACAGCAGCAGAAAATTGCAATGCAAAAACACACAGCAAAAAAGACAGACAGTCATGACGAATGACAGGTTGTGACGCTGTTCGATCGTAAAATGTTGGATTCTCGCTCCTACCAGAATGATTCTCTCAGTCGTACAGGGTAGTTTTTTTTCATTTTAAATATAAAGTATTAAAATTTTTAAAAACAGTTCGCTAATTGCATGTTCAGTTGATGGTCTGGTTGGAGTTGAAATCTTAAAATACCGAAGAGGGATATCTAGAGTTTTGCTCTTTTGCTAAAGCAAACTTATTCAGGTTTATACAATGGAAGTGTTGCGTTTTGAAGTGATTAATTTGGTTGAATGCATCATGGGGATTTGAACCTTGAATTGTCAGTTTAAGACGCGAACACTTTAACCACAGAGCTCACTGCGTTGTTGGGTTACACAAGGCACATGTATGCGCTGGTAGAACACGAACCCTCCCTATTAATAGAACATTTTTTGTATAATTTTTCCTTTAATTTGATAATAACTTTGATTTCGATAAAATTTTTCTCGTTTTCGACTATTCCTATTTTGCAAAAGTGCGCTTATAAAAGTGCATTATCAGACTTTGCTGTCACTGCATATAAGCTATGGGCTCTTTGAGGCTACCCTGGTAGAAATTATGTTGCTTCTTATGATATTTCGCCTTAGTCTTGTGTTGCCATTCTTCCACAAAATCTTTGTTCTGAAACTGCACCCTGTATTGCACTTAAAACGCTCATTTAAATTGAGCTTCTCACAGAATAACTGACGAATTTTTTAATGCAAATCACGACGGCGCCTGAAATTCAAGAACACCATCAACAAATGAAGTTTAAAAAAAAATCAAAAAACTCTCTGCATTTGTTAGAACGGCAAAACTGGTAATACTTGTCGAGATGACAAAGACACCGGTAGCTGGTAAACAGCATTTTGCCGGTAGCGCATAAAGCACACTGTTGAATAATTGGAACAATGTACGCGTTTGACATCTCATGAATTTTCTTTTTTAATACGAAAATTATTTCAGTTCTTATTAAATATGAAAAAAAAATGCATAAATAAAAAAATGGCTAATTGTAAACAATTTCTAAAATATTTTTATTGCCTTAACAACTAACTGTTTTAAGATGAAGATCAGTAAGTTTCCTCACTGCTCGTTTCTTGTTGATCTTGTTGTTATTGCCGCAAGCCACTGTGGTCAGTTTTTTTGCTTCTTAGGGTCACTGGCGTTGACACAAAAGTTTATGTGACTTTCTGTTTGTTTCCTTGTGTTTAAGTGCGCCAGCGCTAACAGTCGCAAGATTTATGATTTCATTGGAAGTTAAAATAGAAACGCGGTGCCGTACCACAAAAGGCAACGAAAATACAAAAAAATGTGTGGCTTACATTTTTGGGCATCAAGTAACAAGATCTGCTTAAGAGATCTTATCGTTAGAGTATTCATAAAAGACCAATTGTCGTTTTGTATAAAACTTTTAGTTATTTTTAAGTGTTGTTTTGTTATTTAAAGTCAACAAAAAAAAGAGTTCAGCAAGTTCACTGACCAAATTCCACTTTTTATAATTTATAATGGGAAGTCGGGGAAAACTGCAAGTTTCTGAAAAAATTCCGATAAAATAGACGAAATTACATTGATAATATATGTCTATCAATAATTTTAACGAAAGTAAACCAGCGATTTTGTATGCATATTCTCCATTCTGAGCATTGGCTTTAAAATATCTAAGCATTGTCCTTTGGTGCTCTCTTAATTTTAAAGAAAAAACAAATTAATTTTACGCTGAAACCTCAAAACTTTTGTTTGTTTTTTCAACTAAACTAACACACCTCTAGTACTTTTCTATATAAATGATATTTTTTCGTCGATGACTGGACTAATTTTTTGAAAAAAAAAATAATAATAATAATAAAAACAAGAAATTTAGGACCAAGGAGTTTCTCCGGAAGTTTGACCTTAAACAGAATGATGGTAAAATGTTTTCAAACGATAGGTTTTTAAAAGACTCCAACTCATTGCACTCTAAATATTGATTTTTTGACTATAATTTTTGAGAACAACGAAGAAGTTGTAGAAGGCGTTGTAGAAGAAGTGAAGCCATGCTTATCAACAATGTTGTTAAGAGAGAGTCATTGTCTAGGTAAAACAAAATCAGGAAACTCGAAATATTACCATGTACTATGAAAAAATAAATCCATCGAGCGAAAATTGTCTGTTAGCCGCGTGCTTCCATATTTCCTACAGTTCAATAAAAATAAATAAGAAACATAATATTGCCAACAAAAATGTAAGGACAGTGCTTAGTTGGAAGTATTCGGAGAGTAGAATGCGTTCCGAAAGCAAGACACACGTGGCTGTACAGAAATATTACAGTGGTTCCTAAACTACTATATATGCTTGTCACGCATGTTGGTCATAACGAATTATAATTAATTATGCTAATAATATTAATAACGAATAAGCAAAAACAACGAGGATGATGCGATTTGCGTTGTCCCTACAAATATTAAAGAAATGATATACGTCTTGATAGACGAAATTGATTACAACTCCATCATTGCCGAATCTTTTCAGAAGTAAGCTTAGCTTAAGACTTCTCATATCAGCAAGAGTTAACTAAACTGGACTCTATCGCTTGACTTCAAATTTCTTGGTTTGTCTTATTGGAGGCTGAGAGTTTCACTTCATAAATTTTTATTTTGGTTTTTCTTGCAAACTGGATGCGTTTGCCTGCCACTGGCTTGCTAGCCGGCTGACTAGATGTCCGTCTGTTCTACTGTCTTCTCTGTACGTTTATCTTGCATCTACTAATTTTTTTTTTTTTTTTTGCTTAGACGTCTCTGTCCGTCCACTCGTACGTTCATTCACTCGAATATCGTTGATTTTCTTGTTGTTGTTGTTTTTTATTATGTATTTTGTCTACTGCAAAAATGTTGCTGACTTCGTTCGTTGGCGTTGTATTTCGTTTTCTCTGTTTTATTTTGTTGTTAGTCGAAGTTGTTTTGTTGTAGTTTTTGTTGTGATTATAAAATCTGCACTTCATCGCACTGACCCACATTTTTACTATTCGCAAATCGCATACATAATAGTTATGTTATGTTGTTGCTGTTGTTTTTGCTATGTTGTTCGTTTTGTTTTCATTGTTGCTGCTGTCGTTTTCTGCAACTTTTTTTCTATTTTTATTATTCGAAGACGTTCGCATGTTCATGCTGTTATTGTTGCTTTTGTGTAGGGGGAAAAACAAAATGAAAAATCTTTATTGCATTTTGTTTAGGTTTCGTTTCAGCTGTTTCGCGCAGGCGCATGCGTTTAGTTGGATGAAATCGAGAGTTAACAACATTTTGGTAGGAAAATGTTACAGTTTATGTTGAATTAATATGAAGATACTTGAGATGGTTTTTGCTTATACTCAGTCTTAATCATAGAAATTAAAAAACTATATGCAAAGTCATTTCAAACTTCAATAAACCAAAAAATTTGCATGAACTCTTTCTAAACGCTCTTTTTCAAAATATATCATATTTTATTGAGAAAATACATAAAACTTCAGTATTAAAAATAACGTTCCGATTCGATGATGGACTGATTTTCTGTTTGACATAAAATGGGCGTATTCATTGTATAACTCTTAGCTCTGGGAATGGAAATAAATTTTGTAAAATTTATAAAAAGCGGATGTGAGCGAAAGCGAGGTGAAATTTAGGAATAAATATTAAACGATTATGAAACAAAAATTCCTCAACCTTATTGATCGTCAGAATAGTTAAAACAAGTCTATCACATAATAGCATTATCGTACTAAAGCGAGACTTCGCCAAAAACTTCTTAAGTCAACATACACGTAGATTTTCGAGAGTTGTAATAAATCGACTGTTGCGCTTGATTTGAAATTTGTAAACTTTGTATTTTTAGCGCACACTTTCAAACAAATAAACAAAATCAAAAACAAGCAAACAACTCTAAACCACTGTCATTTAACTCCAAGACTGTGGTCAGTTTTAGCAAACAGTTTGACATGGACTGTAACACACTTACGTTCGCCTTATAATAGACAGTCTCTAAAACCCAAATCACTTGTTGAAGTGCGGTAGTATGACATTTTCTTACAGTTTGAGAAACTATCACACATTTACTTCAGCCTAAAAGTATGCAAAGTTTCCACTTTATAACCGCTTAAAGCTTATAAAACCGTTTCGTAAGGGTTCATGTCATTGCGTTAGCATTGTTACAAACCGTTGTGTAAAACGGCTCGTTGACGACAACTAGCGCTGCCATATTTCTTAATTTACCAAATTTTTTGGGCCTTTTTCACATTCGATTGTCGGGTTAATCAAAGTCTGCATTTTGGTATAAACAAAGAAAAGTTTGTTGCTCTTGATCGAACCAATTTTTCGATATTTTACAGTGCTATTTGATAATTTTCTACTTTTAACCCATTGATGTCCAAATTATTTCAAGTGGTGTAAAAAATTTTAATGGGTGTTAGTTGGGCTGTATATAGGTAAAATAACTCAGCTGAAAAGTTTTGTTCAGATAAGTTCATTCTAGAGGGCTGGGGAGAATGTTGCATATATGCAACATTGGGCATCTGTAGAGCTCAAATGAATTTTTTATATTATAAATGTTGCTCCAATATACTATTTATATTTACTGTTATCAATCCAGTTAGTTTTTTGGACATTTTTTTCAGCGCAACATTAAATTATTGCAATTTTTAAAACACTCCTTTCTATCAAAAATTACCAAGTTTCTTGATTCTGTTAAAAATAAACTTGTGTACGGCAGAATTCGAACACCAACTGAAAATTAACGTTACTTCTGAGAAGTAACGGAATAAGGAAATGAAATAAAAACAGCATTGCTTCAATATTCATCATATAGATGGCATAGAAAAGGGTTGAACTAAGAAAACATGTATGCAACATTGGGCACGAAAGGGTTAAGCTATTTTTCTATATCTTCTGACTTCTAATGACTTTTCCGATATTGCTAAATATTTTTCAACATTTTGGATTGTGTTTTTGATGCGTTTCAACTTTAACAATGTTTTTCGATTTTAGTCGGCTTTTTTATTGCCAACTTCCATCAAATTTTGTAATGTTTTTCAATATTATTGCGACTTTTATCGAAATTTTTGGTGTCTTTTGCTATTTTTTTTTTTTTTTTTTTTTAATAATCACATTTGAATTTATCGGCTTTCTCGATACTTTTCTGATTTTATTGAAATTATTTGAAACTTTCGATATTTTTTCAGGTTATTCAAAACTTTCCAACTTCTGCCGACTTTTTCGATACAATTCTATATTTTTCAGCTTTTAATCAATTCTCGATGCTATTTAATAACCTTTGAATTATATCGACTTATTCCCTTTTTAGTTTGATATTGTATTTTGGCTTAAAATCATGAAATCTTTGCCAAATCTGGGAAATTTTTTTAGTCCTCTGGTATTTTGATTCATTATAGTTAACATTTCTAAAACTGTACCGTCTTGCTGCTGTTCAGAAAAACCTGCCACCATTTTATCATTTCTAATAAAATAAATTAAACTTTGGTTGGTTTTATTATCATTTTTTTTTTTATTAAATTAACAAAACTACGTTTTTTTTTTTGAGAATATAAAAATTATTACAAATGCTTACCGCAATAAGGTTAAATATTATTAATATTATTTCTTTTCTGTTCTAAAAAGTACATAAATTGTTATTTTGAGTAATGTGCATCGATTAATAAAATTTTAAATTTTCAAAATTAATAAACTATGAAAAAGTTACAAACATTTTGTTGAAAAAATAGAAAAAATAGAATCTTTGGGTCAGCTGATTGCCACATTTGTGTTTAAGCTTATAATTTACATTTTTAGACTTTTATTTTTAAAAAATTGCAATTTTTTTTTGACAGTTGAGAGTTTATTTTGTTAATAAATTCGTTTTTCAGTCTTGAGTGAATTAGAAGAAAAAATGCATTTTGACTTTTTTTATGCATAAAAAAAATATTAAATTTGCGTGAATTTCTGTGTTTTGTGTAACGAATACAAGTACAATATTTAAATGTTAAACTTTTAAATTAATACTTAAGTAACTACTACATTTAAATGTTAAGTTAATATATAAGTGAATTTTGATTAAATGAAATGAAAGGAGCATTTTCGCTTAAGTTGATTAAAATGAGTGCCGTAAACTACACATTGGAACATTATAAAAATTTTGTTGAGATTATTGTCTAATAGGTGACAAAACTGTATTGCATAGTTTTAGGCACACAAAAAAACTAACTTGAGCTCTATGTGAAAGATGACTGGTTAGCATTAAAGTGAAAGTTATGATGAATAAGGTATTGATGAAGATGATGAGCAGATGTTGATGAATATGATATGTTCAGGATATATAAAAGTTTGTAGATAATTTAAATGAATTTCTCAGTTTGTGTCTGAAATAAAATGGACTATATGGTTGATGGGAAAAATATGCGTATTTATTTCAAAAGCAGAATTTTGCCAAATTTTTTAAAAACTATAAAGTTTAAGATGAAGCTAAAGAAAGATAAAACGGAACATTCTTTATGTGGAACTAATTTTAGAATTTAAATTTCTTAGTTACTATGCTGAAGCGAGTTTAACCAATTGTAGTTATGCCGAAAAATTGGCAACATGACTTTCTTTCACTTTGCTTATATATCGTTTGCGCCATTTTTATATCTTTAAATAATCTCTCTTTTGCCTCGCATTGATTCGCATTATTGTCACTCCATTAAAATTAAATACAATCGCCTTCAACTTCCTCCTGATGCACCTCTGGATCGAATTCATCATCAGCTGTGGCTTCCTGGTATTGCTGGTATTCAGAAACTAAATCATTCATATTGCTCTCTGCCTCAGTGAACTCCATCTCGTCCATGCCCTCACCAGTGTACCAATGCAAAAATGCCTTACGTCTGAACATGGCAGAGAATTGTTCGGAAATGCGTTTGAAAAGTTCCTGTATGGCAGTCGTGTTCCCGATGAAAGTAGAGGACATCTTAAGACCCTTGGGTGGTATATCGCATACCGCCGTCTTAACATTGTTCGGTATCCATTCGACGAAATAGGAGCTATTTTTATTCTGTACCGCTAACATTTGTTCGTCAACCTCTTTCATTGACATACGACCTCGGAATACGGCGGCCACGGTGAGATAACGTCCATGACGTGGGTCGCAAGCTGCCATCATATTTTTCGCATCGAACATTTGTTGCGTCAACTCTGGCACAGTCAGTGCACGATATTGTTGTGAGCCACGTGAGGTGAGTGGCGCAAAACCAGGCATAAAGAAATGTAAACGCGGGAAAGGTACCATGTTCACCGCCAGCTTACGTAGATCGGCATTCAGTTGACCGGGGAAACGTAGGCAGGTTGTTACACCGGACATTGTAAGCGAGACTAGGTGATTGAGATCACCATAACTGGGATTCGAGACCTTCAGCGTACGGAAGCAGATATCATAGAGCGCCTCGTTGTCGATGCAATACGTTTCATCGGTATTCTCTACCAGCTGGTGTATCGACAAAGTGGCATTATACGGTTCAACGACCGTGTCGGAGACTTTCGGTGAGGGCACCACCGAATAGGTGTTCATAATGCGGTCAGGATACTCTTCGCGTATCTTCGAAATGAGGAGAGTACCCATACCGGAGCCGGTACCACCGCCGAGAGAGTGCGTTAGCTGAAAGCCCTGTGAAAAAGATAAGCAAAAAGTAAAGTACATTACTTTATTTTAGTGTACGGTGCGTTACGGTATGTTTCATTCCGTTACGGTACTATACAATTTAGTTCAGTAAGGTACGAGTAACTACGTAACCAAAGTGTTAGGTAACATATTGTATGGTTCAATACGGTATGACAAGAAGCGTTTGCTTCAGGTAGAGTACATCACCGTAGTTGTACTCTCAACTCACCTGCAAACAATCGCAGTTTTCGCACTCCTTGCGCACAACATCAAGCACATTGTCCACCAACTCGGCACCTTCGGTATAATGACCCTTGGCCCAATTATTGCCAGCACCAGATTGACCAAAAACAAAATTATCCGGACGGAAGAGTTGTCCGTACGGACCAGAGCGTACAGATTCCATAGTGCCCGGTTCCAAATCGAGTAGAATAGCACGTGGCACATATTTTCCGCCGGAGGTACGAGTAACAGCTGCAAGTAATAAAGCAAAAGAGACGATGAGTATAAGTACAGATAAAGTTTCTAAAACGGGTCACATATTTCAAGTCATCACAAATTTGGAGACTTAACGACCAACTTTGGTGAAAAGTATTAAATTAAATTTTTATTTGTTGTAAGTTTAATTTATTAAAATTCAATAAAAATGTTTATTATTTGTTTTGCTTTTTTCCTCAAGTCTACAACGCATCGTCTGCCAACTTTGATAGGCAACTCACGTGCGCTTGCGCAGGTATGCATGAAAACAATCAATACATAGCATATGCTGCTTAACCCTTTAAATACCTAAGTAATAATTTTTCCACCCAGTCAATATTAAAAAGATGCCTGACTGTTCTTTCAGATCGGGTTCCAAGTAAAATCTTGACTAGGATCTGAACTAAATAAGTATTAATAGAACACTCAATTCACATTTCCTTTGCAAGAACATTTCCAAAAAATTGTTCTAGTAAGATCTTGAAACATTTTTGTGTGCAAATTCATGGGTTAAATAGTATCAAAAAGAAAGACTAAAGGAAGTTGAAAACTCGAATAAAAAATTAACATAACACCGCGTACTTCAACGTTGACACACTCTTCCACCAATAACTTCAATCGACAACAACAACAACGGCAATGACTCGCTGCATTTTGACTGATTTTTTTTTTTGCTTTTTGCAAGGTGGTGCAGCTTTAGGTAAAGAAACAGGCAGCCTGCCATAAGGTGACGATATTACGTGACTATTTGCTGATTGCAGTCAGGCTAAGAAGATTCATCGTCTTTAAATGATTTTGAAAAAAAATTGTATTGATTGCACTAAATTGGATGGATGATTCATCGGAAAACTGACGTAAAGCATTTGTTGCGTGCGTGCTGGAATGTTGATCAAAGGAGGTACATAGATCTTGAACTTAATGAGTTAGCTTATCAATCAGTTGATGAGGACTAATTGTTTTTATAATTGTAAAAATAACCAATTCTTGTATGATATATTGAATAATTACAATTTTAAGAACATACCTGATGCCTCGTTGTAGTAAACGCTAACACGCTCTAGCTGTAAGTCGCTGTCGCCATTATAGACACCATTGCAATCGATGCCATGTTCCTCTGAGATGATTTCCCAAAACTGAAAAGAAAAAAAAAAAATAATAAAAAAATTTTAAAGATCGAATGATGATAATGAATAAGAGAATTTTATTACTATTTTGCTTTGACATTGTACGGTACGATACGCTGGTGAGCAGTACGGTATGGTATAGTACGTTAAAAAACGTTATGACGCAGCATGGAATGACACGATATGTTAAGGTATCGTATGGCAAAGTTCGGTACAACATAGAACGTTACGGTATGCTATGGTTTTGGCCAGATATGGTTTGATAAGATACGGTACGCAAAGGTACGGTACGAATGAGTAAAGCAAAGCAGTGCTGTATGGTTCGGTATGATATAATACGGTACGATATGATTCATTCTGACACGACATAATGTTGAAAAGTACAGTACGATACGGTACTGTAATTGGATAATGTAGACCAATAGGTTGGTGTACTTTGTTAAACAAAAATCGACTTTCAAACGAATAATAAAAATTGATATACAGAAAATTTTAGGGATTTTCTGCGCTCATAAATTAAGAAGTCATTTTCAAATTTTTCCACTTCATTTAATGCAATTTCTCCCCAAAAATCTTCAAACAAAATAAAATTTCTAATTACAACTTTCAAACAAAGGAAAAATGCCGACTACAACGAAAAACAACAAAACAGCAATGAACATCCAGCAGCAACATTAACTCAAACATCAACCTTAATGACAGCATATTGACACATAACAGCAACAACAACAACAGCAACAACAAGCGCAACATCTGCGTTATCGTTAAGATTTGTAGACTCCAACATAAAAAATGACTTCATCTCTCGGTAAAATGCATTTTAATGCAATATAAACTTGACAGCTGAACTGCAGCCAACTTTACCCATTTATTTACTCGCACACGCTCCTTGCGCCTCTGTTTGAGCTGTCAATCTGTGCCATAAATAAGCTAACGGATTAATGCATGGTCTTAAGAAACCGTTAAACATTTCAATTAAATTTAAATCTCACAATTCAAGATAGGCTGGGGCTTTTTATTAATAAAATTATTCTTATATTATAAATTGATTACATTTTTTTATTGATTTAAATTTTTAATGAATTTTTTTTTTTTCTGTTTCTTTTCAGTCAATCTTAGCAGACAAGTTTGCATTCAAGCTCTAAAATGTTTTACCAAAAATGGTGCTTTATATAGTGTACAAAAAAAAACCACAATAACTTAGTAGTTAAATCGATAACAAGTAACAAATTTGTTTACTTGTTCGACTGATTTGACTGATCATGATACTCTCAAGCATAAGATTTATTGCCCCCCGAAGTTGGCCTAAATGAAGCGTGTCAATCGATACCATATTGGTAAGTTTTGTTTGTATTTTGCGCTGTACTTGTATGTTTTTTAGGTTAAATAGTTGTTGTCATAATTTCAAGTTGTACGTAGCTTTCAATAGCTTATATAATGTCAGTTTAATGTGGTCATACTTATTTTGAGATTCAGTATGCACTGACTCGAAATCCTTGTAATGGCGCTCTTAAATACCAAAATTTATGCGACTATATGATGACAAAAATTGTTTCTTAATAGAGATTATTTTCGTATTGATAAATGTATGAAAAATCACAAAAATTGGTTAAGAAATTGGACCTTAATAAAAATGTCAAAAATTAAAAGAAGGAAATACGGTAAATAGTTGTCTATTGTTGGCAATTTTTCATTTGAGTCGACTTATGTTTCTTTAAATGTTCAATGTTGTTGCTATTACAATTAATTTGATAAATGTTTAAAGGTATTTTTTAGTGAATAAACATAAACTAAAGCAATTATGAGCTCAATCATAATAAAAAGAAAACTGTTTGGTGGCAGCAAATTGTATGAGACAGCACAGGGCGAACAGTGCTTATGTTTAGAAATGGTACTCCAACTATTTGGTACAAAACTTTTTAATTTGATCAAGTTTTTTGAAAATGATCATAAATTTACTTGAGTCGTAAAAAAGCACACTTCAATAAATTAATAATTTTTTATTTTTAAAAATCAAAACAAAAACTTTAAGATACGTTGCCAAAAAGTCTCAAATATGAGTGCAGTTTACTGGCAAATTTGTTGGCCGCGAAGTAAGGGAGAAGGGAGGAATAGGTATAGTCAAATTTTGCAAAGATCTGTTAATGCCCTTCAAAATGATTTAGAACTATCAGCTTAGCTATCACAAATGGACACATGTCTCACTGTTTGCACCTTTACCATACGTATGCATTTTTCGTGGAACTTTTTTTTTTAAAATAACCTCGATTTGCATTTTCTCAAATTTTGGCCAAAATTATACTTAATGCATGTTTCTGAACTCAAAGTCAATTGCACACTTATTTCCTTAATTACTTGGCATTCGTTGCACGATCATTTCGCACTTTTAATTATTTTGTAAGCAATTTCATCAATTGAAGTAGCTGCAGAAATTTTTATCATTTTTACATGTTAAACAACGACAGCAACATTTTTTAAAGGCCATTTTAAAATAACTACAGCAACAACAAAAGAAATATTAAGTGTTGCTGTGGCATGCAACAAAAGATCAATTGAAAAATATTTTCGCTTCATTGTTTGTGTTAACTTTATAACGAGTAGTGAAGACTGAGTGTGTTGTTGCTCTTTGTTTTCAATTAAATTGAAAGATTTATACGCCGCACTCGAATGCAGCAAGCAAACAAACCGAATGTAGTTTTTTTTTTAGACAATACAGTAATAAAAAGATAGGTGGAACAGCTTGCCATACGCTGTCTTCAAGGGAGTGAAGCCAAAATTATCAAAAAATGAAAAAAAATAAATTCGACTTTGGGTCCTACATCATCTTAAAATTTGCCCATAATTCTGTGCGATTAATTAATTATTTTGGAGATTTTTTCATATCAACTTTGTATCTGTAAAAAAGTAAAGAAATTGAGAAACCTTAAAATCAATTTTCATGGTTTCGGTTCCCGGTGCAAAATCATCCTCAGCGTCCTTTGCTAGGGTTACCAGGTTCGAGAACATAAAGTAATCCTATCTTAACCCAATACATTGAATAATTTATGAGTTTGTTTTACCACGCCTTTTGCATGGAGTTGTGGCAAATCAAAACAAAGCACTGCCGAAGATGAGCTTTGGCATATTTTTGAGTCTTATGTATATCACATGCTTTATTTTCGCTATGATTCTTCACACATTCATGCGAATCACATATGTTATAGCGAAAGCATGTAAACTGCACTGTCACAAAAAGGTCACTGAGGATGGTTTTTCCCACTACAAAACCATCCTCGAAACCTTTTGTTTACTGATACTGCTATTTTTTGTATTGTACCTACTTTAGTGTCCAAATTTTAAAATTTTACTTTACAAACTGGAACTCATTCTCGCCAAACAATTTTTTCCTTCCAACTTTTTTCATTAATTTCGGGTGATTTTTGAATTTTGACGTCAAAATTTTGTTGGAAAATTTCATTAATATTCACCTTATTGTAGAACTATTTAGTAATCATTCTTTTAGTTTTAACTATCGTGCATTTACTGTTTATTGATAAATAAGAAAATTGTAATCCTCATGCAGCTTTCTGTGTTAAAACAGCCATTAACAGCTTAACAAGAATGCGTATAGTTTAAAAACCATCGAACGCTTGCAATCGTGTCAAATAAATGAAAATTTTCTATCTAGTGGATAATTAACGCTTCCGTTCTTTTTCTCAAAAGGTGCTTTAAAGTATCAAAAACTGAAAATTAAATTCAAAATTATTTAGTGTTTACCATTCAAAACACTCCCTTGTGCATTCATGAAAAATTCAACCAAATGATCATAAGTGATCATAGAACCAAATTCATATACAAATTTGGATTTTCTATCATTTAATGATGTTTTTTCTTTGATTTTTAATTGGTTTAATTTTTTTTTTGTATCTGTATTTAATAAGAAACCCATTATTTCCAAGCAATTAGATTTTGGGAGCAATTTAAATAAACGGTCTGGCTACAGTTAAAGCGTCTATATGTTGTTGGTTCGCAGATCAATTTTCATTTCCTAGGGTTTGTTTATTCTGTCATCATAACAGAAAAAGTTTATTTGTCAACAAAAATTTCAGTTTTTGTATTGCTGTTATTTTATATTCAACGGTTGAACGCATTTTTCTACTTTTCGCATACACGTTTTGCATTTTGCAGACTGACTTGTGATATTTCTATTATTGCGACAAAGTAGTGTTGCCAATCAATTATATGCGCGTGCAAATCATTTTAATTTCTTATAATCAACAACATTCAATTTTTAGAAGTTTGTGGTGTTATCTCTCAAAGTTTATTTGCACGGAAATTAAGGAAAACCTTTCATATGGCGTCACTCCCAAAAGGATTGCTTTTTATGTGTTGTGGAAGTCTGGTGTTGCGAAATGTCAAAAAACGCAGTTATTCGATAAAATCCTTGCATAAAGCTAACGTCATTCCCATTAAACCCAAGTTATTGGGAAATGCACCAAAAATTTATCAAATTTCCCACAAATTTAACATATCATGCGATCAAGAAACACTGGCAACACTGCTTCTTGTTACTGTTGATCGCACGCAAATATTTCCTCAATAGCAAACAGCAAAAAAAAAAAAACTAATCCAACGGGACCCAACCCAACACGGTAGACAATACTGAAACCAAAAACTAACAACTGACTGACAAGATCAAATTATCTGTTGTCAGGCGTGCATGCGATACAAACTAAATTTTTAACCCCTAATTTAGTCAATTTTTAGATTTTATTCATAGCTGAACTTTTTTATCTTGAAAACTACAACGGGAATTTTCATTTTACTGATCTTTTTCAAAAGCAGCAGAAGCTTTAGAAAAGAAACTGACTTTTTTTTGCAGATTTATGTTGGCTTCTTTAAAATTCTGTGGATTTTATTTTCATTTTTTTTTTCTAAGTTATTGCATGCCTCACTGCAATTGCCTCCTCATATCGTTGCTTCCTCTCTCTTTTTTCTAACAGCGAGTGATCGCTGTGCGATCAGCAGAGGTAGTATTGCAACAAGTGCAGCGTAGAATCAGCAAGACAGAAAAACAGAAAAAAATGCATTAAAAATGGCCAGTAGTAGTACAGAATTTAAAAAAAAAAGAAAAATCTTTATTCTGAATATTTTTTTTTGTCTTCTTCATTTTACTGGCGGTAGGTCGTTGGCCGTAGTTTGAAGTGATCGTGTCAGCAAGATAACTTGGCAAGCGTTTTAATAAAACGTGTGCTTGCCGGCAAATGTGTAGAAAGCATGCGAGGAAAGTTTTTTTTTTTTTTGACAAAAAATAAATTTTAATTAAATTATAATTTGGCAGAAAAGTTGTGAATAGCCAAAATATGGATTACTGATCTTTTCTAAATTTAAATGCTGTTTCCACGAAGGCGTTAATATGTAACACAAACTTTCATCGGTCCGTACGCAAAAAGGAAGTTTTTCTTACCGCAAATTTACAATACTGACGCTTGCAAATTGATTTTTATCATACGAATATTATTTCATGAATAAAGTGAAAGCTTTTTTTGTGCTTTCGAACGAATGTTATATCATGAGCACGATCAGAGCTAGCATTTGCATTACATCTTACTCACAAAAAAAGCTCTTAATCGATGTTGTCAGAAGCTGTTCCATGCGTTCGACCATTAAGCACAAATATTTGTTTATTAATCATTAAAAGCTCCAAATCGATATTGTTATGTTCAGTTTATTACACTCGTTCGAGTGCTCTTCTGCTTTCGTTCAATATTATCACGTGAACATTTTGAGAGCTATCATTTCTCACTGTGATAATCATATCATGGTATTCACGCAAGAGCGATTTATGCTTTCACACGAAAATTATCTCATGAATACAATGAAAGCTCTAAGTCGATGTTGTTACAACTAAATCATGACACAAATGCAAGAGCTTTGGAATAAATATTTTCTGATAATAAAGTTTTGTTGTGCTCAAGTAAGTACTTTTTAGATAATTCACACGTAATAGGCTGCCTATAGTTTTTTTTTCACAATTTTCAGCAATAAAAAAAATCGTAAATCCTCAGTGAAATTTTTATTTAAAAGCTTCCTAAAACTATCGTCATCGGAATTTTTATAGTGACCTTATATTTTGCTGTAAAAAACTGCATTTAAAAAACATAAATCTTTGTAACGCTTCAATTTGTCTAGGCAATTTTTCCTCTACTCTTCAACTAAAAACAAAACGTCGCAATAAATCATTTGGCTGTAGGAAAGACTTCACCCTCTTCAACAAATCAATCCAATGCAATGCTGACACATTGGCAACCCGCAGCACTGACAGCACAGAAGCTGCAACAACAGCAATAGCGCGACTGTCATAGTAGATAAACGTAGCAATTTGCCACGAAAAAAAAATAATAATTTTTAGAAAAACATGATATCAAATGCGACTAGAAATTCTTTGAAATTGTGAGAGAAAATGCATTCTTTTTTTTTAATTTTAAAGTTGCTAGCAGCATATTTTTGTGCGCCCCCACTACTATCAAACGACAGCAGCAACAGCAGCAGAAGCAAAATCAACACCAGCAACATTGCCGACTACAACAACATGCCCTGATTTAGTGCTAAATTTAAATGTGCTGCTGCCTCTTCATTTACTTTCGTAGCTTGCAACTGCAGCGTGTATTTTGACGCATGCATTTGACTTGCAGCACCTTTTTACTCGCAGTCTTCTTTTTGGAGGGGTGATACTCGCACATACAGCAAACAGCCAATTTTAAAAATAGCAACTCGTGTGATTTTTGTCAACTTGCAGCGCAGCGCAGCGCGTATTCCTAAATGTCGCCGACTTCATTTCCATTTCGGGCTGCGGCATTGCAACGCTCCTGGGGACTGTGCATGATTTGATTTTTTCCCCATTTTTCTAGCCGCGCTTATGGCAAGTGTTAAAAATAACTGGGGGAAAACTTAAAATTAACTCATGCATAGATGTCGCTGCTTGCTAGCCTAGCGTGTGCTTGTGCGTGTTGGGATAAAAATGAATGTTCAGGAAATAATTTAAAGATGAGTCACATAAATTTAATTTGAGAAAATTTTAAGTGGCATTTACATTGGAAGTTTCATTGTAAGAAAAGTAGCAGCGGTTCTAGAAATTCATTAGATAACATTTCTACTGAAATGAAATAAGTTTTAATTAGTAACTATTTTCATATATAGATTCTAATTTACTAAATAAATAATAAGAATGAACTTGCAGCCAAGTTAACAATGAACGATATTTCTGTAAAATTTTACAAGTCGATTCAATGCTACCTTTTTGATAAGCAAACATGACACTAAAGGACAATAACAATATGGTAACGCTTGACACAGTATTTCGCCTGTGACCCGTTATAAGAAATAATTAAATTGTTGATGTGAAAAAATTTACCTTGACAATCTATTTCAACCATGCGAAACCGAAAAAGTTTTTACGAACTACAATGTTCGCAAAAACTATAACGCATGTTTAACCACATGCCCTTTTCTTGTCTTATTTCTTGCACTATTTGTTTTTGTAGCCACAGCACATCGGCTGTGGGACACTATACTGCCCTCAGGAGCGAAAAGGGCGTATCTCACAAAAAAAAAAACGCGCTTCGAGATAATTGATGGTTTGTTTATGTCAATTTGTAAAATACCTGTTAAGTTGACTTAGAGAAAATTCCCTTAGGAAATCTTTTATATGTTTGAACTAAGCTACCAGCACTTAGAGTATTTCATTAGACGGGTGATTTCTTAAACTATCCGATGGCATATGCACGAATATGCAGATGCCATCTATGCATTTTTTGAGATACGCCCTTTTCGCTTCTGAAGGCAGTATAGTTAGTTCAAGATTTGCGATCTTGGTAATCGCAATGTTTTGATATTTCCGCATGCTCGTCATAATGTAGACATTTTAGTTGTTTGCATTCTTTTTTTTTTTGAACTTTCAATCTTAAAAGTTGCCCATTTCATGTCACAGTGATAATCGATCGACCTGGATAAACGTATGTGATGTTCCTTAAATTTTGTTCAATATCTTGTCATGGCAACGCATTTTAACGCAGGGCGGCTCGACAACATGGAGTAAATTTTCGAATTTTAAAGGTTTCAATAGATTTCTAGAACATAAGGTTATTTTGAACATGTCTAATGTACTTACTGTCTTTATTCGGAAAATTTTAACTATAAAACTTATTAGAAAATTTTTATTTTTCATTTTTATTTATTTTTCTCTGAGCTGTTAATTAAAACAAATTAGCAAAAATTTCCAGCTGAAAAGCTTTCGAGGCCAATTAAAAGTTGGGCACATATTGCTGTATCCGATAGCTCTTCAGCTGCTACTACTGATCTTCTGTAGCTTGTTACTTGATCAGCGAGACGGAAATCTTTCATGTCTAGCAGCAGACAAATATAAAGTATAATAAATTAAAGTAAATAGTAAATAAAATAAAAGAAAAGCAAAAAGATCTGAAATAAAACTATTGAAAGACGACTAATGAAAAGAAAAAAAAAACAGTACATATTTGTATTACTAACCATATTTCGTTAAGATTACATTTTAACATTTTAAGTGACATTAAAGAATTAACGAAAAGTTATAGCTACTATCAAAATTATATGTATACCACTGAATTATAAAGAAAAATTAAAAAATAGTAGTAATTTTTGCAATCTAAATGATTCATATGTTTATGATATGTTCTTAAATTATGGTTTATTAAATTAATTGCTCTTGTGCGCAACATTAATTTAAAATGAGTTGTTTTTTTTGTTCTTATAAAGTTGCTCCTCCGTTGGTCATATAATAAGTAATCACATTAAAACAATCAAGATCAGTGTTGAAGTTCAGTCGACGAACTTCTTGGGAAGCGCAGAAAATGCACGTTGTCTTCTTTTATTTGTAGACAGTTGGCAGTTTTCATCATTTCATTTTTTTTTATTCTGTTTGTGTTGAAGTTTCTTACTCATATTTCATGTGTACATGAAAGAAGGAATGTCTGGATTGTATGCAGTGCTTTAAGGGGTTGTCTTGTAATAAGAGCATACGACTTGAAATATGTCCAACGTTTATGGCTACATATCTTAAAGTCAAAGCAAGAGTGTCTTAGAAATCATCTCAGAAAATTAACAAATCAGAGGTCAACTGACAGACCACTTTTGTTGAGCGAAGCTCAAAGTCTGAACATAAAGCCAGAAATTAGCTTAAACACTCAGAAAGTCAGTAACCTACACAAAACCACTTGAATTCAGACATTAAAGAATTTGAAGAAAAAAACAAAATATATAAAAAGCTGAAATGAAAGGGCAAAACGGAGACTACTCTCAATTCAGCAACCTTAACCCCAGAAGAAAAAAGAATATAGTTTGGCTAGAGTAAATAAATTAAAAAACTTCTCAAGAAAATTCTTTTAAAATTTACTCAAAAATGATAAAATCACCTTGATTATTAACATCCAAAATTGAATCATCAGTGACCCTCTAGCCAGATTTGTTGAGAACCCAAGAATAACGTGAAACAAAAAAAGCAAAAATTCTTTTGCCCGTTGTGTGTCTTTGATTTTGTAATTCATTTGTTAAACTTTTTTCTGCAGGCTTCTCATAGCAACCAAAACCATATAAAATTTTATAGTACGACAACCAATTTGCTGTTCCCAAAGTCTGGGCTCCCTTCATCTCTCTCCGCTAGCTACGTCAATGTTTGAGGAACATACCCTATTAGCTTACGTGGAAATGTCTCTTAGAGCCAAAAGTGATGAATGCGAAGCCGCAAAAAATGATTTTTGCATAGTGAGCAAAGTAAGCTTGCGCTGGTTCTCTTTTACAACTATTAGATCATTTTATTTCATACATTTATTCAGCTGCACTATAAGCATTTTTCGATATAGCGAATATAAAAATTTTCATTTCATTTTTTTTTTTTTTTTGAAAATGTTGGCGAATATGATATTTACTGTTTTTTTACGTACCTAAAGTTTGTTTTCGTTTTGTTTTTATTCTTTTTGCATTGATATATGAACCATATGGTTTCAAAAACAAAACGATTATCTAATATGGGTATATAAACATATCAAATATGTGAGCACATGATGTGTGAAAGCAAAAAAAAAAAAATGTTTCTTCAATTAGATAATTATGTATCAAATAAGCATAAAACAAAACTCTTGAAAATGTTTAGGTATACCATGTGATATTCTTCTTTACACCAGAATTTTCTAAAGCAAATGCGAAAAAAATAAAAAATAAAGAAAAATTCTTTCTGAATGTAATTTTTGAAAAACGTCTTCTAATATTTTTCCAAAATTTAGATAAAGTCAACTCTCACACCATTAAAACTTAAAAATTTAAAAGTAAATAACTTCTGTTTACAACATTCAAACATCAGCAATATTATCAGGGTGATTTCTGATTTACTATTTTCAAGTGTTTACATACCCTCTCAAGGATTAAACGCAAATAGAAAACATATGTTCGTTGATAGCTTGAAATATGACACATTAACCAACAAATATAACACCAAAACAAAAAGTGTCATATTCCCAGCTGAATGCCTATATGTGTCAATTTGCACAGCAGTTTTGTTTAGATGACTCATTAGTGCTACTACAATATCTGTCCATATGTCCAAAAAGGAAGAAGAAAAAAAAAACGAATTAAGAAATTAAAAGGTTTCTTTTACCGGATATTTCACGAAACTGAATTGAAAAAGACAAAAATTAAATTCCTTATGACGGAAGTAAAAAATTGTCAAATAATTTTAAAAGTAAACGAAAAAATGGAATGACAAACGGAAACATTAAATTTGGTTATGCCTGATTTTGTGAACTCTTAAAAATTGCACATGCAAATCACAAATCTTTTTGAGTTTTTAAGGCTTTTTTTTAACGTACAGTACAGTGCGGTCAAGTCGCTTTTTCAAACTGTTGGACAAACAACGAAAAACGCTTATCTTCATCTATGTATTTCTATTAAAAAGTATTTCCCACATAATAGCTTATAAAATTTCTTACTCAAAGCACGTCAAATCAGACTTTTCAAGTTTTATTTGCGTATGCTTTTGAGAAAACAATTTTGGACTTGGCCGGTTTTGATACCAATGAACTGGATTTTGCCGGTTTTGACATAGTAATTATCAAATTTTTTTTGAAAAAAAGTGAACTTGGCCTGTTCTGGTACCAATGTACTGGACTTGGCCGGTTTTAATTCCAAGGCGTTGGACTAGTTTTGAAAGCAAGTTCTTGGACTTGGCCGGTTTTGAAAAGTGTAATATTTCTGTGAAACATTTTTTTTTTTAATTCTAAAACCATAGTAGAAAGATATAGCATGGTCTAGATTTTGATATATGAGAATATCTCAAAATTTGATTTTTTTGGACTTGACCGGTTTTGCAACTGGGCGCCTCATATATAGCTGAGAAAGTCAACTAATTTAATAGCTTGTCTCTTCTTTTGAGCGTATTTTCCTGTTTGAAAAAAAAGTAGACGAACATAAATAAAGTCACGTGACTTACATAAATTGCCTGAAGCCAAGTGGCGCCAATTGAGATATATCTTTTTATCTATTATCTTTTAAGATTTTCATTTTTCATCTCTGTTGTTTCAAGCGCAAATTATTGTTTGAATTTTCATTAAAAAACAAAATAAACTTTCTTTAATAGATCATTACATTTTATAGCGCCTCATAATTAATTGATTTTTTTTTTTCTTATAAACTTAACATTGATTTGACACATCATTATTAGCATATTTTCACTTTCTACATAAAATAAATTATTTGTGTTTCATATTGAACTTTAATTGTCTGAGTTTTTTTTTTCCTCTCTTTGACACACCCCTCTATCGTTGAGTTTTACATGAAATTATTATGTTAAACATAAACGCGAACAGTTAAAACTTTCTACTACACATTGTACTATTAGTTGCATTACAGATTGCAGACAACTTTTGCTGATTTCCTCCTCTCCAACTTCAATTTGTTGCCAACAGACAACACACATAGTCCACGTCTTTCTTTTAGTTCATTATCTTCTCATTTATTTAAAGCAGACATTAATTAACAAATTCATTCGTGCATGATTTTTAGAGTTGAACTCCTTTTTTTTTTTGTTTTTTATTTTTTTTTTTAATTTTTTGTGCTACTTTTTTTCCCAACTATGTTACTACTTCTTAAGTACCAACTTCAACTGCAACATTTCATGTGTGTGGAGAAAAATTTTTTTTGAAAAGCACAAAAATTAAGACAAAAAATAAAGCTGAAAAGATATTAAAACAATAAACGAATTGTTGTTTGTAATTTACAGTAAAGTATATGAAGAAAAAATAAAAGTACAAAGAAACAGAAAAAAAAGTGTGTAGTAGAAACGCAGTGCTTAAATTTAGAACACATCAACTCCTAAATTGAAGCACAACCCGGTTTTTCATTTTCCAGTTTTTTTCTGCGTTTTAAAGCATTTCATTTATTACAATGACGTGTGCGTGTATGTAAAATTGTCTTGAGTTTCTATTGCTTTTCTTCTCACAATTATAATTTTATTTTTTTTTTTCATTATGAAAAAGTTGTTCTTTAATCGCTCATTGTCAGCTAAATTGTGGTGGTGCAGGTAATGGTAATGATAACACTTAGCTGAGCATTATTTCTGTGAGATAAACATTTAAAAAATCATGTTCGGAGATGCAAAACATTATAATTTTTATCAAAACAATAACACTTTGATTAACCTTGGTTCTTGATTAAATGCATGCAATTGCAATTAATAGCAATGAATGGAATTTTTGAAAATATCTGCCAATCTGAGATGCAGTGTAGAATATCATTTATTTGTATGTGTCAATATTTGGTTATAGTCAACAAATATTATACTTGATATAGACGAAATAATTGAATGATAACAAATCATGCTTTTATTGAAGCAAATAAATATTTGTGGCAAATATTTACTTGTTAATAACAACCAAATCATGTATTTGGTCGCAAACACTTAAATTAATTAATATTGAATAGACAGATATATGGAAATATCGAAAAATAGATGAGTTGATATTCTTCAAAATCGTCACATTCTGAATTATACCAATTTTTTTGTATATATCGAAATACTTATGATAATGAGTATCCAATGAAATATTTGACAAAGGCGCAGTATGTAAATAGAGTCAAACTTCCATATAGCGAATATGCACGGGACCAGAAAAAAAATTCGTTATATAGAAAATTCGTTATATAGATATACTTAATTTCTTTTAATGATTTACTGAAAAAAGAACGAGAAAGCTGTGTACTTGAACTCAGTTCGTAGTAGAGAGAACTTTGTTGCATAGAAGTTCGTTATAAAGAAGTTCGACTGTATTTGATACTATACATCTGATAGTTCCCAAATAATATTTGAGCAATTCTCATAGCTTAGTCAAATATTTGGTAATAACTATAAAAGAATATTGTTTTGCCGCAAATGCTTATATTATTATTATATTTAAGTTGAAACCGATAGGTAACATATCGATACATAAAAAAATCGTTATTTTCCAATATCGTCACATACTCATATGACATTAGCCGTGTTTTATTCGCTTTAAAAGTTTAACCTTTTATAATTCTGCATCTGACCAATAGGTGGCGTGGCAATGTTTGCTATCAAATTATTTCAAACTGTTCTTATAGTGGCGCAGACGCTAAAACCAAAGTTTTCTTTTCGTTTTCTGTTGTTTCAGCACTGTTTTTATTTTTATTATGTGTTTCTATTTTAATATTTGGGCCTAGAACTGACTGGGTGCACAAGGCCTCGCGTGACCTAAGAACGCTTCTTCAAAATTCCAGCAAAGTTGCCATATACTTTTGATTATTTTAGGTTTGTGTCTATGATGCTTCAAACTTTAGCAAAGACAAAAAAAGTTGAATCAATTGAACTAGAAATAGAGCTGGTTCACACATTTGTATGAGATTTTGGTTTAACCAAAGCGAATAAAACACGGCTGTTAATACCAAGTATATACCAAGTAAATGGTGCTTGCAATGTGTTTTACCTTAAAATGTTGAGAATTATATCATATTTATATAAAGGGAAATCAAATACTAAGTATGTATTTGACTCAACCAAATCTCTTCACTATCCTCAAACAAATTTCGTGTTTGGCTCAGTTTTAAGTTTGCGGCATAGTAATATAGTATTTACCAAAATTTGTTTATTTTGAAAATACATTAAAGAAAGTATCCATGAACATTTGTTTGCTACGAATTCGTACGCGGAGTCATTAATTGAACTTTAAGGTTCTTGAGAAGCAAATTCCAATCGCTATCTCAGCCCTTCTATCAATTTCTTCCTTTATCGGACCTTCAATTTCGAATTCTATCATTCTTTTTCGAAATTTTCGCATATTGCTGTAATCATATCGCTTTATCTAAGTATGTAGTATATCACTCCATTTATGTCACATCTCTTCATGTCGATTCGTCTTAACGGATGGAACTATTTTATGGAATTGCCTTGTTATTTTAAAGTTAATGGATAGTTCTTGTTCAATTTCGCTAACTTATCGTATGGATGGTGTCTTTGTTGTTTTATTTATCTTCTCACAAAGTTTCATATATTCCGTTGGAAAGGTAATGTCAGAAGACGATACTTAGACCGACTTGGACAATCTACTAACACTTAATTTGCTTAGGCTACTCAAATATTAAATTCAATTTTTCATTCTTGATTTAAATTGCAAGTTTTGCAATTTTCTAACCTTGATATATTTTTGCTTGGCTTTTTATATCACGACACTGTTAAAATAAGATCATATTCATTCGGCAAATATTATATCAGGCAAATACAATACTCGTAATAAGATAGACAGATGTGTTTACTCCACAAACTGTTCGTCTGCCCCTCTTTTTCATTGATCAATGATATGATAAATATTTCATTAGACTTTACAAAATCATTTCGCAGGCACAAAAAAAAAACGCTAGCAATTTAGTACGCAATTATCGTCTTTTAACTGACGAGACAGGCCTTATCGTTAAGGGTTCCTATTAAATTGTGTTCTCATTACGAAATTTCTTCGCTCTATTGATATTTCAATTTTCAATTGCTTTTTAATTTTTATTGTTTTCTTCTGTTTTATATATCTCTGTTTTTTTTTTTATTTTTGTGTGGTGAGCAATTAAAATGTAAGCTTAGCGTTTTAGACGCCTTTAGATAAAACAATGCAATTTCTAATGACTGTGGCAGCAGATCGCGCAGTATGCTAGAGAAAGAAAGCATAACGATCGTCGAGTGTTGATAAGCATTTCCAATGAATCACTATGAATCGTTTTGTTGAATTAACGATGAGTGGTTGTGGTAAAATAAGATCAAGAAAAACAAGCAAAGATATATGAAAAGCTTATCTATCATTTTAAGCTTTTCATATTGTTCTGAAAATTATTATTCATGAATAGAAAGTTCATGGTTTTAAAGACCATATATTCTGAAAAAATAAGCTTTAATGTTTTCTACTTACTATTTTGTGGCTTTAAAATTGCTCTATATTTCATGTGCTTTGTGCGTAATGGTCAGTTTTTCATACGAAATCTCAAAATATAAAATGCTGTGGGGGTTAAGGTATTTAAAATACTTCTGAATTGTCTCAATTTAAGCATTAGAGAAAACAAAAATTTAGATTAAAAGAAGCGTATTATTGTTTCTGTAAGTTATATTATTAAAATATAATTAAATGCTTATCACTTTGAATAAATTTACAAAACAATACCCTCTTTATCATATAAAAATGCATGCATTTTCCGACTGCACTCAAGTTGTTTTTTATAATTTTTAAAAGAGATAAATCAAGTGCATATGTATGTACATTGTGCAAATGAAGACAAATTAATGTTTTTTAAATGATAAAGTAACAGCAAATTCATTTGTGATAGCTATCAGTTTCAGAAGAAACTACTTATGAACTCTTATTGAGAGTGAACTTGTCAGTCAGTGAACAGCGAAAATTAAAACTTTAGAATGGACCATTTTAGCTGGAGCTATTGCCAACATTTGAAAGAAATTATCTCTAAAAATTAAATCTAAAGAATGTTTCTTTTATAGTAAAAATGAAACGAGAAAATTGAAAAATTTTTTTTTTTTTATTTTGAAAATAGTACCTTTAAGTGAATCACTCGTTATATCCTAAATCTGTGTAAATATGTTTCTTCAAATAGCGTATTTGGACATAATTTACCATAATTTTTGAAAGTATTTTTAGTTCCTTTTTCTACTCTTTTAAGCAATAAAGTATTGGATTACTTTCGATTATAATGAAAAATCCATACGGTTTACGCAAGTTTTACATGAAACCAAACTTAAATGGATTTTTTATATTAATTTTTGCATTAAACTTCTAAAAATATTAACCTTCACTACAAAACATCCAGACATGTATAGCTCATTCTACAAAGAACAGTACAAATTTCAATCGGTTTCCCATCGAAAGATTATAGCTTATAAAACTGTTTTCTTTCCATTTATTTAAAACCAGATCAAACATATTATTCTATGTAACTGGACTTCTAAATAGAGAGTATATAGTCACATATTTCCGAACTCAAATACAATTGCAATTAGAGAAGCTTCATAGCTTTTTAAAATCATCCTCTTACATAATAATCTCGTATCATCTCCAGTTATAGATCTATTTTTTATAAAAAAAAAAACTATCACTTGGTAAACGATTGTACCATACTTTTAGTGAATGGTAAATGAAAAGAAGTCAGTATTCAACGTAGAGAATCCATACTCAGAATATAAAAGTTTCTAGAACGTACATTGCTTTGTCCAAAGGAAAAGGAACTTTTTTTTATCCAAAAGTGCGCCCATATATTTTTTTTTTCGTCTGTTGTCTATTGAATGAGATACCTTTTTGGACGTAAACGCGAACCATGCAGATTTTTCCATTTTTTATTATTATTTCGTAGACGATTTATATCATACAAAATATCAACTATTCATAATATCTTAAAAATTTATGTGGTTTTATTTTGTTCAAAATATTGTGCTATTAAATCGAGCCTCCAAAAATGTCGCCACATTCAAATGTTTTCCTTGACTTTGATTAATTCACATTTTGTTTTGTACAACTCATGCGATTTTGCTTTTTTTTCATTTGATTTTTTTTTTTTCAATACTGCTATGGAAAACTCGCCCAAAACTGGTATTCGAAATTAAACCAAAATTTTATACGAAACCCAAAAATGCGTCGCATGCGCAAAATTTAATTTATTGCAACGTTTTTTTTGCTTTTATTGCAAACTTTATGCTTACGACGCTTAAAAGGAAACTCGTAGCTCACAAAGCAGTAGGGGAGCAAATGCATAAAAAAAAAACTTACCTTAGCACCGATTTGGTTGCCACATTGACCGGCTTGCAAATGTACGATTTCCCTCATTATGATAAATGTAAAATTTTTAAATTTTTACACGAAAAAAAAATTTAATTTCAAATTTAAACAGTATTTCGACAAAAACACAGTCAATTCAGAAAAAATAGAACGGTTTTAGGTTTCAACAGTCGCAGGATCGTTTGCTGCAAGCAACACAAAAACACCAAACGTTTATGTTTTATATTCCAAAGTAACAATGAAAATCCACACGAGACGACGCACTTGGTATCCACTTAGCGACCAAAGTTGAACTGATCGTCTGAGAATTGCTGTGATCAGCAAGAAGTGTTCACAGACCAGCGAACGTACGATTGAAAAACGAAGAAGCAGCAGCAACAACACACAAGCAGCAACAGCAACAGCAACACAATGGAGACAGCAGCAACGTTGACAACGACTGAAATCAAAGGCAGGCAAACAGGCAACTGCAAGCAACGACGTTGAGCGATCAACTGCATGAAAAGAACGGAGCTGTTGAAAAACTGCAGTGAAATTCGATAGAACGGAGTGACTGTGACTGCGAAACCTACAGTGAATTAGTCACTACTAACTGATAACTAAGGCGCATGCAACACTGATTTTTAAGTTGTTGATTGAAAGCGGTTGAACGGAATTGAAGTAGATTTGTTTCGGCTGCATTTGTGTATTGGATTAGGCATGGGGTAAATTCCGCCGTTGTACGAAAGGGTGTGTTTCGGACATAGATAACATACATGTGCAAAGAAGTCATAAGGGTGAAAAAAATTGCGAAAGCAGAATGTTATCTTGTTATCGTAATTTTGTGATTAAATGTTTGCAATTTTAGTAGACAATTTGCTTATCTGCATTGATAGCTCAATAGAACGAAAAAAAATTACATTAGCTTGGCTTACATAAAATAAACAATGCTGTAAAGTCAAGTCGGCAAAAAAATTACAAATTAAAAATTGAAAATTTCCTGCAAAATTAATGGAAAAAATTTCTCAAATTTAAAAGGTAAAATCATTTAAAAACTCTCCTGCGAAACATTTGTATGTACATATGTATAACAGATTTGGGCAATATTTTCCAAAAGAAAATTTGATATCGCTTCTTCAGATAGGTTTATTAATAACAGAAATAATCATTTAAGAACCAATGTGGAAAACTTTCAAAAACTTTTTGCTTTATTGTCTGTAGCCAGTCCAAATTATTGTAGATCAAAAAAAATTAACATAATACCCAAAAAATGGTGCTAAGTTCCACCATGTAGAGGTTCGCTCATTCGTTTGCCACCTTCAAAACTGTCAGATCCGAAGAAAACTTTCTCGCATTTTCTATCTGAAGCTTGAAAGCACTGAAAGTCTTTAAAAACCTGGCAGCTTGATCAATAAATCTAACTGGATATGGCTGTCTTAACTTCTACCAATTCGTCGGGTCACGTAATGTGGTATTAAAATTGCACAATTTTACTTATGGCTTCAAACCTAATAAACCTTCCATCAAATTAGATGTTTGGCACATGCTGTTGTAATTTCTAAAAGAATACTTGGCAGCAGGTTCTAAACCAGAAGTTACAACAATTCTGCTCTCCATTGTATTTCTTAAGATTTGTTTCTTTTTATAGTTTATCCAAATTTTGTGCCAAATATGTACTTCATACTCTTTATCTAATGCAGGATTTCATGTGCTGATAAATGTTGCATTTTAATGTTTAGATATTTTCAAATATCAATTTCGGATGTGTCGAAATAAACATTTTAATAAAAATCCCTCATCAAGTATTTCTGTTTTCCTTTGGTAATAACCATAATAGGTATTTTTTCTTCTTTGTATTTCAAAGGGGATGTGGTAGGTCTACATATCTCTCTTCCACTTGAAAACTGGTACACTTACTTGAGAACTATTTCGGTTTTAAAGACGGATTTTTCAGTCGTTTCATTCCATATACAAAAGGTTAGTTGGGAAAAATTTGAAGAATTTATCAGTCGAAGGCGACAAATATTGCAAACTATTTTTTTTTTGAAATGCGACCAGTACGAATAACAAAATAAATGGCTCACATATTGGCCTAGTTTGTAATTCTAAATATAAAAATTTCTATTTTGAAAACTAAAATTTTTAACAACACAGGTTTGAACTTGGAGAGGTTAATAAAATATGTTTCAACGGTTAGAACGTCGTACCACTTTGTGGCAGTTATTTTTTTAACATATGAAATTGTTATTCCTATATCCTGTCTAATCCGTGGAATCTGTTCAGAAAATGGTTGCCACAATTTTGGGCGATTACTCATAATTTCTTTTGGTTTTTCATCTGTTTTGTTTTTCAGAATATTCTTCCATTAAGATATTTTTTCTTTATCATTTGTAGGTAATTTTTCTATTGATTTTTAGTCGGTTTATTTTCTTATCTTTTCATTAGCTTTTATTGTAAATTTATCAAGTTCATAAATTGCAGAATCTATCAATGTGTGCCATTTATTTGTGTTGTTATGCCAGCGGTAAGAATCGCACCGAATCTTTTATTTTGCAGTCATTATGATATTTTAATTCTTCTTCAGATCATTTTTTATGATGACTGAGTTGAGTTTTTTATTAAATTTGTTCGTAGAGCCTGCTTTATTCTATGATCTGAAGTTTCTCCTGCTGGATCATAGGACCACAAGTTATCAAAGCTTGTTCATCATCTTAAGATTTTTCAAATCTTTTTATTTCCTGTAATTAATTCGAGCAGCAAAAATTAGTTGTTCCTTTTTCTCATTTAACATCAAACAATACCTTTTTGCATCATATTGCAATAACATAATTACCAAATATGGATTTTATCAGCATAAAAGATTCATTTAAAATAAAATGCCAAAATAAAATGCAACAACAATTTTATATTTATGATCTCTTACGAAACCAGTTTGCATTGACTTGTGCTCAATTTAACTTAAATACGCCCTGACAACGTCTGCCACAAAAAACAATTCAACCAACTCATAAAGGATTCCCCAAAATATTGTGTGGACGTGCGACATGATGACGCTGCAAATGAACTTCGACGTTAATGCGGTTAAAGAACTTCAGTTACCCACAAGAAGAATACAAGAGTTGCACCAATATAAATGAGTTTACAACGTTGATACAAAAGATATAAAAGTAATTTTCTCTTGTCGAGATTTTACTGATGTTTTAACTCTTGTAGGCTGTTGATCAAAACAGCAAGAGACCCACGCTTTAGATGTGCAGCAATTGAAGTCTTAACACTTAGTGTATCATGTATATAGACCTAGTGGGAAAGCAACTTTAAGATATTGATGTACTGCCCCTTATTTTTCTTAAAATATAAATGGCTACAAAATTAGTTCAAAAAAAAAAATTGTGATTTTAAAAAAAAAAAGTTTTTTCAGTCAACATTTTACTAGCAAAATTTTAAAGTCACAAAGATCCTTGGCTTCCATGAAAGTGTTAAAAGCTGAACAAGCGTAAATGAAAGCTGAACACGCGAAAGAGGATAACAAAATTTAAAGACGCCCATTGAACCAGTTTAATGACATTAAAAACTGCACTTTTTTTTAAAGTTCATATCTTTTCTTCATTTTTAATGAAGTATTGATGTAAAAGCAGATTTAAAATAAATTGTGATGTGAAATCACTTGGGACACACAGCATACAACAGTCTCTGCACACCCAACACAAGCCGTAAAAAGTTAAATTTAGTTTTTGTTTCATTTTCATTTTTAGGATTACATAACGTAGCAACAGCATAATGATTGCCTTACACCTCATTAAGATGAAAATGTTTATTTTACGACACAAAGTTTTCAATACTCCTCCCTTCGGTGTTTTTTTTTTGTGTAGACTCTATTTTTAACATAGCACCTTTCCCTGTTTCAAACCAAATAAGAAATTTGAAAAAAAAGTCAACAACAACAACAAAAACGAAAGCTGGTGCTTCTAACGGCTCCCATTTTGTTCCTCCTTACCTGATGTAATTTGGCAGCAAAAATAGCCACAGTTTCCACGAAATAGACATAGTTGTGCCATCTACAAAGTGTCGTGTTTGTCGTTGTTGTTGCACTCATCAAAAGCTACAAAAAAACAGTAGAGCATCAGAGAGTTGAGGCTTTCGGAGGATTATGTAGAGTGCGCCGAAATTAGAGGAAGCATACAGTTGGAGGCTTTCGATTCTCGGACTTTGGGGTTTGGATATTTTCACAATTCCAAACTGCTCATCTCACGTTAACGGTCTGACTCAAATTAAAAGTGATTTGCGGAGTGTTCGCAACGAAAAATTCAATATCTCCATCAAACCATTATTGTCCGGTACCTCTAGATGTTAGTCCTATGTTTTAAAGTTTTTGTGCCTTGCAAAGAATATTCAAATTATCGTTAGTCATAAAAGGATTTGTAGCAATTGAATGAAGCAAATGAAAGAAATTGAGTAAGCGATCATAATCTCCATTGACATAATTTTCAAAATTACTTAAAGCTTTATGACCGTATTTATTTATGTGATGTTCCTCATTTTTTT
This sequence comes from Tricholauxania praeusta, assembly GCA_949775025.1. Classification (NCBI taxonomy): domain Eukaryota; kingdom Metazoa; phylum Arthropoda; class Insecta; order Diptera; family Lauxaniidae; genus Tricholauxania; species Tricholauxania praeusta. The sequence goes on along the minus strand of OX459031.1, from coordinate 122,230,779 downwards.
AGGGGGAGGGGGGGGGGAGGGAACGGGTAGGTTTCACCCCCATTGAATAATGGACATTATTTCTAATTATGTGATATCCCTATAAAAATATTTTTAATATTTTTTGGATGTTTTTCCTAAACTAAAGCAAAAAGGGGCATGACACCCATTGTTATTATATCCATTGCCATATATGATCATAGCTCCTACAATTGATTGCAGACTTCAATTGTTTTTTAAGAGAACATAAGGGAACGTCCATTAATTACGTGAGGTGTTTTTTTTTAAACTCAGCATCCCCTCCCTCCCTTTGGTGAGATTTGGTGAGTTCTGATGGGACCCCCCTCCCTTCAGTGAGACTTGCCTCATAATATTTATATGTAATCTGCTTAATAATGAATAGTCTCTGCATTAAAAAGTTGACGTGAGATTTTTATTGAACCTCCCTCCCCCTTGGAAAGATTTGGTGAGATTTTTCCGAACCCCCTCCCCTCTTTTTTTGACTCGCGTAATTTTTGAATGTCCCTTAAGACTCAATATTTTGTAGATTTTGATTCACTAACTAGATATTGACCGCCCACAAAACTAAGCATATATTTTTGAAAATAATCCTCGTATTTCTTTTAAAATTTTATCACTGCAGACTCAACTACGAGTGCTTACTGCATGTTGCCTTTTAGTTGCATAGCAAAGGGAACGGCAATATATATGTGAAACATTTTCGTAAGCTTTTTTTAGAACAATATATTTTTGGAAATGCAACAACAATGTTGTTGTTGCCGCAATGATACTAAAAGCCAAACTGCTGGCATGAATAAGTAATTAAAAAATGTTTTTAAAGTTTCAAAAACACGACACACGTATTTCAGATTTTTTTTTTACACGTTGTTGGCTTTGTTGCATGTTTGGAAAGTCATTAAAACGTATTTCAATTTTTTTTCTTTCGATATTTTAACATTTAGTTGCATTGATTTTTAGCTGTGCCTCATTTAAAATGTCGAAACTTAAAGTGATGTAGCAACATATTTTGAGGATTAATTTATTAAGCTCTATAATACGTTGAGTGCTTCTATGTTAATTCGAAGTATAAGTGGCAACAGAACATAAAATTCTTAGTAACTCAGCAGCGGTTGCACGATTTTTTACTTCAACATTAAAACACTGAAGATCAATCGCAAAAGGGCCTTTGAGTACACATGGCTTAGTTATATGATCTTACAACATTACACTAGAAGAGTTATTGGGGTTGCAGTTTTGTCACGATTTTCAATGTCATTATCTGGAATTATATTGTCTTTGCAGTTAAAGCCCCTATTATATATATGTTTTTTTCGACTGTTGCATGTTGCAAGGAAACTTGCTGTTGATTATAAAATCTAATAATAATATGCTAACGATTCATCCCAAAAAATCTGACTAATGTCAGATGATAATACTTATCTCAAACGTCATGTGTACTACGATTAAAATATATACCTTTTTGTGGGGGAAAATTGCAATAAATTAAGTTCACATGTCAAATTTAAGCATGTAAGTACATTGTAATGAATATGTTTTAAAATTGTTGTTGCTGTAGTAGAAACAACAAAAAAAAAAACATAATGCAAAATTTAATGTAAATATTATTTTTTAATTTTACACGAATCAAATGCAATTAAATCAAAACCTTAGGCGTACATATGATGGAACTTAAAATAACAAAAAATACATCATTTGCATAAATTTCAAATTAAAAATGTGCAATATTTTTTACTTCATTTTACCTATCAGAAATATCAAACAAAATTAAAAAACATGAAAGAATAAAATCAAAGAGATTTAATTAGTTGCGACCACAGATAAAAAATTACACTTGCAAAAAAAAAAACACAAAATAATTATCCTGCCTACATCAATCGCACAAATTAAATTGCAACATTTTCGCTGATTTGCGCACACTGATAAATGCGTTGGCAACAGAACGCAAGGGAGTAGTGCGCACAGTGGCTCAAGCTTGACGAATATAGCAATTGTTTTTGTTTGTAGTTCAATTTGTTGTTGTTGTTTAGCCCTTTTGTTAGATTTCCATGCCCACCACTGATTTAGGAGAACGACGGGAATGGTTGCTTGACGTAGTGAAGCACTTTAAAAGTGTTAAAATGTTTATTTAAAAATTTTTTAATATTAAAATTCTATAAACATTTTACGGGAAAATTGAGAACAAATCTCAAATTACAGTGCGGGGGTTCTTGAGGCCCCTCAAATAACAAAGCTTAACTGCTCCAAAACTGTTAACATTTTTTCCCGGATAATATTTAATTTTGATCCACTGTCTAGTTACAGTAAATGATAGCAACCAGCAACTACTGCTATGGCAGCAATCAACGTGTAAACATAATTAGCAAAGGTACATACATACATACATACACATGTATGTGATAGTGTGAGTACATGCATATGCGCTTGCATGTGTATGTGTGCGTATATTTATGTTGCATACATTAAGGCGGTCAACAAATATTTTTCACTAAAATACTCTGAATGTTTTTGTTTTCAATGCTGCAGCTTTTATAGTTGCTGCTGCTGCTGCTGCCGTTGTTGTTGTTGTTGCACGATGTGGTTGCGAATAACATTTTCACAAGTGCATAAATTCCCAAAATGCAAATGCGCTCACAATCAATTTGTCTGTTTGTTATATGCATATATTTGTGCGTGTGTCTGTGTTAGCTAAAATGACAACAAAAATCTCTAAATTTTGTTATTTTTGCAACAACATGAAAAACACAAAAACAATCAATAGAAAAAAATCTCATTTCATTCAAAATGATTGAAAATGTTGATAAAAGCGCATTAAACGTAAATGTGGTTTGTTGCTCCTATTGTTCCCAAGCTGAAAATTTGTTTGCGTTTTGTATGTGTGCGCGCTTGATTATGCATGTGTATTTGTATTGTCTACTTTTGCCTTTGTGCATTCAAAACAAACAAATTGGGCTTATGAGATAAGGAAAAAGGAGATTGCCAATACTCCGCTACTTTGGAAAAATGCATGACTTGTGAATTTACTTTTTTGGAGACAAAATTGTTCGCATTTGATAAGTGCTTGATTACTTACACTAGGAAATTTTGTAAAAGAAATTCTTGTCAATTTTCTTTTGTGAACTTGTTCAACTTATCAACCCACCACAACAGACGTTAAATCAAAGCATAAAACAAAGAATAAAAATAAAAATAAAGCTAAGAATAAAAATCCTTGTCAAAATATATTATCGATCAAAAAGAAGGAAAGAAATTTTCTTAGTTCTTCTGTACTCGAACTTTTCGATTTACTCCTCTGGCGAGAAGAGTTTTCGAAAATAATTTCTATGTGTAAATGAGGAATTAGTCGATTTAAGAAAACGTGAGGAGAAAATCATTGGTAATTCTTAGCAAGATACATATTGATATCAGGCGTAAAATGTAATTTCTTTTATTAAGGCCAAATATTTCATTAATTTTTAATTGAAAAAAAGGGTAATGCTTTATACATGACCAATTCTTGAGAGGACTTCCAACGAAACTGAGAGTAGAATTTTTTGAGGAGATGATGATGATATTTCTTAAAAAATTTTTAAGTTCATAAGATATTATAGAAAACCATTTCAAATGAAATAAACACTTTTATTAGAAAACTAGCTAATCCCCACGACTTCGTATGCTTAGCCTGTTTTTAATTTAGTTATAATCGGAGTTATTTCGGTCACTTATGAACATAAAAGTACAGAGCAATAAAATTTAATGTGCCGTTTTCTTATTTGCATTCAAAAGGACGTTAACGCACCAGGTTATAATGAAATGGTGCATATTAGTACGAAATATAACCATTAGCACCAAGTTCCCTCTAAATTTATTTGATAAATTTTCGAACACAACTTTAATAATTTTTCAAATATTTTCTTCTTAAACTAACAGCTTTTATTTTCAGACATTTCAAAATTTTTAATAAACCATTTAATAAACCATCAATTCCCATTTAACGATTTGCTATGCTTAGCTGTTTGTTTCTATGTGTGAAATTAATTTTTTTAGCAACTTAAAAACTTAAATATTTTGATATTTAACAGGAATATCGTGACAATTTTAATTGGAGATTGAGATCAAGTGTCTAAGAAATAACCCTAAATAAATTTGATTGAAATTGATCAAGCAGTTTTTGCGTGATATGCGAACATCGAAAACAGCTATCATTTTATTTATATAGATTAAGCAATTAAAAAGTCTTACAATCAGCTTCATTACTTAATTATTTTCTAATAAATTTTCATTTTTCTTTTTTTTATTCATTTTAGGTAAGTGAACAACAACAAACTCAAACATGAAGCATTTTTAATAGAAGTAGTTACCTACCGTTTTTATATATTGGTATGTAAGCCTATATTACTTATAAATTTTGCAAAATTTTTTAGGAAATAAAGCATTGGCTGACTTAATAGAACTTATGTCTTAAAAAGTGGCCAAGGTCAAGGCAAATATTGCAAGGACAAACATTTTTTGACAAACCTTACTGCCCTCAGTAGCGAAAAAGGTGTATGTCAAAAAAATGCGTTTCGAGATAATTGCTCATGTCAATTTGTTGAAATACCTGTAAAATTGAGATGTAGAAAATTCTCTAAGGAGATTTTTTATATGTTTGAACTAACATACCGCCGCTTGGAGTAGTTCATTAGACGCATTATTTCTTAAGCTCTGATAGCTTCTGAGGGCAGCATAGTATTATAGACAAGACCAACACTAATCATTTAACGTAACGTAGCCAAGTTAAACTAAGCATGTACACACACCTTTTTGACTTAATAGAACGTTAAAAAAGTCTAAACAAAAGCAGTTACCCAAACTGTTACAGTGTTGTAACAGCTTATCTGTTAAAATCTAAAAAGTCTCGACTACGAATGTGGTTTCACTAATTTAACTACAACTTTCTTCTGTAAAGCTACTAACCGCAAGTACAAAATTCTTGCAATAAACTTGGCAACTCTAAGAGCCAAAAATACTTAGCACGTTAATACACGAAAAAAGGATTAAAAACATTTTGAATTTTTTAACATGCGAATTTTCACAACTGTTGCGAATAAAATAGCTAATTGCTGGAAAACACAAATACATGCGAGCGAGTGAATGTTTATTTTTTCAAAATATTCACACACGCATTCACAGCAACATCGTAACGTGCGCATTTGTTGGTTGCATCAAAAACTCACATCGAATGAACAAAATTAACTCAATAGGATTACTTAGCAAACACCAACAGAAACGCAAAAACACACACACACACGTGTATAACACATTCACATACATTCTCACATATTCAAATATCCACAAATCGCTGCTGCACGTTGCGTTATGCGATAAAGCACATACTGTTTTAACTCGTAAAGTCCTGTGCGGTGTCGCTACCGATAATGTCAACGTTATCACAGCGGCATGATGGTGTATTATTCGATACTTTTACTTCGATAGCTTGAAAAAAAAAAAAAACAAATTATTCTCTAGGCTTATAATAAAAATAGCTGAGTATGCTGAGTTTATAGTTTGAAGTGTGATAGGATTTTTTAAAAGTAGATAACACATTAAAAGATTTGCTTAGAAATTCGTATTCATTAAATTAAAAAAATTATGTAATACGAGTCGAATTTGAATTCAGACTGCCAAAATATTTCGAAATCAAATTTTGCTGATTTACTTCTTAAGCTTGTGGTATATAATTCAACAGAACAAAAAATCTTTGTTCTTGTTTCGACGGACGCCACCCAGTGTCTTGATTTAGAGTCTTTCGCGTTGCTCTTAGATCTTTTCCGTAACGATTTGGTGACATTTTTAAAATATATTTCCAAATTGCAGGTAAATCTTGAAATTTTTATTGGCCTGTCAGTTTCTATAATCCACTAGCATGCCTTCAAAAAAACCTGATGTATCGATACCTTACACTCGCTGCTAAACAGCAACTGTAAATCGTCATCAGCAATTGTTGGCGCGTGGATTAAGCTGAGTGCTATGGATTAAAAACCACTTCAGGAACTTTTGGCTGTTATTTGGTTTGAGGGTCGTTGGGCATTTGTTTTGTTGACTGATTAAATGAGTGATTGAGTGAATGTGGAATGGGGTATATGTGTGAAATCATCGTGTTGAAAAATCATATCACAAATCAAATTTCAGCTACAAATATTAAAAATGGGGTTTCCATTTAATTGAAAAATTTGTTGAAAAAATTACTAATTTATTCAAATTACCGGATATACTTTAAAATCTCTAATGTTGAATCAATGAGTGCACTTTGAATTTTTCATTTTCTTATTTAATTTTCACAAGCGTAAAACTTATGGATTTCTACTTAGCAACTGCACTTGAAATTAAAATAATGATATATCTTACTGCATACTTTTAGGTGCAACAAAACAGTGGGACCATTTTCGTTATGTTATTGTAATTAAATTTTTCATATTTTTTTTTTTTTTAGACTTATAAAATAATTTTTTTTTTTAAATTGTAATACTACCAGAATTTTGACAAATATGCTTTGAGACATTGTGCCTAGAGCATTTTAAGGTAATTTCTTAAAGGAATTTAATTTAAATTATTCTTTTTTCCGAAGCTGTATTGAAACATATTTTGTAATTATCACTTTTTTATTTACTGTGGTTCGGTTCTTCTTATATTTACAATGAAATGAGTTTACACTCCTATAGTCGAAATCACACCTACTTTCTAAGGCTGGCCAATTTTGGTCAAGAAAATTCTCATTTAGAATTTCACCATTTAGAGTGCCTGTAGTAAGTTTGATTAAAATTTGCTTTTATTGTAATTGCCAATCCTCTTAGGGCTTGTGTTTTGAAAAATTAGTTCGCAATGTTTGCTTGAGTCTAATAGTTACTAGAAGTTTCTAAAAAAAACTGAATATCTTGAAAATTTAATAATTTTGAATTATATTCTTTCTTAGATATCTCTCATGAGAGTTAAACTTTTTTTTTAATTTATATAAAAGATCAACATTTTTAAGTCCCTTGTTGAAGATAAGAAGCTTTTATTTGAATAAACTGTGTGTCGAACAAAAACTATTCTATAGAAGAGATGAAAAGGTATAATTTCAAAAAAGATATCACATGTCATAAACAGAAATTCACTTAAAATTTCCTCTAATTGCTAAAAAAGATAGCCCTCAAGATAGCGATTTTTGCACTTTTTTTTGTGTGAGTTTTTTATTAATATATTGGCTCCACTGTGTTGACGAAAATTTCCTTATAAAGACATTTATAGTCAATTTCACAAAAAAAAAAAGAAACAAAAAAAAATCACCACTTTTGTGTCTTCTTTTCTGTTATTGTTGACTTATTCGCCAGGTCTGCCTGAATCGAAAAAATCATAATATGTAGGTCTAAAAGTTTTGAAGAAATAATTTTATATCAATATTTGTTCAAAAATTTCTCTTCTTGATAAGATTTCGTTGCTGACTTAAATCTTATCTATTATGGTCTCTTGATCAAAAATCGAATGGTTTTTCTGTCTATAATTGGCACTATAAGTTCTAAAAAAAAACATAAACACAGAGGCTTAAAAATGTAAGAAATACGCCTCGATGTTCGTTTACTTACAGAAATAAGTGTATTGATGAGAATCTAGAAAAAAACCCACGATTTAAAATTTAATTGCTATCAAAAAAATAGGCGGGACCCACGGGATGAAACGAAAAAAAACGAAAACGCAAAACAGCCACATTGCAGAGAATAAATGTGACACAGAATTGGTGCAAAAATACAAACAAACACGCACACACACGCACGCACACATTCAAACGATTGGCATAATGGCGATAAATTTGTCATATCGCGCTTAATATCCTACCGGATGGGATAATCCAAATTTATGGTTATAGATTTTTGTAACACCAGAAACACACACATGCACACAGCCATAGCGTGCACACTTACGCAGGCCACAACGGCTGTGGGTGAAGAGCAAAAAAAAAATCTATTGCTTTAGCAGCAGGACACAGCACACACACAGGCAAAAACAAAAAAACAAAGAAGAATTCAAAACGGAAACAGTAAAAAACTCCTGCAAAACAGCAATAGCAACAAATGTTCACACTAAAATTGTTCGATTGCTTGAAGGACGAAGCCGATTGCGTCTGTATGGGTGAGAGCTGAACTGGGTGCTTCAAGTTTGGCTGGTTGGTTGGAATTGTAAAAGCACCATGTGCAAATTATGCTCTACAAAAGCAAGAAATATTTGCTGTGGGAATTTTCGTTATTGCTTTTACTTCTGTGTGTCACTGTTTGGGGGGAACACAATTTTTAGAGCTGCTTTTATATACAGTGGAACTATGTTGGAAATTATTGTTTTCATAAATAACGCGTTATTTACTCCACCTTCTCTTCCGTACCAGTCTTTGGATAATGCTAAAGGAATGTCCAGTATAATGTGTCGAAATATCAAAAAATTACAAAAAACACAGATAAATTCATCAAAAAAAAGGGACTAAAGCTAAACTAGTTTCATTCATTGCTAAATAGAATCATCAGTGACCTTTAAGCCGATTAGTTAGAATTTTTAACCCCGAATGAAAGGAATGATCCCTCAGAAAAAGTTACTAAACATTTCTAGAAATCCTCTAAAATAAATAAGCGCTTCGGGTATCGAATGAAGTTTAAGTTTGTGAACATTTTTTTGGGACTTATGAAATGTTTTGATATATAAATAAAGCAGCTAGTTTTTAGAAGATCAAAAGTGTGTATTTTAGGGTTAGTATAATAAATAAATTAATCATTAGTCATATGCGACAAAGGATCATAATGATATTAAGATCTTAGTTTTTTTTTTGTTGTGGAGCATTTTATAGACAAAACAAAAACGTTTGAGAGAAAGAGATCTTCAGTATCAATGTACTGATTTTGATTGTATATTTTTGCTGAATGCAGAATCGCATATAAACGGCAGACGTTGTCGTTAAAGCTACTCGTATTTTAATTTTTAAATAGCTACATATTGTTAGCTTTTGCCCGGCATGTACTGCCAAATAAAACCTAAATCTTTCTCTTTGTTCCACTGTAATTTGAACAATAAAATTATTTCAATATCCATTTTACGCTGGTCACCAATGGTCACAATCAAACAAGTTTGCACAAAACCTTAACTGGTTTAGGGAGGACATTTATATGACTTTACGAAATATAAAAGAAAAAAATAAAAATAAAAAGTTGATAAAAAGTTTTCAATATCTATAAAATACAAAAAAATAAATCCATTACAGAAAATACGAGAAAGCCATAAAAATTCAGATTCAGTTTTTTTTTTTTTATCCAATGACTTCGTAAAAAAAACAAGCTGGATACTAAAGAAACGAAAACTTTGGAAAATTTTTTTACGATGAAAAATTTAAAAAAAAACAAATGCAACACTCAGTAAAAACAAACTTTTTTTTTGTAGTACGCAAAATACGAACACAGCTGGCGCCAATTTGGTAGCAGCAGCACCTTAATTGCGCGCGGTTTACACACGTTGCTGATTGGTCTTTTTTGGTTTCCACAAACATACGCACACTGACAGCTAAAGTGAGTGTGTGGGTGGTCGCTTGCGCCCGACAGCAACGAAAAAACAACACAATTACGCTTACTTTGCATTTTTTTTTTTTTGTGTGTATTTGCCCACTTCTGATGACAATTTGGCACTCATCAGGTGTTTTTGATGAGATTTGTGCGTTCGACGTTCGCAAATGCGAAATGTCATAATGACAACTACGAACATTTCCGATGAAAAACACTCGTGGGAACTGGTACACCACTGTGAGTTTTTATGATACTAGAGATTTTGTATCGTGCGAAAAGTATCGATGTTATATTTGAACCTTTGACTATTAATTCATGTACACTAGGGGATATGAAAATCGAAAGCTTTCAATCGAAAGATAATCATAAGTAGATGGTATTGCTTTCGGGAATAAAAATTGTTATATATCACTGACAGCCATGGGTTTTCGTTTTTAAAATATCAAGAAAAATTGTATCTCCGGCATATCATCTATTTCGACCTCTCGAGATCATGGTACACAACTAATGATTTCGGTTTGTGCGTAGATATTGATTACATACAAAAAAAATTATATTTTTTGTTCTGCGTTTCCTTTGACATCTGTTGACTTTCAAAATCCATTTGTGTTATCATATGCTTCACTATTTATTTTTTTTTAAAGCGTGATCAAAACATCCTTTTAGGGAGGCAAGGAACACCTAAACTAAATATATCCAAAATCTATTTTCTACCCTTTCCCATCGACTGATGCAATAAATTTCTTTCCAAAAATCAGACCAATACCTCTGCTTAATGATGTTCACAATCTTCTTTCGACCTTTTCTCATCGTTTTGTGAAATAAAACTTTTGCTGACTAAAGCACCTTCTGAAGGGCTTGAGACCCCTGCTGATGTCAAAATTACATTACTGATGCTTTCTCATAATTAAGTGCAATAAAAATTTTATTTAAGATGGGGCCTTAGAGCTACCAAGAACTGTCTTGCTGATAATATCGTAGAGGGGTCAAGACTTCTATCGATTGGTGCAATAAACTTTTTCGGGGTAAGACCCCAAAAAGATTCGAGACAACTGAATTTGACAATGACAGATTTTTTCTCATCAATTCGTATAATGAATTTCTTTTCTAAGCACCCTCAAAAAGAGGCAAGATAGGTGATTTTTCGTTTTCGACCTTTCATCATCACTTAATGAATTATTTTTTACAAAAATCGTCCCAAAATCACTCCTGACTCACATTTTACAAAATTTTCGAATATAAAAGGATTTAAGGAGTATCGATCCAAAACATTAAAAGAAAAATTTGACATCCAAAAATTTTACCATCTTCATGCATGTGCTTCAGATTTTTTTTTTCGTTTTTTGCCATCTTCACAAGATGGCGCTCTCTGCAGATTTTTAAATTTATGACAAACGCTATATAAAAAAACAAATACCGGGTTGGCAAGGGACTCAAACTCAAAAGGATGGAAATGGGAGTATGGCGCAATAAGAAATGACAATCGCCAGACATAAAAGAATGCGTAATAGGCGCGTTAAACAATTATTGCCAAATGGCAGCGCCATCTGTTCAAACATTTGAAGCTGCTGCAGCTGCAGCGTTCTTGAGGCTTTCGACTGGTTGGCCGACAAAATAACAAACACACACATACAGAGGCCGTCGCCGCCAGCTGCAATTTATGTGAATAAATGACAAAAGTACCGTTATTTATGACCAACGACATCCAGTCGTCGCAATTTCGCGCAATTTGGCAGTGTTGCAGAGCGATTGGCTGCTGCTGCTGCTGCTGTGGTCGGTCACAATTTATTTTCCCACATTTAATGGCCACTGTTACTGCTGCTGTTGCTGCTTCTGCTGATTTGGCCTACAGTTGGCGGCTCACAGCTTTGTTATGAAGGTTGAGGTGTTGTAGTATGCAATGAGTGAGGTTAAGGCATTGTTGTGGCAATCGTTCATTTTCTTTTTTTTATTGCAAATCGATTTGAAAAAATATTATAAAGCAATTTGCTTGATGATCCAAATCTATCGCCAGCAGTTGGTGTGGGAGAGTAAGGCGAAAAGTTTTTTTCTGAAATGGTACGCATCATCATGCTGATTTTAGCGACATGTGTCATTTTATGGAATACTTGATAAATTCTGGAGCAGTTTGTTTCAAAACTGCTGACCCAATTCATGAGTGTCGAATTTTTATTGCATTTTGTATGGTAATATTTTGAAATGAGATTTATTGAAATTACCCTGCATAGTGGCGTTTGGAGGAAATAAATTCTTACCGCGAAATATTTAAATGATGATGATGAATCGAAAATTAAAAATATAATCTTATTGGTAATGTATCGATACTCAAATATCGATAAAAAAACATTTGAATTTATCAATTTAGTTTCGATATATTCGTGTTTCGATTTACTAAAATATAATATTGTGACGAATATGCTCAGATGCTACGCAACAAAATTCGCTTTTACCCGTAATAAGATACCAAAAAATAGAAAATTTTGTGTTGTCATTTCTTGTTGCATATTTATAGGCATAACTGAATTCAGTTTTGCAACATAGCATATTCACACACTCATCTATCGCATTGTTTACTGCTTTGAGTTTGTCTATATTACCTGGATATTTCCTCGTTGACCTTTGAAGTGATGCAGTTCCTAACGGATAACACATTGGTCACACCTGCGGATCCGGTCAGCTTTGCCATTATGCAGAGTATACGAGTACTTTAAGATTTAGCTTTCCCCTGATATTTCTTGTGTTGGGGCTTATCCTGCTCATATCTGGTCCATGTTTTTTCAAGCTAAACATTAAAATTGCAAACATCGATTACTTCTGCCCTTCGTTCCCGAGTACTGACTGTATTGAACCTTAAGTCAGCAATGCGGCATTATATTTTCCTTTTCATAACCTTTAACTTTTTACAAACAAAAATCTAAATTTTTTTCTAAACTCAATTTTGAGGCGTCAATTGCCATCATTGAACTTTACATGCTAATCTATGTGTAAGTAAAATAACAAAAATCGGTCCGTTCATTGGGGGTTGTTGCTGTAATTGCAAACTCATAATATCACAGTGCCACAAGTAATTAATTTAAAATTTTTTTTTTTTTTAAATATACATTTACTTGTTGTTCTTTCTTGTCAAACTGTTTTTGTTGTTCTTCATAGTACCAACCAAGGCTGATGTATTTATTTTTCGCTTTTTAAACAATAGAATTCGATTTATTTTCGTGTGTGTTGCTGCTGCTGTTGTTCCTGTTTTGTTGCTAGCAACAAACTCTGTTGTTGACAACATTTAATAATACAAAATATATATCGTGCATATATTTTGTTTGTTTGAGCCCAATAGAGTGCAAGAAATTCAGAGAAGAAAATTGGGAAAAGTCATTGAAAAAATAATCAACCAACTCAGGTCGAATTCCTGTGCCAACAACGTAAAGTTTATTTTTTTTTTGTGGGTATTTTCAATATACACATGTACTATATATTTCGCAGCAGCATATATCTGTATGTATGTGGGTGCTAAAACGTTCCAAAGTGTAAAACAATGTACGATGCAAAGAACCGCTTGCATTTGACAGTTTTGTAATTAACTACAGAATTCGTTCGTTTGTTTTGGTGCGCTATACCGCCAACAGAAGGCGCCACAGCAACAGCAGCAGCTATTGCCGTAACCGAAAATAAACGAACTAACAAGCCAACGAATGAGTGAACTCCTGCAGGTCTGCAGGGTTGCCAGATTTCTTAAAGCTTTTATAAAGTTTTTAGCATTTTCAATAAGCGACTATATTAGCATATTTCCCCCTCAAAAAAAAAAAGCATTTTGGAAAAATTGTGAACTTGACTATTTTTCTCATTACAATATGTTTTTCCTCAAATAAATCCTTTCTTTATTTCAAGGACGCAACATTTACTTATACCTTAAAATGATCTTACTTAGTTTAAGGTACACTTGACACGTAAAAGAACTAAGGAAATCTTCCTCAAACAGAGACAATTTTGCTAACGAAGAATTTTTAGTTTTATCATTCAAATCCAAATCGTCAGAGAAACTCCAGTTTCTTGACTCTCAACATACAAAAACTATTCATTGGATAAAATCTACAAAACATGTGGAAAAGTCTATAAACGGCACTGAAGTCTGTTGCTCATATTTGTGCTTTGCATCAACCGGTAGCAGCAGTACTTAGTTTAACCCACCACATTCGACTCCACTTTCTATTTCACCTTGTTTCAAATCCATAGCTGACGCCCACTCTTGCTATTTCTCGTTAAATGCGGGATTTCCTATTAGTAATTCCGTTTGGCTTTGAATGGTCGCTGTTAAGTTGCGTCCTCATATTCATCCCTCTTCCAATCGTTCTACATCTAATCACGTGTCACACACTTGCTTGCATTTGGCACATTTAATAGATATACACACCCAGTGAACATTTTTAAGCGTGCGACAAGTGAAAGTTTCGATCTATATGTTACCGGCCAAACTAGTATTAAGGCCAAACTAGTTAGCGTAAGCCTAAAGATGTGCAATGAAATTTTAATGCAAAAGCACTGTGGTTAGTGAAGACTACGACAGTAGCGAAGTAAGAAAACAAAATTTGTCAATTTCATTATACACTTGGCAAGTTGTGCAACACTGACTTCGCTATTCACAGTGCTTTTGCATTAAAATTAAATTGCATACTTTTAGGCCTTCAAATTAAATAGTTTTGCCTAGGATAAACTAGTTTGTCCTAAAAACTAGTTTGACCGTTGACATATATACTCTGTTGCGAAGTTTGGGAGTGACTGTAATGTTTTAAGCGATTGTTGTTGAAATTCAAATAAAAATATGTTATTTTACAGAGTTAATATGAAATTATAATGCATTAAAATTAGTAAAATGCCTAAAATTATGCAATTAAAAACAAGAGATTCCACTTTATTCTGTTCTGGAAGAGTTAAAAGATTCAATAATCTACCAAATGTTTGCTGGGCATGCAAAAGTTTGTACCAGCATATATGTATGTGAGTGCAACTGTAAGTTTCTACTTACATGTGTGTGTGGGAGAAGTGTAGTACTTTTTTCTTTTTTTCCCCCTATACGTGTATTTCTTTATTTTACTTGTTTCTGTTCGAGGGCATAGAACTTATTTTCTTTTTTTCTTTTCTATTTTCGTTTATATCATTTGGTGCAAAATATTTTCCCTTTGTTATTCATTGTTGGCAGCAACAGAAGCAGCAGTAGCTAGGAAAAAAAGGTTCATTTCTGGCAGCATCTGACAGGTGTTTACAAAGGTGCGTTTTTCTGACAGCTCATTTTATTGAACACTTGTTACGACAACGAGTGGAGAATGTCAAACTGCGGTGGCCATATTGTTGGGTTTTATTTGTTGTTGACAGGATGTTGATTGAAAAGTAGAAAACATTGTGCGGATAAAGTATAAATTGTATGTGAATCTTTTTTTTTACATTAAACGTTTTATTGAAAACATTTCTAAAGCTTTATACCATAGAACGTAGTATTGGAAAATTATTTTAAAATAATGGGTATGTTTTAAAAAAAAAATAAATTTCAATTCAAAAATTATATGATTGTCACTAAAATTTTTCCCACAAATAGTAAAATAAAATAGGTTAATTTATAAAAAGTCGTATTGCTCATAAGTTTTATAAAAAAATTTCACTAAAATGTTGTCCATTTTTTTTGCAGTGTTGCCGCTAACAATTGAAAATCTAATTAAATAGCCATTAAATCGCTAATTGTTGCCGTTTTGATGTTGCTGTTCATGCTGCTGTTGCTATTGTAAATGTTGTTGTTTTTATTGTTGCAGTTGATCCCTTTTTTTTCTTTGTTAGACAGAACCACAACAGCAACTTGAAAAACAAAGCAACATGTCATATAAAAACAGGAACACAGCTAATTTGCATAAAATGTCAGCTAATGCAAATTAATAAATTTTATAGCGCATTTTATTCCCTTATATCTCCCATAAGTCAATGCAACGCCCTTCTCAAAAACGACCTTATGCCATTCCATGAATGTAAACAACAAACGAATAATGTTGTAGAAGTATTCAGTTTATTCTATATTTTGAACGGGTATTCGATACTCGCTAAATCAAAAGAGCGCAGAAGCTTCAGTTTCTTTTGTGAGTTATGTTTCTAACATACATATAACATTTATGCCAATCTCTGCAGTAACAAAACTCTTTGTCTTAGTCTTTACCATTACTCCTGGAAATATTTTCCATTTTCCTTTTTGCTGAAATAGCTGACTAGCAAAGCATCATTCAGACGTACCATTCCAATAGTTCTAAGTAACACAAAGGTGTTCCAAGAGAAGCTATAAAACTTTAGTTAAGTATGCTATTCGGCAAAGGTAGGATGAGTATAAATATTCAACCATAGGATTTACTTTGAAATGCGATAAACTAAAGAAAAATAGCTATAAGCGGATGTCCATAAATTACGTGAGTCAAAATAGGGGGAAGGGGATCGGAAAAATCTCACCAAGGGGGAGGAGGAGTCATTAAAAACCTATTAGTGCAGAGGCTATACGTTATTTTAGCAGATTAGATTCAAAAATTATAAGGTAAGTCTCACGGAAGGGAGAGAGGGGTCCCGTCCCGTCAGAACTCACCAAGGGGGGGATTCGAATTTTCAAAAAAAAACACTTCACGTAATTAATGAACGGCCCCTAAGACATTGGCACGTGTGCTTACCCACATGGGTACACCTCTCATAGAAGAGGACACTTCATATTATCATACTTGAATGGTTTCCACATACATAAATAAAGCGAAACTCTAGACAGGAACACAACGAGTACGACAAATCCGAAAGAATTTGAAATATGTGCTTTACATGTCCAATTGTAGCTAATTGCAACATCCGTAAAGATTGCAACAAGTTCGGCAGTCTGCGCTTTAAAGAATAAAAGAGTGTAGCTACTACAGCTATTAGCCTTCTTAGCTATTAAGCTTTAAGTCAAATAAAAAACTCATTAAAAATAAATGGTGAAAATGAAAAATTATGCTTGATATATTTTTGATAAGATTTTTGCTTGGTATAAAAGTTTCAAACAAAATAGCTAGAAGGCTATGATAGCTGTAGTAGCTAAACTAAGCCTAACTACATAAATGTACACAAAGACGTCCATTGTAGCAAAAGTGCTAGTTGGGTAGATGCACGCAAAATTTTTGATAACAAATTGAAAATTCCAGCAGAAGTAAATAATGCTCAAAATCTGAAATCCCCTTCTGCTGAAGGCTTTTTGATAAATTTTTTGCCCTAGGCTAATTTTTAAATATATTTTTGGTGAAATTCTCTCATCATTTTTCGACTATACCTATAATTGGGTTATTTTGCCAAATTTATTAAGCCCATTTTTTCACGTTTATTCAAGCTCAATCTTTTTATAAAAAGTTTTTTTTTTTTTCTGAGTTTTGAGCAATTTGCTCGAATTAGAAATAATTTTTTTAGTTTTTTTTCTGTCGTTGAAGACTTTTGCAATCATAATTAAAAAAAAAAATTACGAAAATGTTAACTTGGTTTTTTGGAGCCATTTCCACTCCATCTTGCTTGGCGTGCCCATTGCTGCTTTACTGCTCTTGATCAAGTTTACAACAATACTTCCAGAATAAAAAATTGCTGCCAGGACTTATTAATTTGCAGAAATTATAAGCAAGAAATGAGAAGCTATTTATTGAACCCAAAATCCGTTGAATTTCAACATCGCTATGGATAAATCCTTTTAATGCTGGCAAAATCATATGTGTGCTGTGATGTGTTGCTCTGTTTATTTTTTTCGCGCTATCAAAGCGTTGCAGTAAAATTGTGGCACAAAATTGAAAACATTTAATAAAAATAAACAAATTTTACAAAATCTGCTGGCTAAAACAAATAATTACCCTCTACTAGCGTATTGCAGCTTAGCATGTGTGAGGTCTGACAAAGGATTGAGATTCTAAACAACGCCAATAAAAAATAACAAACAAAACTTAACATTAAATTGTCCATTAGCCAAATCAATTGCTGTTGCTGTTGCACGTCCAGTACTTTTTTTGTACACTGGTTGCATTTGTTTTGAAATTTTATTTTAAAAATGTAGAGAGTGGGCGCAGCAGCTGTGAAAAATCGGCGTCAGGGTTTATTTTTTGAACAGAATGTGCTATATGTAATTGTAGGCATTGTAATATTTGAAATATCTAAAAAAGACCATGGTATGTGGTTTTTTTGTTCACAGTATTTTTTGAACAAAAGCATTGTTTTGTTATTATTTTCCATCATTCTTCTGCTCTATGTAAATAAAATGATGGCTGTCTTCGATGTTCGCATATCACGCAAAAACTGCTTGATCAATTTCAATTAAATTTATTTAGGGTTATTTCTTAGACGCTTGGTCTCAATATCCAATTAAAATTGTCACGATATTCTGTTAAATATCAAAATATTTATGTTTTAAAATTGCTAAAAAAATTAATTTCACCCATAGAAACAAGCATGTAAGCATAACAAATCGTTGATTTAGTGTGTGTTCCAAAATAAAATTCTCATTTTTTTTGTCCAACTAAACATTAAAACGTTAAAAATTATGACAAAAAAACGAAAAAAATTATTGGCGACGAATTATGACATTTTCGTGACCCAAACGAAACACAATGAACAATATCCTAACAAAATCTTTGACCACCTGCTGCTGATGAAACTACGAAGGCACAAAACGAAAATTCTCAACAACGTGGTGTGCAAAGTGTTGGCGATAAAAATTCAAAATACAACGCGACATGATGTTGCAGATGAGCAAAAGGAGCACACAAAAAAATGCTACTTGCAAAAATAACAATAAACAGCAACAACAACAACAACATGAAAAAAAATACCAACAATGAAAACTATAACAACAACAGCTGAGTTGATGCCGCCAGCACCCACTACGACAACTATGAGAGGAGCGAACTATCGGTAACACCACCAACAAAACAACATTTCATTCATCCATTTCGCACCGATGGCTTGCGGGCACTTTGGAGCGATTTAATCTCATTGGAAAGCGCCCAACAGCTGCGCCTGTAAAGCTTTCGAATTATTGGAAAATTTAATTTTTCCCATGCGTGTTTTGCGAAAAACAGACTGAGGCAACAACACAACACAACACAGCACAGCACAGCACAAAAAGAACGCAAAGCAACTGTGGCAGCACGAGACGTAATTGCAGAAGACGAAGAAACGTAAACAAAAAAGTGAAATCTGAAAAAAAAAATACAAGAAAGTACACATAGTTAAGAATTTTAATGGTGCAACTGACACCGCAACGAAGACATTACCATGTAGGAATTTTACATACGGTGACCTAAGCACTCTTAGTCAAAATTAGGAAGAAGAATGAATGCTCGAAGAATGACTCATGTAAACTTTAGTAAAAACCCATAAAAAAGGGAACTTATCACTCTGCTAAAACTGCAGCGGCATTATGATTCCATCAATTCCGTCCAACTTCTTGACAAAAATCATCCTCACCAGATTCAACGAAAAAATAACCTTTATCGAGCATCGGAACAGATGCATTGATTTAACAGAATTACATTGTTTTATTGATTTTCACTCAAATCAAATGGTCAAAGTGTAAATTGATAGGGCCAACGTTGCAGTAATCACCAAACGAAGTCTGCCAGCAAACATTGGAGTGGAGCTGTCAGGATAACAGAAATGTGACCATCCTAAATCATCCTGGAAGTTTTCGCTATAGCAATAAAATACGTGAATCGGGGAAATGTTGGAGAAGATTAAAATCACTCGCTATTGATCGTGCACGTTGGAAAAGTTTTGTTGAGGCCCTCAGTGAAGAGATAAAGTACACAAAAGATATAATATCATAAAGAGCAATTTTCCTACTGGGTATTACACTCAGCTTTCCGTTTCCGGTATGCAGACGAACACACACAACCATACACTTGCAAGGAAAGACGCTGCAATGGCGCCACTTTCTTTTGCATTGCTTGTGTGTGTGCTTGCGCCAATGTTGCCAATGCATGCGTTATGGTTGCAACACCATCGTTGAACTAGTTAGTCATTGTTGTTGCTGTTGTTGTTGTTATGTTGTGTGTTTTTCGTATTTCCTTCTTACACCACATTTTTTCGCTATTTTTCCTTATTTTTGCCGCCTTTCCGCTTACCCCCAAGTTGTTGCTTGGGAATTTGCTCAGCTGCCGTGTTTGTCGGAAATGGCGTTTATGTTGCTTTGTTAACAATTTGCTGCTGCTGTCTTTGTTGTTGTTGTTGTTGACGCCACAGCCATTGCTATCGCATTTGCCACCAATGTTGCCAATGAATAAAACTTAATCTTAGGGATTTTTAACACTTTCAATATTTCTTTGCTGTTGTTGCTGCGCTTTTATGGATGGGAAAATGACGCGATGCATTGGTTCCATTATCGGTAAAGAAAAAAAAATGTTAAGCTGCAGCAACGAAAATAATGCACCAACTTCACATTAAAAATCTGCTGAAAGTTTGAACGTTGCAGCGGGGGAAAATGAAGCAGTAAATGTGTTGCATTTATTGCGCTTTGACAGGCGATTTTAAATGTTTTTTTCGCTACACTTTTTTGCATGCGGATAATGGCGCGCATCAATAAAAGTTGGAAAAATGTTTACAGTAACAGAGTACGTGCATAAATTTAGTCTGGTTTTCAGGCTCATTATTTAGAATATCTCAACGGAGAAGTATGGAGTGATGCTAATGGATTTTTGAAATTCAAATTTATTATATTTTTACATGTGATTCATTTTAGTAAAAACTTTTTTCATTGTAACGAAATTTTTAAAAAAATTGCCGTCAGCTTAATGTTTGTTATAGCTGTGTAAAACTTGGTCACAACAGATATATAACCAAAATCGGTCGAATTTTTTGACTTGGTATTTTAAAAATCGAAACAAAAATTTTCTTAGTTTTTTAGCAGTTTTTTTCTTTATATTACAAAATATCTTAATAGTCTTCTAATAAATTTTTTACTAGTATTTACGTAACAAAAAATATATCTACTATATGTATATTTATAAAAAAACAATAAAAAACTAAAGTTTTTCTTAAATTCAACAAAAATTAAAATTATAAACAATTTTTGTTGTCACTCTTAGAAACTATAAAAATGTTTTTGCTAAGCAACCCCATATCCAGCTTCGAACTCAAATTCTACAAGCCTGCCTTCCCAGCTAAAATATCTTCGTGCTGTTGCTGCGTCAAAGGCCTATAAATACCATCTTTATTTAGATAAAATATCGGATCCTTTAATTTGCTTATGTCAAAACCCTCTAAGACCAGATCACGTTTCTTCATTTTGAATGTGGCAGTTTGTGGTATTTCGTCCATAATACGTATAAAGAGTGGCTGCGCATATGCTGGCAAACTACCACGTACGCCAGCCGAAAGATGCGCCAGATCCACTTGTCGTTCGGGATCGACAATGGCAGCCATGCCAGCTTTGCCTTCAACATGTGGTATCTGGAAAGAGAAAAAACATTTATAGAATTTATATAAATCAATATATTATTCACACTCACATCTACACCATAGACAACACAATCCTGCAGCCCAATCACATTTGTTATGATCGCCTCCACCTCTTGTGTGGATACATTTTCACCACGCCAACGGAATGTATCACCAGTACGATCTTTGAAATAGAAGAATCCCAAAATATCGCCTACGAGCATATCCCCCGAATTGAAAAATAGATCGTTTTTCTTAAAGACATTACGTAAAAGTTTCTTCTCCGAAGCCTCTTTGTCTGCATAGCCATTGAAGGCAGTGACTGCACGTCTTGGATCAACTTGTCCGATTAGCAGTCCAGTTTCGCCAGCCGTGCAACGTGTGCAAAAGCCGTCAGCGTTGCGCATAGGTTCTCCCGTTTCTTCATCGCATTTAATTATCTGTACGGGAAAAAAACGTCGTCCTGCGATGGGTACGAAACCAATAGCACCCACTTGATTGGTGACGTTTGCTGTGAGTAAAAGAAAACAGAGTTATTAACCCCTTGGCAACGTAAATTATTTAGTGGGGGAGAAAAAATTATTTATTTTATCACCAATATGTGGTCTATTTTAATCAGTGGTGGGCATGAAAATCTAACAAAAGGGCGAAAGAACAACATCAAGCAACAACAAACGAAATTTTAGAGTTTTTTTGCTGTCATTTCCAAATTCCCCAACAGCACAAAAAATAACCCCGAATTGCACTACAAACAAAAACAATTGATACATTCGTCAAGACACAATGCGGCACCGTCGCTTATGACTTTTTGTGTTGTTTTTGTTTTCATTTGAACTCAAGTCAACGCTGTGCCTCGATAGCCTAGAATTCAACGAATTTTTTTTCGCTTGGTTGTGAGACGAATAACGGATCGGGTAATGAGGGCGGATAAGTTTCCACCACTGATTTAAATCCATTGCAAATGTTTGCAGACACGTCGTAGACAAGGAAGCACATAAGTTTTTATTATAACTATCTAATCAAGTGCATTTTGAAGTACAAGAGTATGTAAGTTAAGATAAGGCCACTTATTTTACAAAAAAATATTTCAATTCACTTAAAACACTTTACGACGTTTATTAGCGCACATAAAAACATCGTCTGGCAGCGTAACTTCTTTTAAATCCGAAGCCATCAAAATTTCTGGTATATTCTTGATATTTACCGATATCTTCATCTGTTAATTCGGATTATTCAAACACATTACTTTAGCCCCTTTGGACCTTATTGTATTCATTCAAGTCGTTTGTTTTTTATTCGTTTGTGCGGATGTACTATTTTTGTAGATAGTTTTTTGCTACATATTCGACCGCTTCTTTTTTTTCGCTGTTGCAGCGCAGTTGAACTATTTTTTATTTGTTTGCTAGCTACAAACTTTTGAGTAGCTTCGATGATTTTGCTTTTTAATGCGAATTGATTTTAATTGATTTGATTTAAAAGGGACACTTTCACTTAAACAACTTGTTTAAATTGCGTAAAGCAGTCTCGAAGTGGCTCAGATGTTTTGCAAAATTTTGAAGTCTTATGACGTTTCTGCTGCTTTTCTTGTATGAAAAGTGTTGGGTTTACTTTTTTCAGTTCCACTGCAGCGTTTGGTTTTATTTATTTGAACAGCTCTCAGCATAATGTTTGAAGATTCTTTGTTTGATAAGAAATGCCACGCCCACTTTACTTTCTGTGTGTTTTTATACCAAATGCATTGAAATTTATTGAGAGCTCTCCCTCAAGATAGCTTGAATAAATCTATGAATAAAGCGTTTTATTGGCTTGAAATATTCACCAAAAAATTTGTTAAAAATGGAAAAGAAAGGAAACCCGGATTAAAAGTCTTTAAATACTATATTTTTAGGGATTGAACACACTAAATAATATACTTCCTTTAACTTACTGCCTAAAAATTTATTCACACTTACCCAAGTTTGAGTTACCCTCAGTGGACCCATAGAGCTCTCCAATATGTGGGATGTTAAAACGTGACACAAACTGTGACCAGATCTGTGGACGTAAACCATTGCCATACATCATGCGTAAATTGTGTTGGGTATCTGCTGGATTTTGTGGTGTGGTAAGCAAATAGCGACATAGCTCCCCAATATATTGAGCGACAGTGCAATTGTATTTAATGCAATCTTTCCAAAAATTGGAGGCTGAAAACTTTTTGCGCAACACAACCGTGCAGCCATATAGTAATGTATTGCCCACGCCCACAATTCCGCCAGCGGTATGGTAAAGAGGCAATGGATTGTAGATGACGTCATCTGGCTTAAGACTTAGCATCATATGCGTACCGCTACTCATGAAAAGATATCTAAAAAAAAATCAAAGCATAAATTTCCGTTCACTGCAAAAAAAAAAAAAATATTCACCTCAAATTTGTTATCACAGCCGCCTTTGGCATGCCCGTAGTACCCGATGTGTAAACGTATAGCAATTTGTCTTTGGGCTGACCAGCGCTTATATCTGCACTAAGATCTACCTCTTTTTGGTTTTCCAATGCCTGGCTTAGGTCAACAGCACCTATGTTGGCAAAAAAAAATTGTTGATTTAATTGCGTCAACAAACCCACCACATTGCCATTAATTCACCTCTCACCTGCCAAAAGCTTGAAGTTAACATCGTCACGTTGCTTATCGTCGCTAAATTGATAAAGTGGCAGTTGCTTCATCATTTCATCGGGTAACACATCCTGCAGCACTGCTATCAATTCTGTACCCACTATAATCGCTTTGGCATTGGCCACCTTAATGGAGTGCAGCAACGTTTCGCGGCGTAGATGTGAGTTTATGAGCGCAGTAACCACACCGATCTTTGAAAGACCTAACCACATGCAGGGATATTCGGGACGTGTCTCCATGAGTAGTGCTACGCAATCGCCTCTGCGTAGACCTTGCGCCTTAAAGTAGGCACCAATTTTGTTCGTATAATCTTCTAAATATTGAAATGAGAGCGTACGTTCATCCATGATGAAGGCTGGCTTGCTTGGATGCTTTTTTATGCGTTCTTGAAAAATACGCGCTATCGTCCAGCGCTTCCACTCGAAATACATAATGAATATATTAAGATGTACAAAGCGTTTGACGGCGCTAAAAACAAAGAAAACTTTGAGCTTAAAATTTTGAGCTCCATTTTAGTTTACTTACACTATATCTCGTCGCAGCGTCTTTACAATTGCATATACATGTGTTGGATTCCTTAACATTAAAAATAATAGTGCAACTAAGGCTAGACAGGATTTAGTATTATTTCGCACCAGCACAAGAGTGACCACTCCAAAAATCCATGTCAACAGTCTGGTGCATGTTTTTTGCTTAAAGTTCAATGAGAGTTGGAGCTGCATCGCAAGGAATTTTTATGTCAAGGCTTCAGTTGAATTCAGTGTGGCAGTATCTGGAAATATGTAATGGTATTAGTTTTAAAAATAGTTCGCGTTGCCAATATACATATATCAATAAAAATATCTCTTTAAAAATATCTCTTTAGCACAAGATCGCCTATTAAATAGAAAAACTTAGGAATAAAGGACGCGCCAAATTGTCGTGATAAAGCTTAGTGCGTTTGGCATTAGATTCAACTAAAAAGGATATTCGGGGAGATTTTGAAAAGTTTTACTACTCATCAGCAGCCTTTAGTTAGAGAACATAGAAATACTACTCTGAGAATTGCACAGGCTTCTTTCTTTGGTGCTTGACTATTTTTCAAAACAAAAGTTAAATGCTTTTATATTTATACTTATATATCTTTATTATTATAATCGCCTTAAATTGTTTTTTATTCATAATAATAATTCCATTAAATGATAAAAAGTTGTTAATTTGCAAATTAAATGGAACGCGAACTTGCAGCCAATAATTAAAGGCGATTAAGCGTCAAGAAAACTAATTTGATTCAATTAAAGTAATTTGTGATACAAATTACACGGTTCGACAAAATCAAACTTTTGGTTGCACCCATGGGAATTTCAAACATATTCTGAAAATAACCGCTAAATATACGTGTCCCGTCATTTTTGTCCAGTACGTCAGGTTTTTTTACATCGATTTTTGAAGTTTTTTATCATTAAAATTTTTTATGATCTAACGCTTTTAAATAATGAAAAAATTTAGCTCTCGGCTCGCAAGCTAAAGTTGAGACCTTAACTTAGGCTCGCGAGACTTCCTTAGCCAAAGCAGAGCTCTTGGCTCCCGCTTAGAGCCGATCGCTCTTTTGGCTCACGTTTATGACCCATTTCAAGGAAAAAGATTTTTTACACTAGTTGATGGGGAAAGTTCAAAAATGGATTTTGATTTTGGGGTGTCTACGGATCTTAGAAAGGATCAATTTTGACTAATTTTTGTGGAAAAATTTTCCTCCACCAATTGATGAAAATGGATTTTAAACATCATTTGGTATGTCTCCGGATCCCGGACCATTTTTGACCCATATTCGGTGATTTTGTTTTTTGCTCCAATCGACGGGAAAAGGTAGTTAATGGATCTTAGACATTTCTTGAGGGTTCCCTGGATCATGGAAAGGACCGTTTTTGAGCTATGTTCGAAAAAAACTTTTTTGCTCTAAGGGGTAAGATCGAAAATGGATTTTCAAAAAACACTCCTCAATCAATCGAAAATCTCTATTAAAAAACTTATTATTCACACATGTTGTGTAGTTCAGTTGCCTTCATTTGCTGACTCTGTAAATTTTAAGCAGCGTGTGGTGTGTGAAGGCAGCGAATAATGATTACGAATTATCCTCTTGGTGGCACGCGTGTGTAACGTTTTAAAATTTTAGAATAAATTTGTTAACCATCAAAAATTCAAAACCAAAATACCAAAATTGCAAGCCATAGAAATACTTTTTTCAAGCAGCACCGCATTCAACGCCTGTCACTTCAATTTCTTCAATAAACGAAGTCGTGAAACTAGACTCCCGGAAAAATTGAATCTTTACTTCAATGACTCTGCTATCTGACTGCTTGGCTGCTATCTGCGTGAAATTCGCTTGTGTCGTCATGTAGTTGAAAAGATATGGCGATATAAGGATTCTAAATTTTCTGCGATTAAAACGTACGATATGCCAGTTATATGTGTTACCATCAATCGTTGGTATTCAACAATTTTTGATGGAGATCCATACCCTTAGTCGAGTTATCAAAAAAGGGTATTTCTCCAAAGCCTGAAGAATAGTAAAATTCAAACTTTGCGTTCGATTTTATTGATATTTAACTCATTCGAAAGTTGTGTTTTGAGCGTATAATTTTTATTAAAACACTTAGGTGAAGAAAAACTACAGGCGCTTCGGGTTAAAACAGTTCGTAAGTCCTACATTTTAATTCTAATTTTAACCAAATTAATACTTTTAAATTTGCTCTATATCAGCCACATTTGCTTAAGTTTTCAATAAACTTAAATAGTTTCGGTTATTTAAACCTCATAAATCCTTTCTTAAGAAATTAACTGTCACATTCATTTTTGAATAGATTTTCTGTATCCTAAATGTCACTTCTTTCACTGTGCACTTGTTTACTTGTGATTGTTTCTTATAATTCTTAGATCAAAGTGCAACAATCAGTCAATGACCAAAATTATTTTGCTAAATCATGAAATTTATTTAGAAATTAAGATAAGAATAGAGTTTTAAATGTCAGCTGCCTATGTTATGGAATTTTCCTTTTATTTTTTTGTTAAAGTCCAAATAGTTGACAGTGTGCTTAGCAAATAAGCGAACATTTTTAATTGTTTCATGAACACAATATTGTTCCCTGAACACATAATAATTACCAAAACATTTGCTTTTATATGATTAAGTTACAGTGTAACTAATTTTATGAAAGTAGGTAAATCCGATTTATTCCTATCAATTTCAATAAAATGTATTAATTTTATAACATTTGTGCACGCCTGCCATATCGGTGTATATTATTTGCATTTTTTTTTCTTGTTTTATTTTCTTTGGTTAATGATTCACTCACAATTT
Source organism: Tricholauxania praeusta (assembly GCA_949775025.1). Taxonomy (NCBI): domain Eukaryota; kingdom Metazoa; phylum Arthropoda; class Insecta; order Diptera; family Lauxaniidae; genus Tricholauxania; species Tricholauxania praeusta. The sequence goes on along the minus strand of OX459031.1, from coordinate 122,203,804 downwards.
GTAATAAACTCAATTTATTACTTTTAACACTTGAGTGTAATTTTCCACATTTCTCGGGCACTATAATTCTTTTTTTTTCTTGTTATCACTTGTAAATTTACGCTCGTACCAACTTCATTAACGCACCATTCTAAACTGAACATGGTGCGATAGGCGCTACAATTGGCACTTAATAGAATGTGTGACAAACCCCATTCGTATCAATATACCCTAGAACAATACACCAACAAATATTAACAATAACAAATACTACAGTTTAGCGTTTCGTAAATAAATAAATTTAATATCACAAATACTTTTTTTACACGGTAAACAAAATATTCCAATAGTTTACACATTTTAAATTTTTTAATGGAAGTATCTTATTTTATGAAAAATTTTTAAAACCTATCTTAACTTAGATAACATTTTTCCCGATTAAAATTCCGTCCAACCTTATTGTACCATTTCGATATTTTTATAAATGTTATTATGAATTAAGATATTCTGGTAACAGTTGTCGATAAACATAAAAAATAACGAAATGTTGTGCTCCAACTTGGTCTCTGCCACTCTGTTCCGACTTAAGTTGCGTAGATTTTCACAAGTTTTATGATTTAACTTTTTTGATCTATCGTATTACTTATAAAGTTCATGTTACGGGTGCTTCGTGAATTTCTGATTAAAGTGGAAGTATTTAATATATTCATAAAACTAAGTTAAGATTGAACGGTTGAGTTGTTTTTTTCCGTTTTCACAAAACTTTTTTTTTTCTCTAAATGAATGAAGTTTTTCTTTTCGTGTAGTTAAAAAGAAAAAAAACTTCCCATATATCAAATTCGGTTAATATATGATTAATTGAATCAGCATGAATAATTAAACAATGGTACGATTATAGTCATAAGCAATTACAACAACAACTACAATAATAACAACAACAACAATCAGCCATGCCTATCTTAAAACAGATTTTTTTGGTATGATAACAGAAGTACAAGTAATATGCGGGTTCATTTGTTGAGTATTTAACTCTCTTGATAATAACTGAATTTTAGAACTCCACCTAATCGCTATGATAACAGGGTATTTAGATATAACACTTTCGAATGATTTATAAATAGAAATGCGATGTAGAACTGTATTAATGTGTTAAACAATTTAAAGAAATTGTGGAGTCTAATTAAACACAACACAATTTTTTTGATATGACGACAGCCATCGACTTTGTTCCCGAATTTCAGTGTAATATTTTATAAGAAGACGGCAATAGCTGTTTCGTAATCCAATTTTCCGAACTGTTAAAACTTTGGTTCTTGATGTATATTTTTTTAATAATTAAATATACAAAGAAATGTGAGAATTTGATCAGCTTTGCATTCTTACCCCAAGAAATGATTTTTGGAAAATGTTGAAATAATTGTCGATTTGTTTTGTTTTGAAGATTTTGAATGATATATGATCAAAAAAAAATTTTTTTCATAGAAAAGGAATGTACACATTTCGCTAATTAGAATTCAAACTTAGAAACCACTTCACTCCGTGTGTAGAACAAAATTTATTTTGAGAAATTTACTTAATTTTGTATGCGAAACACGTACGCTTGAAAAAATAAAAAAAAAAACAGACGCATACAAGAGCTATATCTAAGCTTGTTGTGCAGATACAGTTTCATAGCTTATTAAATTATATAACATATTTCTTTCATAAAATAAAACCAACTAATTGGTATTGCCTTTCAACATTTTTCGTACTTCTCCCTCGACGTATTCAAGTTTGTGTGCGTATTTTTGGCGCCAAAGTGCAATGTTCTATTTCAACCGATTCTACATCAGCTTCAGCTTGAATTTTCATTAAAACAAATTCGCGTATCAGTCACAAATATTACCATATTTTACTATGCACTCGATCACATCGCGCTTACCATACCACACGCTAAGGCACTCAAAACTATCGGCGCACGAATGCTTGAAATTCTGCAGTAGAATTTTTTTTTATTTTTTTTAGTTTGGTAAATGAGCTTCGATTTCAGTTGCACGCTTTGCATACAAATTTCGTCTGTGATGTCAAGGTTCATTAAATTACCCGTATGTTGTTACGTACGCAGTGTCCATGTATGGCAACATTAGTATTGAAGTTGATTGGACGCGTTAGTGACATAAGAACGTTGATTTTTTGTTTGAATAAAAATAGCGACATTTGAAATGACTGCATATTTCAGATTACTAATTGAAAGTTTGTGGAAATAACGTATACAAATATCAATAGCATAACATTTATTTATACAGTTTAGCAAGAAATTATTACAATGTTAAAAGTATTACTTAAAAGTATTTACACACTTCTATTAAAATTTACCCCATTAACTGAAGATTAGCATTCGACTTTTATTTAATCACAAATATACCGATAAAGATAACGTATATATAGAATTTACCATGTATTTTATTTACATAGTTCTAGACAAGCATATCATTTTTTTATGCATGCGAATATCATTTTTTAAAAAATGCATTGTGGACACTACGTTGGTTCAGGGATTTGTTTGTCATTTGAAAGCAACTAAGTAAATACTATGCAGATTAATTATTTCTATCACAGCTAGTTCTAGAAAATAATTTCGAGGTTGAAGCTGCAACTATTCTTGATTGAAGTGGTAGAATTGACTAGATTTTTTTCAACCATATGCAGAACCCTTTTAAACCTTTAAAATATATATCGTGAAAACTGTAGACGTATTCCCAAACCTAAAAACTATCGTTCTTTATTTACATTTTGTAGGACTTCCATTAAATCTTCTTTGTAGCATTTTTATGGTTATAAACGAATAAGAATCTCTTGAGCATTTTCGATGCAACTGAGCGCAATGATAAGATCCGACGCATTATCGCTCTTAGTTTAATCACAGCATCCTCGGATATTTGTGCCTGAATCGTTTGTTGAAAAGCTTTGAAAAAGTAAAGCTCTATGTTTTCTCCTATCTCTGCTCCTAAGTTGCTTATTTTCACGAACTCCAACTGTGGGCAGAAAATGTTGAAAAACGACAGGAACTCTTTTAGTTTGATTCGAAGTTTCTACTGTTTCTTGAGCTTAAGCTCAATTTTCAATAGTTTTGATTTGAGACTTGTCAGAATTAATTCTGTCTTTGTTCGAGACCATGCCTTAGAAAAATTGATTCGGAATAATTTTGATCCGCTATCCCATGATGCCATATTTGATTTTGTGTTGCTTGGTACATCGCCAATACTTTTGCTGTGAGCACCAGTGTTGGCATGTCACAAGGATTTTTAGGTTTACGACGGTCACACGTCGTAAACTGTCGTAAATGTCACTTATGTCACAAAAGTCGCAAACTCTAGACCAACCTCTTTTTCACAACAACTAAAATTGTTTGTCAAACAATTTAACGAACAAAAAATTAAATATAATTTGATGAGTATTTGAATAGTTTTGAAAAACAATTTGATGATCTGAATCAAGTTATGAATAAATAATTTTTCCCAGTATTAACTTATAAATTCGTCTTTATTACAAACTCAAGTCTTGTCACAAAGGCTCGAAGGTTTACGACGTTTGCGATTGTAGGTCATAAACGTCATAAATGTCGGAAATGTCACGCGCATTTGTGACATGCCAGCACTGGTGAGCACTTAAACTATTCGATTTTTTTTACTCCACATGTGAATCATCTTAGTATGAATATTTTATTGCAAGCTTTAATTAAAAGTAGTTAATTTTCTGTATATTTAAAAAATTATATTTTCGCGTGCATTCGACTTGTTTTAACTAGAAACTTCAAGTTAATTATACGTTATACTCAATCATTTATACGTACAATTACACAATATTGTACATGAATGGAAACACGCGTCCACATATTTCAGATTCTAAAAAAGTCATTGATCCAGAAGATGATAAAAATAAAACATTCTGGAAAACCTGGTTGTGTTAGGTTATAGCTCACTCAAGTTCACGCCTTTTTGTATAGTTATTACTAATTATATCATTTATTTTTGTTTTTTTGCATACTGTTATAAGTCGTTTAATGCATAAACCTCATTTAAGACATGTTAATTTTTCTGTTATAATTACATTTAATTATATGTTCCAATTATGATATAGTATTTCTAGATCAATCAGCTGCTGTTAGTTGAAGTCATCAGTTTTGAATTGATATGCTACGCTTAAGGTTTTTTTCCAGTGCAATTTTTTTTTTTTTTAATTTTCTTAAAGTAACTTTTCAGAAGATCAAGATATATAGTGCAATATGCAAACCTCGATAATCTACATATTCAAATATTCATATGACGCAAACTGCAGCATAATTTTACACACATTTTAAAATTTCACAATTTACAAAATAACAACAAGTGGTTTCTTGTAACCGGCTAGGTATGAAAAGCAGCCAAGTGTTGAAAGACATAGTGAACCCATTCTGGGCTTTATAAGAAATGCATTTTTTTATGATAACATTTTTTTAAGCTAATCTTCAAAAATTCAACCATAGATTTTGCTGTTAAAAAAAATCACATAAGGTACCATATATTCGCGAAATTAGTTACTGGCTCCACCAAATAATAAACGAATTGGGGGATTTTTCTGAGAGTGTTACGAAAATATTGCTAACATTAAGCCCTTAAAACCACGCTCCCTCTTACTGATGAAAAGTCATTAATAAAAATTTAAAAGAAAGACTTTTAAAAGGTTACGCATTAGTATTTCTTTCAACTTCCAAAAATAGTTTCTGAAAAAAATAAATACCTTTTTATTGATTTCATGTTAATATGTGGACTTTTTTAAGGAATGTAAGTGAATTCGTTAATCACAATTTCTTATAATAAGGGTATTCCTCTTAACGCGAAAACTCGCAAGCTTTCGAGCTTGCTTTCGGGAACACCCCTATCAATGCAAACGCATAAATGATTGAGCAATGGCAATTTGACAGTTTGATCAGTGCTGCCGTGTTGCAGTGTCTTAGCCAAAACGTCCACTATTTCAGTTATGGCTCATTTTGTTCAAAAATAATCAAATATTATATCAAATTCTTTGTCAAATAAAATAGAATCCTTAAAATGCCGCAAAATAGTGCAAAAAATAAATTGATTCAATTTATTGAAGAAAATGCTATAAACAATTTACTTATGCCATTTCGACAAACGGCAAGACTGATTCACTTTTCGAGGCTACTTGCTCAACTATAGTAATTTGCCTCGAAAGATTTCGAGGGTTGAAAAAACTTGTCTTCATACAAATTATTTTCGAGGCTCGAAAATGTGCTCAGTTTTCGCAGTTTACACAGTTTTCGAGGCTTTTTCGCATTTTCAGGAATACCCTCAATATTTGTCTATTAAATAAGGGGATTATAAAGTAGAATTCTCCAAACCGATTAGCACGATCTCACATGATTTTTTTTTTTTAATCAATTCGTTTGAGTTTTCGAGGCTAAATATTTTTTTTTTTTATTAAATTCAGCTTGTTTGGTAAAATAAAATTAAGATAAATTGATCTAATTAAGAAGGCAACAAGCACTGGATTTGTTTCCTCTCTACAGTACCCATTTTTAACCCACTGAACCTGATTTTCACTTTCCTTTTCACTTGACACCAAAAAAACAAAGATCGACCCGTTGAATTACTATCTCATAGAACATAAGAACATTTTTTTGAATTTTCAGATTTTCAGCACTCCGATTCCTGATTTGTTAAAATTTTCAAATAGCAACACTGACTGTGACATACATCAATATCCGCTTAATTATTTAACAGAAAACTAAAAAAAAAACCACAGTATTCAAGCGCATATTGCTCAAATGCATTTCGTAGTTCGCATACGTATGCGTTATTCGTTGCTTTTAACAATCGCAACACCAACAAACACCAATTATAAACCACCAAAAATGTGACCTTAATTTATTGTAGAATTTTTCCACAACTTCGAACTCAGCTTAAGACATTAATGTCATTTTGCTTAAATGCAATTTTCATGTATACCGTGTTTGCAATCCTAAACAGCTTAATTGCACATATGACATTTTTGAATTGCGTAATGTTCATGTTCTTGCTTTGTTGTTTTGTTGTTTTTCTACTGTATTCATTAAACAATTTACAAATTTGCGATTTGCAACCACTTGTTAGACAGGTTCACTATAAAGACACATAGGTATATATGCACAGTATAGTAGGTAGTATAACTATTTATATGGAAAATATTAACAAAATAAAAAAATAAACGCAAAATCTTAACATGCCATCAATTTGCTGTTGATTTTTCCACAGAAACTACACAACAAACATTTGTAAATAAACAAATTATGACAGACAGAACGTTCACAACAAGAATACAACAAGAAAATTTACGTACATCTGTACTCCACAAGCGCGAACAAAAGAAAAAATTGTTTATGTAAAGCACTTCAATTAAATCACAGCTCACTTTTAATATTTTTCTGCACTTTTCGTAAAAAAAAAATAAATTATTTCTTTTTAATTCGTTGATTAAAAGACAAATGTAATTTTATACTCAAAAGTAAAGAAATAAAGATCCAATAAAAACAGCTGACTCTAATAACCACCGACTCACACGCAAGCGTTATTGTGTCAACTAGAACACGAGCGATCGTTTTGATCGCTATGACTTTAGCAAAGGCACTGAAATGTTTGACTGAAAAATCTTGATTTGTCTTTTCATATTCTAGCTAGAAAAGAGCTGTATGTCGTCAGTACTTTTGTACTGTGAGTATATATAACTTTGACATTGTATTGCAAAATTATTGCTTACAAGGTAATGGAAAGGAGATGTCATATCAAAGAAAAATTGCATACGAATAAAATGTTTTTTTTTTTGGTTCACCGAATTTAGCAAGAAAAAGAAAATATGCAGTCATTATCAACAATATACTGCTTCAGCAGACCATTTTTTGAAAGAGTTTTAAAAGACTTCTTCAACCTAGAGACTGGGAGGTGTTTTTGAGTTATGTGGTTTAGTCAAAGAGCCCAAATTTCAATATAAATAGGAATGCAGTTTTATAGGGGAGCTTCTGAAGATAATTTATTTATAAAGAGTTGAAATTAAAATTTGACTTAAAAAAAAGTCAACTTAGTCAAAGTCTTAATCATTGACAGATATATGAAAAATATGATCTTTATACCAAGGATCTTATTTCATGGAGCATTTATTTAATGAATTCAAAATATCATAATGCGATAGGCTTCACAGCTCAAATCATATTAATATATTGCACTCACAAAGTAAAACGAAAATTATGTTTTCATTAATTATGATGTGTATCAGAGATGTGCAATGAGTGGCTCGTTTTTATTTACCATTCGCTTATTCATTGCTATTGCGTGCTTTTATTCAACAACATATGAAACGAGTGCTGCAGTGCATTGCCTTTTAATTTCATTGGCATTGCCTGCCTCTGCTTTCTTTGAACATACTCGAAAGACAAGCACTATTCACTCAAAGCTCATTCATTCGTTTCTATTTTTATGCAGCGAATTATATGGCTATGCAACGAATGCTATGGCTATGCAACGAATGCTATTGCACAGCATCGAATACCTCATACGATTTGAGCTCATGCTATTGTAGAGTAGTACTTTGCTTGCCATTGTTATTAATTTTTGAGTTTCTTCTAAAAGACAAAATAATTTCTTATTTTAAAGCATGGAAAATACACAAGTCAAGGAAAATATAGTAAAAAAAGTTAATGCTGCGTAATGACATTCATTACATAGCCATAGAATTCGATGCATAAAAATAGAAACGAATGAATGAGCTTCAAGTGAATAGTGCTTGTCTTCTGTAGTGTGTTCGTTGCCTACAAAGAAAACGAAGGCAAGCAACGGCAATGCGATAAAAAAGTACTGCACATCAGCATTCGCATTCGCTTTGACTGAGCAGTGTTTTCATTCGTTTCACACGTTTGATGCATAGTGTTGATTCACAATTCGTTTTTTGTGAGTGTTTCACAACTGCGTATGAATGCATTCGTGCACATCTCTGATGTGTATATCATTTGTAAGCTCTTTCAAAGTTTTTTAGAAGCAATCTAGCTGCCCAGGTTTTGCGTAAGAGGCTCTTTAGGTATTGAAGAGTTTCAAGCTTAATTTTTTTCAAGAAAGATCTGCTGAAACAGTGGGTTTTCAAAAATGATTGAATGATTTATTTCTCTTCTTTTGGAACTTCGCACTCCTCGAAAACTTAGAAAGATTTTTTTTTAAATTTTTAATTGGAGCAATATTTCTATATTCGTTCATATAATTACAGCGTTGACAGGCCCTGACGATATATCATTGATCAAAATTGGAAATTTGCAAGGCTAAAAATAAAATTATGTTTGCATTACTTTGCTTAGTTAAAATGGAATATATTTTATTTAAAAACTATAGGACTATAGATATGCATATCGGCCAAAAAAAGCCTTTTAGCTGGCCTCGATTTTGTTTTTTTTTTTTTAGCACATCTTTCAGCCATGGTTTTTCTTGAAGCTAAGGCTGTCTTGAATCAATATACAAGGTTGTTCAATTAAAATTCAGATAGCTATTTTTTTTATTTAATTTTATATGTAACTGTTCCTGTTTTTCATTTTTTTTTTTTTTTTTTTTTTGAAGCAGACTCTTCAACCATGATTTTTCTTGAAGTTAAGACTATCTTGAATTAATATTCAAGGAGGAACAATTAAAATTCAAAGGGAGATATAGTTAAAATTGCACTTAAGTTAAAAAAAAACCAAAAGGTACATATAAAGTTAAATAAAAATATAGCTCTCTGAATTTTAATTGAACAACCTTGTATGTATATTAATTCAAGACAGCCTTAGCTTCTAGAAAAAGCTAAAAAAAACGACGTCAGCTAAAATCTCTTTTTTGGCGGATATGCACATATATAGTGGAACAATCTGCATTTTAATTCCTTTTGTATTTTTGTAACGTCAACTTAAATTGTGTAGATTGTTTAGTTTGACTCGAAAAAATTTTGCCAGTTTTCTTTATCATTATTCAAATGACAAGTAGCTGCACTTTACGGTATGTTGACTTTTTTTTAATACGCAATGTTGCCACTTTGATAAAATTAGTACCAAAACTGGTAATAATTTTTTAATTTAATTTTTTTTCCATTTGGTACACTGATTCAAACTTTAGTAATTGGGTACCTTTGGTTAGTTTACAAATTAATGTCAACATACAAATATGTATATTACCATAAAGTTGTTTGAATTTTGTTATTCTTTACTTTTAAATTATAAGGATTTATTAATTTTCAGATCAGTGTTTTAATGTTATAGAAAACAATAGGTGAAATAGGTGGACAATAAAAACCTATCGCTTAAATGCTATTCACAGGTTTTTGGCAAATGTTTCCAAAATTGGTATTTTTGTTTTAAATTGATGGCATGTGGCAACTGTGAATACAAGTTTGATCGCATGTGTCGCCATTATGTTCAGTTTAAAGTACGAGTACCATAATTTCTTATATATAGAATGACCGATAACAATGAGAATAAGTTTGAGATATCAAGAGCAGAGCTGGGCACCACTACACGTGTGTTTCTCTTAAATGTTCTTCAATGCATGTGTAGTTGTGCTTTGTTCGCTTTTCAAAGCAAACTGAATTAAATTTTACGCTCTCTGCTTTATATACGTATATGAAAAGTTATTCTCATTCTGCCGCAGTACCGCGCGCGGTACGTTTTGCCCAGCCACGATCAAGAGGCATCTAATACAAAACAACACGAAATAGTCGCTCAATTGCTCTGTCAGGTTCTAGTTAGTTAGTAACAAAGAAGAGAGCGTCTGCTTAAAGCTGTGTTCAGTTTGTATTATTTAGTTAGAGGTTTGTGTCTCTAATGGAATATTTATTTCTGTATTAAATGTGTGATTTTTTATTTTTTCAAGAAACATCTCTGTAGCAATTAAATTGAAAATAAAGGAAAACTAAGTGTAGCGGTTATATTCCAAAGCTGCAATAAAATCAATTGGCTAATAACAAATATCAAGAACATAGAACGAAAAAAAAAACTTTTTAACAATTTTTTTGTCTATTTGTTTTCAAGTAAAAAATCAAGTCTGAGTGACAAGCTGCACTTAGCTTAAATAACCACGTTTTTGTGTTAAAAACTCTATTCTTTTGAAACAAAAGCATAAAAACATCGCGTGAAGCTTGGAAATAAATTTGAGAAATAAAAAATAGTTCAATACCCAGCAGCAAATATGTTATAAACAACATCGATGAATAGTTATACTCATTGTAGGCAGCAATGCTCACAACTCCAGCCACAACTGTAAGTTCTGTAAAGGGATGGTCGCTTGTAGGCAGCTTGCCTACATCTTTTTATACAATGTGTAACAAACGAAACGCAGATTGCCTTAAAACATCGCTTACTAAGTGCCTGTATAGTTTATCGAATCGCCTACATTTCCACATACAAAGCATACAGCCAACAGGCAAGACCACTTACAACTCCATATACAAAGCAAGCAGACTGCCTACAGCTCCATATACAAAGGAGGCAGCAAAGCAAGCAAGCAAACTGCTTACAGCTCCATATACAAAGCAGGCAGTCAGCAAGCAAATAAACAAAATAGGGTATAGCTTTTCATACATGAAAAATCAGACTACTTTATCGATTTGCCACTGGGTTTATACAGGTGTACATATATCAGTAGCGTCAAAATCGGCGGCAAAATCGTGCTTGATTCTTAGCATATTTAATTAATTTTGTGGTTTTTTTTTGGTAATGGAAAACATGAAATTCGAATGAGGTCGCTATAGAGTTGTTTTTTTGTTTTATTTAAAAAGAAACATTCATGCTAAACTTTATTGATAAATCGAGTTGAATAATAATGACATGAGCTATGGTTTTTTGTAAACTTAACATGATTTTTTCTGAGTGTAGTAACAAAAGACTCGAAACAGATGCCAATAATAAGCACTTCAAGTTAGCTAAAAAAAATTTTGTGACATATTAGTCTCAAATTTCACAAAAAAATTTGCTAAATAAAATATAATGTCAATTTCGTAGAAGCTATTCCTTAGAAGGAAACCCTTGTTTACTCATGAATTTTATTTAATCAAGGTATCTTTTCATCGCTTTTGAGTTACCGCTTTATTTAAGTACTTTCACTGTTCGTATTTATTCGCTACTCACGTAATTCTTAGCTGCTTATTTGACCTTTCACAGTTTTCATTAATTATTTACTTCTTTTTTTTTGTAATCGGAAAATATTTCCCATCACCAATAATTGTTATTTCGCATACACCTTTGTTAATATTTGTTGACACCAAATTGCCATCGGTCCTCCCACTCACAATATGTTGCCTGCACTTGAGTGCTTTGTTGTTGTAAATATTTCTATAATTTTAAGTTTTCCTTACTTTTTTTTGTTTCTAAACGTCATATCAGCCAGCAGCTGTCAAATGCAAAAATCACAAAAAAATTTTCCCATTCGTTGGAGAAAAACGATTTTGTTTTCCTCGCTGTTGTTGTTGTTGTTGCTGCTGCTGTTTTCTATGCGACTGTAATTGACACATGTTACGCGAGCAAAAGGCGCGCACACAAAGCAAAACGACATTGGATTGAAGACTGGCATGCGAGGGTTAATAAAGTAGGGGGAAATGGAATGTACATACATACATATATATGTGTGCAAGAGAGAGTTTTTTATCCTGTGATGGCTTCAAAAGCACAGACACATGCAAACACACAAATGCACACACACACATCAGCAGCAGCAGCATTTCATTTTATAGTTTCAAATGCAGACTGAATTTTGCTTTCAACTGATAAGAGGCAACAACAAAAATACCAATAACCAAGTGGGCGGAATTTGAGCCCAATTTACTCTTCAGTCAACAGCAAGATATGAGTATTTGTTGGACTCTCCGATACATACATACTTACACATGAGTGTGCGTGTGTTTATGTGCTGGTATTTGTTTGTTTGTGTTGTCATCAAAGTTTCTTTGAAATCACAAACAGATGCTGATTGAAAACGAACTCATTGTGTGACATCGAAGCAGCAGGCAGCAAGCAGCCTGCAACAATGTGGAACAAAAGGTGAGGGCAGTTGTGGTGAGAAAGTGTGCGTTTTTATTTCAGTGAGTCTGTGTGTATGTGTGTGTTGAAGAAGCAGGTGTGGTATTGGCAATCGATGTCTTTGAAGTCCTTGGATTTTGTGGTTTTACTCAGCTCAATGGAAAAAATGTTTGTGATTTTGATATGAATTTTTTTATTTCTGGACTTTAAAAATCTTTTGTAACTGTGATTGCATATTTTTTTGTCATAACACCTAAATTTCTAACAGGTATCCTTGGAAAAATCTTTTGGAAAAGATTTCCGTGTTTGTCTCTTAAGATTTAATAATAATCAAATTAAGGTACTCGCTGAAAAGCTCAAAAAATATTTCAAGCCTATTTATATTTCATTTTATTCAAAAATGATCAAAATTTTGAGTAAATACTCAGCCCGATTTTTATTTGTAATCCATCCAAGAACCAAAGCAAAACAATATGAATCCATTTCTCATATGAAGCGATCGAAATTACTTAGATTAGGATACTTAGATCTGTCTTAGGATCCTTTTGCCCCACTAAATCTATATTATATCTGTTCATCCTTCTGAGGCATTTGAAGTTAAAGATATCAAAAACTCAATAAAACGTTAAATAATGGTCTTTTCTTTCAAAGTCCATCTCTTGTGTGGCACACTTGTGCTTCGGCTGGAAGCTATGCCTCAAAATCAACAGTATTCCAGCGCTGACATCTGCATGAAAAGTTTCAAATATGTACTCAGGGTGCATGTTATGCCAGACCAAAAAAAAAAATCAAAATTCAATATTTAAGAAACTTCAAATCAACAACAATCAACAACAACTCAGTTCGGTGTCTTCAAAATCCCGACTCCTAAGCCGCCTCTGTCGACGAAAAAAAAATTGCATACCATACGGCTTTAACATTTTTATCTATTCAAATATCATTTCGAAACGCATCGCTTTATAATTAAGTTCAACACAACTGCCTTAAACTATGCAACACATTTTTAAGATTTTTTTTTTGTCTCATTTGGTTTTCATATTTTTCGACATTTGCTCAGATCTTAAGGCTTTCACACTGGCATCATAAATGGAACGTTTTTTATTTAACTCGTTTCTGTAACGCACTTGAAAAATAAGCTTACACACTGGCATTATTACGTTTTTACTCACTCGTTTTTGGTTGACGTCAGATGTTTTGTAAAGAAATGCAAATGCAATAAAAGTTTTTAACTGTTACTCATCAAGGAACTTACTGGCATTTGAGATTGCTTGCTTGTGCAAATTTGTACGTACGATTGCAGACAAATTTATTGTATTTCTGTTCTCGGAAACGACATAAATTAGAAATGAGCAGTTTTTATTGGCAGTGTGAAATCCTATCAATGTTATTATAGATTTCTTAAAATTTTGCTACTTTATTTGCTTAACAGGTTTTTTTTTTTTGATTTTGCTAATCTACACATAAATATTTTTTACTCCTGTTTTGGTTGTTCTATTTAGTGTTTACATACGAGTACATTAATTGTGCTTGTTGTTGCACTGATTGTTATTTGTTTTCTTTAAGGGAGTCTGTTATTTCTTGTTTTACTGCAATTGACAGGCCTTGCCAAATGAAGATGTTACTGCTGATGCTATGTACTGTTTGGAAACTAAGAGGAAAACATGGCAATAATGTAGAAATGGATGCTTTTATGGACAGCTAAAATCTTTCTTTGGGCAAATAACTGCAATTGCTTCAGTTACATCAATATAGACTGAGGCAATAGCAGTATAGAAACAACTATGACACATCCATACACAATCAGTTAGTCCCCAGTGAACATTTTCAATCGCGCGCTGGTTCATATTCTGATGCCAAGATATTGTTTTATTGAGAAAAGCCTAGAGCTCGAATTAACAACATCAAGCAACAACAAACGAAATTTTAAAGTTTTTGCAAATTCGAAAAAAAAAACCAAATTGCAATACAAATAAAAACAAATGCTACATTCGTCAAGACACAATGCGGCGCCATTGCTTATGCCTTTGTGTGTGGTTTTTGTTTTCAATTGAAGTTAAATCAACGCTGTGCCTCGGTAGTGTTTAAATTCTGTGAATTTTTTTCGCCTGCTTGTGCGTCGTTTAACGGTTCGGGCAATGAAGGCGAACAGAGACACTACGTGCCCACCACTGCTTTAGACACTGCACGATATATTTGCTCTCCTGAAATATTGACTCTGGCAATTCACATCTCATATAACCTATGATATTCAAGGTATCCCTAAAAATATGCAATGAAAAGTTTATTTCCAAATTAGATTTTATAGATAAGTTATAACATAATTGCCGGCAAGATGGAGAATTCAGTAATCTTAAAAACGTTCGCTGGGTTTGTGGAAGACCTACACACAGAAATATAAGTATATACATATGTATGTGATCATCCGTATGCTCCAATATTTGCACACGTGCAACGGCAAGAATGATTTGATAAACAGTTTGCGAGAGAGAATGCAATTTGCAAGTGTAGCGTAAGGAAAACATTGCTTTTAGGTATGTTTGCTAAAAGAACATGTATAACAGTGGGATAATTTAACATAGCAATTCTACACGTTTCTTGTCAAAGCATCACAGTTGTGTATTAAATTTTGTATTTAATGTACTCTAACTCTAGTCCCGGTTGATATGCTTTGTTTCGCTTTCCAATTGGTAGATTAAAGTCTTGGCGTTCAACCGGCGGAGGTCGGCGTAGAAAATTCTGTACCGATAAATTTGTTCCTGTGTTAAATTCGGAATTGCTTTCCTGATTCATTGATTTGTCCTATGTTCCACTATTTTTCTTTTTAAAGTTTCATTGCTACCCACTCTCAATCTGATGTATAGTATGTCTTCTAATTTTTCATTAGTTGCCTCGATGTAGAAGATTCACATTTATTCATGCATGCAATTTTTTATGAAATCAGTTGTCTTTGAAAAGCTTACTGCTGCGCAAATTTACTTCTCACTAAAGCAATGCTCGATCTATTCACAGAGGTTAGAATTGCAATGATGATGGCATCTAGATTTATTTTATTTAGTTTATTTACTTAAATTACACAATATGGGCCGCCTGTTGAAGCTGAATATTGACAGTTAAAAAATGCCCAGCAATTCAAGATGACATTTCTTGTTGTACTATCTGTTATCTCAGATGTATAGAAATAATCGATAGTCGGTTAGAGAAATTATTGGCTGAGATTTTAAATGAATTCTCAACATTTCTACACCACTGTCTGAATATTAAACATCACTTTTCTCATCCTTGTCAACTTTGTTTACCTTTTTGGAAAACCACGAAAATGATGGATTTTCAATTATTGTCAGCTGTGTTGGTACTGCTGTTGCTGTTGTTGATGCATGCAGGCTTCCAACAACTCACTCCGGCACTGTCACAAATGCTCATATAAAAACAGTCAAGTAAAATGCTGCTGGTTGGTTGGCACACCTTGCACGCTATCACCCACTTACACCCTCATTCACCACTAACAGTCACACAATGACCAAGGATACTTTTTAATGCCCACTCACACACACACACACATACACAGTTAAATCGTTTTTCATTTAAATTTCAGTGATTGCCTTCTTCCTGTTGCAGCACCCTTCGACGACGACCATCCAATCATTATCGTATGTATGAATTTTGCTAAGGACACTTGCTCTTTCCTTCACAACTTTTGTGGTTTTCAGCCGGAAGCTGCTAGCTATGCTTTGCTGTGCACTGCAGAGTTCCATCATGTGAACTTCGTCCTTTACATCCTTCGGTCGTTTGTTCATTCGTTTAGCTTAGTTTTGTTTGTGTTCGTCGTCCTGCTGCTGCTGCTGATGCTGCTGACAACATTGTTTTTGCTACCTGAGTGATTTTGCTTAACATGTTCGTTCATGTTTTTAACTCTTGAGTGAATATTCAAAAGTTTTCGTTTCATTTCATCGTTTTGCTGCCATACTCTGTGTCCTTTTTGCTTGTTAACTACCATCATCACAAACTGTTGTCTTTTTTGGTGTAAATCGGTTTTTCAAATAATGAAATTGGTATTTAATTCATTCAAGGACTTTTGCATTTTTAAAGCAACTAAAATTACTCGCATTACCAGAAATGCATTGTATGGTGTTTATTGAAGAACTTGCAGCAAAATGTTAGCTTCTTCGTTTGATTAGCAAAATATTTAGAAAACCTTTGAAGCTAAACCGAATAACCAAGTAACAGCTTAGCAGCACTAACATCATCACTCGTTTTACATGCATTTATCGTATGTTATCGCCTGCAGGACATCATCACAAGCTGTTCTTTGTTATTATTCGTTGTTGTTGTTACTAGCAATGTTGCTGCTGCTGCTGCTGCTGCTGCTGTTCATCTTGATGTTGCAGTTGTAGTTGCCATTGTTTTTGTCATTTTGTGGTCCTTGGGGTAAAAGATATCTACATTATTTGTGCGTCTTTTTTCAAGTATTTTTGCATTTGTTTCTGATTTTTGGTTAAGTGAGCAAAAGCAAAACATTTTTATTTTTCTTTCAGTGAAAAAATGAAAAATCGTTTATTTGCTGTAAAGGACATTATGTGCAATCATGCAGAAAATGCGGTGCAGCATTTCAGAAATACTTCACAATTTTTTTTTTTTGTGTTGCATAAATTTAGCTTCAAGAGTGGAAAATTTACAAAAACGTCTGTCAAGCGCCTAAAGTTATACTTCAATATTTTTTCACTACTTTTTGCAGTAAAATGATTTGTTGTTACTTTGGGTTTTTTCACTGCTGACATTGTCTGTCATTTGCTGACAGCAACAAATGAATTACTCCAAAATGTACACTCTCACATACTTTTGCGTTCGTGTGTATATGTTTTCATTTTGTGTGCCACACAACCTAAAACTAACTGGAGGGTAATATTTTTTCACCATTATTTAATATTTTCTAAAAATGTTTGTGTTTTTTTTTTTGTCAATTGCTGCGCGTGATGAAGCAGCAATTTGATTTTGTTTGGGATTTTAGTACAACAACGTAAGTTTTTTCTTTCATATTTTTTTAATTTTATAATGTCATCAACAGCTCTGATTCATGCGCTGCTATTATTTGCGAAAGCTTTTGTTAGATGTAGGTTTTACTAAAAGCTAAATAAAGAATTTCATAATTTTCAAATTTAATAGTAAAAGTTTGCGTTTTTTTTTTAAAGGACGTAAAGAAGTGTGCCATTAACATTTTTTGCCGATAAAATGACTCATCCCTGAAAAAATTAGAGCTCTGAATATTGCTTAATGTGAAGTAGCTGAGTGCTAATTTCGCCTTTCCGATGAAAATTACCCAAAAAAGGAATTATAATGTCCGAAAGTTGAGTATACTGGAGAAGAACTGAGATTACCCAGCTGAACAACTATGCCTGCAGCATCCAACACTAGTGTCCTATCGACGCACATCGTCATTTAAAATGGAAAGATACTGAAATATATTGACTTGGTTGCGTAAATACGATCTTTGGTTGGTAGTCCTGCGGCCGTAGTGCTCAGCATTGACAACAGCGTTTGCTTCTTCGCCATTCTTAAAGAAATTCGGACCAATGATAACACTATACTATAATACTATGCACACCAGGCAGTTACTTTTTGTGGTTACAATAACCTCTCTAAGATCACTTACTAATGTGTTTTCAGAGTCCTATTTATGAAACTTTTTCACCGAGCGATAAATGAGGTTCAACGCTGAAAAGTTCTGCTCGAAAAATTATCATCATTTAATGTCCGTTGTCTTAGTACGCGATCGGCGTATCGTCACATAAAAGTTCGATTTCGCAAAACCCAAAAAATACCTCAATATTGTTCGGAATTTTTTATTATCTATCATGATCGTAAATTATAACGATATGCATTTTGGAATTCGTTATAATTAAAGAGTTATGTGGAATTTTTTACATCAAAACAGCCCGGATAATCTTAATCCGGCCCTGGTGGGGCATTGCAACAAAGATAACATCCTGTTCTAATTACTGTTCAATATCAATAATATTTCCAAAAGTACAATTTTCATTAAACTCAAACAAAGCTGTCATTATCTAAATTTAATGCTTTACGAGATAATTGGATCCCATTGATTCAAAAATACAAAAAATCGTTAAAAAAATACCTCCAGCAAAATTAAAAAAAATTGGAAAAGGGGGAGAAAATATGAAGAAATATTAAAAGTGTAAGCACTAAACACTTCGCCAAAATTTTTATATTTTTTTCCATACCCCTCATATTTTCGGAGAGCTAGCTATAAAAAGAAATTGACTTTAAAAATAATTTGAACATATGGTTTTCAGCAGTTCAGGGATCCCAATTCTTTCTTATAAGATATACCAGATCATATGCTCATTTAGAAAGTTAAAATGACCAATAATAATAAGAAAAAACTACTTATTCAACAACTTTTAATTAGAAAATAATAACGAAATTTAAAAATAATTTGATAGCAAATGAGGACTTTCCGGCTTAAAATCTTAATAACTAAACAGTATTTGGCTTTGAGTTATTAAATGATCCTACTTCTTCTTTCCAAATCTACGATTTTGCTATATATTTCTGGCTCCTAGATTTCTCTCTTAAATTTGAACCATAATAAATCTTCAAGAGAGAGCTATGCTTTCCAATTTCATACAAAATATTATCTTTCATTCATTCGAATACCGAGAAGAATCCTCTATTGCACTCTATCTCGAAACAAAGCTATGCTGGAGTACAAGTTTGAATGAGTGTTTTTCTCACGGGTCCTTAAGAATATTAAAAATCCTAGTAAATATAAGTTTTTTCTATAAATTTTTAGATTTTAAATTCCTAACAACCACAATTAAAAAGAGCCCACGCTATAAATTTAAACAAATTCATTTTTTATTTTATTTTGGTTTAAAATTTTAGATTTTATTAAGAAATAACATAAATTATTACATTAAATATTAAATAAATAAATTATTAAACTACAATTACTTGCTTAATAAACATCAGTTTTACAGTGTTTACTCTTGTTTCGCGCCTGGGCGTATGCTTCACTTCTACAAATATGTGCTATTTAATGGTATTATTTACTGGGCTTTTGAAATTGAAATAAAATCAAAACGTAAAATGTTGTATTCTTTATTTAACGGTGACTTATATTTTAAGATAACTAACGACAACGCTTAAATTTGCTGAGTTGCTTTTGCATTTACATACAGTAGTGGCGAATAGTAATGAAACAAAGAGTAGTAACACATCTACTTAATTCTTTAGTACTTAGCTTTTGAGTTTGATTATTAATGCTATTATGCACTTTTCCAGCCGAACATGACAGTGACAAAACTATGGCAACAAATCTATGAGGCAGTATGACCAAAAAAAGATATTTCCAAGACAAGAAATTTGTTTTCTTTTGATTTTGTCACATAGCGTATTTTTAAATGCAGTGCCCTCGTTATACATATATAGCAGCCTCAAAATATGCACAGATTTTTTTTTTTTGTAATCTTGTTTCTTGCAGTTATGTACTTGCTGTCTATTTTTAGGCTGCATCATTTTAGCAGTCACAAGATTGTCACTGTCTTCTTTTGCGGGAATGAGCGTTTCACAATGTTTTTGTTGTTTGATATTCTCAAGTTTTTTCTTAAGTTTTATTTTTTTTTAAATACAATTATTTAAGTTTTAAAGTTAAGTGTAATTTTTTACTCCATATTTAGGATTTAATTTGACTAGCACAAGTATTTCTTCTTCGGTTTCATCATGCGAATGCGTCATTTAGAACCGATTCCATTGGGCACCATTGAACTCGGTTGCGCGCTGCTTTGCTGTTGTGATTGCGCCGATTGGGTGCTGGGTTGTGAGGGAGTCGGCGGAGAACGTGACAGCGAGCCACGAATGGTGGCCGAGAGTGGAATCACCTGCGAGGGATGTTTTGTTGAGAGATCAGTTGAGCGTGTTGTGCCACAAATCTAAATAGATTGGGGGAAGAGAGAACAAAATTGATATCACGTTGTAGTTAACCAAACTCATTCCGGCACCTACCTGATGGTGATGTTCCCAGTCTTTGTGCTGACAAAATGCACCACAATAACGCGCCAGATTGCACCCCGAGCAGGTTTCGGTCGCCTTGCGTCCACAGTTCCAGCAGGCCTAATTAAAAGTTGAAATTTATTTGTTAGTTGGAAGTTTTATTTTTACAGTAAACCGAAAAATGGATCGAAAAATGCATCGATATTTCGATTTCGTTGAAAACTGACATTTCACTGATTGTACTTACATTCTGTCCAGTAGTAATCGATGGTGACTTGTTATCGATTTCTCGTTCTCCACCCGAATGTCGACTCATTTCCACAAAGAATTTCTCCATACGCAGGCGTTCCTGTGCCATTACCTCAGCGGCACGACTTTCAGCCGAGACAACAGCACGTTGTATCTCAATGACTGCCTGTCGTTTGACCTAAAATAATTGGAAAAGGAAAGATTCACTAAAAACTGTGTTACTTCAAACACTGGTCCTTCAACTCAATACCTGGTTCACTGCCTCCTCTGCATTTCGTTTAAACTCCGCTACTTTTTCCTCTGTTTGCCGACGTATTTCCACCAATGCAGCAGGCGTTATTTCTCCGTATCCCTGCTGCTGTGGCTCAACGCCCCGCTGTTGCAGTATTGTAATAGCTCGTTTTGTCTTATCAACCATAGCCGAAATGCAATTCAACATGGTGTGTATATTTTTCCATTCTTCCTCACCTCCAATACCGCCCGTTGCTGCAGCAGCAGCACCACCACCACCACCACCGCCGCCACCAATAGTTGGGGGCATGCCAGCAGCACGCGCCAAACGTTGAGCCTCAGATGCAGCAGCTGAACGTAGATCGCGCTCATCACGATGGTTATTCTGCCGAAAAATAAAAATGGGTTGAAAAAAGATAGACAAAGTCTTCATTGCAGCAGTATAACTCACCTTTTCCATCAAGCTACCAAAACTACTCTCCGATTGACTTGCCGCACCGCTTGCAGAGTAGTCGAACAAAGTCGGTTGCCCACCGTAGGATACACGTGCCTCTGACACTGGTCCACCGCTGTGTTGTGAATTGTGTGCATGCAGTCGCTTTGCCGGCGGATAAGATGCCATGTAGTCGTTCCAGTCTTGTGCTCCATTGTGATGCGTCTCCATGTGAGTGTCAGATGGGCGACGTTTAAATACCAAACTTGTAGCGCCACTACCGTTTGAAGACGACTGGGTTGTATCCAATTGCACGAATATATCGCTATACTCTGAGGGTGGGCCATGTGGTGTGAATTCCATCACAGAATTTTCATTATTTGTCACATACTGCAACGTGGTCTGTAAAAAGAAGTTTATGCAGATGACTGGCATTACTGGAACTACAATCGTTTGCCTACCTGGTTAGTTGCACGCGACAACGCCACAATTTCACGTTGCAGCAAAGAAATGTGATTCTTTAGCAGCGGCACAACATATGGACGCAACGGCAAATTGATAGCTTCCTGTAGCGCAATGCGAAACTCATCGATGCTGATGCCACCACTGCCCAGAGAAAGTACCAATGCGCGCACACGATCGCTTACTTCGGGATGAACTTCCTGCGCCAATTGCACCAACGAACCAAGAAATTTACGTATTTTCCCTAACAAGCGTGCGGTCTCAACATGCGCTGCAGCGGCGGCTGCCGCAGCAACAGCTGCTGCTTGTGTTGCTTGCTGTTGTTGTGCTGCTGTTGGCGGTGGTGGTGTGGTTGTTGCACCATTTACTACAGGCGAAGCACTGGCGTTTCGTGTTGGACGTGGCGGTGGTGCCAAACTGGAGTGATGAATTTGCGGTGACATTGGCGAACGCGGTGCGATGACACGTGCGCTCTCCGGTGATTCGGGTGTGCGACAACTACGCGTATTGTTCACGTTGCTGCTGGTCAGATTGGAATTGGAGCCGGAAGTTGAATTGCTATTTGTGCTGCTGGAGTTATTGGCTGATTCTTTGGTAGATGCTGAGCTGGAGGCACCTGAAAAAGAGGGAAGAAGATGCACTTTAATTAGTATGGTCTTTGAACTCTTTTATAAATACTTAGTAGATCTCAAGTACAGTGAATTTTTATTGAATTTTTTTACACAATCTTTCAAATGTACGCTGGATAGAATACTCTCTGCACACTTGCATTCATCAATTTTTAAACATAAACATACATGGCACATCCATTTATCCAGTAGAGGGATATTCAATGCTTGTGAAAGGATATGCCAACAGCTGACACATCATAAATGCATTAAGCAGCATAGTTGCAACATGAAGAAGGCAACAGTCGAGACCAGAACTCTCGACCAAATTGACCAAAACTGTACAAATAGACGCTTAACGCAGATTCACACATTCACAAAGTCTCACACCCATACTGCCATATTTACGTACACACATACATACATAGAACACACTGGCCAACATGGCAAATAAATTAGTAACATTTCGGACAAATTGCATTCTCATTGTGGCTGTTCTTGTTGTATTCCTTGCTAATGTTGTTGGCTAGAAATTGAAGTGCAAACATGTGTTGAAACATGTTGGCTGTTTGTTGCTGTACAACAACAATTTGTTTGCATTTGTTACATTGGGTTTTAATGTTTTTGGCCAGTTGCTTGAATGCACTAAGGTTGAGTTGGAGTAATGTGGTAGCATAGGTGTGGCTATTTTGATTTTTGAAGTGAAATTACTAAAGGTGCACTGCCGGAAATATTGCATCACTTTACGGATTTGCACGGAGATTGTAATGAAATTTTGTATGGTGGTTATTGGCCTTTCACTGTTTTCCCTTACTCTAAAATATTTTTCGACTTCTAACGAACTTTTTTATTTATTTCTGTTTCATTCGGTTTTCGTCGAATTTTTCGATACTCTTTGACTTCTATTGACTTTGTCGATACATTTCGATATAATCGACTTGTACTACTTATGTATTTTGATACCACTCGACTCATATCGATATAATTCCGTAATATTCGACCGCGAGGTTCTTGGCATAATTTGAATTTTTTTCGATTTTTCTGGCGGACTCCAAAATTAGAAATTCTCACTCATTGACTTAAGAGTCACTGATGATTCCATTTAGTAATGAATGAAATAAGTCCGATACACCACAAAAAACTTTGCTTAGCTATATTTTTCAAATAGAAAAACAGTATTTGATTCAAAGACGATCCAGAAGTCATAAGATGAAAAAGCACATTATACAAAAACCTTAAGAAATCACTTAAATCCCTACAGTGAACGTACTACTTTCAATAAATAAACTAATACATGGAGTGCCTTGCAAAACCCTCTCTTTGAAAATAATAATGCTTTTATCTATAGTCACATAAAATTTAAGCAAACCAATATTCATATGGGTGTACAGTGCATTCTAGATAATGTTTAGGAAAAGATGCTTAAATCCGAAAAACCAATGTATATTTCAAATAATGTTGTAAAACAATTTAAAATTAAATTACAAACAGCTGAGACTAAGGAGAAAAAAACAAAAATCCCAAAATTTATAGCAAGTAGGTGGTTACTTTACCACCCACAACATATAAAACAACAAAATTGATGATAATGATGATGATGAGAAAACCTGCTCGAAAATGATCCATCATCTTAAACTCACAATGCAACAATGATGTGAGTGTGTGTATTGCATGTGCCAATCTTCTGAACAAACACAGTAAAATAGATAAACTTAGAATGCAGGAGGCAAGAGCGTAGAAACAACGAACGAATGAATAGAAAACATTTGCAGCTGTATCCACAATCATATCGGAAAAACAAACTCAAAGCCCAAACAAACTGTAACTGAACTGAAGTGAATGTAGCACGGAGCCATAGAGAGCACAGCTTAGCACAGGACATGAGAATTTCCATTAACTTGTTCAAACAATGGAGACGAATGTGGAGCACTAGCAGAAAAGATGCTGAGAGGAAGAAGATTCAATGTTGTCATCATAAAGCAAATACGGATGAATGTTGCAAGAGATTAGTGGTAACTTTGAAGGTAGGGGTTGCATTAGCGAAAGACATTATGACAATGAGTGTTGTGCATAATATCAGTGATATGTGGTATTTGAGTAAGTAACAAAACTAATTATAATTGATCATTGATAGAAATAAAATAAGTTGCTAAATTGGATTTCTTACGAGGTGCGCCAATAAGTATGCAAAACAAAATAATTAAAATTGTGCTGAAATAGTGATGAAAACTTTACTAATTTTAATTGCATAGTTTTAGGCATGCAATTAAACACATTTGCTTTTTACTGTTGGATATTTTTCTAACTTTACAATTTTTGAAAACCAAAATAGACTAAGCATAATTTTTTCTGGTTGTTCCAAAAATCCAAATTTTTTTTGTACTTGCTAGACATACCAAACATCCATCTAAAATGTACATTAGTCATACGATTTTCATTTACTTTTTGTTAGCATTTTTAATTTTTTTGGTTCTACTTCACAATACTCGTAATTCATTCGAAAACTTGCAAACTTTTGTGGTGCTGTAGCCACAATTGCCACAATGTCGTAGCCAATGCAACAGCTGCATTGTTTTTTGTTTCAATGCTCTAACTCTTCACTTTTTTCCGAATGTTGGCTAATAACGTAACTACTATAGTTTTATTAAACAACAGCAGCACCCACCAGTGGACACATTTGCAAATGTCTGTTGACAATTCACATATTTTCTAAACAAAAACTGCAAAACAAAAGCATTGGCCATTTTCGAGCATATTCTAATATACACACTGTTCAATGGAGCATCTCTAGCAACAGCACACCACACCACACCATTCTATTCTGTTGTATTGCTTGTAACTTGGTCGGTCACTTTTGGCTAATAACACCGACACCCGCTCTCCCCATTTACTAAGCTGCTTTTAGCTTCCGTACAAACAAAAATTCTCTATTTATCGATATACGGTTACTCTATTGAATTTGCACAGCTGTGTCCACTTTGTAGACCATCTTGGTTATTTTGTTGTTGTTGTTGTTGTTGTGTTTTTTGGTTTATTTTTCTGCTGTTGTTGTTGTCATTTCTATTTTTGCAACGGCTGGGGTTTGGAAAAACAATCACTTTGGCAAATATTCATCATGTCAGTTTGAAAGTTTTTTGTTTTTTCTTTTTGCTTTTTGGTAGTAAAACATGGAGACGTGCATATAAAAGAGATAGTAATTTTGGGTGTATTACTACTCAAAGAATTGTTATGAATATAATAGAGTTATGTTCAGCAGAATATAATAATAACTTTCTTCTTCGCTTCGGAAGAAAGCAAAACATAAAAATTTTATTGTTCAAAGTTTAAAAAAACTAAGGAAAAATTAACCAAGTGACTCAATTCAAATTCATTGTCCACACATGCCGAGCTAATACACACATTTTTAACTAGGCTCTCACACAAGTACGATAGGCTCCCATATAAATTTTGTCAAAAATTAGTTTGCATGAAAGCGTACTTATATCCTACACTTGGGATATATTCACTTTATTATTTCGTTTGTAGCGCATAGAAGGCCAAATTATTGTAGAAGCGGCTTTTGGCGCAATACTAAAGTGCAGCCCTTTCTTATTAATATGAACCATCTCTGACTCTTGCTGAGATTTCTTGCTTATATGTATATTTACCATTCATTGCAAACGTTCACTTAATATTATATTGAAGTTAAGTTCCATCTAGAACGTCAAGCGATTCGCAAAACTTGAAATTTTCTTCTAAGTTCTTAGAACAGAAAGCTCTTTAATATCTTACAGGCAACTTTAATATATTCTACGTAGTTCAGTTTAACTTCTTCAATAACTCTTTATGTTAATCTCAAAAATAGTTTTAAGTCTGCATAAGATCACATACTTCACTGAAGTAGAGCTAACTCACAACAAATTATTCGCAATTTTACTAAGAACACAATGGTCACAAACATACGATAGATAAAATTATATTTTTTTTATAACATTCGGTGCTGGCTTATACAAACACTTAGAACATTCTCGCGCAATACTGAAAACTACCAATTTATCCCATTGACAATGCCTGACTTCGTCGACTATCTGAAACAAGTTTTTCGCTCTTACATTAGCAAAAACTAACGTCATTACTGTGCATTACATTATGGGAAGCAAAGGAACTTCTCTAATGCAGATAATAATATAATAAATAGATGAAGTATGTGTTGCATACAGTTCAAAAGAAACACCTTTGCCTTAAAACCCCAGTATTTTTGGTAATAAAAATTGTGCTCGAATTGTAGATTAGAAAATTTTCAAAAGCCGTAGCGATTACAATTAAAAACTTTAAAAAAATTACGTACTGGAGTCAAAGCAAAGAAATCTTTAATATAAATCGTACTGATTCTGCTATGCCACAGAAAAATGTATGAAGAAAGAACATTTAACGACGTAAAGCACAAAAAAGGATGAAAGTAGTGTTAAACTTGTGGAATATTCCAACAATGCATTGTTAAAATAATCAACATCAACAAGGCCATCAACACCGACATCATTGTATGGGAATTCGAACATCAACAGCAACACGTTCATCTTCGTTTTTCTTCTGCTCTCTACTTCTTCCATTGCAGAGATACAGCAGCATGAGCTGGGGTTGCCCTAGCAATCATTAATGTTGGTTACGAAACACACAAAGCATAGCACACCCACACTAAAACACGCAATCAACCACATAGACACATATTTACAAGCGAGCAACATAAACCTGCTGCCAACAACTTAAATTGATGGGAATCATGGCGACTGGCAGCAGACAACGAAAATGATGCTGAATCGAGAGAAGTACAGGCAGGAAGGGGCATAAGAGAAGTTGCCTGGGTGTGATTAAGGGGTTGGAGATCCCTGTGTTAAACAAGGAATAATTCCTTTTGAACTCATGATATATACTGACTTTGCTGCTTGAATCTCCCTTTTAAGTTAAAGTTCAACTACGTCACAGTTTGCATAGCAGACAAGTGAGACAGCGATTGCTGATTTCTGTCCACAAACGAAAAATGAGTAAAGAATTAAATAAAATAAAAAAAAATTTCAAATAACAGTGATGAAAATAAGGTAAGAATTTTCGTATGTTAAAAAAAAAAACAAAAAAAAATCTGAGATGTGAAAACAACAGCAAATGGAGCAAAATGTATTTTTAAACGCAATAAATGCGACCACAATGATAGCAATGATAATGATGAAGATGATGATGAGGAAAACAACAACATAAAGCTTGAGATATTCATGTGACGATGATGACGACGCTGGGAATGACAATTGAAATACAAAAAACATTAACGAATGAAACAGGCAGCAATAATGTTAAATATCAAGCGAAACACAGTAGTATGATCAAAATAAAATACAAAAAAAAATTATATTTTATATTGTGGGACAGTGCACACATTTTGCTGGAGGCAAAATTTCAAAAGGGTTACACGGAGCGTGCTGAAGTATTGCTATATATTTTTTTTTTTTCTTAATATTTCATTTAACAAAATAACATGGAAAATTTCTTTAGAAAACAAAGTGAAGAATAAAATATTTTGAAATTGTCCTTGAGCATAAGAAAAAGTTGGTGAGAACTTAAACTGATGTTGCTGCTGTTGGAATACAATAGCAAAGCTTAGAAAAACTTGTTGTATTTTAAATATCTTTGAACATGAAAAATGAGAAGAGTACCGATAGGAAGTAGAAAATAATCCAGCCATACATTCGGTATTCTTATTCGTAAGAATCTGGAGCATTGTAAGATATTTAAAAATATAAATAAAATCAGTTAGGGTGGTTGTTTTCTTAAGTTTTGCTAAAAATCAAATGCCTTACGGTGTGCTTACAAATTTAAATTGTTATCAAAAGGATATTCCTTGTGGTCTTGTGGAAGGAGAATGGTAAATGTCCATGTAAAATCTTATTTGATCCGTTTATTTTGTCTCTTCGTTGAGAAGAAAAATATGAAATAAAATTTAGGGAGTTGGTTTCAAATAACCCAGCGGCAAATATGTTATACACAACATTGATGAATAGTTATACTCATTGCAGGCAGTAATGCTCACAACTCCAGCTAAAACTGTAAATTCTTTTTACAAAGGGATATCCGCTTTGCTTTGCTTGCCTACATCTCCACTTACAATATGGAATGTTTTCTAAGTGCCTGTATAGTTTAGTGAGTTGCCTACATCTCCACATACAAAGCAAGCAGCCAGCAGGCAGACTGCCTACAGCTCCATATGCAAATCAGGCAGCCAGGAAGCAAACTGCCTTCAGCAATCTACCTACAAAAAGCAATCATCACAATAAAATTTACTAAACCCAGAAAAGCCGAGTGCCACGCCCATCAAGTTCGCCAAAATCTTGGCTAGAGCTTTTTCGAATCATTCTTACTACTTGTGTGAAATTCAGTTCCACTACCTAAAATCAGTATATCATTTCGAAATTTTCACTTGTATGGCAAGTGCCACGCTCTCGTATAAATTCGCCAACTTTTTTTTAGAGTTGTTTAAGTTTTTTCTAGCATTTTTGAAAAATTTGATTACACTATAAACATTGGGTGCTCGCATGGGCGGATGGGTGCGCCGTGCTTCACTCATTTTCAATCCCAAGAAGCTTGTGGCCTGTATGTCAAAATTCTTTCAATTATCTCGTCCGGTTTTCCCGTAATCATGATTTCCCCAGACTGACGGATAAGGCTAAAACTATTCAGGTGGTGACGCTGATCAAGAATATGCATATACACCTGCCATATATACCTCCCACTTCAACGCGTTCCAATCGGAATAATAAAGTGAATATGCCCTCTGTGTAGGGTAAAAAATGTCATTCTAGAGTTTCCAAGCGACCGGTATTGGCCTGGAATATCATGCCCAAAAAGACCAACATGTTGTTCCCTCATAAAAATTTAAGTTTCTCTCATTTCTTATGAATTAATCTTTTTAACATTGCTGACCAAAATTTCAGAGAAAAGTTTTTTTGAGAAGTCCGAGAATTACCTCTGTACGACTTGGTTGGTAGCCCTGGGGCATTCGGATGTAATTGAATAAAATTTCTGATCAATACAAATATTTTATATTACTTGTAAATCTCAATGAATACCGAGTATCACTTTGGGGCACCCTAGCTACGTCATGGGTGTAATGCGCTCGTGAGTTCCATTATTCTTTACCTGTGTATAAAAAATGAAATGAATATTGCGTGTTTCTTATAAAACATGACCGACATTATAGACGTTCCCATCTATGGTCTATTTATTATAAGGCTGAACATAATATTTCATATGTTTTTTAATACGATCTAAGAGCAATTTCTTCACTTCTTTATTGTTGGCGACAATTGTGTTTCTTTCAAATTTTATATGCGTGCTTATGCGTGCTTTGTCATGTTTCTTTTGTGTGTTTTATATTTGGTGTTAGAGGATTTATTTCTCAACTCTCCACCTTCCTTATTGAAACACCATTTAAGACTTTTTGTATTACATTGTAGTTGTATAGAATTTGCATTGTTATGTTGTAAGCACCTGTTAGAAATCTCACGCAAAAGAAAAAGTAACTCACTTTCCTTCCCAAGGAATATGTTGAATATATTGAAAAATGGTTTTACTTAAGATCCAATGAGAAATTATTCTTAGGTTTTCGATTAAAGATTTAACCATACACAGATTTAATTCGAAAGGCCGTTACTATGATTATGTATAATACACATAGAAGAATTTCTGAAAACATTTTTTAAAAAGAATTAATTATTTTAATATAATGATAACAACCGCAGCTATATACCTGGAAATCTGATTTCCTCAAATTTAAGCAAAAATGTTGATGCTATCATATGTTTTTGAATAAAAAAGCTTTATTGGTCTTGAGCGACCTCTAAATATTGAAATTTGGAAATTTTTCGTTGAAGTAGATTAAAATCTCTATATATATATTTCAAAAAATTATCATGGAAATTTCAGAAAAATATTTCCAAAAAAGTACAACAACAGATAAACGATGATAAGAAATTTAACCAAAAAACTGGACCTTAGCAAATCAAAGAAATGACTGCATTCGTTTTAGCCCAAAAATGTTCCTTAATATCAGTAATTTATGTTCATGTTAATGTAATTAATAAGGGTTTTTAGGAAAACTTTGATCTTGTTTAGTTTTTAATGAAATATTTATTTCTATAAATTCGGGGCTAAAATCTTGTAGTTTTAATATATAAAAAACTTAACACCTTACCTTTATTACGCCTCGATGAATTACTAGAGGCTGAGGTCTCATACGCGTCTTTATCAGTAATTTCTTCTTTAATTATTGTTTTGCCGTCCAAAGCCATCTGAAAAATATCGAAAAAGTAAAAAACCTTAGTATGACTCATATTTCAGACTACTGCTGTGTAACTGAACAATTTATTGTAGCTAAAAGTAAGCAAATTATTTTAGAAATTGAAATAGCTATTTTTTATTAATAGCTTTTTTTCTTTAATATCAGAAGCTCACAAATTTTCACTTATCATCAAGGCAGATAGGTATCAAAGAACATTTTCAATTTGTTTTGGCAAAAATTGTTGCTTGACATGCAACAACGATCTCATTTCAATATTGTTGTCTTCAACAAAACTCAATGAAATCCCCACATCATCTGATGTCCATTGCTTTGCCAATAGACGCCCACAAAAAAAATAAAAAACAACCAAACGAAAATATTTGCATGTTTAAAACACATCAAAAAGAAAATATTTCATCAATTTTTGTGTTGCTGTTGCCACTGCCACTACTGCTGTTGAATGCTGATTGCAACAGCTGTTATTGTTGCTTGTGTTTGAGAGAGAGAGCGAGAGGCATAGCGTATGTTGGGAATGGTTAGTTGTTCTTGATGTGGTATTGACTGTCAGTCTATCGATGACTGATGACGTTGTTGGTTTATGTTTTCTATCGATTGTGCGCCCCTCATTCAATCAAATCCTCACAACTAACGACAGCAACAACAGCGAGCGATTGCAGCAACAGTAACATCAAAATAAACTAAAATTCCATGGTAGGAAATCGCATTGCTCTGCGTAGCATCAGCGACAACATTTGGAAATGTAACACCTGCCTTCATAAATTTCAAACAAACACCTAAGTTTTTCTTTGGTTTTTGTTATTTTTTATTTTTTGGTTGCTATAAAAAGTGGGTGGTGGGGCGATAAAGCGGTGCCAACATGGAGGTGTGAGCTTTAGTATGGCTTCCATTCATTCACCTGCGAACAAAATTTGGTGAAATAAGAAAATATAACAATATTTTCTAAATATCATATAAACAAAACAGCTGCGAACAATTAGGCAGCAGGCATTTTATTGAAATTGGTACGAGCTGCACGCACACATTACATAGGAAAAAAAATAAGTTTTTTACCAAAAAAAATTCTAAAAACTGCTCGGCTTACTCATATTACTATTTTGCTTTAAAAGCCATATTTTTAGTTTTCTTTGCATTAAATTTATTGTCGAAACAAGTGGAAATTATGGGCTATAATGAAAAGCAGCAAAAAGTGCTGATCAATTTACACATTTTGAGAAGAACTGAACTTAAAAAAAATAAATTCCAATAACTTTTTTTTGAAAATGGTAAATTTTTTTCAAACAGCTGTTGCTTTGCGTAAGCTTCAAGGATTAAAATATATAAATTTTCTTCCATTTCTTGAAATTAAAAAAAATTATTTAAAACATGTGTGTATAAGGGTTTCAGATCAGATTAATGATGTAGTTTAAAATTCAACGATATTTCTTGAGATTTATTCACCCCTATCATGAATATCCGGAAGAAAGTGATTTTTGCGGATTTTTTTGTTTCTCGAGAGGAGTATTTTGCGATCATGAATAATTGAGGAAAGGAGAACTTCATATCCAGTCAGTGCTGCCAAAATATTTCCAATTACTTCCAATCAGCCCAAAATCACAGTTACATTTTTCATATTTGACATTAGCTTATCAGTAATTTTGCATTTTCGACATTAGCTTATCTGTCAGCTGAACAATTTTATGAATAAAAATTATGTGCATTAATCTATATTACAAAAAAAAATCACCTAAAATATAGTATAGCATAGCTTGGTAGTTTGCCATTTACTCCTTTTCATGAAGATTTTTACTGTATCCGATTTGAATTCCATGTACTGGACCAATATCAGTAATCGCTCTTTGTTTGTGTTGCTAGATCTTGTAAATATTTAAAAAAATTTTTTATCAAATAAAATTACAAAATATTGCTAGCATTGACTCTTTTCTCAATAAATTCTTCGCCAAAAAGTTAGGAAACAAAATTTTGTGTGAAACGTCAAAAAATGTTCCCCAAAAAAGTATTGCTGCCGATAGCCTCATTTTCCAGGGAATTTGTTCCCATTCCCCAAAAATCTTCCACGATCGCAAAACAGGGGATTGGAGAAAAAATCCGAAGGAATTTTTATTTATGATAAGGGTGATTATAAAATTGAACTCGAAAAACTTTAAATTTTTTTATGTTCAGCAGGTTCCATTAAAATACATCAATAACTCAGTTTGGAGAATCGTAACCTAAATTAAAATTTTAAAAATTGAAAGGTTTTATGGCATTGATGATAATTTTTATAGAAACTTACATATGTATGTCCATGAGAGCATTATTTTCCGATATGTCCATATCTTATGTAGTACGAATCAGGTTTTTGTGCATGCGACTACATGCACCATTTTGTCTTATCTGTTTTTTGAAACAACTAACTGAAAACCCATTGTTGTTTTATATTTTTACGAATCTTTATTATTTCGACTAAATTTTATTGTTATCAAATGCTTTCGTAACCAAAAGCATTGTCATTTTACCATATTTATTAATATGTACGTACTTTCATATTAAGACATTGAACTTTGTCCAATTCTTCAGCCGATGCATACAAAGCAAAACTGTTGTCACGTGTAACATTTCTATCAAAAATCAATTATCTGTTAGTAAAAACAGTAAATTTACTGCAGGCCTAAGAACTTTTGATTTACATATTAATTAATTTTTCATGAAACTTTAGTGGTCAAATTGCTTTTAGATTTAGCAATTTAAGTAGAAAATTTTTGTCAGTGTAGCCAACATTAGACCCGCACACATATGCTGCGCTTTTTCAATCGACAGTCTCTGTCTGCGGCAATGAAAGAAAACGATGAATGAAATCGCACTATTGCTGTTCCTGCACCTTGCGCCAGCGGAAACGAGCGCGCTACCAGCGTACCGTTATTTAAGTGTTGTTGTCACTTATATTTTTGTTGCTGTTGTTGTTTTAATAGTGAGTCGCTCACACCACCGCACCGGTGTGCGATTTGAGTAGCAGCTGTTTTCTATCAAATATGTTCCTTGCTTTTAAGCTTTCCCTGCTTCAAAGTGAAAAACCAAAAAAATTTTGTTATGAAATTCTTGGCGTTTATTTGTACCTTAAACTGATTTTTGTTTTGCTGTTTGAAATTTTTGTTTTTTTTTTTAGCTAGCCACATTGAGAGTGTTTGAAAGAAACCAGCCTCCGTTCACTTAAAGACGTGTTAAAACAGCAGTAAATGTCTGTTGAAGTCTATTAAAATATTTTCATTTTTTATGTTTCCTTCCAATCATGTGATTTACTTTACGCACTTCATAAAATTGAAAAAAAAAACTTGAAGATAAAATGGTGAAGGTTTTCTTGGAAAAGTATTCAATGTATTTTAATTTGTGCTATTAAATTGGCTCTTTCAAAGTCAATGAGGAATTTAATTTTTTTTTAAGCAAAACCACTTAAAAAACTATCACAAAAAATTATTATCTCGGCCCCACTTTGAAACGTATTTTTTTGGAGAACTTTACTTTAAATAACAGCTTGATACATTTTTTAATTAAAATAAGAAAACTGCTGCAGTTTTAAAAAGAAAAAAGTCACAATTTACTGCTGAGAATGTTGTAACAGCACTTCAGTGAAGCAGCCACTTCGTCTCTACTTCATTCATCTCCACAACGCAGCGCAACGCAATACTTCACTGTGTGCTACACAACTTCACAGCGCTATTCAATACTTGAGAGAAATGCAAGTGGCGCTTTTTTTTTTCATTTTATCTCATTCTCTTATGCGAAGTAGGGGGACAAACAAACAAAAAATAACTGCAAGTGTCAGCTGTTGTTGACAACACTGCAGCGCCATAATTTCATATTCCTTACCCTCATGCAAACACACACACAATTGAGAGAAGCAACATAAAGCAAGCAGCATCTTTGGTAGCGCGCGCGGCACAGCATGATCAACATGCTGCCTGACTTGTTTGCAATTGCTGTTAATGTTGTTGCCGTTTTTACAGCAGCAAAAGATGACGAATGAAGCATATGTCAGCAACAGTGCAGCACATTTGATTTTCAGCAGCAGCAACAACAAATGGTTTATAAAAAATGACTTTGCTTTAAGCAACAGCAAATAGCAAATACTCTGAAACCTCTACCCCTCCCAGAAACAATCAAAAGTCATCAGCATCCCGTACACCTAAATGTGTGTGTGTGTGTCACTGTGTGCCTGTATGTGTTTATGTACGTATTTGTTCGTCCTTCAAAGTATAATGGAAAATGTCGCCAACAAAAATGTTGCTGACGATGAACAATTCATTCGCTGCTGCTGCTGTTGGTTGCGTTGTGCCGCAAGTTGCTGGCAGTCGCTGCTGCTGCTGCCTGATTGTTAACAGGCGCCAGTTTGCAATTGAAGAATGTCAGCTTGGTATTAGTTGTTTTTGTAGAATATAATTATATTTGCACTGGGAAAAATCACTTGGAGCGATAACGACATATTTTCAGTTTGAAAAATCAAAATTTATTAATATCCTTAAACAAAAGCGGAGCAAGTGCAAACAGTGAGATATTTTAGTTTTGGTATATTTTGTGCTCCTTTTAGCTATTTAATTCGACACTTAAACGAACTTAAAGCAACATTATTTTAAGTTCAATTTTAGAAAAACTCCATTTATCTCACTGTTTGATTGCAGTGTGATAAGTGAGAGACAAACAGATAAATTTAAGAACGGCGCTCGAAAATCTGGTGTATAAAGTGTAAAGTTGCAAAATAAATTAATTATATTAAATTTATTTGATAAAAACATGTGTGTTCATTTGAATTTAATTGAATTTTTTTAACAGCAGTTGGAAATTATTTTCAGTTGAACTTACAGTCATACTAAAGACTGATGCTCTTGTAAATTTACAAATCAACAAAGAACAAATATTGTCAAATTATAATTACCACTTAGATTTGAGATTGAATGACTTTTCCAGAAGCTAAGGAACTTTCAGTTTATTTCCTTTTAAACAAACAAAGACCGATGTTCTTGTAAATTTTTCTTAAACAAGCATGACATCAGGATAAGATGGATCATTGTAATTTTAAGCTTAATAAAGAAGTTTTATCTTTGACCAGGCCGAAACTAAAGCACTAAATGAATTTTGGGCAAAATTTAATTTTTTCTTATGCTATTTTACATTTTCATTTGCGCCCAATTTTCACCGTGTAGTTGTAGCAGTACGGCGAACTGTTCTACTGTCAAATGACGACTGCTACTGCTTCAGTGATTTTCTTTTTATTTTTGTTTCTTATTCTCAAACTTTCATTCGTTGCGTTTTCATCTGCAAGCGACACACGAAAAATGATTTCAAGTTGGTTTTCATGGTTTTGAAAGAGTCCTCTGCTTTCAGCTAAGCGACTCCAATGTACTCTACGCATTTTGTACTTATTTCATTTAGTTTTTCCATTTTCATTTTGATTTGCTATGCTTTTCTTGACGTTGTTACTTGAGCAAATTTTTGTTTTTCTTGTTGTTGTTTTATGGCAAAATTTTGAGCTGTTTTTGACAACTAAGGTGAGTTGCCACATGCTGTGTCGAGAATATGTATTCTCACAAAATTCAACAGCTCTGCAGCAGTTTCTTTAATTTATTTTGTGTGATTTAAATCAAAATAAATATTCAAAAATAAACAAAAAAAAAATGTTTACTGCTATCTGCTGCTGAATTAATGACGTGCAAAATGACGACGTTTTAATGAATTTTTCCGTTAAGTTTTTTATGATTTTTGTTTTTCTCTGTTATTCAAAGGTGTGGACATCAAAGCAACAAATGCCCATTTCCGAAAGCAATTGAAAATGTTTTTGCGTGTAATACAATGAGATAAACAGCATTTCCTATTATTTTGCCTTTAAATAGTTTTATGATTTAATAAATATTTTGAGAACTAAGAATTTTAAATTCCCTGAAAAAATTTTTGTCAAACAAAGAAAATTGTAAAGTAACTTCCAAAAGGAACATATACTTACGTAAAATTCACTAAAAATATTCATACCGCTGAAACATCAAACTTCACACAAAATTTTTCTCAAAAAATCATTTATTATGATGGAGTAAAAAAGTCATTTACTTTTTCTTGCGCAATACCTTCATGGCTCCTTTTCCAAAGTTTTCACGTTTTTTTTTTCTTGAATCTGGTAATCTTTCTCATTTAATTATTGGGGTTTTTTCCAAAACTTTACAAATCAATCGACGTCGTCTTCTCGAAAGAAAACAGCCCAAACTGCGAATTAATAATGCTCCTCCATGTGTTTGTATTTTTTAGTAACATTCTTAGTTCAGAATATATGATACAAAAAAATACCTCCAATAAGATATGTCATTCAACATAATTAAATACCCACTTAATTTCTATTCCAAATGTTATTAAGATATTACTCCGACAGCTTAATTTTAATTTTATTTATAATTTATAATGATGAAAAAAACTTAATATTTAAAAATAAATTTGATATAAAAATAAACTCCGCTTGATCTAAAAATAAGTGCCGCACTCACGCAAACGTTACCGTAATCTATCCATAAGTGACATTTAGCTACTGTAAACAAAAAGTTATCCCTAATAACATTGATGACGTAGCTCAAAGAACTTTCTATCAAATACTCTGGTTTTAGTTTTCATTCATTAAAACATGTTAACGAATTCATAAGATGATTTTGTTTTACTAAGTTGTATAAAATTGCTCCTGCCAGTGAGTCAATGCCTACAACCTTCATTTCATTAACATTCAATCGAATTCTTAGTGCTTTCTTGACGTCTGTTAATTTTCCCAAAGGTTTATAAAAATAATGTACAACTACCTACAACTTTGTTGTTGCTGCTTTTGTTTATGATTACTTTCTTCTAAGGAATTCCAAAATTCTTAATTATCTGAGAAAGTTTCTTAAGTTCAGACAGCTGACTTAAACGAAAAGCAGCAGCACAAATGTTAAATACAAAGGAAATTTGACGTTTATCAAAATAAAACTTCCACGTTAACGCCCATTTTTTTTACTAGAACCCAC
The DNA here is from genome assembly GCA_949775025.1 of Tricholauxania praeusta. Lineage (NCBI taxonomy): Eukaryota > Metazoa > Arthropoda > Insecta > Diptera > Lauxaniidae > Tricholauxania > Tricholauxania praeusta. The sequence continues at coordinate 122,166,465 of OX459031.1, read as the reverse complement.
AGTAGTGTACTAATAAGTCAATAATTAAGTGCATAGTTTAGCTAAAGTTTTCTTTACACCAAGATAATTATGATATTGTGCGTGATATTTCGTTTAAGTTTTCACTATGATATTTTTGATTAAAAGCAAGTGCTATTATGCTGTGTCAAAATTATTAAATATTGACTGAAAAGAAATTAATTTCATTTTGTGTTTTGAATCATTTTTCGATTTAAATTTTTTACTAAAAAATAAAAAGGACAGCAAAGTTTACTTCAGGCATATTTCGCGGTAAATTTATTAAAAAACTCGGAATGTTTAGAAATAGTCCAAGTATATCGAAAATGTACTAAAAATGCTCTGAATGAACTGAAAATGGGCCCAATATACCGACTTTACTAAAAACTTGTCGAATGTACTGACAACAACTTTTCACAACGCAAATGTACCGAAAAAAGCACAAATGTACCGAAAATGCGGTCATTGCACCAATCACTAGGTTAAATTGGTTCCTCTGTTGTCTTTTCATGGTCTGTTCGTTTTTGTAAATGGACTCCAACAAGCAGTTTTAAAAATTATACTTTATTTCCAAAATAACCGCAAAAAAAATGCTTAGAATGACCACAGGTGTCGGCAACATTAAAAGACATAAAGTTACAACAGCAGCAATTTCACGTCAATAGTTGGAAAGAGAGAATGAAATAAAAGCGTATGACGAAAGAGAAACATAATGCAAATAGTTGACAAAAATAAACGAAAAAGGTACGACAAATCTAGCAAATGCAATGTGTAACACTAAAAGGTATAATGAAATCGAATGTGATATTGTAAATGATGCTGTTGTTGTTATCCTTCTTCTATCTTGCACTTATTATCGTTGTTTCAGCTGAGTATTTTTTTTGGTAATGCTGTTGAGTATTTGTTCATATGTAATGGATGACTATCAATATTTAATAACTGATAAAAATAGCCAAAAAACTTACAAAATCTTACCAACTTTTTTTCGAATCAGTGCACCATTTTACAGAAGAAACAGCTCACTATTACAAAAACCGATTTTCGCCAACTTTATTCCTCATTAAAATTAGGTAGAAACCAAAATTTTTCGCTAAATCGCAATGTAAACTTAGATAACTTTCAGAACATCCACCATCCTGCTCCCAGACAAGATCCAAAAATTAAATTCTATTTTGAATTTTAAGTTTTCTTTTTTTTTTCATGTTTCAAAAATATTAATTTGAATGTATGTATTTTTCCAGTGTTTTTTTATTTTTTTAATTCGCAAACTTCTCTCCTTCCCTATTTGGCCTGTTTTTTTCTTTTTACTTTAATTTAACGCAGCTGCCAGCAGCTGATGTGTAACATCTGCGTCCTCTTGATTCTGACTGCTGCTGCATTTGCTTTATCTTCGTTATATCCTCTTTCGCCACTTTTTGTATACGTCATTCAATGTTTTCCTTTTAATGTTCAATTCCACTTCTGTTTCATTTCCATTTCATGTGATTTTAAGATGACATTTGGAGCAAAAAATTTATTTTTATTTTTCTCACAGTGCTGCGCTGCAATTGTATTGCAGCTGCAAAATGTTTTCTTGTTATTATTGTTGTTTATGGAATTCAAGATATGAACCAGTTGCGTTATCAAAAGAAAGAGCAATGAAAATGTTTTTAAATTGTACAAAAACTTATTGAAAATAAATTTAATCGATTATGCTTTGACATTATACCGCTTTGAGTATTGAATCAACCAGTCAATCAGTGATGCGCTGACCTTTAGGCTCACTAGACTTTGAGTACTGCGTTCCTATATTTTGAGAAATATGTCAAAAAAATATTGTATTCCTTAGTGCATTTGAAAAGCAATCAATGCTAAAAGCATCAGCAACAAAAACAGTGCTGCCAATATGACACAAGCAGACACTCACATTCCGCCAACTTTTCAATAAAACTTCAACTACAGATACAAAAGTTTGGTAAGCAGCTTCTGCTGCTGCCTCTATTTTCCGCAAAGCTAGCAAGCGTCAGCAATCAGCTACACCTGCTGTCATTCGCATTTTTTAATTGAATTCCAACAAAAACGACAACAACAACAACAGCAGTAGCACGTGCCAACATGTGCTGCCAACTACAACCAAAAAAACACAGACGACAGCAGCACAGCATTGCCAGGCTACAACAATTGCAGAATCATCAACAATAACAACAACAAAAACAGCAACAGTCGTTGCTAGCAACAATTTTAAACAAAAATAATAAAAAAAAAAATCAGCTTAAAACACGTAGTGCGATCTGGCAGAAAGCGCAAAAAGTAAATAAACAAAAAAATGTATGGCAACATCGGTTACAAATGTGCGCATTGCAATGTCATTAAATGCGATTTACAAGGCATCTGAGCAGCCGGCAGCAACTGAAAGCCACAACGCGTCGTCGGTTTCAGCATCGGCATCAGCATCAGCTTCAGCCCCAAAAATGCAATTAGGCGTCTTTTGAGTGGGTGGGCGTGGTGGTTGGCTGTTGGGCGGCGTAAGCAATTCGACTGACGTTTGCCAACAGCAGCAGCAGTAAGCGAAAGTATTTACCGAACGATATGCTGCTGCATAACAAATGAGCTGCTGACCTTTTAGTACGCTACGAAATGACGGTCACAGTATAACTTGCCACAGGTCGCTATGATGCACAGTAGCGCAAAAAGCACTTTCGGAAAATACCACTGGAGAATAAGAGCCGTTCCATTGACTTGCGAAAGAATAAAGAAAGATTTTTTGATCTCTCTCAAGAACGATGCTTCAACTTGTAGTTTGAAGACCCCTTGTGCTGCTCCCAAGCTCTGAATTACAATATAGTAGCTAATCGAAAGTACTCTAGGTATATTACATGGATCCTACTTGGTCTGCTTAGAATAAGTTGTTTGATTTCTGTGTTTATTGCACAGTTGGAATATGGATAAAGTAGCTAATCTGAAATGCTCCATATAGATCTTGGATGGTACCTCCTAATTCATTTGAAATAAGTAGCTAGGCTTTCTCTTAAATATTTCTTCAAGAATAACAAATTCAAGACTATTGTCTAGACTTGATATCTAAGAACTGAGAAATTTTTGTCGCACATGCTTGTTTCACTTCCGTTGTTATTTCTGCTTTGCTTTTGAAAATGGTTGAGAGAGGCCCATTTAGTTCACAAATAATCTGGATTTCTTAGAAGGGATTGAACTGTTTTAAACTGATTCATAAGATTATTACATTCAACATGCACTGGAAATGTTTCGGAAGTGGGACATGTTCAGAAAGTGTCAAGTTTTGAGTAGTATAGAAAAACTGTTGTGCTTCTCAAACTGTCGAACATGCCAAAATGCATGAATTTCAACTGGTTCTTAACTTATTTATGCTTTATATTGAAAAAATTATAGATCTTCAGCAATATTTTACAGTTCTCAAGATATTGTGGAATTTTAGTGGTTTCATTCCAACCTGATCCATTGCCAAAGCCACCCAATTGGGTATAAAACTAAGCTGCAACACTTAAAGTTTCATTTTTTGGCACACGTGCTTGTCTAATCCTTTTTTGGTATTTTTGAAGCATTTTTGTCTTCCTCTAACCCACTTCTTATTTTTTTTTTTCGTTTGCTTCCATTTCGTTTGCCAGGCTGCGTGTAAAACGTGACTTGTGCCAAATTTTTTTATTTGCTACCTTCAGCTGCTGTTGCTATTGCTGGCACAACTGCACCATACGGCTCAGTAAAAGAGTTTGCCTTCAGCTTTGAATTTGGCTTTGGTTGAGTTTTACTTTTGCATTTAAATGGCGTTTGTTTTTGAAGTTAATTTGTTGGCAGTTGTTGTTGCTGGCCTTTCGTTGGTACTTCTACGTACATGGGTGTGGGCTCTGTTCGAGGCAAGAAGGATATATGCTTGTGAAGCAGCAACTATTGTTAGCAACGTGTGGCTCTACAACAGCAATTAAACTTAGTTTTGTGTGCGAGAGAGTGTTTTGGAAATTTCTGTGCCTGTGGCAGTTTTGTTTGTATGGTAGAACTTTGTGGAGCGCACAACTGAAGTTGTCACTTGGATTAAGTAGAGTAGGGTTGAGTTTTCATAGTTGGGTTTGATTTGTGGTTAGCGTTACAAATTTTAAAGATTAATTTATAAACGAATATTTCAAATAGATATACATAGTCAACTAAGCAATTGCTTAACTTCTCTGAATTGATATGTAAAAGGTTTTTTTGTATACTTTTCCAAGCCCAATTTCAAATTAACTAAAAAAAAAATTCTATACTTTTTACCTTCAATAATAAAAAGAAAAAAGTATCTGTGTCGCATATCCTTTGAACTCATTTAGAACATTAAATTATTCAGCGTAGTTTAAAATTCTTAAATTAGTTTTGTATTTAAAATTGATATCCTTTCTTTTGCAATGAAAATTCCTTCCTGTTCATTTTATATCCATTGAAGTACTCGCATAAATACTCGTACGTGGCGTTTTTAATATCCTATCCAACCACCAAAAATGTCATCGTCATTCACTTGGCAAAATTTTTTGTTTTGATGGATCATCGAATTCTGTTTGCCTGCCTTGCCGCCTGTTTTAGTCAGTCAGTGAATTTTATGCCACAAGTATTCGCTTTTCGTTCGTTGCTTGGTGCTGCACTAACCGAAACTCATTATCCTTGCAATTACACGAATGTTTATGTGCGCCTTGTCAATGAACATTTTTTTATGTATGTTATATGTCAGACGGTGTGAACACGTCTGCAGTCAGGATTAGAGCGTAGAGTAGCAAAAAAGGAAGTAACGAGCTGTCAAAGTCGGTAACGTGCAATTTGCTCATTCATTTTGTGTAAAGTGGCAGCAGTAGCACTGCAGAAGTAATTAAGGTAAAAATCATTTCCTTGACGTGGCACTAGACAAGAAGTAATGGGTGATATATTATGATGAAAGTTATTGGGTTTTTCAATATTTTGTAAAAAGTTGTTTTGAAGACGTGACACAAATGCTTGCATCAAAATACATACTAGTTTCAGCTTTCTCATGTAAGTTTTTCGAAAAAATACTAAAAAACTTTTACACAAAACAGCGCCTTATTTTTAAGAACAATTCGGTTTCTTTTAAAAGCGTCAGGATGTTTTCTTTTTTTTAGTCACTTATGATGAAAAAAATTTCGCAAAAATACATTTTAAAAATCTCGTTTGAAAAATCAAAAAAAAAATATATAGATTACCACAGAGTGGGATCCCGGTAAGTTTTCGAGAAATAAATAAAAATATACAATGGAAAAAATATTCAATTCAAAGTTCCCTCAGTGTCAGGCAAACCTACACAGATGGATGTTATTAAAACATGCCAATGTGTGCGTGATACACAAAATAACAACCGAACGTAATCGAGTCGTGCTGAATCGTATTTCGCAGCGTACACGACGAGTATACATACACACAGCCTCTGCTTGAGTTCTGCACTGTTGCCCGCGGGTGACAGAATGCCTGACACTGGTGTTAATATAGGTAAAGACTTGGAAAAAACAGTTTTCTAATGGTGACATGCAACCTCGTATTTTTTTTATTCTCGTAAAGTTACTGGGATCCCACTTTTTGACTTTCCGGGTTTCTAGGGAACTATATAAGATATCACCCAAAAAAAATAAAGAATAAAATTATTTTTTTTTTTTTTTTGAATTTTCAAGAAAGGTTTCCAAATTTTTTTTCTTTCGAAACTCTTTCTTATGAAATTTTTAAGAGTGATTCAAAAAAAAAAAGTACTGATGCCTTTAAAACCCAAGCTATGGTTCTTCATAAGAAAGTCGAAAACTTTCAAAATTGAATATATAGATGTTTTCTGAATTTTTAAAAAATTTTTTCAAGATTTTTCTTTCAACACCTAAAAAAACACATTCATATTTTATCAAAGTTGTGGCATTGCCTTTCATTGGTCTAAAGGCAACTCAGTTCAAGCAAAAGGTTTTGAAAAATTTTAAATTCCGCTTAATAAAATACTTTTTCCTAAACAGTTGTTCCAAGTAACCGGATTTCATTAAATATTTAATTTAAAAAGCTGTAATTATAACGGTAAATGTCGATTATATCACAAAAGATTAATGGTTACAGCTACTTATATCAATTTATTACTTTGAATAAGTACAGTCTTTCAACTACTATTTTCTTCAACGTTTTATCGACTTTTTTACTGAAAGACGTACATACTTTTCAACCCAAAAAAAAAACCAATTTCTTTGAGTAACCGGTTTTTTTTCAAATAAATTAGAAATGAAATCAATACTGCAGTAAAATTTTCATAAACGCACATAAGAAGTTGCAAATCCTTGGCCAATTTTAATTTAATTGTTACAGTTCCTTTTCTTTTTTGCCAATTATTATATCCACTTACTTATTCAGCTCAGTTTCGCTATTTTAACACTTTTCACGACTTCTGCGGTAATAACCGTAAAAATAGCAACGAAAACGCGCGTGTCAAACTCGCAACTCGTTTTACCAAACAGTCGTCACAGCTGTGCACGCGATGTCTACAAGAACAGCATAAAATTCACTCTACCGTGATGTTCCTTCTGACACCCATTAGATGTGGTGGTGCCACCAGCGCACAGACAAAGTGTGATGATATCCTTTCGTGTAGTCCTAGTCGTCATCATCGTCATCGACAACGTTTTTTGCGTCGCATGTGCAACACTTTACTCACCTGCGACTCATGCGAATGTGGCATCATTAGTCTACGTCGTTAATCGTTACTCAACCGTTGAGTAATCGGTGCGCGCTTTTACAAAAACAAAAAACAAAAAAATAACAGTGGGCTTGGGTTGTTGACGACTGATGAGTTGAGAAGAGGGTGTTACAACAACAACAACAACAACAACAACAACAGGATTGCAACAATGACGATGAAATTTCTTACTATGAGAGCACGGGTGACATGAACAGGCAGACAGACGTATGATACAAGGCGACTATGCGAACTAATCACTTGATTGATTGATGGTTGAATGAATGAGGAAATGAATTGATTGCCATTTTGATTGTGCCTTGTGTGCTTATAATTTCATTTATTTTTTTGCGGTAGAAGTTGAGAACTTTTGAAGCCACCGTGGTTGGGATAAAATGAAATCACACGAAAAAGAAAATTACAAAAATAATATTAATTTCCTTGAGAAAAGTTGTACAAAACTTTGGGCTGTGCCCTTTGGCATTGAATTAAAATAATTTTTATCAAACAAATTGAATAATAAATTTTGAGTTACTTTTTTGGGATATTTTTTTAAATTTTCGATGATTTTTTCTCCACTCAAATAATTTGTGTAAAAGTTTGAAAAATGTTGAACACAAATCTTTGATCATAAAACTGTTTTAAATCTTATAGATGCTGCTTCACTGTGCATGACCGAGTCCATGCTATCCAATTAACCATTCCTCCATTGTTTTTGTGCGCCATAATAAGAAAAATGTCACAAACACTCGCGCACAATTGAATTTTCCTACAAATTATTTTTCTTTGCTCCCTCAGTGCCCCCTCAATGCTTTTGGGGGATACCAATAATTTTTGTTTTGTTAAATTTGTGCAAGCTACTTCTTTCTCTGCCCTAAACTTTTCCCTGATGCCATCGTTTTTGCAGCTGCTGCTGCTGTTTCAGAGCAGCAACGGAGAAGGTGCTTGCCTGGTTGTGACTTTGCTGTAAAACGATTCGAACTTTGTGCTGGTTGCTTTTTATGTTTTTCTCGTTATTCCCTCTTTTTAAGCAAAAACTTTTCACACACTGATTCTCCCCTTCCATTTTAGCACACAGATTTATTTCCATTTTTTCGCTCTATATTTGAATTTAAAAATCCTATTTATTTTTGTTGTCGACAATAAAACGCTTGTGTGCGGTTTGACTTTACATACCTTTTTACCCGCAATTTCCCTACGCTTTTATGCTTTACTATTGTGTTTAAAAAAAGGCGCAAAAACAAACCACTATGCCAAAATACAAAAAAAAAAAAAAACGTGGGAAAACCGCTGTTTTCATGCACAATTGTTTTTAACCCACTGTTTACGTGAGCAAGAATTGGAGAGATTTTGGAAAAAAAAATTTTTGTTTCTCTTTTAGGGCACCATTTTTGGTTCGAGTTTTCTGTTTTAATAACATGTCAGTTGCAGTAGATTGCGTGCAAAACTTGAACAAGAAATAAAAGAATCAAAAAAATATTCTAAAAGCTCGGAAACAACATGAGAGATAAACAAAAATCTTTGCTAACAACAGAGATATGAAGACATATGAGGTATTTAGGGAAAGCTAAGGTTAGGGCTCTTTTGGGTTATGGTTTTTGAAACCATCGTAACTCGGTAAATTTTTTGTTCAAGGGATGACTTCGTTCCGCTCTTGGCGCATACGTTTCAACCGATTTCAAATTTGTTCATTTCATAAAGTTGCTTCGGAGCTTATTTTTGTACATATTTGATTTAGTCATATCCTAAACATTAGTTACATTTTTGAGATAAACATGAGTTACAAATTTACAAATCGATCAATGCTTTTTCTTAAACAAACAAAATAGACAACAGATGGATCAATTTCACCAGGTATTTGGTGACATATGTTTCGGCTATTACCACATGCATATTCATATACATAGCCCAGACAACAAACAAGAAATAACAGATAGATAACAGATGGCGCATTGTGCGCGATGAAAAGCGCACTTTGCACTGCTGAAGGTCACGAACCACAGCAGTTCAAGCGTTAGGGCGGCTGTTCTCATATAATGCATATAATGGCTGGGGGTTGAAATATCACAAAGGCACAAATTAACCAATGGTCTGATGAGGCTATGTCTAGTAATATGTTTAAATACTTATGATAATAGCAGAGACATCTGTCACCAATTACCAGTTTTAATTCAAACATCTGTTGTCTTGTCATGTTTGTTTAAGAAAAAGCATTACTCGATTTGTATATTAACTAAAATATTGGTCTTTGTTAATAACTGCAAGTTCAACAAAATAATTTTCAATTCTCATTTATTAATTATTGAAATACGATTAATGTGCAGTATATAACATTCAAAAAATTATTGTGTCAAAAATAGCAAAACATATTATCAAACATCAAGTTGGGTTTCAGTTTGCGATAGAGCACTTTCATCAGTGACCTTAACATTACACTGTGATGAATTTACAAAAAAATATGCAAAGAATTTCTCAACACATCTACTCAAAAGGAAAAATAAAACAAACTTGGAAACTCTTCAGGGTACTCGTAACAGACTAAGGTCATTTATGAAAGTCTTGGTCCAAATTACCGTGACCTTATATTGCAGCTATGAATATTCTGTGTTTTTCAAGTCGGGAAATATCAGAACATCTTATAACTACGAAATTATGATACTTCACGAGACTTGAATACTTTCTGCTACCTTAATGCTCTCAGAAACCCCAATAATTTAAATTTTTTTTTTTTTGAAGAATTACTTCTTTCCGAAGCTCTTTTATCTTAAGATATTTTGGTATTCTTAAATTTTAATACATTCTGAAATCGCACCAATTTTTCAGGTTTGGACATTTGCTTGAATCAAGAACATTTGAAATTCGAAAACTTTCCATATACCCTCAAGAGTAGCAAAATTAATATATGAAAAATTTTTAGAGCAACATCTCAAGATTCGTTTTACCGATTTTGCTGACATAAGCTCTGTAATTAAATTAACCATTTCTTTTGAAAAGTTTCTTAGACAAATAATTTGAAATTTATTAATTTTTTTTTTTAAAGTGTTTTCTATTTCTTACAACATTTTAAATAATATGATTGGGAATATGTTAAGAAAGTTTGAATAAAATTCATTGTAGTTGAAAAAATCTTTATGAAAATAAGGCTTAAATCAATCTTGCATCTCACTGGGCAAATCGATAAATTTTGAATGTTGCATTATGTTTTCGAATGTGCTACATTCCACGAATTCGCTCCACAGTTGCCAGCTAAAAAGTTCCACGAAACTAATAACCTGATCAAAAAAGAAAGTACATCATCTGCTCTGTAAATAGTAATTAATATTTATTACTGAAGTAATTTTTGAGATATTGACTTAAACTAGTGTAACCCTTTTTATATCAAAATCATCAGATGGCAGTTCCCAAATATTGATTTATTTTTATAAAACTTAATTTCGAAAATCAAAACTTTTTGATTTCCTGACTAAAGTTTTTTTTTTTCAAAAATTTTTTGATTTTTTTTTTTTTTTTTTTGAAAGCAGTTGGGTTGGTGAGGAAGTTTTCATATTCTCAAAGAGCTAAAAATATTGGAAAAACTTAGGCTTTCCAAAGTGCTGAAACTTTTCGAAGTCATCAAATTTCTAAAAATCTCATAGACAAAACGGTGAATTTTTAACCCTTCACTACATTTCGAAACCTTCGACCCAGTTCTTTTTGAAATCATTTTACTTTCCAATGCTCTAATAATTTTTGGAATCACATATATCCGCTACTTTTATAAAAACTTGAAACAAATCGTATATTTTCAGAAATTCGAAAATTTCATAAAATCTTACTTTTCCCTTATTAAATATGAATGCCCCTATTGCCGAACAATACCAACTACTTTTGCATATTTTACTCTGTATAGAGTTGTTAATTTTTTAATATTTTGAAATTTAGTTTGTTTTTTTTTTTTTATTATGCTTTTGTAAAACTCGCATATTCGACTGTTTTTGGCGTTTTTCATGATTTTCTGTGCTGTGTTGCTTGTGCGATTTTGTGCTGATTCAGTAGATTTTTGCCCGCCCTTGCCTTTCCCGCACTTGTTAAAGCTTTACGTATGTGTTGTGTGTTGGTGGTGCTCAAACCGCGCGCGTACTTTTCGCGCAAAATGTCAGCTGACAGCAGCAGATAAGAATTTTTCGTGTTTAGTTTTGGCGTTTGTGAGAAAATGCCTTCTTTACTGCGCCACCAATTGTTTAAGAGTATTTGCGTGTTTGTGTGATGATTGTGTTCGATTGTTAGCTTTGGTATTTGGGTTTGTGGCAAAAACTGATTTTGCCGCAGTTATCATTTGCAGCATTTGAAGCGACAACGACGACGATGACGAAAACAGCCTAAAGTGCGCCATAAAAATGCGGCATCAACGTGGTGGTACATCAAGTGCAGATTTACGACTTTCGATTTTTTTTTTATTTTTTGCCATCAATTCTATGGATTTATTTTCAATTCCTGCTGTTTGTTTTCGCCAATGCCACTGTGTAGAAAAAAAATATTAATAAAAATTTACGAGTGGATTATGACGAATGTTGTGATGACGAAATTTCAACTTATTTTATCTTTTGGTATAAATTCATACATTTGGAAATATGCAAAAATTAAAAATTTTTCAAAGTTATCTAAGCTGATGTACTGTAGCACACAGCTAAAATTATTTCCCAATACCTTAACTATTCTATGACCTTTTGTCTTTAATGCTACAAATCTCAATAAAAAAATCAAAATTACTCTATGCGGAAAAAATGCCTTATAGCATTTGATCACAATATTTCTTACATGTACTTATTTGCCAAATAGTACTTACAAATCTGTAGTACGCTCATGAAAATTTCTTTTGACCTTAAAGTTGCAGAAATGCAAACAAATGCGCCAAAAATAAAAAAATATAAATGGCTCCAACTATACATAAATCTGCACTAATCCACCAACCTGACTGCTCTGCCTTAGCTTTCTCCATTCGTCTATACCCTCCGCCCAACCAAGCAGCCAACTGTCATACTGTAATTTGAACACCCCACATGTGCTGCATGCGGCTCTTAATCGTCTGGCAGTGATTTTACTTTAACCAAGCAGCTGTGGCCGCAGCGTCTGTGGAATTTTTGTACTTCTCCACTCTGTTGTTGCTCCATTTATTGTTGTTGGCATACCGTGTGCTGCTACTATTGCTGCCTGCTGGCTGAATTATTCTCTTTTTTGTTTTCGTGTTCTCCAGTGTCGTGTTGCCAGATGAAGCACAGATGCGCGCAGTAGAAGAAAACTTAAGTGGTCGCAGAGAGTGTCTGGAACAGATTCAAGCGAGTCAAACGATTACGAAAAAAAAAGAAAGAAAAATTGAAAATGTAGCAGCGACAGCTGAAGAAGATGATGAAGAAGAAAAAATGTTGCTGCAGAAACGGGCGCACATGCCAAGTAAATAGGAAATATTTCAAACGACCAGCAGCAGCGTCAGTAGTCATATGACTGGTGCAGAGAAGTTCTCACAATGCTCGATACTTTTGAAACTCTCTACTTAGTAGTCTACTTGAAGTCTGAATTGGAAGATTTTGATATATTAAACATCACATATCGTAAAATAACAGCTGATAAAGTACATAAAGCGGCGCTCATTTTCGAACTCTGCAGGCCAAAAGTGCTCATGAATTTGTACATTGAATTTTGACTTTCTTGATCTGTAAAGCTGAGCTTCTTTCCATGATCTGGCTTTTTTCATTATTTGATGTTTCAAATAATGCTACTGATAATCTCCGACTCTCTTTATAAGCTTTTCTGTTTTTCAAAATCACTATTCCCTTCGAAGTATTTTGGACCCCTTCCGACAATATTTCATATGTTTAATTATCTTGTATGTAAGTGCTTCAAAACTCGATTTCTTGAAAAATATATCCCGAAATTTTCTTATTTTCTAAGCTTGCAAATACTTATAAGGATCAATCAAATCGTTACATCTCCACTTTGGTATATTTTTCGATGTTGCCCACTGACATTCATTCCTCAATTTAAGCATTTATTCTTAGCTTTCAAATATAGGAATTTCGGCACAAAGGCATTAAATTGGTACACTTTCGACCAGGACATTACATTACGTTACATATCCATTTTATAAAATTCCTTCAAAAAGGTATCAAAACGAAACATTTGCATGCGGCTTCTTCTCCAAATGTTATAGCGACAGTCTTTTCGTTTACGTATCGTACCGTCCTTTAACTTTTGATTAAGTCAAACTCTTTATTTACAATGCTGATACGTTCAGTTATCGTTTACCTACTGATTATTCTTAAAATTTTTCAACTTTCTAATATCGTTTTTCTAACATTTATCAAAGTTCTTCTATTTTTCGAAATTTTCATAAAATCCATTTAATATTTTGATCCTTTTTTTCCTGATATATCTTGAAATTTTGCTACGACTATAATCCGATTTCAATGTTCTCCAACGATATGACCCCTTTGTAAAACTGTTTTTCTTATTTTTCCCTTTAGAACTTTAAATTTCAGAAAACATGATATTCCTTCGAATATATACCGATGTTGACCAAAGTCTTATATTACTAAGAAGTTATGAAAATGTTATATCCAACTAAAATGTATTACCTTTCGAAATGGTGTGTTAAATATTTATGTCATACGGATATTTGATTTCACCAAAAAAGCATTATATATTACAGAAGCATTAGTATATGCATTGTTACTGCTTTCACATAGTTGATGCATGTTACCTAATAACCAGAGTATCGATACTTTTCAATACAATATTTATGGACTGGACATAACAATAAATATAGCGCCGGCAGCAGCAATTGAAATGAGAAATGGAACAAACGAAACGAAATTAAAATAAAACACTCGAGATGAAGTGTCGCATATGTTGCTGGCAGCTCAAGAAGCCGTTGAGAAGGCAGCAACAGCAACAGCAACAACAGCAGTCACAGGGGTGGAATGGGTGTAAAATATTTCTTGCATGCTGTCGATATATTTCGACATTTTTTATTTTTTTTTTCTTTTTGCGCCTGCCTCTGGCTGGCTGTATGAATGACGAACAAGTGTTGGCAACATATTGCAAGCAAATTACAATATACGAATAAAACAAAAGTAGTAACAGCGACAGCAGTTTGAAGTGGGGGCAGCAGCAACATTGAGAAATATTGAATGCAGGCAGCATTTGTACAAAATTTGAATTCGTATTGAAATTGGTAGCAGTTGTAGTCGAATGTTGCAGCTGTGAAACACAGCAATAATACGAGTAGTAATATCAAGCAATAGAAATGTGAAAGAAAGATGCGGGTTACGGAATGAGAGCAGAGGGATGTACTTAAATTATGGGTAGCGTGAACTTTGTTGGCAGAAACATTTGCTATATAGTATGTACCATGCAAGAGTTAAGAGCTGATGTTACCACACAGTTAGAAGGAGTGTAGGTTGAGAAGACGATATGCACCCCGACATTCTAATGTGTAGGTGCTGTGGTTTGATATATGAAAAGACATATGTTGTTACATGCTTTTTTATAATATTTATTCTGTAAATTTATATAATGAACTACATACTTTGATACTTTATATATTTCAATCGCTACCAATCAATTGCAATATAACCCATTCAATTACAATGCAGCTATATAGTGACCACATCTGCGGTGCACCATAATTGGCTTTTTTTAACAAAAAAACAAGCAAAGGATAGCTGTAGGAAGTAGCAATGTTATGAAAAAATAGCATATCCTTTAAGCCAGGTGCATTTGTCACATTTTGATTTGATATCTTTTCAATTATCGGCGGTAACAATCAACGTTGTTTGCTTACGAGATCTCATTAATTTTCTAAGAAACCAATGCACAGTGGATACACTTCATACAAGCTGCGGTCATCTGATTCAGCTTGTTTCAATTTAATTTGAAAACAATTTTATTTCTTCAAAGACTAGAAACTTTGCAATATAGGAAATATATCGAAATTCATAAAATTTATCAAGCTCTTAAAAATGATAATATATTGACTGAAAATCATTATTTCATAAACTGTTTATATTACTCAAAATGCTGATTGTGTAGGGAAAAGGTGCGAACAGTGAGACAGTGAGTTATGTATTCGTTTTCCAAATGCACTCACAGATATGTCAAGTTAACCGGAAACGAAGGTTGTCCTTGAACCCTTACATTATATGTTTTGATATGTCTGACTCAAAAAGGGGCGAAATATCACAAGTGGGCGTGGTACCTCCCATACATGTAAAATATCTTAAGTGACATATCTAGAAAACTATTTGAGCAATAATACTAAATTTAAGTGTGAGAATATTGCTTATTAAAAGCCATTTCTGGTTCAAAATCGTGCAGGATTGTACCAGTGGGTGTGTCACCACCTTAGCTTTTAAGACTAATTACGGCATATCTCGCAAATTACCAAGCTACCGTGGTAAAATTTCGTATGCGGACTCTGATCACGAATTTAATTTATTGAACCAAAAGTTGACCGAATCGAGACAGTGGACGTGACTTTTTTCGATTTTTTCAATATCTTTCAATCCTTTTTCAACATTGTCCATATTTTTTTCCTATTTTATTTCAGCATTTTTCAACTTTCAACTTTTTTCAACATTCTCCATACTATATGTATGTTCAACTTTTTCAGCGATTTTCAACTGTTTCATAATTTTTCAACCTCTTTCAACTTTTTTCATGTTCATTTTTGGCATGTTGAGCCAATTTTTACTATTTTAACTCTTCAAATTTTATCAACACTTTCCATTTTTTATCGACTTATTCAGCCCCATCCAATTTTTTTTAACATTTCCCGTACTTGTTCATATTTTTTCAACATCAAAACGAAAAATCGAACTTTTTCAGTCAGTCTCCTGGTACTATTTCTTAAAACTTTTAAAGCTATTACTTAAATTTTGGATTTTGTGGCTCTTCATGGCTTTAAAATATGCCCAATTTCTCAAAACTACACTATTTTTCTAAAATCTGATGCTTTCCTTAAGTCTAAAATTTCCTGGCACTTTCAAAAACTGGGATCCTTTCTAAAAACTTTTAATATTTAGAAATCCTATAACTATAAAGTTCCTTATGTTTTATTAACTCTGCTGAAATTCTGAAAGTTTTAAAATTCAATAAAACCTTACCGCTGTAAAGACATTTTTGGTTTATTAAATTTAATTACATATACGAACAAACCTGTTATATTTAACCTCAATTTAAAATCTGATGAACTGTCAAAGGCAGTAGTACCTTTCTACTACTCTAAATGTTAATTGCTTCAGGTGCAGCGGCGCAAAGAAAGCAAGCGACAGTACTATACATACAAAGGATACTTGAAGCGCACTTAAAGTCATTCCAATATTAACCGCGTAGATTAGACAGCACTTAAGTGTGCATACATACATACGTACGTGCGTATGTTAGTAGCTTTGAGCTCAGTGCTCCAATTTACATATCACATCATTAGGACTAATTCAATGTTGTTAGTGTAATTATTGTTGTTATTGCAATATAGAAAATAAGCAATTTTCGTACTCTTACGCGCACATTCTAGCTGTCAATTGACGTTGAAGGCTCTTTAATAATTTAACCTAATTGGAAGCATAGATAATTGATTAGAATCGTAGTTTTCTAAAAGAAAAGAATAGAAAAAAAAGCTATAACATATCAAGGGTATGGAGTGTATATGTTTGTTTAAGTGCATGAGAATTAAAGGCAGGCGTTGGCCAGCTACTTTGGGAAAATATTGTTGTCAATAGCACATGTGTCACCGCCGAATAATGTAAATTTTATTATTATTCCAGCTCCTTGATTTTGAATGAACATTTAAGTTGACTTCGTGCTAAAGAGCTTTATGGGGCTAGGGCCGTCAATAAGAGCGTGCATTTCCTCCCGGAGCCATACTTTCTTTGAGGGGACCCGTCATGTTTTTTTGAAGTCCATAAATTTTCTTTAAATGCATTTAATATTCTTCATTGAAGCTTTTTTGCTTGTTTTATTTATTATTTGGGTTTAATTCGCTATTCACTGCTAGCTATATATATCTGTTGTCGCTAGTTATATGAGAAAGAAAAAATCGCAAACTTAGCGAGTAACATTATATATACACAGGAAGTTGCTTAAATACTAGGGCGACCCAGCAAATTTGTATTTTGTCTATTGTGCATTTTAAAATGAAAAGAAGAACTCTTTCGCCGAAAAACAATTGCTTAAAATGTCAGGCGGCAAAAAGAAGCAATCTTAAATAAAAAAAAAGTGGAAAGCATAAAAGCGAGTACTCGTGTAAACAGCGAGTAGAAACTTAGCAACTTTGTCGTTTTATTCCCACATAGATAGCAACTTTGCAAATAAAACACATCTATTGTAAGAACGAATATCTCAACGAAAAGTGTGGCTTGGATCTATCAAGGCTCAGAAAAATTAAGTCATTAAATGTTACGAAACTTTCCGAATGATGCGCTGCTAAATTATTAGATAAATTAATTTATAGAGCACAAAAACTATTGAGCTTTCTTAAGCTATTATGCATCTCGTTAAATGACATTTCAATTAGGAATCCGAACTTTTAATGTGGATGGCAGTAACGTCACGTTTTGCTCCTTAAATTGAAAACGACGCATAGCGACATGGTTCTCGGACCCTGATTTTCTCTCGACGGGCCTGATTTAGATAAC
Source organism: Tricholauxania praeusta (assembly GCA_949775025.1). Lineage (NCBI taxonomy): Eukaryota > Metazoa > Arthropoda > Insecta > Diptera > Lauxaniidae > Tricholauxania > Tricholauxania praeusta. The sequence continues at coordinate 122,149,110 of OX459031.1, read as the reverse complement.
GTATAATCTGCCCCTGGTAATTTTTTAAGCAACTACAGCTACTTTACGCTGAATAAATCGAATTTTGAATTGTATTTCTTTATATCGCCTTGTTGTAAATAATCCACTTATAGCGCTTTGCAATAATGCCCTATAAAAGTTTAACCCCAATATCATTAGCAAAATTAAGTTGTTGCTACAACTTGCTAACCAGCAAAGGCGAGCGCCGTTTAATCACCTGCCCTTAAAGTTGAGCAATTTATTATTAATGGCTGCATATCATAATTTTTGGCTTAATTTAAATTAATGATACAAAGGTGTTAAATAAACGTTAACCAACAGCGAAAACATTCCAATGTCAACATTAAAAGTTTACATGCATTATTTCCAATTTTGTAGGGTTATATTTTTTTTTCGACGAAGATAGTTTTCAAAATATTTTGAAATATAACCCTAACTATTTTATGTTAGGGGTATATACAAATTGTAAGTCTTACAGAATTTTGTTTGTTGAAAATTTTTTGACCTGAAAATGCAAGAATTTTCAAGTTTCTTAACCCAGAGCTAACGAATGTGTACTTAGAGAAGAATTATGTCTTCCAGACTTTTTCTGTATTTTAAAAACATTTTAATTTTTTTTTTTTTTTAATACCTTTCCTAAAGGTTCATTTTGATTATAACTCGTTTAACTTTATTTTTGAATTTAACTTGAAGTAGAGACAATTCCAAAATAAATTCCATAGCTACAGTAGAAAATTCATTTACTGTACCTGTGATAAAAACGCAAGGGAATTTCTGTACTTTTCCCAATTATTCCTGGTTGTAAAGAGGTTCGCTCCGCTACTGGGCGGAAGTTTATCCGTTGCATATCCATGTCTATTGTGACCGTTAAGTATTGGACTTGGCCATTCGTGGCTTATGAGAGTTATGAGTAAATTACAGTTCTCGCGTCTGAATTTTTTTGAGTTCTTGAATATGTTTTACATAAAATATTTGAATACCCCTAATAGACAAGCAAAGTTCAAGTAAATAGCGTAAATTCAAAACAGATGACAAAACAGCAGCAACAACAACAAAAAGCTGAAATTGAAATAAAGCCGACATTACAACAAAAACAATAATTGCGCAATAAGCAACAACAAGAAACACATACGCAAAAGTGCTGCCAAATTAGTTTAGAGCGGCTGAAATTGTATTCCTGCTGTTGCTATTGCTGCTGCTGATTATGAACAAAATGTTGCTGATGACGTCGATGCTGTTGTCGAAGTCTGTTTCTTATTGGTTTCTGTTTCACGTCTGTTCATAATTGCCAAAAAAACAAAAATTATTTTTTTTTTTTATTTGTTTTTCAAGAATTCACGCAGGAATTCCTACCCGACTTGCACAAACTGTCTGACGTTTTGTTTGCTCAACTGTGGGTATGACTGCTCGTTATTAATGTGCGGTTTTTTATATGGAAAGACGTAGTATATAGAATAACAAACAAAATAAGAGCCAACGATACTGCAGAGATGCCATAACCAGACTATTTAATTTTGAAATCGAATATTCGTAATTATTCAGTTAGTAATGTCTACTATTCTATACCATCGAAAAAAATGACTATCGATACATCAAGACTCATTCCGGAGAAAGATCAAACTATCGATACTACAAACTTTTAGTTATTTTTTTGATATATTTTTTACTATAGTTTTGTTAAATATATATCATTAGTCAGTGGCGAACCTTGAACAATTTTTACTCGGGGCGAATAAAAACCTGCCGCAACCAATTTTTTGGATAGCGAATGTATTTTTGGGCATTTACCCAGGAAATGTTTGTAAAAATAAATTTTAACTCCCGCCATTCCTTTGCGCCCGGGGCGTCAACCCCATTTTTCCCACGCCCTAATTACGCCACTGTCAATAAACAAAGTAATTTCGAACAAAATTTATTTATTTTTATCAATATTCAGTTTTGCATGGCATCTCTTTTGTGCTCCCCTTTAGTTTTCATTGTTTTACACTCAGTTTTATCGAATATCGAAGCAACAATATCAAGTACCACCTCATAGTATCGTATTCCACCAGACACTTAATGTTTATTCTGTCTACTTGGTAACCATTTCTCGTTTTTAGCATATTACCCTACAGTAAAACCTCGTGCAAGAAACACCTGCATAAATATGTTTAAACAGCTTGCTGCTGCGAGCATAGCGCAAAAACCAACGACAACAAAACAACAAAAAACAATAATGACAGCAGTTTTATGAAAAACAAAAGAAATTAACATATCCAGCGTCTGTTTCATTTTCATTTTCAATTTTTATTTTTTTCATTTTTATAGACTTTTTCGGCACCTTTTTTGTTTGCTGCCGATTGCAAGGTTGGGTGCTTAAGAAAGCTATTTGTTGATCTAAATTGTTGTCGCTGTTTTATTGTTGTTGCTACTGCTGCTGTTGCTGCTGAAGCTATTGCTGTTAAATTAATTTTCAAGTGTAAATTTATTATTATTGCGCGAAAACAGCTTTTTTTCGTTAAGTGGAACAGCAGCTTTTTCGAATTCAATGGGAATGTATAGTTGTAGGGATAATTTATAAGAACAATGTGCGAATGAGTAATACGATCTAAGTGGTCTCCTTAAAATCGGCAGGAAATAAGCATTGGAAAAGACTTTTTTTTTGCGCTTCAAATTGCTGGCAGAATTTTGAGACAGAGAATACCTTACGCTCGCTAGATCGCTTGCAGATAAGAAATTCCTGGTAAACCAATTAATTGCTTCGCCATATAATTGTTTTCTTAACACTTTTTATCTTAACCTTAACATATGCACACACTCAGTTCTTTGGTTTTTTTGAAGTGTCCTTACCTATGTGTCATTGTCCAGTTCCCAAATAATTTGATTTAGTTCGTATTCAGCTGTCAATTTGTGGGCTACGTCTAAAAGCTAAAGGATTAATTTTAGTTGATTCGTCTTTTAGGATGTTTACAATTTTTCGTACATTTCCACGTTTATCACATTACTTTTGTGATTACACAAAGAATTTAACAGCACTGGTCTGCAAAAAGAATTTTTGTTGGCTTCTTCAAACAAATTAGATATCATCTTACTCAATCGAGGTCGCTGAATACCTATATGTAAGCCAAGTTTACACGTCAGCCCTAATTTTCAAAATATGTATATGGTGCTGATATTTCGAAATCGTCGATTTTAGTTAACTTCGTGTATTAATTACGTGGACACCAAATTTTCTCGAATATATTTAACTATGTATATTGTTGGAAAATTTAGCCATTCCCTTTCAAACCCTATTTTGAATTATAACGTTCTCTTATATTTTCTTTCTCTGAATATTGGTATCCCCAAAATAAATAAAAACGATTTCGGCATTATAGCACCATATAATTTGAAAATTTGGGATTATACGAAAATTTGGTTTGGTTTAAAAAAATTTCTTTTGTAGACCAGTGTTGCCTTAGAATATAGACTGAAATTGAAATTATAATGACAACCGTTGTTTTAGCACGATTTTTTTTTGGGTTTATACCTAGCGTAGTGTTTCCTCTTCTGGACTTCTAAAAACTTTATAGACGCCGCAAAGAAAAAAACATTACTTCCAGGAAGCAAATGTACGCATTACCCCCTACTCACTCCGGTCCTGGTTAATTTGAGTTCGGAGTAGATTTCTGCGTTCATGACTCTGAATTTACGATCAGATAAATGCGATTCAAGTAACTTTAGGTAATTTCACAGTAGAAATCAAGGTCTGAACATGACAGTGCAACGCCTGGGGCCAGAGAATGTTACTTTAATTTTTGTTTCACCACTTTTACTATGACAACCTGAGTTCTTGGCTTAAACGAGAAATCCTTGAAGCTTTAGAAATACAGATGGCTAGTAGAAAGAGTTTTTGATAACAGCAGCTGTTTATAAGAAAACGCAGTTTAAACATTCATGTGTCCGACTTCATTACTAACTTTCAGCCTGATGTCTTTATGTACCATACATCTGAAATGCAAGCAATGCAATTTCTGTAGATATTGAGCTGCTAAAGCAGAATTCTTGCATCACATCAATATGTTGAGACATTAAGTATTGGAAATGCCATTTCCATTATTTTCTATGGATTTTTCAATGCTAAATTTAAATCAGGGCATGAAATATTTCTTTCACGTCGGAATTGGTACGAAACCCGTTATTTTTAAATATTTTTACATTTATACTAAGAAATAAAAACTATAAAAAGAAAGAAAGAAAGAATAAGTTATTTAAGACTGACTAAGAAGTTCTTAGACCTTGAAACTTTTATACTTTTATTCAAAAAGTTTTCAAAATAAAAGTTTCTTAAAACTTTTTTGTTATAAAAGTTTTTATAAACTTTCTTCAAAAACTTTTATTGAATAAAAGTTTTTCCAAAAAACTTTTTCAAAAAGTTTTTACATAAAAGTTTTTTCAAAAAACTTTTATAAAAAACTTTTTCATAAGAGTTTTTCTGAAAAACTTTTAAAAAAAACTTTTATTAATAAAAGTTTTTTTTAAAAGTTTTTTTTGACTTTTATTAATAAAAGTTTTTTTTAAAAGTTTTTTTTAACTTATATTTTTAACAGTCACATGCAAAGAGTTTTTTTTGACTTTTATTTTTCAAAAGGCGAAAATAAAAGTTTTTTTTGTATGAAAGAACGAGGAAAATCCAAAAAAAATATCTTGGATCACTAAGCAAAAAATTTCAAAAATATTACTCGTGTTATAAAATTTTTTTTCGAAAATTGGGTCCAAAAAACCCATTTAGGTGAGTCGGGGACCTCACTTGTCACTTCCAAAATCCATTTTCGGCCTTTTCCCATCGATTCGTGCAGTAAAATTTTTTTCGAAAATGGGTCCAAAACACCTCTTTGGAGGGTCAGGAACCTCCCCTGTACTCCCAAAATCCATTTTCGGCCTTTTCCCATCGATTCGTGCAATAAAATTTTTTTCGAAAAATGGGTCCAAAAACCCATTTAGGAGGGTCGGGGACCTCACTTCTCACTTCCAAAATCCATTTTCGGTCTTTTCCCATCGATTCGTGCAACAAAATTTTTTTCGAAAAATGGGTCCAAAAATCCCATTTAGGAGAGTCGGGGACCTCACTTGTCACTTCCAAAATCCATTTTCGGCCTTTTCCCATCGATTCGTGCAATAAAATTTTTTTCGAAAAATGGGTCCAAAAATCCCCTTTAGGAAGGTCGGGTACCTCACTTGTCACTTCCAAAATCCATTTTCGGTCTTTTCCCATCGATTCGTGAAATAAAATTTTTTTCGAAAAATGGGTTCAAAAATTCCATTTAGGAGGGTCGGAGACCTCACTTGTCACTTCCAAAATCCATTTTCGGCCTTTTCCCATCGATTCGTGCAATAAAATTTTTTTCGAAAAATGGGACCAAAAATCCCATTTAGGAGGGTCGGGGACCTCACTTGTCACTTCCAAAATCCATTTTCGGCCTTTTCCCATCGATTCGTGCAATAAAATTTTTTTCGAAAAATGGGACCAAAAATCCCATTTAGGAGGGTCGGGGACCTCACTTGTCACTTCCAAAATCCATTTTCGGCCTTTTCCCATCGATTCGTGCAATAAAATTTTTTTCGAAAAATGGGACCAAAAATCCCATTTAGGAGGGTCGGGGACCTCACTTGTCACTTCCAAAATCCATTTTCGGCCTTTTCCCATCGATTCGTGCAATAAAATTTTTTTCGAAATATGGGTCCAAAACACTTCTTTGGAGGGTCAGGAACCTCCCTTGTACTCCCAAAATCCATTTTCGGCCTTTTCCCATTGATGCGTTAAGCACAATTTTTCTAAAAATTATAAGTGCATAATTATCATAAATTTCTTTCTTTTCAGAAACATCTTAAGTATTTTCCTTTGGACTTTATTATCAATAATCCTAAGTTTTCTCCTTTGAAATTTTTTGCTTAGTGATCCAAGATATTTTTTTTGGATTTTCCTCGTTCTTTCATACAAAAAAAACTTTTATTTTCGCCTTTTGAAAAATAATAGTCAAAAAAAACTCTTTGCATGTGACTGTTAAAAATATAAGTTAAAAAAAACTTTTAAAAAAAACTTTTATTAATAAAAGTCAAAAAAAAACTTTTAAAAAAAAGTTTTATTAATAAAAGTTTTTTTAAAAAGTTTTTTTTGACTTTTTGAAATAAAAGTTAAAAAAAACTTTTACTTTTATTTTCGGATATAAAAGTTTTAAGGAAACTTTTACTTTTATTTCACAAAAATAAAAGTTTAAAGTTTACTTTTACCTAAAAAAAAACTTTTATAAAAGTTTATTTCAAGCTCTGCTAAGAACTAACAAGTCTGGAATAAAAAATCCATTTTTTGCCTTTTATGGGTTAAATATTAGAAATATTTTATCTCCAGTTATGGTTTAAAAAACTTAATGTTCATAAGAGTGCATTACTGGCATACTGTACAGTTTTATAAATAATTGCTAATGAGTTCGCTTTTGTAACTATACTTTTGTTTTATTGATTTTTCTAGTACCTAAATGCGGTTTTCCTTTTTTTTTAATCTACTTACCACCATTCGATTCCTGGTACATGAATTCACAAAAAGCCACTGTCATTATATTTTCAAAAAAAAAAATAAAATGTCCGTCTTTGTTGCTAAACTTCCCAACCCAAGATGATGTGATTTACAAATAAAATACAAAGTTTTTTATTTGAAATCGCTTGCATTTTACATCATCATAATCTTTAGAAATTCACTAACGCAATCAAAGTCGGTCATAAAAATTTTATAGAAATAACGCATAAAATTGTAAAATAAATAATAATAATAAAGTTGTTGGAAAGATTTAGCAAATGCATTGTTGTTGCTACTTTTTCGTTGCTTTCACAAAAATTTCGAAGGCAAGAAAATGTGGCTTTAACAGGCTAAAACTGACAAATATAGTACAAGTATCGTGCAACGTAGTCTAAAAATATATTGCCTTAAAGATTTATTGAACTACTTACAATAGCAAAAGTCAATATTAAACACATTTTTAGAGCATTTATGGGAAATCCATTAAGTTTTAAAAATGTACGAAAAAGAGAAAGAAAAAAGAGCAGAACCATCTGTTAACTATTAAAAGCAAAAGCTGTAGAATTTTCCTTCAATTTATTAAAATAAAATTTATACCAAATGTTTGCAAAATGCATGAGAAATATTGAATGAAAGTCAAGTGAAAATAAACCATTAAGGAAATGTATTGAATAGCACATACATACGGACGTTCGTATGTAAATGCAGAGTGGGCAGCAGCTCATTGTACTCAGGATTTTGATTTGGCAGTTGATGTGGTGTAAGAGCATCTCATTTGATTTGTACAATTTAACGAATTTTCGTCTGTTTCTTATATATGAGATTTACATATTATTAATGTTCTACTAAGTATGTCTGTTGAGCATAAGATCACGTCAAATAAAAAGGTCAGCATTGTTTTGTTTTATGTCAGAACACTTAAGAGCAAATAGTTTTACAAATATCTTATGTGTTAATATATGTGGGGGACTATAATTCTCTCTTTTGCATCTTTTCCGATACCCTGAAAGATATGCAGTATATGTCAACTTTCTTTTTATGCAATATATAAGCGCATAGGTGGAATATTTCACAATAAAATTGGGTAAATTTGAAGCTCTGGCTTAAAACTGTTTAATGACAATTTAAAAAAAAAAATTACGGAAATTGTGACATCATAAAAACACTAAAACCACTCGGAATAGCAGAAAACTTCATACATAAGACAATAAAACGGTATAAGGTAATAGGAGGCTCGAAGATTAAAAAAAAATTGGATGCAGTCGGACTGTGGGAACAAATGACGTCAGAAAACAAGTGAGAGGATGATATCCTGCTCAATCAGTCTGTTCTGTGGAAAAGGATATGAAAATATAACAAACTTTCAAGTAGCTTCTTATCAGGAATGATCTACGACTCAAGGCCTGTAAAAGCTAACGCTTTCATGGGCTAACAAATAAGCAAAAGCAATTACCTGTTACAAAAAGTAAGCAGCTACTTAACTGGCACGGTGGAGATGAAATAATCTTGTCGGATGAAAAACTGTTCTTCCTACAAGACAGCCACATCCAGCAGAATAACCGATTGTACGCAAGAAGTTTTGCGAATGCTCCAAGAGATGAACTGACTGCTAAGCGTTATCAAACCGTGACCAAAATCAAGGTGTAGGGAGCAGTATCTCAAATAGGAAAAGGGGCGAAAAATTTGCCTGATATCATCTCTGTGGAAGAATTGCCAGCATCATCACCGGATCTCAATACATTTGATTTTTTCGTATGGGGACATATACTTGGTAAAGTAAGTTCAACAAAAGGCTTAACAATTGATGGGTTCAAGCAGCGTTTGACAAGGATTAGGAACGAAATGGAGCAGAAAATGGTGCGTGCCGCCTGTGAATCGTTTTTCAAACATTTACGTCTTGTAAGCAAAGAAAAGGGTGATAGTTTCGAACTTCATCATTAATTTAATAAATTTTGGAATGTTGTTAAACGTTTGTGATAAATAAAAAAAAAACATTGTAAACGACTTTGAATTTTATAACACTTTGTTTTAGTGTCAGTTATTATGGGCCACACTGTACATATTATTGGTATTCAATCAGTCAACCAAATAAAAAAAAAAAAACTTTCTTTTCATGCTGTATTATCCCTTACGGAAAGATACTAACCAATCACTAATAAAACACTAATGCATTATATTTTCGCAGACTAATATAGGGTGTTTTTTTAAAGTTTCATATTTTAAAATTGCATTGAAATACAAAAAAATTATTCAAATGGCTTGAACTTTGGCTTTAGTCGATAGAATATTTTATGCTATTTACTACTTTAATATGATTTTAGGCACAGAAGCGACACGACTGGCCCTAATATAGCATAGTCTGAATGTCCAATTTTGGAACACTTTTTCAAAGATTTAGGATCGTGTCACGGCAATAATTCGACGAACGATTAAATGATCTATGTAATGTCTCAGGTTAATGCGGATAAGCATATTTTCACAAGAAATAATCCAGTGGCTTAAAATCACTTGACCTTGGCAACCGATTGACTTCATAATTGGAAGAAATTATGTGATTTTTGAATGTTAATCAACATTTCCATAATGAAATGGAAAACTTTAGTAAATATAAATGACACCAACGATGCCAATCAAATGTTGTCAAGCCTTGGCGGCCAGTGTTCTAATGCCATAACAAGCAAAAAATTTTCGTGGCTCACTTTCTAAACATCACAAACGCACAAAAAAAAATTAATTTCTTTTGAATTGGACACATAGAAAATATAAGGCAAATACCCTGACTTACCATAATTGATGCCAAACTACTCGCAAGACTTTGGCTGTCTGAATTGAGCGAGTTCAAATTTTTGGTTTATAAATAAGATCTTCTTCCCGGTTTTCATCCAAGACGTAATAGCTTCCGTATAGTTCTCGTATCAAAAACAATATCTTTTTATTTATTTTTTTAATTTAGTTAATTAAATTCAAAATATAATTTACTGTAATTTTCGATAATTTTAATTGGTTTTTGTTAATTTTTCTTTATGTTCCAACAAAACACTTGCCACAGTTAGAAAAACTGCAGTTGACTAAAGAAACACGTGCAAGGTGATTTCATTGTTTTGTTCTCTTATTTTGTTTTGCTCTTTTTTTTTGACGTTTAACGTGCGCGTTTGTTTGTCAGTTTTTCTTTTAAGATTTCAACTTGTTTGGTATATTATTTTTTTTAATTCTTATGAGTTTTGATTTTAAGTTCTTAAGTTAATCTGAAATCTTAAGTTCGCCGCTAATAAACTTTTTCTCTACACATTTATTTTACAAATATTAATTTTTAATTTTAGATTTTTTTAAAATTTGAAATAATTTTTGTGTTATATTTATTATAAAAATTAATTTATGATGGAAAAACTCTGGCTTAATACTACAAGAATTGTTGTTTTCGTCAATTGACTTTTAAGATTTTTTTTCTATTTATTTTTATATAAAATTTTGCATTTATTTTATAAAGTTGATGTTTTTGAGAGTTCTTTTATATTGTAACTGCATGCATGTTTTGTTTTATTTATTTAACTTTTATTCTAAAATATCAATGTTTTATGTTTCTTTCAATGGCTTGGTAGAAATGGATTTAGTTTAGTCCACAATATAATTACTTTTAAATTTTTATCACTATAAATGAGTTTCCAGTAAATTTTTTATTATAAGTAGTTTTAAGTTTTATTTAGTTAATTAACAGTTTGAATTTATTATTTTTGTATTAATTTACAAGTTATATCTATTTAATATATTCAAAATGTGTTTTGTTTATCTCTAGTTATCTTAAAAGTTTATTTTTATCCGCCCACGTTTACGCACAACCGGCACATTCGATGCCAACCGTAGCACTGAATTTCACGCGCGTTGGAATGTTGTCATGCACCGTGGAGCACTGTAATGCTCCAAAATAAACCGCTCCCCTAAGTTTGAATTGCAAAATCTTGCATTCTCGTTTAGAGCCACTCTCGCAACCTGCTCTCTCTCTCAATAACTCGGTGCGTGCATTATTTCACTTAAATTGTTTGTTATTGCACTTAACTGTAGTATAATTTCATCCGCGTTTACGTGTTCACCGGCCGACGTCCACTTGGCATTTAATTCTGCTACAGCAGTTTCTTGCTTTCTACGGGTTTGGCTTTAAAAATAGCAATTCTTCCTCGTCGTATATCGTCTCTCATCATCATCTCCAGTATGCAAGCGCCTGCGCTCTGTGACATTCAAATGAAAACAGCTGTTTTCATACATAAGTCATATACACCAAAGCATACATACATACATACATGTAGACTATACTGGCCTGGCCTGCTTCCATAAACTCCAACCACCACCACCAGCAACAGCAACAACAGTTTTATTGCTTATACTTTTCTATATGGCCGTTATCAAACATTTGCTCTTGTTACCTTCTCTACTGCCTTCGCTCGTCGTCGACGCACCTCATTGCTCTTCGAAATTTCGGCCGCATTCCTTACATTTGTGCTGTTGATGCCTGTCTGCTGCAGGCCTCGTCACGGCAAAAACATTTGCCTCTGTGCGCCCTGCTTTTTGCCTAGCGCTGCCTGAATGCCTGGCATGTGCGTTTCATTTCTCGTTTCATTGTAGTTTTGTTGAATGGCAGCCGGAGCAGCCGTTGCTGTGTTGTGCACATAAGCCGGTATTTCTCGTTTAAAGAGTTCTCTGCTATTGTTGTTGTTATAAAACACACAGCATCAGCTGCTGTTGTCACTAAGCGGTGATAGTTTCAAGGGTTGTATTAGTAGCACATTTTAGAAAAAATGGAAATGTGTTCATCGTTACTTTAAACAAGCGAAAATTTATTTTATTTTAAGCTGGGTCTTGTTCTATTAACTAAATAGTTAACTTCGTTAATCGCTAATTCGTTACTAAAAAAGTTAACTTCGTTAAACGTTAAAGCGTTACATTTCGGAAGACTTAACGCAAGTTAACGTTAATCGTTAACACGTGCTAAAAATTGTATTTTTTGTATTATTGCGTTAGTGATCTCCTTATAAAAAATGCTGGCTTTGGTTCTGGAAGTTAACAGGTTAAAAAATAAAGAAAAAACCTGTATAATTGGAGTGTGTAATTTAGTCATCTGACATAATGTAAATATTCCCCTTCATTAACATTAATATGTTGAAGTTCTCGTCTGAAAACGAGGCTCGTTTCGGCGTTAAAATATCTTTGCTTGTGGAAAGAAGATTTTCAGCTGCAGCGCTAGACGGTATAGCAGCATTATATTTGATAAACAGCTTTATGAATATCTGTTCCCCGAGGAAGGCTGCATCGTTGAAATTTTGAACTTTAATCTTCAAAGATTTATGTCTCTTTTGTTTTTCTTTAGACTGAGTGACAGAATTAAAAAGCCTTCCTCATCATCGTCGTTGCTACTCGCGATTCTGCACCACCACCAATTCTTCGAACTTTCGGCACCTTCTTGTCGTAACACCTTTTCTTCATTTTTTTACTGCATCCACTCGACTGCGTGCATTATTTTTTTGGTAAATAGTAGGTACTGGAATAACGATTAACGAGCTTGAGGAAATTTAACTGAAGCTAACGAGTCCGTTAAAAATTTTTAAAGTTAACTTAAAATTTAATTCGTAAGTCGAAATGTTAACTTCGTTAATTAACTATTAACGGATTAACGAGTCAATGCCCAACTATGGTTAATTGTTAAAGCGGTTCAGGAAGTAGATGGCCTGTATCAAAAACTATTTCACCATTAGATATTAAATTGGCTAAATTTTATTTCAATAATGTAAAAAAGCTGTAGCTTTTGTAGGAATATAAGGGCACAATTTAAAACGCCCTTCCGAATGAGGCATTACAGTCAATGTAAGCAAACTTGTTATGGGAACGTTTAGTGATACAGGCAGCCATTGACTAAAAAACGGGCAGTATTGGATGAAGAGGTGTGACAATGCATTAAGTTAGGAAACCTGCTCAAGCAAATTTTACCACAATCTGAAACGTTTGGATACAAGTACTCACTGGACAAAATGTAGACGGGGTTTGATAAGTGGCACATCTCATACAAACTTAAACTTCGATATGCTTTGCTAAGTAGCAAAAATGAAACAATATGAAAAACCATGATCAACAAAACCTCAACACTTTTTAAAATAGATTACAATTTTGAAAAAAAAGTCATCAAAACTTTTTAAAAAAACTCCCTCTGTATTGTGCTACTAGAGTGCTGCAAGCAACTGCAATTATGCGAAGCACTAGTTTAGCTAAGGCATCATCGTCAACATAGTCTCACATTTCCATGCTGCAGCATGGGAGAGCTCAAGGCAAAGCGCATGAAACATAGCAGAGCATAAGAAACGAACACAACAGCAGCAGCAGCACATCCGCAACGCATCAGGCGGCAATTGATGGAAAACGCTATTAGGTGAGATTTGCTCGCACAAACAACAATTGTGTTTTTTTTTTTTTTGTTTTCTTGTCTTGTGGGAGTTCCGAGGGTGGTGTTTATACTGGCAGGGTTGGGAAATTGGCTGACTTGATGTCTGGTTTGGGCTTGAGTGTAAAGTGAAGTAGAAACGGTTGCTGCGTGTATTGTGAAATAGTTTGAGTGAAGCAAATTAGGCGCACAAGTGTTGCCAAATGGCAGCAGGCAACGTGCAACATGCTGGAGCTATAACAACAACAATAACAAGGACGGCGCAGCCAACATATAAATGCTGATGCTGATACAGCAAATGATGAAGAATTGAAATCACAGCAATTACTTTGCTTTTACTCTCCTGCTGCCATTTGCTGCTGAATTGCACAAAATTGTGTGGCAAATGTTGGTGATAACGGTGTGTGTGTTGAGAGATGTTGATGAAAATCTTCTGGGTGGTGGGAGAAGGTTACAAGGTGTTGAAGCGATTGTGATGAGTTTGGTATGGATGTGAGCTGTGATAATGGCATGCGAATGTGATGATAAACATGCAGTAGTTTGCTTGTTTTAAATTAAATATTACAGACCACGGTGCTTTGGAAGACGACCTAAATAAAAAAAGATTTTGGCTCTGAATTCTCTGTTGCTTATTGCTCTTTTGTATTTTGGAAAATACTTCATGGAAAAGTAAAATATATAGTTGAACGCTTACTTCTTAAATTTGCTTGATTGGACCGAAAATATTTAATTTAAAAATATAAAATTACTATTTCTAACATTTCAACAATGATTTATATAACAAAAAGAAACACTGGAAGATTTGAAAAATGTTACACAAATCCTAGCCAAGAATTACCAACTAAATAATCAGAGATGAACTACTTTTTTATTTACGTAGGTCGCCTTCCAAAGCACCGTATGGCGTATTGTGGTGATGAAATTTTGTAATGATTGTTTCGTGTAACTAGAATATGATGTGAAACAAAAAATTTTTCATGAATGTTCAATAAAATAGAGCATAAGATTTGAAGGTATATATATGAGCTAAAACTCATCAATTTATTATTATATCCCAACGCCAAATATGTTGTAAACAACATCGATAAATAGTTATACTCATTGTAGGCAGTAATGCTCACGACTCCAACCACAACTATAAATTCTTTTTACAAAGGTATGACCGCTTTCTAGGCAGCTTGCCTACATCTCTATATACAATGTGTAACAAACGAAAGGCATATTGCCTTAAAACATCGCTTACTAAGTGCCTGTATAGTTTAGCGAGTTGCCTACATCTCCACACACAAAGCATACAGCCAACAGGTAAGACCTCTTACCTTTCCTTATACAAAGCAAACACCCAGCAAGCAGACTGCCTACAGCTCCACAAGCAGGTAGCCAACAAGCAAATAAACAAAATACCATAGTAACAATTTCATTTGTGTAACATACAAAATAAAGGGTATAGCTTTTCATACAAAGCGTACAGCCAACAGGCAAGACCTCTTACATCTCCTTATACAAAGCAAACACCCAGCAAGCAGACTGCCTACAGCTCCATATACAAAGCAGGCAGCCAAGAAGCAAATAAACAAAATATCATAGTAACAATTTCATTTGTGAAACATACAACACAAAGGGTATAGCTTTTCATAAATCAGATCACTTCATCGATTTGTCGCTGGGATATGATAGTAATAGTTTCTCGGAGCGAAGGGAATGCGAAAAATGTATTTAAACACTTTGGGAAAATACTTTAAAATTTAATTTAAAAATGTGAGTAAAATCACCAAAAGAAAAAAAAATTTCTTACTCCAAAAAAAAAAGTTTTTGTCACATGTGAAAAATTACCCAATATTAAGGGCGACTAAACGAGCTTTTTCGGGTATTTTTTGAGTTTAGGTCTGGAAAATCGAAATCACTGAATGTTGTTTTCCGACGATTTTTAATTGTTAGATTTCAAAGTTTATTTAATATATTTGTGTGATACTTTTTTAATTAACATTATAATGTTCAGCTTTACCGCTCAGTCTCTTACAAATACCCTTGTTATTTTCCATACCAAACTTTCGTGTCCCTCTTTACCACATACAATTCATTTTCGTATTGTGTCAACACTGCAAATTCTGTTTGTTCTGAGCATTTGCCTGCCCGAATGCTTATCATTAACAGCCTTTCTACAGTCGTCGTTTGTGCTGATTTCATTTCATTTTCACTGTGCCTGTCTTACTTTGTGGCTGCGTTACCCCCTGCAACTCCCAGTTTTCGGGTGTTTTTTTCATTCCCAGGCCATAGTTCGACCCATCCTGCCACAACTTTTACTTTTTTTTTTGATTTTGCTGCTTCTGTGTCTGTGGCGTGTTTCGTGGCGATAAAGAAGATGTTTACTGTGTGTAGTCAGCGTTAATTTTTGGACATGTCAACATAACTGTGATTGCAGCTGGGGAAAAACAAATTTACGAAGGACCAAATTATTGGGGAGTGTGGGAAAATAAACACACTCGCTCCAAGAATCTGGTAGTTTGTTGCTGGTTAATGGGTGTGAGTAATTTGACAGCACTTGGGATGCAAAGGTAGCGGCGTTGTTAAGTATTTGAATTGTTGATATGTTGATACTTTGATTGGCAATGTAATTTACAATGCATTGATGTTGTTGTTGTTTTCGCTTGACGTTGATATATGATAAAATTGTTATAAATTTGCAATTTAAGCTTACTTCTGTTAATACAAATTCGTTAATTGAATATTAATTAAATTGATCATAATATTTTTGTCAATTTATAAATCGATCAATGCTTTTTCTTAAACAACTTATGCACTTTTTCATATTAAAATTAAGTATGATGAAATAGTGGTAACATTTGCATCACCATCACCATTAACTTGTCATAACTTAAAAGCAAATCATAAAAATTAAAAAAATCGTTCACGTATCCCATACTGAAATATCATCATTACCAATAAATAAAAATGTTGTTGATATTGGGAACACCTGCGATTTCCGCATGCATTTGAATTGACGAGACTCGTCGCGACGAGATAAATAAAATACAAGCAAACTGAACATATTGCTGGTGCAACACGTGCATAGCAACTGCAGGTGCCAGTACTTTCTGTGCATTGGCAACTTGTGAGTGAGCGACTGCAAATGATTTAAGGAACAACTTAATGTGTGAATGAATAGTCAAAACAAATGCCAAATTGACCACAATAATTTGATAAAAAAATATGCGATTTTCCCCTTAAAATTTTCAAGTCAAAACTTTAACTTAAAAATAGACGACAATGACGACTACGAAAGACCACCTGCTGGGTCATTTGTTTGCTGTTGCTTTTCTTCTACTTCTTCTTTTGCTTATTACCGCTGTTTTGTTTATTGTGTTGTCTTTGCAAATATTAAAAAATTAAATTGTCTTTTGTAAAAATTGTCAGACAGCTGTTGACAGCTGGCGCTGTTGCTGTCGGTTGCCATTGAAAAATTGTGTGACCAACAACCAACGTGCGCGCTGTTGCACGCCGAATGAGTTGAAACGCAAAAGATGCAGAAAATTGAATGAACGCTACTCATGTTGCTGTTAGTTGTTGTTGTTGTTGTTGTTAATAGTGTTAAGATAGTCAAAGTGGCGCCAACAAAATGTCAGCAACATAAAATAAATAACTCTAGCAAACATTGCTCGTTAAGTGGAAAAGTGATGGCACAAATAGTGTTGACAACAGCAACAGCAACATAAAAGAGCAATATAAACCACTCGCTGTGATTGCTGTTTCACATTCTTTTAGGAACAAGGCTACAGCATAAATTTATTTAATTTCTTTAACAATTGAGTGCAATTTAAAAAAATCAATATGGTCATTTCCATGGGTCCCGTTCGACCGTTGAACACATTTAAAGTAAACAAAAAATTCAAAATAAAATGGATTTTTATTTTGACAATAGGTTTAACTAATAGCTCCTAATAAGCTTTATAATTGGTGCTAAGCATGAATTTGGGCAATTTTTCGTTTTCAAGATAATTGCAAAAAACCGAGATGTCGCACGGGACAAAAACTTCCGTTTTCGTATGAATTAAAGCCAATTTTACATATGCTTCAATATTTTTTGTTTTGAAAGTTTTCAAAGTCTTTTTGACTAGGCAGAGCCCACAAAACAACAAACAAAAGTAATTATTCTTCACTAGCTTTTAGGCCTAAAAGAGTTTTTTTTTATTTTTCCTGATATTTTTCTATGAAAAATGGTGATACAAGTGACACAATAAAACTATTTTTTTTTTTGGCTTTGTTGTCAAAAATGCTTTTAACACAAAAGTAAATCGAAGCGAGCAAACAAGGAAACATCAATGCGCACATTGAGGACAGCTTCGCTCGTTTCGTTTGATTAGTGTACTTTTATTTCTACAATGTAGAATATACACTCATGTTGTTCTTTTTGATTCTTGGAATTGACATTTGGTTTATTGCAGAATGTTTTTTTTACTATCGAGATCAAATTTATGGTGGGGTTTGTTTTGTTATTATAGTTATTGTTTTTTGTTGTAAGTGGCTCTTGCTTCCCAAATTTTGCCCATCTATGCTTTAAATTTTTATATTTATGAAAAAAGTATCTGAATTAATGTGAAAGTTACCGCCAATTAAAGTTAGTTACACTATTATATGTGCGCCTTCTTCAAATTTCAGTAGCTTCCATCTTGTGAAATGCTGCGATCAAGGGTACAAAATTTCAAAGCAAATATCTATCCTCATGCATTAAAATTATTTACTAAACATTTTTAATTTCATTAAGAATTGCCAATTTTTCTTTTAAATCAAGGTGTATACTCAATTTTGTGAGTAAATGTATATAACGATCTCGCAAATTCTTGTCGAATACTAAAGCCAAAAATTGCCTTTTTTTGTTCCACCTTCTATGTATACATATGTTGTTGACAATTTTTTATGTTCCTAAAGTTTTGTTTTACAAAACGTGAAACTGGAAAAGAGTTTCCGGAACAAATAAATAAAAGAAATACTTGGCGTTCAGTTATAAGAAAAAAAAATAATAATTTAGGAAAGAAATTTCAATAGTTCAAAAATCACAGAAATTTTGCGTATTACAATTTTCAATTGATACAACTAACAGCAAGAAAAAGAGAAATCCAAAATGTGCCTTGTGGCTATCAAATTGAATATTTCTCACATCACCCTACCAATTATTATACACCCCCATTTTGCATAATGCTACTACCCCTATGGCAATTAATTTTCATATACCGCAAAATTTTCATATCAAGCGCAAAGAATTGAAATTCAATTGAATGACATGGAAATGAAATTTTCATTTACCATTCTTCAACAAGTAACATCACCAACAGCAACAGCAACATCACAGGCAACAGCACTGAAACGCGCAGCACTAGCAACAACAACAAAAACACACATATCTTAAAGCAATTCACATCAGAGAGTGCTGGGTGCAATACGATGTCGTGCAGTAAGAGGGGAAGCTGTAGTTTTACTTCGTGCAACAACAGCAACCACAACAGCAGCACATCAACGACATCATTTCGTTTCATAGCAATATAAACGGTATTTCACCAACAGCAACAGCAGCAACAACAACCAACAACAACTACAACTTCTTATTAATAATGATTTTGCTTTTTGCCCAAAATACTTTTGCATCTGACAGTTTAATAATTAGGTATTCAAAATCTTTAATAACAAAACGTTCGTTCGTTGGCTGGTTGGTTGGTTGGCTCATTCACTTGTTTGCACCGGCATTCAGGCCCACATTTTTTACACTCGCTCTCTTTTTTTTACATTCTGGGTAACAACACTCTGTCTCTTTTCAGCAAGCACTTCACTTGAGTCCTTTTTGCTAGGTTACGCTTGTTTAGCGTATGCATATATACACAGTGGTTTATTTTTATGGTTTGTTAGCCAAGAGATATATTTGAATTATGGCCACAACTTCATAAAAATCTGTTTCCGTCTTGAAGAAATTAAATAAAATTAGCCTACGTTGTCTCCTCAGCAGCTTTTAGCATTGCAAATCAAAGAAGTTGTTAAGAACTATACGAATTTATGTTAATATTGAAAAAAAAAAATAAACAAAATCGCCCAACTTTTTTCGATTTTTTCTAATATCTCAATACAAATTATTTTGTGTTGCTCATTAACTTTCTTGTCATAATTTCTGTTAAAGGTTGCTGATGAGGAAGTGTACTTACTTTTCAAGCAAACTTCTGCGCCCAAGTTTTTTGGCAATATAAAATAAATAACTCAATTGATTTTATTACTATTATACTGCATTAATTTAAATGTTTTAAATGTTGTTTTTAAGTAAGTTTTTCTACCATGTATTTCTGTGTGGTCGCTTATAGCTGCTGCTGCTGCTTTTCTGTTGTTGCTGCGTTTTGTTTTGGTAGCGTGCAGTTCAGCTCATCCATTTAGCTTTGTTGCTGCTGGTGCTTCATTTCGCTGCCACTTGCAGATTCCTGTTAGTGCTGCTGCTGTTAGTTTTGTTTTAAGTTCTTGTTGCTTTACTTTTAAAATTTTGTATTCGCAATTTTAAAGCAAAACCTGTTTTTTTATGTTCGATTTTTGATTTTTCTTCGTGTTATTTTAAATATTTTAAAATATTCTATTAATAATAATTACTATGGTATTTCTATTTCAAATTTTGTTTGAACTGCACCTGCTGTATATACATAAGTTTGTGCATAAAGTTCATTCAGCTTGGCATGCTAATTGATAAATTATACTCGGCAGCGTTCAGAAAATTGCTGATGTTGCCGAAAGTGTGCTCCTAGACTCGAGAACTTTGCATCAAAATCGCAAATTCTTCGCTTACAAGGTCAAATATAAATAAAAATTGAGGCAAAATAGCCATCGCTTCTCTGTTTGAGCTTAAAATAACTCGAAATGAGGATATACTCGAATGTGCATAAATTTTCGAACTTTGAGTGTTCCTGAAGGGATCAAGGATAAGACATTTTTTCTAAACATGTCTAATGGACATAGAAAATGTATAGGTGGATATTTATGTGTAATTTTTCCTTAGGTAAAATCGGTCAAGTTCCGAAAATCGGGAAAATTATATGTAACAAAAATGATCGCTTAAAAATTTTGAGCCACCTATCACATGAAGTTGTAAATTGTTCCTCTTTTTGCAGATTTTTTGATATATTTTTTTTTTTAATTTTCGAGTCATTTTCTCTTAAGAAAAAAATATGGTACTTATTGTGATCCATCACGTCAGATTCTTTTTTATTTATTAAAATTTTCTTATATATTGACTTTTCCAAATTAAATTTGATTGAAATTGCTATGTTCCTCGGTGATTCTGATTTATAAAAAAAGAAATTTAATTTGCCCACTTTTTTCCATTTTTTTTTTTTGAGCTCTTTTCAAGAATCAAATCGGATGAAAATATCTTTCCGGTAATTGGGGTTTGCCTTTCAGTAATTTTCATCCATTTGAGAAATTGCTCTGACAACTCTAGACAAAACGCTATAGCACTCACCGCCGAGCGTCAGGCTCCTACTCGACAAGTCAGATTTCGAGAATGGGACTCGAACTATACAAAAACACGCGTCTCATCCGTTTAAGAGTTCCAAGTCATTTTTGTCGCCGTCTCTAGCTATTCTATCCATAAAAAAAAAAAAAAAAAAAAAAACTCGCGGACATCACATAAAATGTTGCTCACCTCGTTGTTGCCTTTTTTTAACATTTTTAATCGGACACCTATAAATAGTTGATGAAACAATTGTTAACATTTTGCTGGACATGGTAACAACATGCTGCTACTTGTACACATACATTTTAGCAATTGGCAATGGAAAAGTAAGTTGCAATTTTCCTACTTTTTTCACACACACAACATATTGTGTTTGTTGTTGTCTTGTCCATTTTTTTATTCAATCTAACCACTAAACCAACAACATAAGCACATGCATGAAAAACGATAAAACGCGTTAAATGCAGTTGTTGGGGTTAGCAAAAGTAATGGGGTTGTATCAACATGTTGGCAACATTGCTGAGGTTGTCCGTTAAAAAACAAAAGGTGTTGCTGCAATAAAACAAAAAGTGAATAATTGATATATCAACGGTATTTTTTATAAATTTCGCACTTTTGCACATAAAATTCCCATTTCGGCATTGTACGCTCTTCCAGCTCAATCCGCTTTTGCATGCTGACGTTTAATTCTATAACTCAATAAATGCGACCACCCGAAAACCCTTAAACACCTCTTTATTTGATAGAGCCACTCAATCATTGCACAGAAAGTAATCAATGATGCTTGCGTTAATCCGCACACACGTCTGCCACAGCAGGGGGAAAAACCAACAACAGCAATGACAATAATGCCAATCTTGCCTTCTTCGCAGCAACAATATAATCATCATCGGCAACACGCCACAAACATTTTTCAAGCAACACAGGCACCGTGGCACAAGCTAGTAAAAAAACTACTAAAATAATGTGGGTGTCCTCAGCAAAACTCTAAAAGTATTGCGCTTAAGTTTCGTCCCATTGTGCAATATTGCGAAAATGATGATTGTGTGAGACATCGTCAAAGTTATCACAGCTGCACTTGTTACACATTTGCTCAACAGCATAGTCCGCCCCCATATTAGAAGAAATTAACCCCTTGTGAAAAACTGCACACTTTGACGCAGCAGAATAACAAAAAAAAAAAACAGGGGTGGTGCAGAAAAACAGCAAACACAAATTGTGCGCTTTCACACGCGTTCATTGTCGAAAGGAAAGAAAAAAATTCGATGTTTATATCCTTTAACAACATCAGCAAGCAGCACGTGAAGACTTGCAAAGGAATTAATTACGCACAGCTGGGTAGAAAAGGTAAACAACAACATCAGCAGAAGCAGCAATTTTTTTGCATGTCGCCCAACATTGTGGCAGGAAAAAAACAAACCCTTCTGTTTTTTCCAGGTTTAGCTCTCGTTTTTTTTCTTCAATTTTTCACAAAATACGTCGACGTCGGTTTGTCGCTGTTGCTAATGATATGCTATAAAAGAACTCCCACACATTTTATTATCACAGATGAGTGATGAAATACTTTGTCCCGTAAAATTTTACCTCAATTACGCATTTTATTTTAAATGGAGGCTTACAAGTTTATTCATTTATTTTATGTTTAGAAATTGTTGTTTGTTTTTTTTTTTTTTCAAAAATTTAAATTTTAAGTTTGTTATTTTGTTTGCTTAAGAAATGAAAGAAATTATGCATTCTAAGATTGTTTTTGAGATTTCGAGGGGAGGTAATATGTGAAGCTCTTAGTAGATGGTTAAGAGACTCTTGAAATCTTAAAACGGGTTTTCACTCAGACATGTTGAGGATCTTTGCGATATAATTTTAATTATTTCGGAGTTACTACTTTTTGTTTTTAACTTTGGGACAGAGGTTGAGTAGAAAATTAAAAACTTAAAAAAATTAACATTTTTGACTTTCGACGACAAGAAAACAAAATCACACAAACAAAAAGCATGCATTGATTGCGAATCGAAAGTGTTTAGCTCGAGTAATGGAAAGAACTGAACAAGCCGGTGCGTTGAAGAAAATATTACACAAGCAAAAAGCATGCGGTGATAACAAATTGAAATTTTTTAACTTGTGTAAGTGTTTTGAAGAAAAAAATTACACAAACAAAAAGCATGCGGTGATTGCGAAACAAAACTATTTAGCTCAAATATCAAAGAGCTCGAGAAGAGGTGAATATATTTTGTTATTGTTGTAAGAGCTGAACGAGCTTCGTGCTGTACATCCTTGGTCTAGAAAATAATAGCCGAAACCCTATAACCGAAGATTTGGCTCTGATTTCATCAATGTATTTAAAAATGCATTACATTGGGATTGGTCTCTTGAGCGTGTGTGATAATATCCGAAATATATGTCACCAATCACCAGCTTAAATCGATTCATCTGTCTTGTTTTTTATTAATTTTTTGAGCAAAAGCATTGATCATTTTGTAAACTTACAGGAATACCGGTCTTTGCCAATAACTGCAAGTTCAATTGAAATACTTTTCAATTATAAGTCGACAAAATAAGATTAAATAAAAACTATTAAATTGTAACGCCTGCTCGTTTATAACGAAGGCAACGCGTTTGCACTTAGTACCAGTGGTCTTATTTATTGAGCTAAACCGATGTTGGTTACTGTCTAAAAGTAAACATTAGCAAGTTATCAGCTTAATGCAAAATATTGCAACGAAAATTTTCAACTTCATTAGGTGTCGTACAGGTGTTTCTATTCACTTTTTCTATATTTAGATTTTCTCGTTGGCTATATTTTAAAATTAGCAGAGCAGACATTAACATCTTACATTTAATTGTGTTAGTGAGCACTTGTATCAATATTTTGAAGTAACTTCAACTCTTTGCAAGATATTGTAATATTGTATTTTTTTTTTGTTACATATTTTTTGAGTTGATTTAGATTACTTACTAGGCGGCAAACCTTTAATTAGCTTATATCCAATATTATAACAACTGACAAAAAGTTGTGTCGGATCCTCTAAAGCCATTTGGAATAAAAATATATGTTATTAATTTAAATGCTATTACGTGATATCGACAAGTAAGTCATTGTAATTCAAATCCTTTCCTGACTTAAATGGTCCTTGAAAGTTTTTAATACAAGCAGGTGAGATTTGGTTCTCAAGACATCACAAATCTACATTTGACAAAAATTCGTGGTGCTTTAAGCCAAGTAAAAAGCTTATGCAATAAATATAGTTAAGGTATTTTGTCTACATGCAGGATTGTTCTATTGCCTGTATATCTCTTATACTATAGAGAGTCTGTAGAAACACAGCTTAGTTTTTAATCTCACATCTGATAAGATAAGGTCCTCATATTAAGATTTTTACTTCTCGAAATTCGTGTTAAATTTGCTACAGCGTCCTTTCCCTCAATCTCAAGAACCACTGCTCATTCATCAATCCAACTTTTTAATGCGTAATGCGAATGTCGCTACAACATTTCTTATAAATGCTTTACTGCTGCTCACGCCTTAAGCGAAACTGCCTTTTGTTGTGCTTGGTTGTTTTGACAATTGAGTTTTTTGAGGTCTCTCACACGATAAAACGGTTGAAATTTTATATAAGTACTTAAGGTCAAAAACCAAGATACATTTCTAAATTATCCATTTCTAGCTTGAGAGATATCATATTGTTGTATTAATGTGCTGAATCAATAGTCTGTAATGGAGCTTTTTGAGTTTTTCATAGTATAGGCGCTTAAAAGTATACTACTTTTTTTTCATTTATTTTTCAAAAGCATCTTGTAGCAAGCAACTATCAAAACGAAAATGTTTTGCTGTTCCTGTTGCCTGCAAAATAACATGTCATTCTTTGTGATAAACGCCATATTTTCTTCTACTTCTTCTTTTCTTGCTGTTGCTGTTGCTGTTTTACTGAATATACCCGTAATTGACGAAAAGAAGAAAGGAAAATAGTTTTCTATTCATTCTGTGCGCCTGCTGCTTTTCAGATCTGTCATTGACATTTGTGTTGGTGTCGTTGTTCTTGCTGTCTCTGTTGCTGGCGTTTGCTTGCAACTTTTAAAGGCAACAAAATCATAATGTCGTTATAACTGCTGTTGGCTACTCTTTGTTGGTTTATATTGAAATTGTTGTTGCTGCTGTTGCTGATTCGTGCCTGAGTAATTAAATAATTTAATTCCGTTTCATTGCTGCCGCCGCTGTTGTTGCCTTCAAATTGAATGCAATTGTAAATATTTGAAATGTGCTGCCAGCAACAGTGACAGCTGTTGTTGCACAGAGTAACACCAGCAACATCAACATTGTCGAAACATCAACGAAGTTGAAAACAACAACAGCGAAAGAGATAAAAAGTTTGAAGAAAGAAAGAGCGCACCATGGTAGTGACAGCAGCAATTGCTTGTTATCGTTGTTGTTATGAAAGCATTATGTTGCTGCTGCTGCTACTGCTATCAAATGATAGCAACGAATTACATCATTTTAATTCATTTTTTAAATTATTCACACCTGTTTGACACTTGGCTACCACCTTTTGTCTTTGCTATTGTTGTTGCAATAAAGATTGTTTGTCATGTTGCTGCTGCTGTTGTTATTGCCATTGTTGGTGCTGCTGCACATTATGAGTTTCTGTGTAATTTGCATATGATAAAAAATTAATATTCAGCTGATTAATTGCATTTCAATTGCACGCACGAGCAATATTTCATACATCGGGCTAATTTAAATTTTATTTATTTTAAATGCCAGTGTTTTATTATTGAAAATATGCTCGCTTGTCTGATGTTGTTTAATTGACATTTTGTGTGACGTGCGAGTTGAGTAGCATAATTAAGGGGAAAATTATGAAAGTTATTTAAGTAAATTACCCACTTGTTTGTGCATATCAAACTAAACGATTTGCATTAATATTGTAGATTATTTTATTTATTTTCCATATCAAGCAACACTTATTGCTGCGCAAACTTTTAATTGATAGAAAATTTTAGGTTATAATTTCGTCAAGAGAATTTCGCAATTCCTAATAGTAAGGGTACCGGTTTATGATTTAATCGTGTGGCAGAGGTTGAAATTTTTGAAGCTCTAAGTAAAATAAATAATATGAATAATCTCTGTCATAGCGTTGTCTCTGCGTGCTCTTTAAAACTAGGAAAATGGGTCCCATAAGCAATTTCATGGCATCTGCCTTTTATTTTAAACACAAAAATAGACAAATGCAAGCGGCAGACGTTTTTATTGCTTCTTTTAAGAGCTTAAGTAACTTTGTCGTCTGGTAGATTGCAATAATCAAAAAGATTATGTCATTAGAAACAAGAGGAACAACCTCTGCCACTTAGTCATTTCTGCGCTTAAGAATTACAATATTATTATATTGCGTCTGCCTTTTGGCTGACTGCTTCTTTTATCTTTTAAATCCTTTAGCCTCTCATGACCTCTTTAATCTTCAAATGCAGACATAAAAAAAAAAATCAGTACTCCACCTTATTCACCAAAATTAATCAAGACAACGTCCTCTTTCAGGAATATACCATTGTTACTTTGTTGCAACAAATTAATACAATGTAGTCTTTACTTTTGCATACCACATCAAGCTTCAACTTCAACATTTTCAGCGTATTAAACGCATTACCATTCATATTAGCTGCTGCTTGCTAATTCAAGAGTCTAGAACAGTGGTAGGCATGGAAATTCAACAAAAGGGCTAAACAACAACATCAAACAACAACAAACAAAATTTGAAAGTTTTTTTCCAAATTCGCCAACAGCAAAAAAAAAACCCAAATTGCACTACAAACAAAAACAATTGCTACATTCGTCAAGAAACAATGCGGTGCCATCGCTTATGCCTTCGTGTTTTGTTTCTGTTTTCATTTGAATTCAAGTCAACGCTCTGCCACGATAGCGTTGAAATTCTGCAAAATTTTTTTCGCTTGCTTGTGCGTCGAATAACGGTGCGGGCAATAAGGACGGATAAGGACACTACGTGCCCACCACTGGTCTAGAACATGCTCGTGTAAGTCTACCGATTTTTCCATTTGGCAACGCACATCGCTACGAATATTTTGCATTAGAACTAATTTTCACGTACGCTTATTCTGTGGATTTTCACACTGCTACTTACGTCTCTTAGACTACCATAGAAGTTCTTTTATGTCGTTCTCTGAACATTTCTTCTTTCATTGTCTGATTCAGCTGACTTCTGTATAGCTTTTTAACATAAAACATACCTTAGCAAAAAAAAAAGAAAATAAAGTGTAGCATTTTTTACCAAACTTCACAGCACACAATTTTTACATCACATATTCTTTTTTGATAGTTCCAGTCCACATTTGCATGATAACACTATCATTAGCCCTAAATTTGTAGCAATAAGTAATAAAACTTTCATTTGAAAATAAAATTCATTAAAACTTTTCAATATCTTCACATTCAATCCAAATATGAAAACTTTTTGCGCCAATAAACCTAATCAAACCAACCAATTCGGCACACTTGCGCGTTCCCACCTTTTTGAAGCAACTACTGCGATTAGTTATCACACGAATGCGAATATATGCGCCATATTCGCTTTCGTTTTGTTTTTTCCTGTGAGACAATTCTAATCCCTACATTTACGCTCATTTTAGTAAACGCCAACAGAGACTGGCACCTAAATCCACCCACTCAGATGTATAAAAAACAAAAATTTCTAAGGGAAAAATTACAAAAAATAATCCCATCACTTTCCACTGCTGAACCCGACGCTGCCGTACCCACCATCATCGAATGGCAACACAACATGCTGCCAGACATAAAGAAATCCTTGCGAACCAACTGCTTTGACAACAACTACAGCAAAAGCAACTGGGTTTCGCCTGCTTTGGTGCCGGTGTTTCTGTGCGAAGGTCGCAGCTGTGAATAATAACATCAAAGGAATGAAAATTTGTTCGTTCGTTAGCTGCTTCTTCGTGTTTTCATGAAAATTCCTGTGTAAACAATAATCTTGAATGAGTTTTTTTTTTTTTTCTTTTTTGTCGTCCTGATCGTCGTTGTTGTCGTCGTCGAACTTACAATTGTGGGAGGCCAGTAGCACCGCTGCCAGTTGGTGCCAGCACAATGATGAAAATTTTGTCCCGCATAGTAAGTTGGGACGACTTGCCGCCCACAACTTTGAGCTTCGTTTTGTTAACTCAGCAGCAAAGAACAGTGGAAAAGGAAATTTGAAAAAACCAACAGTAAGTTGTGGAAAGGAGAAGAATGTTCATTACGGAGAAGGAAAAATTGGGAAATATTTCATGCCTGAACTGGGAATTGAACCAGAGACCTTTGGGTTGTTATTTAACTTCAAAAACACTGCAAGAACAATTTTTTGCCTTTCGACTTACTTTATAGTGGCGCTGGAAAAGTTCTATTTTGAGTAGCTAAGCTTTTGAAAATTGCTCCACTGTGCGATATCATCGGCAACAGCTGACGTTGACCCACGAATGCCGAACACTGTTACATGTACTCCCTGCAGTATTGCCAACTTTTTAACAACATGGGCGCCGCCTTGTAAACGAAGACTGAGTATATTGTGGAAGCGCCGGGGGAACCTTTTTTCTGGTAATTCAAAGTTTGAACAGCTGCAACAGTTCGCACAAACGATGCCGCATCGCATCAACGAAACAACCGGCAATTGTGCCAAAGTAAAGTGAAATGTTGGGAAAACATTTTAGTACGAATTGAAGGCCGAGTGAGGAATGGGGATCAAGCAATCTCAAGCTTATGCACACTCACATTGTCAACGCTGTTGTAAGGCCGCATCGTTTACTCAAAATGTGGGTGGTTGAGTT
Source organism: Tricholauxania praeusta (assembly GCA_949775025.1). Taxonomy (NCBI): domain Eukaryota; kingdom Metazoa; phylum Arthropoda; class Insecta; order Diptera; family Lauxaniidae; genus Tricholauxania; species Tricholauxania praeusta. Next base: position 122,120,859 of record OX459031.1, on the reverse strand, counting down.
GGGTTGCATACCATGTGTTCTTCGTTCGGTTGGTTGGTGCTATTGGTGACGTTGTCGTTGTTGGCTCACAGACATCGTCGTCGAAGTGCCACTGTCAGTGCAAGCAGTTGCCCGGCAGTTTGGGTCCCGCATTTCACTTTGCTGCTTTTGTTGGGTGTCGATGACTTAACCCACCCAATAGCGCCTCATAATACGAATGAATGATGATGGTATGAAAATGCAAATGGATTTGCGCCAAGTGGCGAACGATTTCTGTTTGCATGAATACGAGTATGTGCACTTGGGAGCAAAGAGTGGACATTTCTATTTATGTTTCTCGAAAAATAATATAAAAAGCAAAAATCAAAATTTCCCTCTTGGACTTAAGTGTGGCATAAATGTTTGGTTGTGCTTTGGACGATTGGACTATGTGTTTTCTTTCATTCGGTTTTCACGTCTGCCTCCGGAAAAACATTTATCGCACATAAATCGCATGAAAAGTTCATTCTGAAGAAAAGTTTTTCGAATGCTGTTTTTTATTTGTTGCTACTACTTTGGTTTTTCATGTTGGAACATATGTTGAAAACGGCGCAAACCCGTCATTCACTTTGAGTTGCCAACTTTTCTTAAAACGAAGTAAAATTCAAAATTATTTAGTGACTGTGATTGTTTCATATATCACGGCGAGGTTGGAAACCTACGGGGTCCGATTTTTAGAAACCGCAAATGATGTCGTCAGACCCAGAAAAGCATATTTTATTATGTATGGTTGCACTTATCGGAAGAAGTTAGTCATCAAATGTGATTAGCGAAAAAATCTCTTCCAATTCACCGAACAGAGAATATAAATGTAAAACTAAAAAATCAGCATTAAACTGAATATTCTCTTTTTGATACACCTGGATTATCCGGCGAGTTAACCCTGACCATAAAGTTATTTGCACCTTTCCATAATTTCCGTAAATTCTTGTAACAATACATATTCATAACAATAGTACAAATATATATCCTGGTGATAAAAACAATGTTTAGTAAAAAATTAATTGAATGAACTTCAAAGGACAACTGATGAAAAGAAAATGTCTTCTAGATAACATTGTTCCCGAAGTTTAATTAGTAGAACATGATTAAACCATAATGGTACCACATTACTGCACGAAAATACAATATAATTCAAGAATTTTAAATCTTCACAAAGCTAACCTTCTGTTGGGCCCCACTAACTTTTGAATTTTTTCTTCATTAAATCACCATGTTAATTAATTTCTTTACAAAATTGAAATAATTCAAACTTCAACTTTAATGCGGGTCCTAATTCTTAAAGGACCAAAGGACCAAAATCTTACGTGTGACTCATTTCCTTATCGTAGCATTTATTTGCTTGATATTTTTGAGGGTTGAATTGGTTGATTCTACTTTTGGGCTGTTCAGCATCTGCAGGGTGTTCTTTCGAGAGTGCGATGTGTTTGTATGATTATTTGCAAAACTTTTTCCATGGATTTGGAAAAAAACGAAATTGTTCTTTCTTTGCTAATTAGCATTTACAGCCAAAAGTAAAAGGCAGGCGCAATCAGCAAGGCAGCCTTAAATGACGTGAACAATTTGAATAACGTGCAAAGTTCGAATAACAAATAAACGACATAAAGAAGTCTGGGTGCCACCTGCAATTGGCGTTAAAAACAATTTTGACTTGTGAAAAAATTTATTAATTAAATGAACAAAAAAACGCTCAAAAATAAAAAAAAAGATTACAAAAGTTTGGTGAAATGCAAAAGAAAAAATGTCTCCAAATTGGGTGCAAGAAAATTAGCTGCCTCTGTTAAAGTTGACAAACAGCAGAAAAATTTTAATTTGAGCAAAAATGAATACTTTAACCCTCCCTACTCACACACATCATTCCAGACAACACAGCCTGCTGTTGCTAATCACCGCTAGTAACACATATTTTGTTGTTATATGAATTGTCCTAAATCTGAAAGCCCATAAAATTGCAGCTGTGCGCGACTACGGTTGCGGCATTGGCGGTAGCGACTTACATTTCATAATCATAAATATACAGCATTTTTTGGCCCCAATTGAGTAGTGCCATATGCCAAATGATGTAATCATTGACGGAATAGGTGGATTAGAGCATACATAAATGGATTGCAAATAAGGGGCTCCAAACGAAAATTTCTATCATGCGATTTTTTTTTATTTTATTTACTAATATTTCTTAAAAGTTAGAAAACAGATAAGAAAAAACTTAAAGTATAAGCATTCCGCTTTTCATACGATTTTATTTTCTGAATATCCTTTAATGCTGTATTTGAAAAAAATAATTTTTGTTAATGATAAAAAATTAAAAAAAGTTATGGAGAATATTCTCAACCATAAAAGAAAAAAAAATTGTCAAATAAATCAGAGATGCAAATGCAAAATGGTGTCCGATTTGAAGGTGAATGCCACATATATACTTTTGACACAAGTGTACTTGCGAGCTATCATGCAATGATTATTAATATGAGAGCAATAAACTAGTAAACGCGATATTCGACGAGAACATCATTGCCAAATTAAAAAATCGGTAAATTTCTGGACTATACGAGAAAGTTTAAGTGTTTTGTGTAAACTACTATAACAGTTAGTCGGTACATTAAGGAATTCAATCCAAGTTTCTATGTATTCTGATTATTGTCGTGTCTATATTGTATAGTGCATAAAATATTTTATTTATAGTAATATTTTTTGTAAAGGTTTGAATCATTAGAGAAATAATCAAATAGACTGTAGAAAGTGTGTTTTAGTTGCATCACAATCCAGAAGTCAAACATCAACTGTTCTAACCTAGAAGCAGACATTTTTGAATGGAGAAAAAAATTATTGCTTATAACATTAAAGTATAAAATGAGCTGTCTAAGTTTAACTTTATCCCACAGTATAAAGCTGTTTCTAAAATATATTATTTCTTATTTTCAGGAAGCGACAACCAAAATGCCTCTAATGTGGCATCCATTGTGTCACAAAATTATTATCAAAACATATCGATACAATAGGGTAAGTCTGATTTTTAAAATTAAAATTTTGTATTTATTTTTAGTTGACCTTTCGTTTCACTAATTTCGACGTTTTTGACAAAATATAAAATATTTTTTTGACCCGCTGAGCATCGAATCCGCTACTGCTTTAAGTAGGCCAACACCCACTCTAACCTGACCAAATGCCATAAATTCTATGCTTAGCTCAAAAAATATAAACAATGCTGCATGTCTGTCCACTACGCTTATTTTCTTGTTCGTTTTGCATTTTGTTGTTGTTGCTGTTGCTGATGTTGTTGTAATTTTTGGTGCCAATTAACAACAATGCGTGCACTTCTTTTTGCTTTTGCTGTTGTGTTGTCACTTACAGTCAGTTTGTTCTACTACTTTTTTTTTGTATTCGCAACGGTCGTTGGCAACGCGATGCCTACAAAAGCGCCAGCATTTTGTTTTTAGCGTATGTGAGCGCCAAATGGCAAAGAGGAAGCGTCACCATTGTCGCATGTGAACATGGCGGTTCTGAACCGCAAAAATGTTTTCGCGGTAAACATTTATGGAGATTAATTGCCGCGGGCTACTGCTGCTGCTGCTGTTCGATTATTGTTGTTGTTGTTGTTGTAATTGCTGTTAATGTCAATGCAATGCTGAATCGCCGTTGCTTTTGGCAGAAATGTCAATAAATTGTGCGCAAAGTGAAACGGTGCAATTTGTGTGAACATCCAAATAAGGTGCTCTAGAAAATAACAACACAATCCAGTTTCCAGTTTTATTTTTGGGTGATTTTGAACCACTGATTTCGAATATGACCGCATTTTTCGTTTTGTCAATCAAAACCGGTTTTTTTAGGTAGTATAAAAAATCGATTTTCAATCCAATTTTTTTTTTTATTTTCTTGACATGAACTTTTGGGAAATCATTTTAGTGAAAGTCAAACATACTCAGAAAAAAGAAAAACCACAAAAGTCACACATCTCAAAGGAGAAAACTAATAAAATTGTGCCCTAAGCAAGACAAAGCCTGATTTTTAATTTTCAGAGTCAGATAGCCAAAATTACGAAAGAAAATGGTTTAGTGACAAGGCTCTTTTCTTATGGGAGCTTAATCTCTTAATCATTTTAGCAGCCATTAATTAAAATTTGCATTATTGCAGCACATCTCACTATGAATAAAACTTACTAAAACAGATAGGTCCTATGTCATATCGGACTTTGGCTACCATGACATATGAGCAACACTTAACTCTCCATATACCTTTTTCTTCAACTTTGAAATTGGTCGCTAAAAGAAGAAGTGGCCACATTTCATCTAGAAAATGAGAGAAATTTTCGATTTCTGCTACTGTTTATTAATGTGTCGCTCAAGCGCGATTTACACACTCGCAACGGAATTGGCACAGTGTTGCATGTTTCCTACAAGATAAGACGACAACTTTTTACTTCCGTTTCCGTTTACAATAACTGCCACATCCTGTGTTCAAACAAACCAAAGCAACTAAATACATTTATATATTAACAACAACAACAGCAACAATAACAGCACGTTTTGCGGCAACAAAGCTGCTTTATTTTAAAAATTGCTGCTGTTCAATGCGACAAATAAATTTTAAACGAAAATCCCTTTTTAAGCTTCAAAAAAAGAGAGAAAAAAACACAAATGCGGGTCGGCGGTTCGTTCGCATTTTAGCAATGTGTGTCTTAAACAAGCTGACAGGCAGTGAATTCTGCTACAGCGTGCGCGTTTTACCTTATTTGCTTTTTCTCACCCACAAAATATGAACACATTAAGTGGCCCTGTAGAAATTTGATGATGATCCGACTCTATGAAAAAGATTTTTTTGCTTTAAGTGTACATATATGGTTTCTTTGAAAATATATATCGATTTTGATTTCACTAGTTGTACTTAAATTTCATTTCGCTCGCATTACGAAATTTCCGTGTTCATGACGAAAAAGTACATTCGCCCTCTAAAAATTACATTCCGAGTCTCAAATCTGGTCGACTTCCAATTAGCTCTGGTATGTCTAGTTTTTGAAATTTTTGCCTAATGTTTTCGGATAAGTGGTTCCTTTGTTCACTGGAACTGATAGAACCTTTGAATATATTTTTAAATTTCATTACCATCAATCATGGCATTGAATTCCATGAATTCCATGGATTCCACTATCACAAACATTCAGTGGCAGTAGAGAGAGTGTCAGCTCCACTAAGTTTTAACGCTTAATGAAAACGAGAGTACATTCAAAACTCAAAGGATCAGTCGTAAATCTGCCGGAATCTTCAATAATGAAATTACTAAGTTTGCTAACTCTTTTAGGAGTTCTTCCTATTCTGATGTCAATTCTTCCAAAAATAATTTTTTTTTCGTTTGGAGAATTATGAGGTTATATCCATGAACTCTAAAATACGCATTTAGAAAGTAGTGCACATAAAATTTACTACTTGGATTGGTTATTTTAGTGATTTTGCAATTGTGTGAGCTTGGAAGCTTTTAAAAGTGTGTATACATATACCCGGCAAATAAGTGGAAGACTGTTGAGTCATCCATTGCCTGGCGATGAATTTATAACTCTTCTAAAATAGCAACATTGAAATAAATGTATTGCTTTGGTGAGCGCTACTCCCGAGCAGTTTCTACCGAATTAGCTTTAGCTTGACATTAGAGTATATCATCGCGTGCAATAGAAACCATCGTCCCTGCGTTTGATATATGACAATTCCTCGATTAAAAATCTTTCCTGGGTATGTATTACGAGCACGTGTTTGCTTTCGCACACTCATACAGAAAACGCACACCCACGCATTTACTGATATAAAAACCTTACCAAATAAGTAAACAAAACAACATGAAATTACGTTGCTGCAACCGATTATCGCATTTTGTTGTGCGTAAGTACCCACTCGGAACGAAGTCCGTACAAGCAAATGCACACTTTTAACAATAGTTTTTCGAGATTATTCTTATGGCTTTCATTTTAATGAAGATTTTGAAATTAAATTGTTCCCAACATAACAAAATTAATATTTATTCTCAACTGAATAAAGCAACTTGTACTTTTTATTATCGAGCTCGGAAGCCAAATTTTTTCGAGTTTTCGTTGCGGTTGGAAAATTAGCAAACACAAAAGTGTTCGTTTTTGGTGTTGTTTTCGATAGTCGTTAACGATAGCTACATTCGCTAAAGTATTGCTAATATTTTTTTTTTTTTTTAATTTTCGATATTGGTTACGAATTTTTTGCCGGGTGGGTATGTTTATTTGTATGTTGATGCGCGTGTGAATTTCGGGTCTGTTCACTGTGATATCTGCTGTTTGCACAATCCTGCAAACAACGCTGAATTGTGAGCAGGATTGTATAAAAAACGACGTGGGTCTTGTGGGCTGCGCATTCAGTTCAATGTTGCTCATTGAAATGCCAAAACACGCAATTTCATGTGATATTTTAAAAGGATTTTTTATTTGTTTATTTTTTAATGTTTTGTGTGTGTTTTATTTTATATTTTTGTGTACGTTTTTTTATTTTGTTATCAACACACACCTAATCACATATTGCAACCTGCATTTGCTTATATTTTTATTCTGTTGCTTTTACAGCTATCATTTCTTTGTTTAGTTTTCGCATCCATATCGGCATGTTGGAAAATGTAATTTAAAAATGTAACTACATATTTGAAAAATGTGTCTCTATTCATTAGTAAATTATCATATATTATTGATAATGTACAAAGAAAAGAAATTCCTAGGTATCTTATCCATAGTCGCTTAGTTTTTCTCGAAAAAATTGATCACATTAACTCCACTCCATTCCAATTGGAAACCTAGTTTTCTACTTTTCATTTGAAAGCGAGCACGGAGAATCTACCTTCCCATTTTAAGAAGAGACCATTTTTTTTTTGGAAGTCCAAATTTTCCTCAGCTACGTACAAAACAAGAATATCTTCACAGAGCCCTAGGATAGTTTTCGGAGAAAAGGGGACCGATAGCAAGCCTAAGTGTGTGTGCCAAAAGTTTGGTTGAACTTACATAAATAACTCTTTCAATTTTTTTTGTTTAAAAAAATTTATATGTGATTGAAAAAAGTATGATGCCGCTACCATTTAACTTTGAAAATAAGGGTCAAAATCAAACATTCTCCCATTTCTACGGCTTTTGCATCTTATTACAACATTTGAGATGTTTAAACGAAGTGCTATTCGACAATTTGCTTAAGAGCTAATGGCTCTTGAGCAAAATGTTGCTGGAGTGGAAGACTCGGTGATTTTATTTTTAAATAAATTCCTTAGCCACTGTAATATATTTTAAAAAATTTAGTTTGTATTATATTCCAAAGTTCAAACTATGAAATTCTCACTATATTAACAGCCCATTAAAAATTTCTTGAGATGAAATCAAAGTTTACTCATTCGCCTTGTTTTATATAAATTAATTGGGTTATGATTTTTAAATGGATATATGTTTTTTGGATAAAAATTCTGACATTTAACGAAATAAAACGCAGTTTAAAAAAATTATTTCAGTGGTTAATGATTACTGAGTCTTCCACTTTGGCAGCACTTTTCTCAGGAACCAGAAACGTCTTTCGAGATGTAGGTACCTTAATTTTGTATCTCAATTGCTAAAAAAAATGTAATCTGTTAGAAAATACATTGGAATACTTACTTCTTAGATGCGAACAAACTCAAAAGACGCAAGGAGAACTAATTTTGACCTTCATGTTCAAGGTCAAATGGCAATGACATCACAATGAGATTATCTAAGTCTACGGCAAACTTTCATTGTCCTTCTATATTCTTCCAATCATGGACTTTACGACTTTACAAAAAAAAAATCTTTGAAAGTAAACTATGCTCCACTTGGCATAGTACTCCGACTAACTTAATTTATTTCCCAAAATTAACTGCAAAAAGACCATACCGAAATGTAGGTGATTACGTCAACAAACAAATTTTAATGATTTCGCGAATAGTTTGGAATTTTTTTTTGAAATAACAATTCCCGATGTGTACCTCATCATAAAAAAATTACAACAAAAACATTGAATAAAAAGTTTAAAATGAAGAAAAATAATTTTTAAAAGTTTGTGAACGCCTGCAAAAGAACTGTTCGCTCTCTTGCGGTAAAACTTTGCATTGCTACCAAAGCTAAACACAATAAAAGCTTTTATATGCAAAGCTTTTTTTGGGCGAAAAAGCTCCCCATTCGCAGAGGATGACATTCAACAAGTGGCTCCAGCGAAACAACAATAATTTTAAAACAGCTGAGTGTCAAATCTTCGCATTTCATGTGCATTTGCAATTTATTGAAACTTCTTATTAGAAATCATACGAAATCCGAAACTTAGAATCTTCAAAATGCAAAAAGTTATTTTACCAAGCGAGAAAGAAGTTATCGAACGTCTGAGCGTTGAAATCGGCAAGTGCGCTCAGAGCGCTATCAGTGAACGCGGTGTTTTTCGAGTTGGACTATCGGGTGAGTCGGCAACAGCTGATGTGGTGTCAAGATCAAGTTGACCTTCAGACATTCTGCTTTCAGGTGGCTCGGTACTCAACTACCTCAGCGAGGCTATACCACGCATTGAGACGCAATTAGATAAATGGCGTTTTTTCTTTTGCGATGAACGTTTTGTGCCCGAAAGTGATGCTGAATCCACCTATGGTGTCTACAAGCGCAAGTTGGTACCGTGCACCAAACTGAAACTAACGCAATTTGTTGGCATAAATATCGAACTGACACTGGAAGAGTGTGCAACTGATTATGAAGAGAAAGTACTCAAGGAATTTCAATTGGAACATGGCGCTGTACCGGCATTTGATTTGCTCTTACTTGGCATGGGTCCCGATGGACATACATGTTCGCTGTTTCCCGGCCATGCGCTATTGAAGGAACGGAAACGTCTAATAGCGCCTATCGCTGACTCTCCGAAACCACCGCCACAGCGTGTTACCATGACATTTCCCTTAATTAATGCAGCGCGGTGTTGCATTTTCGCCATATGCGGTGAGGGGAAAGCGGATATGGTGAAGGTACATTTTATGCTTGCAGTTTTTTTATAAATGTTTGTAAAATTTTTTTCTTTTATTTATCCAATAGAAAGTTTTTGTTGATAAGGAAGTGCTACCAGCGGGCATGGTGGCACCTACAAATGGACAGTTGATATGTATATTTGATCAAACTGCGGGAAAGTTTGTTAAAAATTAGTATGTAATTTTGTTGAAACTAAAAAAAAATAAACTACTTTTTTTACGTATTTAATAAACTGTGTGTTTTATTCAAAAGCTAAGTTCATATATAATTTTAATCGGTCATATAATATTGGTTCTAAAATGACATGGTTAAAAAATAAGGCACAAGTTAACGCAAGGAAAAAGCGCCCAATTTTTTTTTTCGGAAAAAGTTGCGTTTTTGGGGTTAAAATTAAAATGTAATCAAAAAGTGCCCCTTGGATCTTTTGTCTGGGACATAGCCATTGGAAGTTGTGGATATACATAGCTTTTCTAAAAAGCAGCATAATTAGGAATAAAAAGTTTAACAAAAAAACTTTGATAAACTTATCATTCTGCTTAAATCACCGATTATCATATCTGAGAAAGTTTTCAAAAATATATAAAAGTACCTAATTTAAAATTACGGTCAGTTTTTATCAAAAAAAAAAAAAGAATACTATAAATGTTTTTATTAACCAAAAAAAAAATAAAACTTATAAATATTTTCTGATCGAAAAAATTAAAATCACAAAAAGACATTTTAAAAAAAAAAAGTACTTAATAATTTGAATCAATCTCTACAGTTTCATCTTTTTAAAACCACAATCGCTGCTAATTCTGCAACTTTTCGATTTAAAAATAAAAACAAAATATGTTCTTCTTATTTTATATATTTTAAGCTTAAATACTTTGAGTTTTTACAGTGTTTTTTTTTTACAGTATTTAACAGTACATAAATAAATATTGAGAACAATAATAAAAAAAAAAAAAACAAATCTATTGAAAATAAAATCGTTATTAAGGCATTTGTGGTATTAAAGGTACATGAACTATACTCTGGGCAAGCATATAATACTGGAACTAGCGACTACTGCTAAGCCGCATGTTTACGTAATTTCACAGAACTAGCCCCATACATTTTTTTTAACTTTTCCCCAGAAACCAAGTTGACTCCATAGAATAGCTTCAGTTTCACGTTCCTTATTGTATTGTTCGCGCAGAAGAGGTTCGACTGGTCCCCAGTCCCCTTTTGGACGGAAAGCACCACGTACTTTTTCACCAAATGTGTCGCCAGGTTGACGTACGATAGCAACAACCATCCAAATGGGCACTTGCATCACACCGAATGTAGTGATGGTCCAACCGATAGCTGTAAAAACAAAAACACAAATGAATCGATACTTCCAAAATTATAAAAAAAGAACTTTGACTTACCATAAGCCCAATTAGGATAAACGACATCATTGTAGGTTAACACTTCATATGTTGCCAAGAAGTAAATTAGAATCAATGTCATAATAAATGGCGTTATAATGGACCAGCATAAGCGCCAATATAGACCAACTTTCCGATTCAACATAAATTCAACATCCTTGCACAAACGATCGGTGCCATAAACCCAACCGAGCACATACAGCTCACAAATTCCCAAGAATAAAGCAATCATAGATGCACCAAAGAAGTCAACCAATTTTAACATAAATTGGCCACCCTATAAATGATAAAAGAAAGTTAGAAAAAGTTCATTATTTCTCATGGGTCCCCTAAACTTACCGGTGTGACATACATCAATCCTATGCAATAACTGACCACTGCAATTCCTAAGGCACATTGCCATTGCTTTACATTGGGGAATCTATCCCTAATAGCAGTCACTGTGCACGAAGTCATCGCAATATTGGAGCCAATACCGAGTACAAACAACATGAGGAAGAAGAGCACCGCAAATATTTGTGGTAATGTTTTAAATTTCGCAATGGCATCTGGATACGAAATGAAAGCGAGACCGGTGTCACCTTTGACGACGCTGCCAATATCATCGGTGCCAATTTCATGTGCCAAATGACCAATTATACCAAAGATGGTAAAGCCAGCAATCAGTGAGGTGCAGGTATCAAGCGCGGTCACAATTGTCACATCACGGTGAATGTTATGACTGAAGCGATTATATGAGGAATACATGATGATATTGCCGAAACACACAGATAATGAGTAGAAACATTGAGTTACAGCAGCGTACCAGACCTAAGGAATAGATTTTCAAAAAAATTAAGCTGAATATTTATAAAAAATGTTCCAACTTACCTTTGGATCGTAAATTTTACTCCAATCGGGTTTGATAAAGTATATGATACCATCCACGGAACCCTCAAGTGTTACAGCACGTACCAATAAAATTGCCATAATTATATATGGGAAAATTGCCAAGAAATATGAAGCTTTGCCGGAACTTTTGACACCACGTAAGATAATCAGAAACACAGCCAACCATGAAGCGAACAAACCGATGACCAACTCCCAGTTTGGAGTTCCAATGCCATCATTAATATTTTCCTTTTCACGTAGCACGGTATTCCTGTGTATGAATTAAGAAAATTTAATCACCACAATGACAAAAGGAAGATATTAAACCTCCATATCCATCACTACTTGTAAATATACTGCATGCAACCCACTCCAAAGTACTTACACGAAATACAATTCCGAGCTTGACCTGACAACGTTATCGGCAGCTGCGCTAATATTGCCCGCTGGGCTAAAATTATTCAAACCAGCACTCAGCTCGGACATGAATGGTCTTGAGTCAATACAATTCGGTTTCCATTCGTCACGGCAGTAGGACCAGGGTAACGGATCGCGAAAAGATTCAACGAGATAGTAACTGATGAGGGCGCAAATGGACTCGTAGTATGTCGCCAGTATGAAAACCATAAAAATTTGTCCCACACCAATACCTTAAAATTAGGCGTAAAAGGCGTAAGCATTTAAAGATTTTTCGTAGTACCAATTGAGTTGTTAGTGTGACAATAAGTTTTACATATAAATATATATACATATATATATATATATAGGATAGAAGAATACATAGAAAAAAAGAAAGTTTTATTTTATAGATTAGTTTTAAAATTTAGTATAATACTTAGTAATGAAAGTAGCATATTTGAGAAATGATGTGGATATTGTTAACAATTATTAAAAAATGTTAAAATTAAACATATAATATAATTTCAAGCAAAATATGTCTTTATTAAAACAGCAGTAGCAAAAAAATTTAAATGGTTCACACTTTACTGCACATTTTCAAGTTCAAATATTGATTCATTCAACTACAGTTCTGTGAGTAAATGCGTGTAATTGAAGTCTAACTACATTAAAATGCTTTAAAGTTCTATTAAAAATTATTACAAATGAAACTATTACACTACACTTGTCGACAAAGCATGACATTTTTTTTCATCGATCGCCATTTTCTTTCTCAAATAATAAATAAATCGTATTTTGATGGCTCCACAAAAATAAAGTTCCAAATTTAGTTTTTTAAATAGTGTCACCACCGTGAAGTCGGAACTCTTTACTTTTTTTTTGCTGAGCAGTGTTTGCATATATCAATATAAATCCAAACTTTTAATAAAATTTAACATGGGTCGAAATTTTACATAGCTATGGTACCTTGGTGACTTTTGGTAGATTTTAAAGTTCCTTTTTTTTTGGTAGCCGAGGTCGATAAAATTTATTCCAATCAATTTGGTCTTCCCTAATGTAAATGTATGTTTTTATATTACTATTATGCTCAAACTCTTTTATCCTTTTTTTGTGGATATTTCTCGATATTTTATGTAGTTGATATTTCTCGGTTCGGTGACAGAATCAGTTTTGCCAGACTTGATAAACATGTTTGCCTGTACCTGTTTTCGATGAGTGGTATGAAAAAGTAGAGTGGCATTGAACAAATACTTCAGCTACTGATTGCCTTACTAAGGAAGGTTAAAGGTCTTTCCCCGAGCTTTTCAGTTTGTGAAAAATTTTCATGTGGGTTGGTCTATATTTTAACTCTGATTCAAGACTGTTTCGATATTCAGAATTATCTCTGATGATGACTTGCTTTCGTGTAAACCTACAAATTTTGAAGAATACTGTCTCCTGATTTGTAGAACATTTTTCCATGTTTGGAACTATTTCATGTAATAATTATAGCAAAAATGGGTTAAAATAACCCAAAGCTTTGAAGTTCCTAAAGCAAACTAATGTAGATCAGCGGTTATTCCCGTGAAGCATGTTGCACCGGCAATATCTCAATGTAGCGATCTTACCTCATAATAATCATCTCCTTTTGTTAAATGACCAAACTTAAAACGCAATTTTCTCTTTGGTTATCACGCAGGAGATAAATTTTTTCCAACAGTTTTATGTTGCGTATATTTTGCGCTGCGCGTAAAATAAATTTATTCCTTTCCACTCATTTTCCGCACACGTGCAATTAGTTAGTTATAACTATGTTAGGTATAACACTATTTTTGATTGATGTCAGTTCGTTAAGTGTCAGACATTCTACTCAAAACATACTGAACTGTTTGGGTTCCTTAATGACAATTCTACAAAAATCAATTGTTTCAACATTGCCGTCTTCCGTCACTTAACAATTTGTCAACTATTTATATGACTGGCGCTTTTTTTATTAAATCAAAATGTTGACTTCATTTAAAATGTCTGCTGCAATATGTGACAAATATTGAATCATGCAAAATGTTCTGTATTTCCTTATTGAAAGAACAAATTTCTAGGTTTTTCTGTCATTTTTCGAAATTAGGTATACTGTCTTAGGCAATTAAAGTGTAAAATCTGATATTTGTTAAATGCTATTCAATTGTTATATACGTCAATACGTCATAATAAACAAAATCTAGTGGCAACACTGTCTCTCATACTGCTGATACTTTGCTTTTTCGAGTCATGAGCCCAATCTAAGATCTGATAAGCTCAAGAACTGCGATTGTTTTTATTTTGCATTTTTTTTGCTAATAGAAAACCTTAACACACAATGATTATGGCTTATCCCGTCTGATATCAACAAAGTTCTTTTTTTTTTTAGAATACTTCTTACGTTTTGTTTATCAACAATATCAACCAATATATTGACATGTTATTTATAGGCCTCTCAAATTCAATTTCATTTCAATAATTAATCAATCTTTATAAAAACGTATTTATTCCAACACCAACATATCGTACCCGAAATCAACGTATTAATATATGACAACCAGCACCAATCCCAAACGAAATGCAATAAAACAAACACTGAACATAAACTTACAGAAAATATAACTCTCCCGAAGACTTTTTTGCAAGTGAACTCGTCATATTAGTTGATTGTGCGTAAGGATTTTCTGTATCACTCCCGCCGGATGGTATACATATCGCATTAGTCCATTCATCTCGACACGCAACCCAAGGTAATGGTGCCATAAACGAGTCATAAAAATAACGCAGCGTTATACCCATGATGGCGACATAGTAGGTAGTAACGAACGAAATTGAGACCACTTGACCAATGCCGACGCCTTTGAATGATGTATTGTAATGTGGGTAAGTTATAGTTTAGATGTGTGACGTTCATGAAAATGAGGTAAGGACGATGTTGAAGAAACAAAAACAAAATGAAAATAAAGAATCGATAACATAAAGCATACACATAAATCAATGAAAACTATTGCGTTGATATGGTTACAAAAAATCTTACCTCTCATCGCTGGACATAGATCGTACACTTTGACTGATCCGCGTGCCGAAAATTGTCCAATGATCATTTCCAAATAATAAATCGGCTTACCGATCAGAAATAATACTATAAGGTATGGTATTAGAAAGGCACCACCGCCATTTTCAAGCGCTGTGAATGGGAAACGCCAAACGTTACCCAAACCAACTGACATGGCAATGCAGGACATGAGAAATTCGAGACCTGCACCCCATTGATCACGTTCGGGTGCGGCTCCCTTATCTTTTGCATCGGCAGGCTATTTTTTGTTGAAAAAAAAAAAAAAATACATGAACATTGGTGTTATTCTTTAAAGAATATAGAACTTACTGTATCTTCTGTATGTGACGTTGATATGCTTTCAGCATCGTTTGGTATTTTCTTTGTTGCCAAACCATCATCACCAATGAAGGCGGGATTTGCATGTGGCGTTGACATTTCTGTAAATGAAGAAATAAAGAGTTGCAGTATTTAATTTATTTAGAAAGTTTTGAACTTGAAAAAAAATATCGTTCCCGAAATTACTATTCAATAACTTTGCTTGAAAAGCCAAAAATCACAAAAATTTAAGGTGAAATTGTAAACAAAATAACTCTATTCAATTCAAGGCCTTTTTTTCATAAGAAAATGCACCAAGTTTTAAGCGATTCTTCAGACTTAGAATAGACTTTTTATATGGGAAATAAGTTCCCATATAAAATTAATAAATTCTTTGTCAAATTCAGATTTTTATTTCTAGCAAAAAATTTTCACTTTCCACGTTTTTTAATATTTTTTTACTTCGTTCCTTGGTAAAAACTTTGATTTAAATTTTTTTTATTTAACAAAAAGCTAACTTCATAGCTATGTGATCAAAGTTTAAATGTTGAAAAAAAAAAAAAAGTTTTTCGCTACCCACTGAAATGTGTATTATTTCACCACAATCCTCAAACAACGACTGCGTATATCCCAAAAAAAGATTTTCTTTCTATGTGCCTTAAAGTTATAAGTGCTCTGATAAGTGCTGTCCAAAAATTTATCACCTACGCGTCATGCACTTAGAGAAAGAAATCAATGATTTAGCGCCAAAACCGAAAATTTCTAAATTTAAGAGAAAAATTTTTGATTTGGATTTAAAAAGAATCCACATTGATTTAAAGTGATTTCATATTTGAATCAAAGTGTTGAATGTTAATTAAAAAAGAGTAATTTCAACTTTGCAACTTCAAAATGCTATTTAAAGTTTTTTACGACTGAAATAAAGTTAAAAAAATGTATTTTTATTACATTTTAAATTCAAAATAAATTGAAAGTTTCTTCTGTTAAAAGTAAACAGAAAAAATGTTATTTTTACAATTTTCAACGTCAAAATTTTCGACTTTAAATCAAAACTGAAATTTTTAAATTTTCAATGCCACTTTTCGCTGAGTGTATACCACACATGTATTGTACATAAATACATTGGTTTTTACCATAAATACCAAAATTTTGCACTTGAATGAAAAATAAAGATTACAATCGGTTTGCAATGGACATTTGCCACCACTTTGTTTGATAATCGTAATCTTAAAAGAAAAAACTAAAAAAAAACTTACCCTCTAAGTTTCCGAAATAACTTAGTAAATTTAATAACAACGACTATTGTAAAATCAAGATATCACGTGTTTTGCTATAATTTTTCGACCATTAGTATTCGATCACTATCTGGATACGTGTATAAATCATTTAAGCAATTTTGTTATAAATTTCAAAAAAAAATTTACTAAATATTTAATAATTTTCATAAACGGAAGCTTTCAAATACCACTGCTTTTCTTAGTAATTTTAATTATAGACTTGGTAAATAAAGTAGTATTTATTTGGTACTTAAGAACAACCACTTGAAAACAATAAGTGTCATTAAGAATTATTTTATTATTGTTTACTTAGCCTAATACAACTAACTTTGTTTAATTTAAGATATTAGCAAAACCAATTCAGAGAGTTCTCTACTTCTAATAATATTTCCGAAGTTGAAGCTTAGTGTCGCAATTTATTTATTTATTTAATTATTTTGTTTTTATGTTATTTTTTGTTTTAATAAATAATTAAGTTTCGTAACAATGAACTGCAAAAAATTCACTGAAATTTGTTATTTATTAAGGTGTCGTCTGTGCTTTTGTTAGGTTTTTCCCCGGTCCAAATTAAGTCATTTAAACATACATAATTATTACTGTGTTTGATTTCTTGGGTGTGGTTGAATCAGCTGTATATTCTTCTTTAGATATTTATATTTGCAAGCTTAAAAAACGTAGCAGATATGCACTGCGATGCTACGCTTAAACGTTTCGTTCATTTAAAGAAAAATCCTTTTTAACTTGCCGCTGTTCGACTTATTCCAGTTTATATTAAGTTAAATCCTCCAAAAAAATTAACATATGGCATTCTAGCAATATAATCAATGCAAATAAAATGATAGCTATATCCACCGATGGGTGCAGCTTACGCAAAAAATAATAGATCGATATTGATCATATTTATTTAGTTTTATTCCTTAGACGCTTACTCAATCTCCAATAAAAATTATCACGATATTCCTATTAAATCTTAAGTTATTTAAATTTTAAATTGCTTAAAAAAATTAATTCTGCATATACAATAAGCAAAGGCAAACACTAACAAACCGTTTCATGGCAACTGCTTGTGTGTGCGTTTTGTTTTGGTTTTTTCCATGGTGTAATTATATAAGGTGAATTCATTAAAAAGAGCGATGCGTGCTGAAATTGAATCCATTTTGAGAGCGTGAGAGAGAGTAAACCGATTTGCGTGCTAAAATTTGAGCTATTCTGAGAGCGTGAGAGTAAATCAATTTTCAGAACAAGAAGTTCTAGTTTAAATTTTGAGATCTTCGCAACAAAAAAAACTTAAAATTCAACTCGAACTTTATGAAAAAAAAAATGACGTAATAGAATACATATTGTTGACCAAGTTGCTACTTTTTTAAAAAATATTTTACTATCACTGTCAAATTAAAACTTAAAAATTAAAAATATTTTTAGTATTTTGAACATATGTCAGCTTTACAAAATTCTTATAGACTGCCCAAAAGAAGATAGGGTTTAAAAGAAAAGCATTTCTTGTACTTTAAAAAAATAATTGCCAAAAAAAGAACGACAGTTACGTAGATAATGAGGATGAAATGAACCCAAATACCTGTAATGAAAACCAGTTGTTAAATCATTTTTCTTTTTTTGTTCGGAGTTGAGCATACCATATAAATTAAACAACTTGTAAGTTTAAGCATTTCTCTTGAAAGCGACAAATCAGATACAAATCAATCTAAAGACAAAAGGGGATTCCTTAAAACTGACGCAAAGAAGACACCGCTAACGTGATTTCTTATGTTGCCGGAATATTTGTTAACTTTTTTTTTACCTTTGACAGTGGTGCTTTTTAACTGAATTGTAATTTTTTGTACTAATGTATGCCGTACACGATTTATTTGAATTTTGTGATACATTTGCATTGATTAAATTTTGTGTCAGTTAAGATGCTGATTTTTTTGGAGGAAACAACGAAAAACATTAAAGCCTCTAGTGGAGTTTTATGACTGTGTCGAGGTTCATCACTTATAAGTACTTGAAATAATTCATCGATGTGGTTAAATATTTTTTTTTACAATTATGACGTTCTTAAATTGTTAAATTACGTGTTTACCTTAAAAACAAATGTAGCGGATCCATTGTAAGACATTGAAGCCAAGGTAAATATGTACATATATTTGTGCTAACGTTTGTGCTAAAAACTAACAACGGATCAGAGACTCACGTGTCATTATCTTCAGTCGTTGTTATGATAATTAGTCGAAGTAGCAAAAATTGATTTTAAATACTTAAAACAAATTTAAAGATTTTGTTTTCAAGCAAAACTCTATTAAGTATCTGCAAAATCTGCATAATTCATGGAATCGAGTTATTTGATTTTTGTCTTAATGACGTGGAAACAATTATTCTTTGTTAATTATGCGAGTCACCACGAGACATCTGCTATTGTACACGAGCAAATTTAAGTGTAACTTAAACAAGAATATATCTTTCGTTTCTTTTAAATATCTGTTCAGTTTTCGTATCTCAGAAACAGGTTTTTTTTAAGACTCCACTTGTATATTATTGTTTAGCTTGCGCTACTTAAGAATTAATTGGTAAATGCAAAATGTCTCAAAATTGATAAAAGTTTCGAAAAGTAATTAATGCTTTCCAAGAACTTAGTGAGCGATTGTACCGGATTTAATTTTTATTAAAAAATAAATTTATTTTTAAACTTAACATAGTTGGAGTAAAACAAGCATTGCATACAGTTTCAGCTACCCAAAATCCATAAAAAAGAACTTTTCATATTATTTTAAAGAATATGTGTATTTTTCTATAAGTGAAAATTTATGAGTTTTAAACATTCTCGACGAATTCAAGGACAAAAGATTTTTTGACGCACTCTAACACATATTGATTAATTTGTAAAAACAATTTATATACGTATAAACTCTCGGTAAATATCAATTTGAAAATTCAAAAGTGAAAATAAAACGATAATGATAGTTATAAGCTAGAATCGGCTATGTCAAAACTCTCCAATCAAAAATAGTGTAAGTTAAGCTTTGTGCTGTAAAAATTGTGAAAATTAGTGTGTCTTTGAAAATTAACTCTATTCAGGTTAAGTTGAGTTTGTGAATACCAATCCAATACAGACGAAAAATAGACGAGAAGGATGTTTGTGTGATAAGTTCCGCGTTGCCAGAATTCTTCAAAGTTTTTTGAAAACTATCAACTGGTATAAGAAATAATGCATTTGGAGGCAGAGTAAACAAATTATGATAACAATTTGTGCTGTTTATAGCGTAAATAGTAGTTTGAAATATAAATTTTTAAATTAAAGTTGGTGAATCGTTTTGATTGTGATATATTTTGAACAGCAAATAAAGCGTATTATTTTATAAGCAATAACTAAAGAAAAATGTACTCTTAATAATTTACCGAAGAAGATTAAAGAAAAAATTTTTCCACAATTTTTTAATGAAATAGAGTATCTGGCATCGAGTCATACTTTATATAAACGAAACTCGTTAATTTAAAAATTAAAAATACTAAATTATCTCTTTTTATTTCGAAAAAGCACATTATTGCTATCACGCTTAGCGTAAAATATTTTGAGAAATAAATCAAAGTTCTAATGGCTTTTTTTTTTCTTAAAAAATATTGAACAAAACACGTTTTACTTTTGAGTAATTATTTTGTTTATATAATTTCAAGTAAAATATCATTTTGAGGCGGGATTTATAGCCCTATCCTTTACCGATTTTTAATTACCAATTAGTTATACATATCGAGCCCTAACCGCCAAAATAACTTAACCAACACATTTTTCGATTTTCGTTTTTTGATAGAAATAGATAATTTACGTCCATACGCATCTTCTCTGCAAATTTCATAATTGTAAAAAGTACCGTTAGTTAGTTATAGTAAAAAGAATTTTAACTTAACTGCGCATTCCCACTTGTTTACATTTTTTGTGACTGCAAAGTGTTGGTTGAGTTAAAATTTTCTTGAGCGAATATTGAAGTCAAATACGCTTTTTCTTTTGTGTCACAAAGTATTTGCAAATAATAATAATAAATAAGCTAAATTTTTTCAAGAAATATTATTATTTTCGCGGTTTAAAAGCATTAGTGGAGTATGACGTTGTGGCAACCAGAGGTAATTTTTTGTCTTTGGTTAAAAATAGTACTTATAATAAGGAAATATTTTATATCGCATCATAAAAATGTGTTGATTTCAGTTCGCAATTAGAAAATCGCTTGTTCCCTATAGTGACAGCGAATCAGAGGACTCAGTTCACCCAGCAAGTTTTTCGTTAGAACCAAGGGCTATAAATTAAGCACCTGAGCTGGAGGAGGAAATTTGTGTTGGAAAGAGGGGCTAAAAAAAACAGAAAGCTTTACCCGAGAGGCTTATGAAGAAGAGAACACGATGTACTGGAGTAAGACCTAACTTATGCAAAAATAAAAAGTCTGGAAATGCCTGTGAAAAAAATTTTTCCGAGAGCGATCGTTCGGCCATTAACGAACATTTTTGGGGCATGGGCAACAAAATGCGACAAAGAGATTGGTTACTTTCCTGCATCACTCGTAAAAGCGTTGGCCGAAAAACAACAGAAAGTAGCAAAAGACTCTACACCTATAATTATTTCATTAAGTATAATGATAAAAGTTTTAAAGTGTGTCAACAGTTTTTGGTTACAACGCTCAACATATCCCAACAAATGTTAAGATCCGCAAGGGAAAATGAAAAAAAATTAATAAAAGCTTGTGCCAATACAAATAAATTTATACCTCATAATAAGTCTAAAGAAGCCAATGTTAGCCTTTTAAAATCATTTATTGAACAGTTGCCAGCAGTTCCCTCACACTATTGCCGTAATAAAAGCAACAAGTTATATTTACCGAAAGAATTTCGCAACATAACTGAATTACATAGACTTTATGCTGAACATTTAAAAACCATCAACAAGGAATCTGCTCTGCTGTCCTTAAGAGTTTTTCGCAATATTTTTAAGAACAATTTTCATATAGGTTTCCACTTGCCTAAAAAGGATAAATGTGTCATTTGTGAAAAGTATAATAACTCGGACATCGAAACAAAAAATATTTTAAGACAAACTGAAGATTACCAAAATCATATTAAGAACAAAGAGAAGTGTAAAGAAGTATTTTTGGAAGAACAGAAGCAATCTAAATCAAATTCATCATTTTTGTGTGCTGGTTTTGACCTCCAAAAAGTTTTAAATACACCCCACGGAAAAAGCGTAACATTATTTTATTCACGAAAATATTCATACTATAACGAAAGTGTGTATGAAAACGGCACTAGGAATGGTTACTGCTTTTTGTGGGGAGAGGCTGATGGAAAACGGGGATGCAATGAAGTTTGTACCGTTATTTTTCAATATTTAAAAATTCTAGATATGAAAAGAGTTCACACCTCAATTAGTATTTATTGCGACAGTTGCGCTGGCCAGAACCGTAACAGAGCCATGCTAGCTACTTTAAAATTCTTTCTCGAAAACTCAATATTTATTAAAAATTTCAAAATAACTTATTTATTACCTGGACATACTATGATGCCCGTTGATTCTATTCACAGCACCATCGAATCGTTTGTACGTGATAGAAATGTTTGGGCACCAAGTGAATGGTATACCTTAATTTCAAATGCGAGAACACATCCATCAGGCTATAAATGTATTTTAATGAATCATGAAGATTTTAAAGATTGGAAAACATTTTCTCAGGCAATGTTTCCAACTTCAGTAAAAATATCATTTAAGACATTACGTTCTGCAAAATTTGAAAAAAAATAAACAAGTGATTCAACTGAAATATGGATATTTTGAGGACTCCAAAACAAAAGAGTATAACCTCGACTCAATTGCTCGAACAAGACGCAACTCAAACATTGTATTCAATGGACCTCCTCTTCTATACACAAGTCCGCTAAAAATTTCTTCAGCGAAGTTCAGGGACTTAGTATCTCTTTGTGATAAAAACATAATACCGCAAAAGTTTCATAATGAATTCTTGAACCTGAAGCACGATAAGGGTATTAAGGATTGTTTACCTGAAACGGATGAAGAAGACACTGCAGATTAAATTTTGGTTTCGCTTATCCTTTTATTTATTTATACTTTCAATAGTTTATTCAAAGTCACAGGACTTATATCAAAATTAAATATTAAAAAATCTATCCGGAAATAAAAACTATGAATTCATGAAAGTTTTTATGTGTGATATCTATTTTCTGTACGAGATGTGCCACGCCCCCTTGTTGGAGAAATCCAAATTTCAGCCTTTTACTTCCTTAGGTAGACTGCAAAAGTTTTGTGGCACAAAGATTTAATTTCAGGTAGGTATTCTTGAAAAATATAAAAAAACTTAACCAACACAACATTTCACAATAGCTTGTTTTTTATGACGGCGAAAATAACTTAACTGCCAAAAACATGCGTTATAATAGAGATACATAAATGAAACAAGTTGTATCGCACATCTTACACAAAATAAAGCTCATAAACTGAATTTCACGTTGATAGCTTTGCTAAATGCTAAGATAATCAAAAAAAACCTCCTCCTGTAAAATTTACTTTTTGTTGGTTAAGTTATTTTTGCGGTTAGGGCTCGATATATTGGTAATAATGTTTTGTACCTTTTCAGTGGATGTCGCAGTACCCATATACATTTTGCCACAAAATGGTTATCTTTCAAAGATATGAACTTATTGGTTCTTATCAGCTAGACTTTAATGTTACTGACTGATTTAAATTTCATTGCAGAAATAAACTAAAATTTTTAACTTAATTTACGACATCTAACTCACAGTTTATTAGGTTGTGTAAATATCCTAAACACCCAAGTTCAGCAAATAACTCACATTGACAAGTCTTCACATTACTGAGATTTACGGGCATATACCAAGCTAAAGACTTAATTGCGCTTGTCGAATAGAACGTGTTCAGAAGAATATATTTATAAAAAAACTATTGAGTTTTTTAGAATTTTCCAAATTCATTGCATTGTGTTGCCCGTTAGTAATAATTGTAGATGACGTTTACTTTTATGATTTAACAA
This sequence comes from Tricholauxania praeusta, assembly GCA_949775025.1. Taxonomy (NCBI): domain Eukaryota; kingdom Metazoa; phylum Arthropoda; class Insecta; order Diptera; family Lauxaniidae; genus Tricholauxania; species Tricholauxania praeusta. Next base: position 122,097,493 of record OX459031.1, on the reverse strand, counting down.
CTTTTTAATAAGGAAATGTAATAATTTCAAAATAAATATTGCATTGTCAAAGTTTGTTGACTTTATTTATTATCTTTTTATTGAATTGTCGGTTTCGAAAAAGGCGCAATTCTCAGAACACATAAGAATCAATAAAAAACTTAATCGATAGAATATAATTTTAAACCAAAAAATGTTGATTCCTTTTCGTTAGACACTAATTTTTATTGTTGCAGATAAAAGAACATTCTGGAAGGAATATCATATTTAGGCACTTAACTTTTGTTATTAAAATATTTTGTTTCGATAAGATTAATATGGTCACATATGCGTATATCAGCTAATATTGTGTTGTGAGAAAAGAAATTGATTGATACAGTTGTCACCTCTACCCAAATAAAAAACGACCTAGACTTAGAGATGAACACCTCAGTAATAAGGAGAAAGCTCCTGGATTGTGGTCTGCCCGCCAGAAAGCCGAGGAAGTGCCCATTATTGACTACTCGGTATAGGCAAAGACGAAAACAGTTTGCGGAGAAGCATCTTCTTTGGTCTGAAGAAAAATGGAGGTATATTTTATAGTCTGACAAGTTCAAATTTAATTTATTTAGACCAGATAGAAGGATAACACATGTAAGACCAAAATGTAAAGAATTGTCACCATAGTACAAAGTCAAGACCATCAAACATGGCGGCGGAAGTGTAATGGTTTGGGGATGGTTTTTTAGCGCGCACCTATTATTTTGCACACCACTGTATATCCTCAGCAGTGCCTTGTCGCAATTGACTGTTCACTTGATCTTGAAGTTATTTCTATTGATATTTGCCTTTAAATTATACCTCCCCTTTGTAGTAATACTGTCGCTCACGCGCCACTTGTGGTAATCATTACCATAAAAACTTAATTATATCGTAAATATTGCAAATATAATATTTAACTGAAACAAAAATATTTATAGCTATAATTTGGGCGGCAACATCATAGTAATATTTTGCATTCAGTGATTATAAAGATTTTATTCTATACAACCGGAATACTCGCTTTCATTTCATTTATTAAGTTTCCAATAGATTCAAATTTCAATGATAGCACGGGAGCCAGTGAACTTTTTAGTGCGATATTGATAGCGCTCAAAAATGTCACTGGCTCTTGTACACGAACTGCTATCTATCCCATCTGAATTCATTCATACTATAAATTAAGTATCAATTTTGTTAAGTTCGTACATTTTAACTATTGAATATACGATATAACATCTGAATAAATTTAAAAACATTTAATTTGTAATTGTAATGTTAACTACTGCACAGTAGCATTCATTATTTTTAAAAAAAGTTAACCAGCTTTTAGTTGAGACCTAATGATGGTAGTGGAAAATTTTGTTTGTAATTGGAAACAAAAGCCAAACTTTTTTGACAAAAAAGTTACGGCATTGAAATATTTAGATTAACCAACCATATGTGACCCTGTTAATTAAAAAAATGTTAACGTACTGAGTACAATGCTCGACAAAAAAAAAACAGGTTGAAGTCATTTAGAGGTCTTTGGCTGGGTGAATCCGAAATTAGATTTTGTTTTTGAGATGTTTCAAGTAAAACTGCATTCATTGCATTTAATTTTGGGACACCATTTGTTTTTTAATTGTATTGAACACATTGACGTAAATATTGGAACGTTTTCTTTAAGACTCATATAAAATTATCTCAGTATATTTTTTAGTAAACCAAAAACATGACGATTTAATCGATTGAAAAGTATGGTATTCAAATGAAGAACTCAAACGAAATGGATGAAACGGGAACATCTATTTTTTAAAGGTTGATAATAACGTCTTCTTGTTGTCAAAATATATAGAAATACTACTGTCTAATTTCAGAACTCTGGAACTTTTTTAGTCAGAGCTTCAAAAAGAAGTTTCATTTATAAATCATAACAAAGCAGAAATAAAAAATTTTTTATTAAAACAATACATAAATTGTATGAGGGCATAGCGTAAAGCGTAGCCACAGCTGCAAATTTTCATTTAAATTTTACGGAAACTATGCTTACTTTCCGCATTAAGAAACTAGTTTAAACTCTTAATAAAAATAAAATAAAACTATGTAACTAATTTTTTTTTTCCTAAGTATTAACTCCAGTAGTTAAATCAATTCAAGTCAACAACAATGCATAAGCGCATGTGCAGCACTCTTAAACTGTTTGCCTTTACGTCAATGATTATGATATGCAAAAGGCATGCTGGATATTGTGTGCTATGTCAACTTGCAAAGTTCGATACTAACCACTTTCTTGATATTTTTCTTTGGAATTAGTAAGTTGTTGACCAATAGTTTTAACCAAGTTTGTGTTTAAGTCAAACATTATTTAATTAAACGCTTTAAGAAAAAAAAAACCAACAAACGTCATTGTTCTAACAGGTGTAAAATTAAATATCAACAGGCGATTTTCACAGCATTTCCTTCTCATTGTATGAATGTATCTCACGTTGCTTGCATACTCGAGTCTGTCTTAAGTGCATATATACACATATAGTACATACCTATGCCTGTGGTAATTAAGAGATATCGCAATTTTGCGTTGCTTTACTTTTTACTGATCATTAAATCTTTATTTATAGATATGTTTATTAGATCGGGTCGAAATTTAGATTCATCCGAATACCGACTCAAAAGTTAGAAGAACCCTTAAAAACGTTATTTGCGTCATTTTTTTTTTTTTCGTTCCGAGAAAAACCAATTGAACACTTGATTCTCCTGAAGGTCCTTTTTGGCTAAAAAAAAATGTGTTTTTTGTTCGTAACTCTTATTCCTTCACAGAATTTACTCGAAAAATAAAGTTTGAGTTCTTGCAAAAAATTGAACGCATAAAAGTCTTAAATTTTTTTCTAAGTATTATAGACGTTATTCAGTCCTAAAATTCAATTTTTTCACATTTTTTATACAGAAAAATCGAATTTTAAGACTTAACATTCTTTGTCACAGAAAAAAAATTTAATTTTTTTATCGTTAAATGTTTTTCAAGAACGCAATCTTTATTTTTCAACAAATGCAGGTATCCATTCTGTGAAGAAATAAAAGTTACTAGCAAAAAATACGTTTTTTTTAGCAAAAAAAGACTTTCAGGAGAATCAATAGAGTTCCATTGGTTTTTCTCGAAACGAAAAAAAAAAAATTATGCAGATTTCGTTTTTAAGGGTCATTCTAACTTTTGAGTCGGTGTCTGGCTGACTTTATTTTGCTTCATACAAATCGACACGGTCTAATGTTTATCAAAAATTTACTTATAATTCATATTCATTCAACCAAAATTGGATAGAAATCATAATTTTGTTTATCAAATTCTTCAGGAATTTAAATTCCAGGGGTTTTGAACTTGGAATCAAAAAGAAATGATTCTTTTGTAGATTTTATTTCAGAAGTCAAAATTTTGAATTGAAAAATGCAATTTCATTTAATGGCAAATGGAATGAAAAGTATGCTTAGGCACATACCCAGCTTCGCTTACAATCCACTGCTCAAACTACAAAGAAAAATATGTCTCTATAGAGATAAACGATTAAGTTGAAACTGGATATTAACAATTCTCTTTAAAATAATCTTCTTAATAACAAATTGACAGGGGTTTCACTATTTTTCAAAGGATCGAAAAAAAAAGCTTAAAGAAAGACAGGAATTTATTGGATGAAGTCTGGCCAAGTTTGAACAAGTACATGTGGTCTCACCCAGAGAAGGATACTTGTTGCTTTCTTGAACAGAAAGAGTAGATTTAAGAACAGGTAATATAAAATGAAATTTATTCAAAGAACTAGGCGAAAAACTCCGCACACAAAGTCGTGGGTAACATTAAGTCCAAAAAAACATTTGCAAAAATAAATAAAAATCTTAAAAAAACACCCTAATATACTCGTACACACTTAAATCTTTTTTTGAGAAATAAAAATATCTAACTTATTTATTTAAATTTTTAGTTATTTATTCAATCAAACGCGTCATACATATGAAAAAACAATTTAATATCCTAAATATCTAGATTACTGCGCAGTTTGCTAAAGAACAATAGAATATTGTTTCCACATTTGTAACGTAAAAATTTTAAAAGTTAAATAACCCATTGATTACGTTTAATAAATGAGTTAAAAACTTACAAGTTACAAGAAAATACATATGTACACATAACTGGTTTTATTCAGTTATCACATGCGCTGTAGCAAACATTCGCGCATGCGCATATTGAAACAACAATAATAAAAAAAATCTATTGAAAGTAAGCTAAACTTTCCGCGCTATGATGCGATTCCGGAAAGAACTAGTGATTTCTTGTTCTAAGCTTTAGGCCACAAATTTAATGAGTGAACAAACAAAAATTGAAATTTTATGCAACAATAAAGCAAAACACATCACTGATGGCTGATTCTATTAAAAATTAAAAGAATTAAGTTTTAATAACATTTCATATAACTAACTAACTTCTTACTTTGCATAGATAATAAAGTATGTTAACCGCATCAGCTTGCAGTGATGAAATATTCTGCCAACTTGTAATGCACTTGACATGTACGTCAAATTACTCACATGTACTACAGTTTAATTTCAAAATCAAATATTAGTATGAACAAAATAATATTTTGTTATTCATAAATTAAATAATCTAAATATATTCGTAAAGTAATTTGAAAACAATGCGAAATTAACGTTATCTCCTGTTAAAGATAAACATGTTCACACCTTAATCATGGTGTATGACTTTATTTAGTTTATACAACACAAATTACCCAGATTACATTTTAATTGCTGGTTTAATGATGATTTAACATGAGAAAAATTTGATATCAAGTTCGCAATTATAACAATGAAGGGTACTCTGCTAATAAATGATAAATTTTTCGCCACAAAAGATAAAAAATATTGAAATATTTGCTTAGTTTAGTACTCCCAAATTGTTTTTCAGAGTTGTTATATTGGTAAAATCGCAAAAAAAAAAATTAAGAACGACTGACCAAAATATCGAGCTCAAAAAAATTTAGAACTTTCTTTAAGAAAATATTTCCCAAAGACAAAGGAAAAAGATTTATTAAATATTTGATTTGCTGTAAAGGATTTTTCTTAAAAAAAGTCTTTTAAATTTTGCGACTAATCGCTCAAAATTATTATTAATTTCTCATATGATCTTATCATTTTATTTTGTATTGTCCCTTGTTAATTAACTTTAACGGATGTTCTGGTTGGCAGCCATAGCTCAAGATGTTTTCTGAAGATTGATGAACACCTTTATTTGCAATTAATTTAATGGCTTCAGCTTTCATATTTCACTAAAATTTTGAACTTATTAAGCTTACAAACATATTTTACGTTGAACAACACTTTTGATTCTTTTATATTGCATTGCAATGACCATCAAACTATTATTAGCCGCCGCGCATGCGCACATAGTAATGAAAATATTTTGATTAAAATGGAAACAAAATAAAGCAAATAATAGAAAAACTTCAAGCAACTAGCAGCAATAGAAATAACAATTAGTCCAAAACTGAATATTAAAAAAACTATATAGTTAACAGCTACAAAAGCCCACGACCAAATGGGTCATCAACCATAATGACTTGCCAGTAAAAAATTTAAGCCAAAGTCTTAGCTACCGCCACTTTGCAATAAAAATAGAGAGCATTTTAGAGTTGACGAGCCATGAAGTGACGTAAACGTCATTCATTGAAAGTGTTAATTGTTTGTTTTATTGACTTTTTCAATTGGTAGAAGCTTTTTTTTATCACTAAACAAAGCAATATCAAACGGTATGTTAAAAACATAACAAACAAACAATAAAAGAGTGTGGCTTTTTGTCTGCTATAAATCAAATAAGAAATGAAATTCAATAAAAAAAAATGGCTTTTTTGAATAGCAACCCATATGTTAGCCAAGAATTGTGCACACTGATGTTACTAGCCAAAACTTTGCAAAATCTCCAATTCAGGGATTAGCTTAAAATATTCGATAAGTAGACAATGGAGAAGACAAGATGTGATAAAAACTTCAACAAAAATTAATAATTTCAAAATTAAGAGCAAATGTATGCGTTATTTGGATGGTATATTCACTTTGGCTTTAAGTTTGTAACGCAAAGTCTGTCTGTTTATCAACATGTCAAATTCAAGGTCACTTCGAAATGGCTAATGAATGAAATTTGTCAAGTTGGTAATTTATTTAGCTATATTTTACTATGGGTATTCATCTAAATGCGCAAACTGCGCATTTTCTACCCTCGTAAGCGAACTCAAAAAATCTCTTGAAAAATTGCTTAAGCAAATTAGAAACGCTTGCGCGATGATTTGGACGCTCGAACTTGCGGTTCTAATTTTTCAACTCTATACCACCATGTTTTCCGAATTATAGCATTGATAAATCGGCAACAGCGATTTCTTTAAATAATTCAATTATATTAGTTTTTTCGCTTTTTTTCGGCACATTAATTTTGAAATTTTAACATTTAAAAATTGGGATGCTCAACAAGGTGCGTTCATGAAACACATCACGTAAAATTGCCTATTTGCACAAATGACAAACTTGCGCGTTTAGATGAATACCCTTATTAATTTGTGATGAGCGCATATTTAAAGTCAAACTTGAACCATCCTTTTATTTAATTTCATAGAGCTGATGAATAAAAAAAAATGTATAGGTACACTGAGAAAACGATATAATTGAATATAACAAATGTATATTTGATAAACATCGTTTCCTCAGTATACACAAATCCAGAACAAATTCAGGAGTATAAATGTAGTTCATTTAATTGCTATGAGTCACTAATGATTCCTACGAAAATAATTGCGCATGCGCAGCAACATAAATTTGACCAAGCAAATTGTTTCGCGTATTGCTGTCATGCCAGAAAATTATGTTCTGTACTTTTTGTAAATAGTTAAATGAGTCACAATCAAAGATCTTACAACAAGAAGATTTTCAAACAACTATTCGTGGAAATGAGTTACAACTTTTGGTTACTGTAAATAAATTTTGTTAATAAATATTGGCAATAAAAGTCTTAGGTCTGAAAGAAGCTGACACTTCTTTATATCACACCTACCTATACTAAGCAAATAAAGTAAAAATATTGACACTTGAGGCCTTAACAAGTCTAAGAAATTCAAAAATAATAATAATGAGAATTTTTATTGAGCATTGAAAAGCTTAAAAAAAACACCACTTATCAGAGATGTTAGAATCACAATTAAAATCTGAGATAAAATTATATGACTGCGTCAATATGATTAGATAAAATCGACAGTTAAGGCATTGTTGCTAAATATTTTTAAAAAAAAAGTACATTAAATAAAAACAATAAAATACGGCGCTGTAGCATAATACACAATGCCATAACGCCGATACACGATTTTGCCATATCGGCTTATTAACATACATAGGTACAGTGCTCAAAACTTTGTAAAATTTTTAACAAAAAACCTTTAAAAGACAAAGAAATGTTCTGATGGGAAATATTGAACGCTATTTGGGCGTTACGACTTGAAATTGAAAATTAATTTTCCTTAACACAATATGTGCAGTATTCCCATGGTAACCAAATCGAAGCAATTCCCGGCCTTTAATATGGCAAAAAGTGAAATTTTGCTGGATAAAAATTTTAACAATTTTTTTTTTTTTATATTTTAAAAATATAAGCAGTTAAAAATTTTTTAAAACCCGATAGCGGTCTTAAAACAAATTTATTTTATTTAAAACTCATTTGTACTTAAGTTTATCAAAAATATTTCTGAAAACTACCAAATGAATTGAATCAATTTATTTTTAATTTTTTTTGTCTTATAACAAATGCCAGTGTCTTGGCCTTACTTACCTCTTAGCCAATATTGTACGGGGGCAGCAGCAGCAGTAACAACAACAACAGCAGCAGCGTTACCAAAATATAAAATTATTCACTGCTACTAAAATCACGGAAACCAGCTGGAACCACTTTTAACTGCTTATTTTAAGAAAAAAACTCAAATAAATGTTGGACAAAAAACAAAGCAAAAATTAGGTCTTTGTTGTTAAATTTATTGTTGTTAAGTCTGCAACGCAAATGTTAGCACTACAAAAACAACAGCAAAAAATGCAAAAATTTAAAATATTTTTTTTTTTTTTCTTATGTTAATTTCCGACGAAATATATTTTAAATTTAATCACAGCACAAATTTTAACAGCACACAATTTTATTTAATTAAATTTTATTATTTGTAAATAAAAAATCACTTTTACTAATTATTTGCTTTAATTTAAATTTCCGTTAATATGATCGAGCGCTGCAGCCTACATACTACGTTTTAACCACGCGTCCAATATGGCCGGAATGCAAATGTTAACTGAGCCACACTTTGTAGCGCTGAGGGCTTTTTATTTGACAAAGGTTACTACCGTCGCTTTTTGCGATCGTGCGCTCCATACACAAAAGGCAAAAGTTAACCCATATAAACAAAGTTACCAAATTTAACTTCACTTTTGAATTGTTCGTTGGCAACGCTCTGCAGCATCATAAACATATCAGTAAAGTCTTGAGAGAGAAATACAGCCGGTATTTGACGCGCGCACACTGTCGGCAAAGTGGTGTCGAATATCGCTGGCTTGACTAACTTATCGATCGGTATTTTTTGTTTTATTAAATTAACAACACAGCGCTTTTTTGTTGAGCTTTCATTCAATGGAATTGCAGTGCTTTTTGAACTTTTAAACTTTTTCGTTGCTGTTACAGTTTGTTGATCTTTTGCAAAGGTACAGCTGTTTGAAGACTGTTTTCCATATGGAAATGGGTTTCCAATCAATTTAAAAAAAATATTTTCGGTGAACCCTTTGCACTTTGAAGCATTCTAGTAGGTGTCAATATCAAAATTCCCGAATGACCTATTTGATCTCGGCCCTAGAGTTTATAATGTCGAAATTAAAGCTTGCAGCTAATAATGTTCATTTTCTTGATCACAACCTGGCCCAATTGTGCGATCACTTTATTTTTTCCTTAGCAATTTAGATTAAACAAACCAGGATTTGGAAATTTTAACGGGTTCGATATTTTATTCAAATAAAGTATTTTTATTTCAAGAAAAAATATACTGTTAATACACTCTGGGGAAAAATTAATAATTTCATGATTAATTCAATCATATCAGCGTACGATTTTGCACCAAAACCCGAAAATGCTTAAATTGAAAAGAAAGAATTTCGATTTGGATTCAAATTGATTTAAACTGATTTCATATTTGATTCAATATGACAAAGTGCTTAATATAAAATAAGATAAAAAGAGACATTTCAATTAGTTTCCAAATTCAAAATGTATTTAAAGTTTGTGTTTAAAGTAAACGGAAGAAATGCTATTTTTACTATTTTCAACTTTAAAATTTGTGGCTTTGAATCAAATATAAAATGTTCAAATTTGCAATGGAATTTTTCACTGAGAGAACGAGTATGCAAGGCGACACTACATAAATACGGCGTGATGGTAATCCTTCTCAGTGACGATAATTGAAAGCGACTGTTTGTGAGTTACAAACCATACAATTTCCTAAAAAAAATTTCTGTTTTCAATTATTCCTTCTAAAAGTTAATTGTTGTCTGGCCTAAAAATGCATGAAACAAAGTCTTACTCTCAATGCGATATTGCTAAAGTATGCAAAAAAAAACTCCAAAGAAACACAAAAATCATTTTAAGTTCTCAATTAAGAAATTATTTTTAATTATCTAATTCATCAATATATATTAAATAACAATAAATCTTAAAGCTAAAATTATATAACATAACGTCGTATCTTTAGTTCATAATATAATGGCAACTTCAGCTTATCAAAACACTTGGCATTTAGTCCAAATTAAATTTTAATATAATACAATCGTGATATATGTTACTCTCAACAAAATCACTCCGCCGCTCCACTATGTCTAAACATATAAGACAAACATGGCGGATATGGCAGCTAAGGCGGCCAAAAATGTCGAGGCATACAAAATGGCGCAGGTAGTTTCCATCCACGCAACCAATGGGCCAACAGAAAAGGCAACAATCATCTGTGCAATAAACACCATGCTGCTGATGATTGCAACATCGGTGCCTAAGCCACGTTTCTGTTTAAGCGGCACCGTTTCACCTTGTTTTACGCTGAACTGAAAATACAACCAAAATTAATTACTTGCAGGCAATAAGACCAGCTCGATAACCTACACAATTTTTGGCATGATAATTGGCCACCAAAATATAGGGCATGGTAAAGAGCGTGCCATACAATATACCAGCTGAAGTGCTAAAGAATAAAACACCCCATTTCGTAGGCCACAGTCCAAGTATTAACATACCAATGCCATAGTAGACAATGCCGGTAATATAGACTGCTTTTGTGCTGCAAAATAAAAAAAAGGTTTAGAATTAAGTGAAAATTAGTTATGAAAAAATGTATTTTTACCCGAAAACTTTCATCAGCTTTGTCACCGTCATTGAATAGATAGAACAAGAGAATGCATATATAGACATGCCCCAACAGCCAAAACGTACACCGGCATTGTATAAATCGGCAGCTTCTGAATTTGGTGCAGCCTGAGAAAAATTAATTATTAAAAATTTAGTTTGGCATAGAAAACAAAAAGAAAAAAATATGAAAAGCTTCGATTTCAAGCTCGGTAAAGCATAACTTTATGGCATAAATTTCTGTACTACTACTCACCATTGGATCTCCATGAAATACTGCCTCACCCACGAAATCGGTAAAGTACAAGCAATATGTAACATGACCCATCCAGCATAGTAAATTTGTCAAAGCCAACATGCGCATGGAATAGGGCATAACAAATATACTCTTTATATACTGACCGATTGTGACAGGACCATCATCTTCAATAAAATTTTCTTCGATTTCAATAGCTTTATTTGATTTCGGTTTATTATTTTCCACTTGCAGGTGACTGTCGCCATTGTGGTAGCTTTCCTTTATCTCTGCATCTTTCAATTCTAATTCCGCCAATTGTAACTCAAGAGCTGTGGTCTAAAGAAATTAAAATGATAATAATTTAAAGTCAACGCTCACTTAATTTCTCAATTCAAATTAAAGAACGTGCTTTCAGATCCTTGACAGGATAAAACTTCATTACTAAATATTTCTCCGCGTTTTTTCCTTGGTACATATCGCTAAATGAGCGATGACCTCTAGAAGCCAAAATTATTATCAGTGCTTACAGCTTAATGATATCTCGATCAGATAAACTACAATTCGCTTAAGTACAAAATAATCTACTAGGACTGATAGCCCTACGATCGGAATCTACCAATTAAATATTAAACACATAAGTAACTCAAAGTTAGAATATCCCGACTAGAATTTTTCTTGGGCATGCCCAAATATACTTTCGGCCCTAACTGGGAAATAATGAGGTTAGCCAAAATTAGGAATGTGCACTATCAGCCTAATTAGGCAATTCTAAAGCATTTCTAAATTAGTGTTACCTATCAACTGCCAGATTGGGCCCTACTACGATATGCCAATGTTTGGTGTGCCTAAAGATTTGGTCATGGAAATAACGTAAAGAACGCCTGAATTAGGTAAATCTGGAGAATAAGTAATGTGTTAGTAGTGACTAAGTTCGAAATTACTCCTGATTTGTAAGAAATGACTGCAGAGAAAACTGAACTTACACAAGGTAACATTACGACACATTCGCTGGTACGGGCAATAGTCGACTATCTTGTTTGGTTCCCTCGCTTCCTATAAATTGAAACCAAGAGCAAATTTTGAACATGTTATCTTCTATCAATTCAATTTCAATATTATTGAGTCTTTTTTGCAATAAGATATTATAGCCCAAGTGCCCGCTGTAGAAAAGTCGAGTGTATAAGAACACAGGATGGGACGTACGAGAAAGATAGTGAGCTGAATTGGTGACACTAATGGGTCAATTTTTAGTCATATATATTAATGCTTGAAATGTGTGTCAAACGATAGAGCTCGAAGAGCCTAAATAGAATATATAGGATCGAATCCGGTCTTAAGCATGGGTTGCCACTCGATTTTAGGGCCAATTTTTCTAAAATGGGTGGCAATACATGTTTGGGACAGGATTTGACAAGGCATTCCATTTAGGGTTTTCGAGATCTATCGTTTGGCACACATATAAAGTTGTTATCTTCATTAATGAAAATTGACCCAGAAAACCGGTAGCAAGCCGTGTTGAGGACAGAATTCAACAATGCAACCATTTAAATTGTATTTAGGTCTCTTTGAGTTCTATCATTTGACATATATTTTGAGGTATAATATTATACAGTTCCAAACAAAAAACAAAATTCGGGCATTTTCAGGCATCGGGACAGGCTTTGGCAAGGCAACCCTGGTTCATTAGTTTCACCAAAATGGCTCACTTTATCTTTCTGATGTGGAAATATTTCAAACCAGGTTCGGGAGCTATTATAAAATGTCGTTAGGACTTTTAGCGATAGCCCAACGAGAGCCTAATGAGGTAGGCGTTGAACAATCTTATTTAGGAAAATTTGGGGCACACCGTTACAATCCAAATTAGGTTGTCGTTGGGGTTTCACACTTGGCCCTAACGTTCTGGTTAGGTAAAACCAATGGGGACCTAATCTACGCCTAACGACATTTTCTAGTCGGGAAGTGCCTCGCCTAATGACAGAGCAAAATACTGATATAATTTCCATAGAGCGCTTAAATCGTTAGCCTCTGCTAAAATTTTTCGCGAAATTACCCACAGAGATAACATATTTGACGTAGAAGAAACATAATGCACGAATGTAAATAAAATCTTCATTATTGCAGACAATATTCAAAAACATAAATTTCTTCTTTCAGGGAAATAATGAGCATCAGTAAAGTGTCAAAGTCAGTCCTTCATTAATACCATATGCTATACACACCTCTTTAATGTAATATACCGTATTGTTTTTCTTCTTTAACTCATTTTTAATAGCCTCGGCAGATAAAGGCTTTAACTTATCATCCTGTTCAATAAGTTTTAACGGTATTTCACGGAAAGTTGTTACCGTCACAATATAACAAATGACAAATATAATGGTAACAAGACCAAAAACTGTCGGTACATTGCCACCCAAAAATGAGCCTACAATGATAAAAACGAATGTTAATGCAAATAATTTTCGCATCTCATTAACTACTCACCGATCTTTGTTCTCTCCCAATCAATGCCACCAATGGCATATCCAATTGTCCCGCCAATACCCGCCATAAGTGTAAAAGTAGTCATTGCCTTGGACTGATCCTCAGGAATACACATATCCAACAGATAGGTGCGTGATGGTGTCTGGCAAGTATCAGCATCAAAATCCAACAGTACCATGCCCAAAATCGTTAAAATAGCGGCGAATTTAAAATTACTTGCACTCGCTATGCCCTCTTCAGCTGGTGCTTGTAGTGCTGCAACACTGCCTTCGCCACTGAAAGTCTCATTAGTGATAATACTCTGCGTCGTCAGATTATATCCCACATCGCCCAGCAGCGCACCCAAATCCTTACCATACGGTACGAGTATAAGACCTAAAAATATACCGACCGAAAGCAGCGTTATGATCGGTCTTCGTCTACCCCAACTCAATTTACAGCGATCACTAACTGAACCCAGTAGCGGTGATATAAAGAAACCAAGCAGTGGCGATAGACCCCACGCCATGGTCATGTGTTGATGATTTATGCCAATTTGTAGTAAGATCGGTGATACAAAAGCCGTTTCGGCAGCATAGGCAAATTCTATGGCCATGGCAATTGCCGAGAGTCGTACCATCTCACAGCGCGTCTTCCTGCGAAAGACATGCGAGTAATCGCGCTCTTGATCTCTTGCATGATTCTCGCGTACTTTCAGCATATACTTGATCATAGGATTATTGGCGGATGACAAGTCATCTCGACCAGTTTTACCGGCAATACCAACCATTGTAGCCCTTAGATGGCAAGAGTGTGCGTTTATCTCAGAAATCGATAGCTATCAGTTGTTACTGCAAAGTAGAAATATAAATGCATCAGAATTGTGTAGTTTTTTAACCGGATATATTAATAAAAAGGCTTTGATCAACTTAAAATTAAATATATCATTTAATTTAAGCTAAATACAACAAATTCACAAACATTCATCGCAATCATTTTTTAATTATTGGAAGATTTTATCTGCTCTTAAACTACACACAGCTAGTCAGTCATGCAAATTTTTTTTATTTTATGGTGGAAATTTTTCAATTTTACGGAGGCCAAACACGCTACGTTTTATCTTGCGCCAATTTCAAGCGAATTTGTCTTGCAAACAAAACAAGACGTCACAGACGAATTACTTGAACGGGACAGTTTGTCTGCAGGTATAGATAAAAATTAAATACCTAAAATAAGGTCCTTGAAAAATTCAATGCTAACGAAAAGTTTGTTGATTATGAGTTGATTGACCTTAGAATTGCATAGCTATTGATGAGTAAGTATTCTTTAATATGCCGCTGCCCTAGTAAAAATGAATTTAGAGGTTACACAGCTCTATTTATTTGTGTATGACGTCTGATAATTGATTTGATTCGGTGCCTATTGCGTGAAAACACCGAAGATGCGAATTGATGTGGTGAATTGTACATATGATGAATGAAATGCTTTCAATATGTATGCTACTAACAAAAAGCCATGCGATGGAATTTTGTGTAAAATCAGTAATAAAATCTATTTATGCATTCACTGTCAAAATAATTGAATACAACAATGACGCAGTCTATTGAAACATAAATTTTTTGAAATTAGAAAAAAAACCAAATACAGTGATCTATTTGTTAAGAGTAAAAATTTAATTGAGCATTTTCAATTCATATGGAAATGAGAAATCTAATAACATTAATTAAATTAATTTCAAATTCAATAGTTAGTCGCTTAATAATGAAACAATAGACATTTTTCAAAATTACGAATTTTCTAAAATTGAGTTGTACGAACATCGTAATAATGAAAGATCACATGTGTAGGGAATTTTAAATAAATTAAATGTTCAATCAGTGTTGATTTATGCTTGTGAATCATGATACCTTGGAAGCATATATGCAGGACTGCCAAGAGCGAATCCGGGCCCGGTGGTAACCATGCACGGGACCCTTCTCTTTTCACTCACTTTATACGGCAAAAATTAGGTAGAAAAAATCGAAGGGACTGACCCTTACTTACGGACCCCTTAGAAGAACTGCGGGCTCAGGTGGAATCATCCCGTTACCTTCCCCCCCCCCTCCTCTCCCCTGTCGTCGGCTCAGCATATATGTACTCCAAAAGAAAACGTACTTTAAGTACTAAATATTTCCCAGGACTCGGCAAAAATTTCGATATTTCTCTTGCATTTTGTATTTGTAGTTAAGGGTTTTGTTTTGGGAATTTTTTACTGAAATTTATATAAAAAAATTTTCTTTAAGGGCTATTCACTTCATGGTTCGGGAAGCGCAGCGCTATCATTTAGTTGCTATGAAACGTAAATGTTATCAATTTACTTAGTTTCAATTTAGCCATTGTAACATTTTTGATCCTTTAGCTACAACCACAGCTGCGTTAAAATTGTTTAATTTTTCTTTAAAAATGGATAAGCCACGTTTAGAGCTGAGCGAACATTGACTGTAGATTTGTTATGTATGTGTTAATGCCTGTGATTCATCATTGCGCACGCACTATTAAAAATATCGGTGTCTAGTCAAGCCAAAGATCTAAATATGTCGATTCGTTGACACATATAGCATTTGGATTTGTCCTGCGGCACATTATGGTATATTTTTCACTTAGACTAACATTCTCATTTAACTCACGTAAGAATTGAAGCCTATCGACAGATGCTCAGTAGATACGCCAATTGGCATTAAACAAGAGGGCTTTTGAAAAAGTTATTTTCGAGAAGTATTCCCTTGAGGATGGCGAAAGTTGAGCACCTTGACTTTTTTTGGACTGCGATCAAAGATTTCGTTCGGGACGATATGTGGTTTCAACATTACTTTAAATCGCTAGTCAAATGGCAATCTATTTATAATACAAAATGAATCAATAGATTTCTACAAGTCATAGAAGTTTTTCGTTCACTTTTGCATTCTTATTTTACTTTAATATTAATTTCAATTGCTTCAACTATTTAAAACAAACTGTCTGGAAAGATTATCTTATAAATTGGAGGTGGCAATTGAAAAGCAATATGCAAACTTTGAGGTACTTATTGATATCTCTATATCAAGATAACCTAAAAGTGGTCATACTCAAATGATTAAAGCAAATAAAAAATAAAAAACGATATAAATAATAGCAAAAGAAATAATTAAGTTAATTTTTAGCAAAGCAAAATATTATTAATTAATTAGAAATAATTTTGCTGAGCCTTATTTAAGCATATGTAAGGGTTTGTCAGTACTTTCAAAATATGTTATTTTTAATATTTTATTAAAAATAATATCGACTCATTATTGTTGCTTTTAGTTTCATTTTTTACTATATTCAACATGGATATGCTGATTGTTAATTACTAAAACAAGTTGTACTTAAACTCTTTCCAATTTGGAAAAAATCTCTAAACTTAAAACTTCATGAAGATTTTTTATATATTCAACAAAGAACTTAAGTGTGAAATATTATGTCTGCTCAGTTGAAATTCTTTAATAGAACATAATTTTATTCTTGAAAATTAGTGATTTCTCGCTTTGTGATTCAATTAAATTGTACTCATGCTCATCCATATGATAACAGAAATTTCAACGAGAACGCCACAAAAATGAAATAAATATAATTTATCAACTTAATTGAAATAAAATAAAAAAAAGTCTGTAAGAAATATAAATAGAACTGTAGTATATTTCATTATCAATAAATTAATGCAATTTATTTCTTGCTCAATTGGGTTAAAAATGATTGCAAAATCAAAACAATGATTGCAAAAAAAAAGAAAAGAATTATAATTAACAGAGGTATTAGGTTGTGCAAACAGAGGACTCAAATGAAAAAATAAGTTGAGGATTAGTAAAATTTGAAATTCTTTCATTGGTACTTTTAAAAAACAAAAAATTTGTTTCTTAAAAAAAAAAAAAATGAATTTGCTTAAAATATTAATTTTAAAAATATATTTTTATAAAAATAGGTTTGTTCCGTAACTTTTGAAGCAAGTTGAATAATTTGTAAGAATAAGCAATTAAATACTCTCTAAGCGTGAAAAATTGCAAAAGGTACGGGAATACGTTTTAGTAAAAAGTTGCAACTATTGAAGATTTTCACTCTCTACTGCAATTTTTTTATACAGGAAAAAAAATAGTAAAAAATAGCACAAATTATCAAAAATTTGTACTAACTTTCAAGTAATGGAACAATGTTCTATCATGAACTATATTGTTAATTATGAATCTGGTACTCATTTTTGAAATCGCTTTCGGTTTTTGAAATTAATAAGGTCAAATGTGGAAAAACATTGGCCCATAATCATAGTCGCAAAATAAAGTTAAAACCTGGTTTTTACCCAAAATCGAAGATACAGACTGACCCCATAAAAAAAGAAAAACCTGCATTAAATTATGAGCAAATTTTAAAAAATAGATGCGTTATTAACTCATAGCCCACAGGATGTGGGTTTGAATCTCGTCAGAAAAGATGCTTTTTTTCTATAAGCACGTTTTAAATTTAAAAAGAGGAAAACGTGCTTTTAAATATTTACAACCAGGTTTTAAAGTAATATTTATTTTCATTGATATCAATTAAAAAAACATTTACATTTACGAGAATCGAACCCACGTTCTGAGGGCTATGAGTTCACAGTCCTAACCATTAGGCCACGCTGCCTCATAAATTCGATTTTTTTATTATTCCTTTTGTTCACTGTGTCTACTCGTACAATAACGCAGGGTAATCTATTTTTTAAAATTTTCTCATAATTTAATGCATGTTTTTCTTTTTTTTATGGGGTCAGTCTATACCTTCGATTTTGGGTAAAAACCAGGTTTTAACTTTGTTTTGCGACTATGATTATGGGCCATACATTTTGGCCATTTTTATGCACTTGCAAAAAGGACAGTCATTACTTTTGGAGCACAAGAACGTAGCAGTGAACTTTCTCTTTAAAATGCTATTTTCAGTATCCCCTTACAAATTTGGTAGCTCTTAAAACTATGTCTGCAACATATGGTCAAATAATGTTAATAAAATTGAGTAATATTGCGTGTTTTTGATATGGGCTTACTTTACAAATTTCCAAAAAAAAAGGTGTTGCCGTTTCTTCATTTGAGTCCTTCAATTTGAGCACAGTGTATGTCTATTAAGACGACAAGAAAAAATCGAACGTTTGAAATCGTTTTATGGAAAAGCTTAAATTGACTTTTCTTTAAATTAGTCTACTTGAGGACAGGACGTTTAATCTCAGTTTTTGAGTCTATACGTGTTTAGAAAAACAAGATTATGTCTCAAAAACTGTATCCGACTGGTGAAATTGTAGACTTTTACAGAATCGATGAACAAAACTGACCCTTGAAATTTTACTTTGATTTCGAAGTTGTCAAATATTTTATTAAAGTCATACATTTTTTGACTTACAAAATTTCCAACCAAAAATAACGGCAATTTTTTTTTTTAATTTTATTTCTTTTTAAATTTATTTTTTATTGTTTATTATTTATTTTTTTTTTTTTTTTTGGTTTTTGCCAATTAAATTTGTAATCCTTAACAATCAATTTTGTAATGTAAAGATGTTTCTGACTTCTAATCTTGGATTAAAAAATTCTTCAAATTTTCTTCAATATTCATGAATAAAGCAATTTTATTTAATAGGCGTAAAAACAACATTTTATTCTTACTCTTTGCTTTATAGAAATGCACTATTTTTTTTTAAACGACAAAGTTTCTTATTTTAATTCCACCATACTTTTCCAATATATCTCTTTTTTTTAGTTTTTGATAATTTTTGTAAAGCACTTAAAATATTTTCTTTTTTTCAAACAAAGGAATTGCACTTTCATTTATTTTTTATCTTTATTTGTTAAATTTTTATTAAATTCATTGTTGTTTCCTTTTCAATATGTATATTTTAATTTTATTTTTTCACACTTCACTTTCAATTCCGTTTATTCCGTCTACAAAGCGCATTGCCGGCTTCGGTTCTATTTCGTTAGACATTCGATATCAAACTAAACGCAGCTTCAAGATTAAACTATGAGGTTTTTTTTTTGTAAAAGCAACAACAACGAATTCTTCAATTCAACAGCAACAATATCCTACATTCATTAAGCGCACACATTGACTTCGTACCGATGTTTACGGCATGTCGTGCGGTATATCGCTCATCTATCTGGGTTGTGCCGCCTTAGTTGCGGATAATGCGGATAATAACTAAACTGGTCAAAGGTGCGTCACGATGGCATGGTCCATGAGTTTTTGCATTTAGTTGTTATTGTCACTTATGATTAAGATATATGTTTTCATATAAAGTGTAACAATAAACATTTGTTTACTCAACACTAAAGAAAGAACGTGGGGGAACGTTATACTTCAAACTTTTGTATATCATTTCATATTACTTTTATTGTACTTTGTCAACTTGTTAAGTTGAGCTTAAAAAGTTGACAAAAAGTCTTTGTTGCATATGAATGGAAATCTATTTAAATTAATTAACTTTAATTATAAAAGTTTTAAGATACGTGTTAAATTTTGTGCGGTCAGTGACTTATGCGAGAATGTGAAATAAAACTTTCGATTATCGTTATTACAGCAGCAATAATTTTAAGACTTTTTCAGAGGAGTAGCTTATCTTTATGGATTTGACATCCTTAAACCGAATTAGAAAAGTACTGCGGCTCAAAAAGTAAAGAAATCCGGCTACAATAAAAATTATGATTTCGATTATATAGAAGTCGCTCAAGTTCGATTGAGCTTTTTCATATGAAAATCTTTGTGATTATCAACATTTTTGTTTAGAATGAGAACATCCCTGGCAACACTGTTAGTGTGACTGATGATTGGATAAAGACCTTAAGAAATTGGTATTATGTTTTTTCAACAGGACAATTTAACCACACAGCAATAAATAGTATACAACTTGAAGCAAGCGTTTCCCGATCGCTGAATCTCTAGTTTCTTGTTTTTTAAAAATATTTTTACTAGTGGTACCTGCGGCTTCGCACGCGCACTTCCTAAAATTATGTATACATGAAGATATGTATTGGTTCTCTTGTCAACCAATCATGACAGCAGTTAGAAATTCGCAGTGAAATGTCGACTTGGAGGCAGAATTCCTCCTCAAAATGTAGTCGGCTTGATTGAAAGCATCATCGTATTGAAATAGGGGAATTAAAATGAAATTGAACAATATTCCTTTTGTTTTCACTTTTGTATGCGCGCAAGTGCAGAAATTAGAAATTCCATTTGATTTATTGTTTTCATTTGCTATTTGCAATATAACCAAAAAAAAAGATTGTATAAATTCAATAAATAATGAAACATATTAAAAAAAATACAAAAACCTAAACAATGTTCAAGAATATTAAAAATAAAATATGAAAATCTTAAAAAATGTTAGTACTATTTTAATTAGAGTAGGATTTTACTATTCATTTTTCTTTCTCATTCAAATTCAAATAGGCAAAATTTTCTCATTTTGTTTTGTACAAACCTTTTTTTTTCTCATATTGAATTTTCTCATTTTGTTTTGTACAAACCCTTTTTTTTTCATATTGAATTTCTTTTCTTATTCAAATTCAAATTTGAAAATGTTAAGAAATGTTCAAAAAATATATGAAAACCTTAAAATATTTTAGTACTATTTTAATTAAAGAGTAGGATTCTACCATTCATTTTTCTTTGTTATTCAAATTCAAATAGGCAAAATTTTCTCATATTGAATTTCTTTTTTTTTTACACGCTGCAGAAAAGTCGAGTGTATAAGATTACAGGGTGGGATGTATGTAAAAGATAGTGATGGATTTTGGTGAAACTAACAAACCAGAGTTGCCATGTCAAAGTACGTCCCCGATGCCCGAATTTCATAAATTATAATTCATGCCGAACTCATTTTGAGGAGGAACTCTGACAAAAAGTCGACTCTTCACGGCGAATTTCTTTCTAACTGCTGCCATTATATTCTGAAACATGAGTCTGGCAAGAGATCCAATACATATCTCCATGTATATATAATTTTTGGCACGTCCCGTTGTTTTTTTCGTAATGAAATTACTTCCTTAACATCTCATTCTATCTTTTCTCTTCAAAAGACACAAAAAAAAAATGAATTGAAAGAGAGTTTGTTCTTTGTCACACAGTTCGAAAAACTAGCATTTTTGGTCATACACTTACCCACAAAAAACTTAAATTTTTCTACCTCCCCAAGCCTTTGCGCTTGATCCCCCTAGTTACGCCTCTGTTTTCTGCATGCTCATCTTTGTAGGTCAATAAGTTTTTAAAATATGCATACCGCGTAAACTAATCAATAAAATTCGAATCAGTGCTACACCGTTTTGTTTCGGAAGTCAAGCATTTTTTTTGCATTTACCGATAAGAAAACCAGTTTTTTTGCTAAAATTTATTTGTGAAACAAACCTTTCAATTAATAATGCGGCTCATTTGTCGTCATCGACGGCAGTTAATGCTAATTTTCGATATTTACATCTTTGACTTGGTTATTGTTTGCTTTATTTGTTTATTGATTAGTATGAGATGACCTTCAAAACTTTTACCGTAGGATTTTCTAGATTTTTAATTCAAACTGGCGGTATGTGGTGAATGATTTGATTCGAGATCACTGAATGAAGAAATGCAATAAGTTCTGTGGACCTTTGTTTAAAAAAAAACATGTGTATAAGAACTTTAATTCAAACTCAGTTCAAACAAAGCCATAAATGAGAGAAAATCTTCAAAACTGCACTAGTCTGTGTTTCCAATGGATATTTGAGATATCCTCATCGATATCGGTGTGTAAAATTTCAAACTTGTAATGGAAGTATACATACATATATAAATATATATATTGCTTGGAATAATTGATCAGCACAAAATTATCTTTCAAAAAACACACTTACTTTTTACACTATAATCTTTGATTCTACTGTTTGATTTACTAACTTTGCAAATTTTTGTTATTTTATAAAATTAGTATGCTGCTAATTTAATCCATCGGCTGTCAATTGCTAATAAAATAATCAAATTTTTAGCAGCTAATTTAAATCAGTCGACAAAGTGCTAATCAGAAATGATGCGCGCTTATTTCGTTAATGAAGCAATTTGTTGCCTTTGTCTAATGAGCCCTTTTACTTCATAAATATATGCATAATCACTTGATTAGCATAGGCGTCTCATGATATAGTATAATCCTTGTTAGTGAATTTCCTTAATTAATCAGCGTAGAATGCGGAAATTAGCTTAAGTCACTTTTAAAAAACTCAAAATTCCCAAATAATGCTCTATGTTATGACTAGGGTTCCAACAAAAATCATGCAGCCTTGATGGAGGTGATCATATGTTACGTGATAATTTTTTACGACCTATTGTCTTGTTTGATTAGCACAGCATCTTTACAGGCTTATAATGTTCTGAATTAATTATTTTAATATTGAGCAATTACAAAATAGCAATTTTATGAATGAACACATTTATTGAATTTTAACATCTATGGGGTTTTTTTCGCGGGTGCTCTAAGCATTTGCTTATAATAATAGTGCCAATAATATGTTAATGATAACTTATGCATACAATCATTTTATAGACCATAGAGCAGTTCTCACGCTTAAAAATCAATTGCACATATCAACTTCATTAATACTTAGAAAGAAAATGTGTCTTAATAATTGCTTGCACAGCAGAAATAATTGAAGCTTTGAGAAAACTATCGTTTGAGGCGACTAAGCGATTATTAAGTCCCAAGTGAAATCTAAAAAAAAACTACACACGTTAATTGGACTTGGTTGAGCCCTTGGCTTAAAAACTACCTTAAAGTGCTTATGTTCATAATAGGGTGTCCTTTATTTTCAAAAATTGGAAATATTCCGAAGTGTCAGATCAATTTGCGTTTACCGTCTGAAAGTCGTAAATTTTCAAATTTTTTTTGTTGTACGCGAATTTTAATTTATTCGAAATTGAAATAACTTGAACTGAAAAGAAGCTAGCGAGTGCAGCTGCTTTTTATTATACCCTACACCGAGGGTATATTCACTTTGTTTCTCCGTTTGTAACACATCGAAGGAGGCGTGGCAGGTATGGAAAAGTATATATATTCTTGATCAGCGTCACCACCTGAGTCGATTTAGCGATGTCCGTCTGTCTGTCTGTCTGTCTGTCTGTCTGTCCGTCTGTTGAAATCAGGTTTACGGGAAAACCAAGAAAGCCAATTGAATGAAACTTTCACACACAGGTCGCATCTTCTTGCAGGCATCTTGCTATTGAAAATGGGAGAAATCGGTTGACGGACACGCCTACCGCCCATACCCTATGTATATTTACCCAGGCCAATTTTGAAAAAACTTGCAGCGATTTTGATGAAACTTGGTGATTTGGTGCACATGTGAACCAAATTAGGATTCAGCTGGGTTTCAAGTTTCCAAAGATTCGTACAGGGGCCTGGCAATTCCCAAATTTTATCATTTATACCACCATATCTTGTAATCCCTTCAAGATATTGCGATGAAATTTGGTAAAAGGATAAATATCAAGTATATCTTAAAATGAGATAAAAGTGGGCGGAATTGAAAAAGTGGGCGTGGCACTTTTCAACTGTTAAAAATTTTGATACCGTATATCTCAAAATTGGCACAAACGATTTCCATAAAAATTTTGTAGATAATGCCGCTGAAAGTAGTCAGCTAGCCACTTTACTGAAAAAACTCGTTGAAGGGCGTGGCACCGTCCACAATATTTATAAACGTTATATTAAGAGAACTACCAGGTTGATATGCTTGCTATAAGGTCTCTTATAACAAAACTTTGGCTCAATAGTACCTGTGGGCGTGGCACCTCTCATATAAGCAAAAAACGTTTATTGTTATAGATAGTGTGCTATGAGAGTAATCTTCATAAAATTTGGTGTATAGATGTCAGATACTATAAGCTTTAAAAATAAATGAATTTTGACGAGATTGCATCAGTGGGCGTGGCACCTCCCACATTAACATAAATTTGTAAGCGCTGTTTTAAGTGAACTATTGCAGCGATTGCAATGAAATTTAATGTAAGTTGTTCAGTTGCTTTAGAGTATATCTGAATCAAAATTGGCTGAAATAGCACCAGTGGGCGTGGCACTTCCCATACAAATAAAATACGGTAAGAGGCATATTTATCGAAATATGTGAGCAATCATACTAAAATTTTGGTGTTAGGGGTTTGCTTATGAAAAGCTATTTCTGGATCAAAACCGGGCTGGATTGTACCAGTGGGTGTGTCACCGCCCTAAATTTTAAATTTAACTGCGGCATATATCGCAAACTATGCAAGCTATTGTGCTAAAATTTAATATGAGGATGTCGATCACGAATATAAATTATTGAACCAAAAGTGGTGAAGTGGGCGTGGCATGTTTCAAATTTTTCATTTTTATTCGATTTTTTCAACATTTTCCATATTCTTTCGACTTTTTTTAACCCTTTGACTTATTCCAATATATCCTATATGTATTTGTTCGACTTTTTCAACCTCTTTCAACTTTCTTCATAAGTTTCTTTATTTTTTCGACTTTTTCATCAATTTTGAATAGTTTAAATTTCAAAAAGTAAGTTTCTGAGCAAATGCGATAGAACTAATAATATGGAATATTTTTTTAGAACTTTCTCTATCGATTAATTCTATTTCACGCTAAAACGAAACGTAAAGGGATTTCGCTGAGTGATGGCATTTGCGGTACATTTGTAATTTTTTTTGGTACATTTACGTAGTGAAAAACCGCCCACTTAGTACATCTGGCACATTTTCAGTACATTAAGAGTATTATTCTGAAGTTTACCATTTTTTTTAGTAAATTCAGTTATGCGTAGAAACCTGTAGTAAACTTTGTTGACCTTTTTTTTTCAGTAAAAATGTTACAATTTTCTTTAAATTTTAGGTAGCTTTTTGATGCTCATGACGAAAAAGTACATTTCAAGTCTTGATTCAGTACATTTTCATAAAACCCAAATGCCATCACTGATTTACTGAAATCAATAATCAATAACAATGTTAACACCTTTGAATCGCTAAAAAATTTGAGTAATATTTGCTTAGGAATTAATTGCTATAAAAAGGTATTAAAGCATGTAGTTGAGGTAAATAAAATTTACGGTTCATCACACATATTGAAATTAATATTAAAAACATGTTAATTTTTACCACATTTGAAACGTACTAACACATTCAATTAGTTGAAAGCGTTTTTCACTCTGAAACTTAATACGCCTGTCTTGGTATAGGGTGAAATGTTGATCAAAAACAAAGCACTTATTTAAATAACTTAGATTAATATATTGGGCATTCTTTTCTAATGAAAATGACTTAAGACTTGAGGTGTCTCTCCGATTTTGCTGATTTTTTTTTTTGTATTTTTTCCGAAATAAATTTTTTCACAACAAAGTTTTTCTGTAAATCATATAAAATTCAATTCATAAAAAAAATCGTTTGTCTTAATTATCCAGCTATAAAACAAATTTTAAAACATACAACATAATTTAAACGAAATAATGCATTATAATACAAACCTCTTTTCCAAAACAAATGCTGTGCATATAAAAGTTGTATTATGTAAGACTGTGTAATTTGTTTTCAATTAATTTATTATTCGCAAAAAATCTTTACAACACTGCTGATATTTTTTGTGCACTTTTTCTACAAAACTATCACTACTAAAATCAGATGCACTTTCTCGTCTACGACACTTGAACACCTTAATACGGATGAATATCACTCGATAATGTCAATAATATCGTCAGTAATGGTGTTATTGTTAATGTTAAAGTTTTTCTTTTGCACAAATTATTAAACATAAAATAAATTTCCAACTTTTTAAAGTTCAATTTTAAATTTTGATTTAAAATTTGTTGTTGGTTGATGCTGCGTTGAATCGATGCCTGATTATTCCCGTATTGTAGCTGTTGCTCTTCTCTCATAACTTTACCCATCCAGACTCAGATAATCCAGAAACTTTTACTTTTAAATGCAAAAATCAAAATAATTCTCAATTCGTCTTAAATCTGACAACTTTTGTGCTCACTCCGTGTTATTTATTTTGTTTTTTTTTTTTGTTTTCTACTAAGCTTTTTTATTTTTAGCTAAACTTCAGACATAATTGCGTCAATAGAAAATTTTGTTTTACTGGTAAATTCTTGGCAAGACATTTAGTATAAAACTTTTGGAAAATAAATTATTTTCAGCGAAAAAAAATTTTGTATTTTTTTTTTTTTTTTTTTTTTGAAAAAACTGATTTTGTCAAATCACTTTTTGTTGTTTTCGTTGCGTTTGTCCTTTTTCTGTACTTGAGTTATTAAGTTGTTTGCGTGCGGTTTGTGTCTAATAGACTGAATTCTGTCTGTGCTAGAGCGGACTTTTATATTCTACTGCCATAAATTACGGCGAATTCATACGTGTGCACAACGCTCTGCTGCTCTTACAATTTCATGTGCGCTCGTTCACATTTTCTTATCTTTCTTTCTGGGGTATGGCACTGATTGTGCGTTCCTTGATCGCGCGTATCAGCTGTATTTTGTTTGTTCCATATGTACATATCTCTGCGCTCTTTGGCGATTGTAATCAGCTGTCTTTTGTTTTGCTACGTTTTTTATTTATTAAAGTGTGTGAAATGCTACAACAACATACAAATTTGCATTTATTCGAGTGCAGTTGTGCATTTTGACACAATAGCGCTTGTAGGCGTAAATATAGAAATGGGCGTACGCATCTTACCTTCATTTTCATGGGTGAAATTGTGAATGGTGAATTATTTATGGTGTTGCGTTCATATGGGAATATCCTTTTATTAAGCTTGCATATTATTAGTCATTCAAAAGTGTAGTTTAAGAAACTACGAAAAAATCGATATAGTTTTGAGTAAGATTTTTTTGTTATAGTGTGGAAATTTTTCTTTGCTGAAATGTAGTTAAATAAAGTGCTACGGCATAAATATTTTTGAAAACAAAATTTAATTTTTCTGTTAAACTCGATCTAGAAAAAAATATTTTACCTTTCAAGTTCGAGTTACATATTTTTGTGCAATTTGGGTTCCAAAAACAAAAATTAAAATGGATATCAAATTTTGACCGATTTCTTAAAAGTGACAACAGGTTACGTGATATGCTGGAAAAGTTTCCATTAGTTAAAATTTTTTTGCTCAACGATATTTTGACACAAAAAATATCTTGAGTAAACCGAAATAAGACTGACGCCATAAAATTTATTTGAAAAAACTTATCCGTAGAAATAACCGACCTTCACTGCAATACTTTTTTTTGAGTAGAACTGCCTAATAAGCCTGAACTCTTCAATTGAACCATGAAATCTATTTTACAAGCTGCGTAAACAAACCACGAGCTACGTTAGCAGTTTAATTTCTAACAATGCGTGTAATGTAATGAAAATGCTTATCAAATATGTCACTGACTATTTCACCAGGAACGTTATCGTATAAACTTATATGGCTTGCAAGATACTTGTTTCACTTTGAAAAGTTGATTTGATGCATGTAATTTGTGAACTCACGGTATTTGATCTAATTAAAGATTAGAAAATTTAGTCCTAATACAAATATTTTATAGATTAGAAGTTAAACAGTATATTTACTAAAGCTCACAAGTCTAGCAACTGACAATTACTAAAGTAAAAATTGTATTTAAATGATGTATGCATATGTCAATCTTTGATGAATGTACATACCTACATATAACTGCAAAATTCAATTTAGTCAAATAACTCCAAGACATTTTAGCAATCCAAAGAAACTTTATTTACAACAAATGTATTTTGAATTTCACTTGCGAACAAGTTGACTGAAATTTTGTATCTAATTCTTTAAATTTATTCTACACACGTCTTGCATTTCGACCTATTAATTGAGTTCAAAATTAACTAAATACAAGTAGTATGTATATTGCTGATAAATCAACAAATTCTAAGCTATATCAATAAATTATTTTACAAAAAATTCAATTATTTTATAATTTTAAAAAAATTAAGAGTTTTTTGATCCCAAAAATATTATTAACTTTTTGCTACGTTTGTACATATGTCGTGTGAATTTGAATTGATAAAGTTAATAAGACTCAACATTCTAGAATTTATATTCTTTCAAATAAAAAAAATAAATAAAAAATCAGTGGAAAATTTTAATCTAACTTATATCACGCAACAACTTTATATCTGCTATTAAGCCTAAGCAAAGAACAGCATTTATGAGGAACAAAAAAAAATGTAAGTGCAGATAGAAATTACAAAGCGACATAGCAACTCTTATCAACATTGTAATATTTTAAGAAGTAGATATCATATTGCATTCCCTTGCAGTTGCGTTGTCACAATCGGTCATCATTCCGCAATTTTTGGCCACAGTCTGCGATCTACTTTTAAAATTGTAATATGTTCGAAAGGCTATCAAAACGTTTACTTTAATCTAAATAAAGCTTCAGAAAATTGTCAATCAAACTTTTTTAAAAATCCAATAATTTCGAAATCTATTAAATTTATGGCATTCTCATGAAGAATTTTTGTAGGACTATGAGTAAAATTGTTATTTATGAAAGTTTCAAAAGCACGCTTTAAAATAAAGTAGTAACTTGTCTTTGAATTTTTGTGAACAAAAACAGGCATTGCTAATAATAGTTGACATAAATTAAAATTTTATATCAATCTTCCAGCAAATTTTGTAATAAAATTTTAAAATTTGATAAGTAACTTAAAAAGATTTCGAGATTTTTGGCCTTTGGAAAAAAATATCTGCATTATCCGTTATATCTTCGTTTCAAAAAATATTTCTAGGATTTTATTTAGCTCAAGGTTGTATGTATGTATGAAATAACTTACTTTATCTTGCATTAGGTTACGTTATGTAAAGTTACCTTACTTTAAATTACCGTGAGTTTTTTTTTAAAAAAAACTATGTATAGGATCTTTAACTCCAGTTGAGTTTTCTGAAATATCTTTTTTTATCGCATTTTGAAATTTTGAAATTTTTTGACATTCAAATGTTCCTAATGTGTTTGCAGGTACAGGCAAAATCACAAATATGAAAATTTCAAAATCCTATATAGCTCGACCAAAAAATAAGATATTTCAGAAAACTCAACGACATTGGAAAGAAGAAGAGCAGTTCTTTAAGATCATACATACAGTTTTTCGAAAAAAAGAAAATTCACGGTGCTACATAACCTCAAAAACCAAAGCTGATAGAGCATTTCTGAGGCCAGATTTAGAGTCAGTGCATCAAAAACCTTTGGAAATGTATAGTCTGGGTCTGAGGTGCTGTCGGCCTGTGTCATCTTACTCTAACTTATCGTACCTCAACCTACTCTTGCCTTACCTTTTCTTACATCTCCTTACAATATCTTACATAACCTTACCTTACCTTACATTACCTTGCCTTGCCTTACCTTATCTTACCTTACCTTACCTTACCTTACCTTACCTTACCTTACCTTACCTTACCTTACCTTACCTTACCTTACCTTACCTTACCTTACCTTACCTTACCTCACCTTACCTTACCTTACCTCACTTTAAGGTACCTACTATTAGCGAGTGAAGATAAAAAAATCCATTTTTTAAATATTTTTTTTTAAGTGAAAAATTTATTTTTTATTCTAAATTTTTTTTACATGTGATAATTTAGGATCGATATTTTATAAAAAAAATTTTTTTTAATTATAATTTTTTCTCTCTATAGTATAGAGGGAGCTAACGTTAAAGAAAAATGGCCCAAACCTGCGCAAATGATAGAGCCTTTCCAGTACAAATGAAAAAAAAAAATCAAATGGCATTTTAATGTACATAGACATATTTAGTTGTGCATCCCCCTACCAAAACCGGAAGTAATGCGTTTTTTTTCGAAAAATGGCGCGTATTTGGAAAAAAAAATTTTGAAAAACAGCCTCATTTTCCCGCGCTTTTAAGTCTCGATTGTTGGAATTTACTGAAATAGTAGTTTCGCTGACTTGTCCTTTAAAAAGACTAATTTATGTAAATAAATTTCAGATATTGCAATATTCAAACTTTAACCAATGCATTAGTATTTCATTACATTAGTAGGTTTCAGCGCATATTACTTATCGTAACAAAAATATAAAGTTAACTAATAAGCGAGTGCTGCGCATAATTTATCAAATAAATAAATTCTTGCAGAAATCTAACAACATGTGATTGAATTCATTTTACTCTAATACTATTCAATCTTGGCTATGTTGACAATAAAATATTTGCATATTGCATGTACTCGTACCACATATAATTTCTACTTATAAATAATCCACAAAACTACATTGCACTCAAAAGAAACGCATTAAAAACCACAGCCTTATAAACTTGAACTACAAGAAATCTGATACAATATTCAATATAAATTGCATTATTTTTATCTAACATTTTTCGCATTAACATATCTACTGATAGGTTTGCATTTATAAATTATTGACAAGCGAAATGGGACTCCGCAAACTTAGCGCGCTTGTTAGGATTAGTAGGTACAGCAAATTATTATTTTTTGTTTGACTAATAGCTATTTATTTAATAAATCATTTCAAGCTGTCGTTCTTTACTCTAGCCAAAAGCAGGGGTCTGTTTAAAAAAAATCATTTTGCCTATCTCTCTCTCAGTGCAACGAAATTATTCAAGAACTAAGATTAAAGACTGTGATGGCAAGCAACTTAGAAAAGATGCTCCATTCTGTAGTTTGACATAAGACGGTAGTTATATTGAAATTATGTAAAAATGACTTAACCTCTTTTTGCAATCAGGGTTACAAATTAAAAACATTGATTTTCTTTGGCACTGAACTATTTGTTTTAACTTTTCAAGTGCAAACAACAAACCATTGTGTTGTTTTGATACAAAGTTCAATTAAATCTTGTCATCAAGATAGAATTGTTTTCTTGTTTACCTACCCGAGAAAAACAGTATCCAATTTCCGAACTAAATGATAAATTGAATTAAGATACATATTGCCAAAATATTGCTAGTAAAAAGATAACATGAGAATGTTAACTTATTGACATTACTTTTGAACTTGGTATCATGATTAATTGAGAAACATTGTAAAGCGCATTAGCCACTATCTAAGAGACATGGGACTTATTGTGATAACGAAGAAAGTGACATAATCCTATTTGCTAACTTGTTAGACTGTAGTTTTATTATTTCGTTAACAATAAATACAAACATTTATTAACACTAAAAGTAATTTATGTGATTAAAACTGAGTAAACAAAATAAATACGCTAAATCTTATATTTTTATAGTCTAAAATGTAGCCACGCTAATTTTCTATTTTCATATAAAAAATGAAAACAATTTGAATGCAGGTTATTGTGTCACTGTTAAAAATCCTTCTCTGATTAATTTTATCAAAAAGAGTTTGATTATTAACACTTAAACTTCTTTATAATCTGAGTAGTTCTTTTATTAGGAAAATATTCCTACGTAAGTAATGTCATACTACTTTGCACCCACTGATTTCAAATCTAATCTTTTAAAGCGATATGTGAAACTTGAAATCAAAATAATTCAATACCGAATATTATGTCTTTATTATGAAAGTTTATCTTAAGTACAGTTATCCTCAATATAATAAGCCAAAAAGTTATGATCTGAAAAAAAAATTCTTAGCGCCGTTTTCTCAATGTCCGATTAGTTTTGTTTTAATCCAGTAAATAATTGTCCGTTCGAGAGCTGGAATAAAAATTTAATTTTTATCAGCTGTTCAAGTAACTTTCGGCTTATTCGTTTGTTGTGAATATGAATAGACTACACATCAGTTGTTTTGTGCTGACGTCATTTCTGCGGGTGATAAAATAATATAAAAATTAAAATATCTTTAAAAGGAAACAGTTTGCCAATTGAGTTCTTACTTATTTTGGTTGTTTTTAGACAGTCAAAATCTTCAGATGAATATCGTATTACCGTCCGAGCCGTACCTTAAAAGTGCGGCTAAAGATTGTTGTGCTACGTTATGTCAACACTTTTTTACAATCTCCAACTGCTAGTCAGAAAAATAATGCACAAACTGCTTCCTTTGCAAATCTGTTCCAACAAACAAAAAGAAGCAAAAGTTTTTTACTTTTAAATATCTGCTGGTTTTCCGCAAAATTATTTCTTTGTCCATATTTTCTAATATTTCATATATTTATATTTTGAAGTCTTTCCCAATTTGTTTTAAGAACTAATCAATATATATATTTATAAATTTAAATGGAAAAATCGATAGGATAACTTCACAAATAAATATCAAGAGAGTCGATAAGGTAATTGACCCCAAAACTTATAAAAACAATTCAAATTTTTTTGAATTATAGAAAGAGGGTGGCTGATTGTTTCTTACACCGTGCAAAAAATGTTCAAGATATACCACAGAAATAAAGTGCAAAGCGTGGTTTCTGTTAGATTATCCAGGGACTGCGTTCAAAATGTAACTTATAACATTTTCCACTTTTTATAAAATCAGATTTGAATCCCAATATATCAAGAGTAACCTGTACATTTCATAAAACTATTGCACCTATTGACCAATTTACCTGTTATCAAAAATTAGAGCATATTGTGGAAAGTAGGAAACGTGGCTTATCATTTAATTTAATTAAGCGCTAAACACCCTTTTTTGTTTTTGTTTATATTTTTGTCTAGAAATAATATTATCGATTATCTATTTATCATTTCGAAAAAAAATTAAAGCAACAATTTTGTATATTTTGGAAAATCCAATGAAGGTGGCTCTTCAATAACCAAAATTAAAATACCTGCATATTATATTACTCGTGTATGCAAAGTGTTTATACTCTTATCGCATAAATTGTAAAAATTTCAGTGCCTTATTTAATCAAAGATTAAGTAGATTTGCATTATTTGTGAAAGTTCTCAATGTCATTGGACGCTGATTTGTATTTTCCTTTTGGCGGCGATAAGATAACCTCTGCTATAGCAATTTTTGCTAGCGCCTCAATCCAAACCAAGTATTACTGAAAAATAAAACTCAATAAACTGAATGCTTGAAAAGTAAGGTAAATTTTAAAATTTGTAAGAAATTTTTGATTTTAGACTCAGTGACTAAAGGTTCAATATTGTGGTCCTCTGCACAAAAAAGGATCGTAACATTTTTTTCGATATTTATTCAATGTTTGATGTTTTCTTTTTTATTGTATAATTCAAAAAAAAACTGACTGCGCTGAAACTACTACGTTTCTGGAAAAAGTAGATCCCAATACATAGTGTACAAAAATAATAAATTTCGATATTTTTTAAGTTTTTCACACTTATGACGATGAATTTATAACTCTTCAAGTTTTTCACAATCAAATTTTAGCGCGATGATGCAGCGCACCTTTTAACACTCTTCAGGAAGGTAAATAGCACCACACAAAAATAATTGATTTTAATCGTAAATGTGATTATTTGGCGACTCTATTATAAGATTATTTGATTTCAGCGTTGGGTTTAATAACTCTTGCAGAGTTCATTCACATATGTATTGATATTCCTGATGACATTTCTTTCCTTTTCCTGGGTCTGTGTTTTCATGTTATGTTGAGTGTAGCTTTGTCGTAATTTTCAATTGTAATTTTGTTTGAAACTCTGCCATACGCACATCGCTCTGACAAGTCGCTAACCCCGGACAGCTCATCCCGAATAAATTATCGTTTGACATCAGAATATCAGCTCGCAAGTGATCGAAGTCATGGCCACCATGATTAAAAATGTTTAGTGGGATGCAATTTTAAAAATCACTTTATAAAAATTAGTGCCTACATGTGTTCGTGTATTTATTTTTATTTATATTGCTGTACGGGCAAAAAGCTTCAGCATTTGCAACAGAAACTCAAAGTTACTCACCAACTTTATTTTTGAAGTTGCCTGCAAGTATGCAACAATTTTTGTTTTAAATTTTTGAAATTTTAACAAAAAGCAGAAAATGAAGAATAAAAGTGAAATATTAAATAGTTTTATATAGAAAGGGCAGTAACGTTTAGTGCAGGATGTGTAATGAATATATATGCACAGGAGAGCATAGTATCACATACGTGCCAAAAGATTTTAAAATTTTAACAGAGTTAAGTGCAGAAAAGAGTAGCTATTTGTTTGTGAAAATCATTTCATTTATATAATTTACTGAGAATTTAATACAGAGCTTTAACTTTGAATTCGTTTTGCTCAAAAACACAAAACCGTCACTTGTACCTCTGAGCATTTAACCCCCACATATAAAATATTTAACAACATTATATTGGCAAAGTTATCACAAAATGAAACTTAAATATTTTAAATTTAAATTATTAATAAATTTTAATCAAAGGGACCAGTCCAAAGCAATCAAAGTTGAAAGATACAACAATTGAAATTTTTTTTTCACTTTTTTTATATAAAAACTTTCTTACAAGTTATAAAATATTTGTTTAAATTTTACGATGCTAGCATAGTTATTTCAAATTTGAGTTGTTATTTTCTAACAAGTTTTGCTACATACTAACAGTGAACACAATTAAATTTAATAGAGTTGGCAACACTTTAATATTAACCCCTTGAAAATGCTTAAATAGCAATAGCTTTCAATGCCGACACAGTAACCCCTAAGAACTACACTGAAAAGTAGCGATCAAAATAAACAAAGCGACGTTAAACAAAGTTGTAGCAAAATATTGAAGAAGCTCATGAGATGGAGAAGAAAACAAAAAATACACAAAAATGCTCGTAAAACCAACCATTAGTGCTCGCATAGCCCAACAACTTAACTGGTTCCAAGAGACTTGGCTTAATACATACGACAACTAACTGCGATCAGTCAGCGGGTCGACTTCGGCGAGGTAACACATTTCGAAAAAGAAAAGAAAAAAAATTGCTTAAGTTTTAAATTTTTACAACGTCATTTTTAAGTGAAAAAAACTAATTGATTTTCTCGCCAATGACAATTTAAAAGTGCAATTTGAATTTATTCTTTGTAACGCTTAATTGTTCCGTTTACACAGAGAGAATGCAGAAAAGCGCCACGTCCAATTCGAAACGATTTAATTAAGCGCGTTATTTCGAATTTGTATTATATTTTGAGTGACAACAATTAATGGTTTCCGAATTAAAAAGCTGCAAAAATAACAAAAGCCATTTGTGAAACAGGTAACATTGAGCTTTGTGGAAAAGATTTGAAACTTAAATCGTGGTGGATGTTCCCACCAGAGTTCAAAAGAATTTCAAAAAAGTTGTTTTATTATTTTTCTGTAAAAGAAATACCAGAAATTGACCAAGAAAGTTAAATCAAAATTTTTAGAAAATAAAAATATTCTTTTGAAATTTAGTGATTGCACTTTTGAGCACCAGCTGATCAAAATTTCAGTTTCGCAAAGTCTTATGGGCCTCTTAACATCTTCTTCGTTCGAATTTTATTTTTTTTTTCCTAAATTTCCAAACATTTTGGTATGGTTACTTCAATTTGAAAAGAAAAAATTGGAACAATCCAGTCTCTTTTTGGGCTTAAGTCAATAAATTCTTTATTGGCCTGTGCTAACGGATCTTTTAAAACCTACCTTAAACGTTCATGCTTACTCGCAAAAAACAACATCCCCTTTTTAATTTTTATTAAAAGTTGAAGCAAAATTAAGAGCACCAGATTATAGGTAATAGTTTCTTAAATCGTGACAAGTGTCAATAATGAAGTGCACAATAAAATTTTTAATATTCAGCTAAAGTTTTTTGTTCGAGTTGTGGTGCCAAGTAAACATAGAATAATAAATTTTAATTGCATGTAAATTTTTCATTTATCATATTCATTTAAAGTGTCACTGAAGAAAAAAAAGCAGTCCGCTTACCATACTTGACGACATTTTTATCTTATCCGGTATTTCTTTTTTTTTTACTCTTATGGACCTTTTGCTGATTATTTGCCAGACCTGTAAATGTTTGTTTTTAAAAATCGCAACTCATAAGTATTTTTGTGTAGCAATAAATGGGACAATTCAAGATAATGCAGCTTTTTATCTTAATATGACTTGAATGCGATTTCAAAAAAACTATACAATAATCGTTTATTAACCCAAAATACTTTTAATGATTCTGACGCGTGGCAACGCATTTATAAATTTCTTGTATTAAATGATGATAGAAACCTAAGATTTGTTTATAGTTTTTAATAATTTCAATTTATACTACTAATTTTTAGTTATAACTTTTTATTTCAAAAGTTATTAATGCTCAAAGCACTGAAAATATCTGTGGTATTTTGTAATATTCGCTCAAGTTGGCTTGTGATCATATCGGCATGATTTTGCAAACACAAAATGATTTCCTACTAACAAGCTGCCAAACAAAATCAGTGTCAACTTCAAATTTTTACAAAAAATGATTGGCTCTTGTTGCCTGAAAAAAATTCCCTTAAATTAGCCCATCACATTATTGAGTGCTATTTAAGTTTATCAAATTTACATGGCGTCCCAAGTAAAATTCTTAACAGAGTAAGCTCCAAATGTGCACTGGCAGCGGTAATAGGGCTGAAACAGCTGATAGCACTTATAGCGCTGTATAAGTGTATATGTATGTCACCGGTCAAACTAGTTTTTAGGACAAACTAGTTTATCCTAGGCCAAACTAGTTAATTTGAAGGCCTGAAAGTATGCAATTTAATTTAAATGCAAAAGCACTGTGAATAGCAAAGTCAGTGTTGCACATATTATAGACTGAACCTCTGCCGAAGGCCGCCGCGAAGTGAAATTGGACATATTAGAGGATGTTAATCCTGAGCCGCGGCCAAAGACCGGTCAATTTCCCTCACTTACTTTGCTACTGTCATAGTTCTCACTAACCACAGCGCCTTTGCATTAAAATGTCTAGTTTGGCCTAAAAACTAGTTTGGCCGGTAACATATACACTTGAAGCTTTCTCTGCAAAGAATGTTGCTGAGAATGATAGCTAAAAAAACTAAAAACTATAAGACTGGGTCAACATTTGGTAATGCAAATTTATTAAGAAAGTGGGCGGATTGAAAATATGCCATTAAATAAATTTTTTTTAGATTAAGAATTATCTTTTTTTTAGCCAATCATATAAAAAAACGGTTTTTCGTAGAAACCAATAGGTTTTCTAATATATAAAATATATATTAAAAACTGTTACAAGTTTTTAATTTCAAAAAATTCAACTTCGAGCTGCAGTCGTCTCAGCGGAGAGCGACCGCAACTCGAATACATTAGTTTTTATTTTGAAATAATAAACAAAAATTAGCTTGAAGGATGATATTATAAAATGATAACTATTTTAAAAAGTGAAAGTAATTGCTTAGTGGAAAAACACTTTACTGCATGACTAAGCATAACCCTTTTATATAAGAAGCTTTTCAATGCGTGATCAAGCGTAGCAAAAGTACACCGTTGATGCAAATTGGCTTAGGTGGCAACACTTTCAGTGCTTTATCCAGGGAAATTCAAAAAGGAGAACATTTTTTTTTTTTGCTCACTAAACGGACCACTCACTCACTGCTGTAGTGACAAAACAACAACGCGTTTCAGAGCCATTACATTTTGCCTAAGATATTTTCAATGAATGTGTAAAAAATTTAAAAGTCATCCTCCGTGGGCCCCAGGCCGCAGGCCCGTATCCTCTTTCTACGCTAGCGTATTTTCTTAATTACTTTATAAAACCAAACAAAATTCACAAATCAATTTCTGAAAAATACCGTGCGCAACCTTTTTTTCGTTCCAATATTAAAAATATATTTTCATATCTTAAAAGCGTTCAATACGTGTGCTCTAATTGCAACATACAAATCAAATTAATTTTTATTTAAGACTCAATGCTAAGATAAACGGATTTTACTGCATAATTTAACTGCGCCAGAACGGCAACTTAGCGAGAAGCGTGCTGGGTCAATAAACTTACTGCCACCTGCTAAACAAAGCAAATTCAAATGCTACTTTTAAAAATTGCACTTAATTGTATTCATGAAGGTCGCCATCGAAGTTGTTGTCTGTTGCACTTAATTGTTGCATGAAGTTAGCCGCACATTAATCGCATTCCAAAGTCGATGGTCAGACCGCAACAGTCAGCTTACAACACAATAGAGCGATACATACAAATTACATATGCATTCAGCTTGCGAAATTTATTACAAATTAAATATTTTTTAACATTTTTTTTTATTAGGTTTGTGAGCTTCAAAATTACAAATTTGTCTGGGTGCATAACTCGTAAGCAATCTGTAATGTGACTTTTCTCTCACGCCAAATCACGTAAGCTTAACCCAATAACCCATTGATGCAGAAGCTACAGCAGCAACTGTTGCTGAAACGATAGTCGCAGCGACCAGCAGCATCTGCTGGTAACTGGTTTAGTGCCGAAAACTGCAGTTGGCCTTTGTTTAAGGTAGCTAAAAAGCCGCACCCCCTTTTTTGTCGGCGTTATTAATTGAAGCCATAGTGCCGATTGCAACTGCAACGGGCAATTTCATTAGGTAGTTTAATAGAACCAAAAAAATGACTGGGTAAAAACGTTTTTTCTTAAATTTTTCACTGAAAATTGTGATAACACAAACAAAATGAAATTTCGTTTATTGGGTTTTTTAGTTAAAAATGCATCCAAAACTCAAAAAAAAAAAATTTGAAAATGGGAATTTGGTTCCCGCCGTTTTTTGTTATCAGAGTTACATATGGAATGACCCACCTGCCGTTATTCTTTTTTTTTTTCTTTGTTTTTTTTATCATTTATCTAATAATTTTCACTTCAAGCTTTTGTGCATAATACGCCGCTGCACATGCGCATAAGCTTACACTGTGCTCAGTTTCAACAGCAACTGCAAGTGTTGCTGCTGCTTGGCTTAATGTGATATTGTCGATGTTGTTGTTGCTATTACTACCGTAACTCTCAATTTCATTGCAATGTTGTTTGTTGTGAACTTTATTGTTGTTGTTGTTATTGTAGTGTTTGTTGCTATTGTCTTCTTCATTTTCATTTACATGTGTCAACAAAGGAACAGAAGACAATAACAACAAATAGAAAATGTGCACGTCACTTAAACACCCAAAACAAAACAAAAAAACAACAACAACAAAAAAGCTGTTGCGTGTCTGTCGTTCATGTAACAACAGAATGACTAAATGTCATGATTGCAATTTTCTTTTTGTTGTTGTTGGTGTTGATATTGCATGATTTTTCTCATGAGCTACATACATATGCATGTGTTGGTGTTTTCTTCACTTTGTTGCATGTAAAATATCTAGAGAAGTAAATTAAGTAAAATTCCATTCAAATGATAACAAAATTTGTAAACTTTTGAAAATATTGCGATAAGAATTTAGGACAGTTGCAATCTGATTATTTTTTGCATAAAATCGTCATTTTACAGATATTTGTTGATTTACTTAGAAAGCAAAAGTATTTGATTTTACTATTATTATTATATTGATATGTTAACAAAAAATTATAAAAATTAAAAACCTTACAAAAGGTAACTCAGCCATATTATATCGTACATCGATTTTAAAGTTAAGGAATTGTTATAATTTTTCTCCTCTACAACTATGCTTATAATACATTTTTCGATTTAAGGCATTTGTTTCGAGTAAACGACTAAAAACCCTCATTTGACTGCATAAACAATAAACTGTATATGTATGTCACCGGTCAAACTAGTTTTTAGGACAAACTAGTTTATCCTAGGCCAAACTAGTTAATTTGAATGCCTAAAAGTATGGAATTTAATTTTAATACAAAAGAACTGTGGATAGCGAAGCTATCCATAACATGTTGCCCACTTACCCTGACTGACCACATGCCAAGTATTCAATAAAATCGATAAGTTTTATTGTCTTACTTCCTTACTTCTTACTTCATTAAGATTTCATTGCATATCCTTAGGCTTAACGTTAACTAGCTTGGCCTAAAACTAGTTTGGCCGGTAACATATACAATAAAAATTAAGTTGGCAAAAAAACTCAAGTTGAATAGCATATCATTTGAAAGAACATCAAAAGTTCTTCTCTAATGTATTAATAAAAATGTATGTTAATTATACATTTTTAGCAAAAAATAATATATTTAAAAAAAAAATTTTGTCAGAAACTAACATGAACTTTAAATTTTTATGAAACAATATTATAGTTCATTAAATTACATGTAATAAAAACGATCTAATGATCCTCAATGTTTTCCGATTTTTTGAAAAGCTATATACCCGACTTCCGATGGCTCCACCTCCAAAGCTGAATGCGTCCCTGACACTATATTACTTTCTCTAGAATTCTTATTTGCTACAAAAAAAAATCGGATCGGGGCGGATTTATGTTCAACGATCAGTTTGGGTACCAAATTACATTTTTTTGTATTTCATATTGCATTGAGAAATGAATTTTATTCAAGTATACACAACTTAGTCCTATTGTGCGCCTCTATTTTGCAGACCAGCGACATTGTGTTTAGTCATGAGCTTATTAAACAGGAATTTTCGGAAAAGTGAGTAAATGGTGCATATTTTTTTGACGCTATCTTGCTATTTGGCCTTAAGTATACAGATGTTGCGTGAACTCAAGCAACGAAAAAATTCCACAGCAAGGTCATTTATCTTCTTAAATTGTCTCATATTTATGTTCAGTTTTTCTGTGAAACTGATGCCGGTTGGATTATTTATCTTATCTTGAGAACTTTCACGAACTTTAACAATAGTACATAAAACTTTATAAGATCTAATAATAAAATTTATAAAACAAAAATTTTTTATAAGATCCTTAACCCATTTTTATAATGCATCGTAATTTTTAATAAATCACAATATCAAAATAATTGTACAATTAGCATTGCATTTTTCATCAATTTAAGTAAAATTAATATTAAAAAAAAGTGCACGTGCCAAAATATCAATTACAATATTTACATTTTAAAACAGACATTTTTGTTGTATGAGTTTGTCTACCCTTATCATATTATACGTTCGTTGAAACAATTGCATTGCTTAAGTTTTTTATTTGACGCTCATATTACATCATGCACGTTTGCAAAAAATACAACAATTTCTAGTACTACGAGTACTTCCCAAGCGGTTTTTGTGTTCTTCAAGCATTAGAGCAATAAAATGCTGCCATATAATAAACGTACTCGTAGTATAACTGTGAGTAAATTTAAATAACACACTTTCGAATGCACTGAGAAAACTTTTCTTAATGCTACAATAAACAAGTGACTTTTTTTAGTGACGAAGAGTTGACGTTTGTTATGACTTGTTTAACAAAATGTTTTACTCAGATCTATTCCTTTTTTTCATAAAGTAAAATCAACTGCAGAAGTCTAATCCAGAGATAAACCACTATAATTTCGATATGGTTTTATTACATTGGCATACTGATTACAGAACTAATGTCCTCATAATGTATTTTCTTTGGCTGGGCTGTTACTTATTACATTTGTATTACATTTCCATGTAACTCAAATGCTATCACTGCTATATCCTTTATGATACAATTTGAAGTCTGAACCCTATCTCAAAGCTTTCGTAGACTTATAAATTTTTTTTCACAGAGTACAGCAATTCTCTTATTTTCTTTTCAGAGAATGATATTGTTTCTGGACAGTATTATATTGCTCCTGGAA
Organism: Tricholauxania praeusta; assembly: GCA_949775025.1. Classification (NCBI taxonomy): domain Eukaryota; kingdom Metazoa; phylum Arthropoda; class Insecta; order Diptera; family Lauxaniidae; genus Tricholauxania; species Tricholauxania praeusta. The sequence goes on along the minus strand of OX459031.1, from coordinate 122,055,806 downwards.
CGCAGTAAGACACTTTATACACAAAACCCCAAAGCGCAGTCAATTTGAAGTGAAAAATGGATAACGATGCTTACATAAGTCATGCCTATGTTGGTGCCATTGGCGCTACGAGCATTTCTATACCAGGAGCGTACAGAACAACAAAAGAAAATTCCGTGAATCCCACAGAAAATGAAAATGAAAAGTCCAATGGTTTTACAAACGAAGGATATGAACATCACGAAGAAGAGGTGAGACACAAAATCAATATAAATAATTAAATCGCCTTATTTTTGACATTTTTGTATGTACATAGAATTCTTCGCCAACATCGTTACCACCAGAGCTACCAGATGCAAGTACCAATTCTGGCAAAAAAGTTAAGCAGCGTGAGAATTGGGGAAATGATGTAGAATTCCTTATGTCCTGTATTGCGCTGTCCGTTGGATTAGGCAACGTTTGGCGTTTTCCCTTCACGGCGTTGGATAATGGTGGTGGGGCTTTTGTTATACCGTATCTCATAGTATTATTTTTGGTTGGTAAACCTGTATACTACATGGAAATGCTACTGGGGCAATTTTCTAGTCGTGGCTGTGTTAAAGTGTTTGACTTTTCACCTATTATGAGAGGTAAGTGCTTGTGGTTAGTAAAAACTTAAGAACTCAAACTAAGCAAATTCAAAATGGTCGCCAAAGTAATGGTCTCTCGTAATTGAATGTTTTTGGCCAGTTCCTCCATTACACTTACTGCAGATTTTATTCTATTTCTGTCCGAGAGAAAAAATAGAGAGATTTGAATGGAGTACAGTGCCATCTTAACGCATACAATCATGTTATTTCATTTTGAAGAGAGAAAGCTCAAAAGCTTTTAGTATTGAGAGATATGTTTGCCTCCTTTTGTCATCCCGATTGTAAACATCAAAGCAAATGTGTGCAAAAGTACAAAGAGAGCTTTCCCTCGCTAAGGTACTAGCTTGCCGTCACTGATTAAGTAGAGATGTGGTTTGTTATTCAATGTTTTATTTTTTAACCACTAATGAGCATACTCTCATTGTTCAAACCTTTTGTAATGATTTTTTTTTATCACAAGCATACATTTATTTACGATCGTATCTCTCTTTGGCCACGACTGCATAAAACAACTTACATTTATTTCTGCCCTAGGTGTAGGCTATGGTCAAGTATTTGCCACCGGCATCGTTACAACGTATTACGCCACACTCATGGCTGTAACCTTGCGGTATTTTATTAACTCATTCTATCCAACACTACCTTGGAGTTACTGCCGCAAAGAATGGGGTGACACTTGCATCGATTCCAAATTTAATGAGGACAAACCTATTGTATCAACAGAAATTAAGACGACTTCAGCGGAGTTTTATTTTACGTGAGTATTTATCAATTCAGGTTTTCTAGGTATAGATGAGCATATACTAATCAAATTCTGTTACTTCTTTCAGTAACATAATTTTACAAGAAAAAGACTCCATCGACGATGGCATTGGTGTACCCAGCTGGACGTTAGCACTTACGCTGGCTGCCTCATGGTTAGTGATTGCATCGATCATGGTCAAAGGTGTGAAAAGTTCAGGCAAAGCTTCGTACTTTCTAGCGTTATTTCCATATGCGGTAATGCTGATTCTACTTATACGGTCACTCACACTACCAGGTGCCTTCAATGGTGTATTGTATTTCCTGAAACCACAGTGGGATAAGCTGTTGGATCCAAAGGTAAGATACAACACAATTTTGGTAGTATCTTTCCATTTAGTATACTCACATTCTTTCACGCAGGTATGGTATGCAGCTGTCACCCAGGTATTTTTCTCTCTGGCGATTTGTTTTGGCAACATCATTATGTACGCATCGTACAACCGCTTTGGTCACAACATTAAACGTGACGCTAACATAGTCACCGCTTTGGATACTTTCACATCTATGCTTTCTGGTGTGATAATCTTTGGTATACTCGGTAATTTGGCCCATGAGTCGGGTACCACAGATATTCAGAGTGTGGTTAATGGTGGCACCGGATTGGCTTTTATATCGTATCCAGACGCAATTGCCAAGTTAAAATTTATGCCGCAGGTAGAAAAGAAACTACATTATAAGGGTGTTGCGTAAGTTAATACGTTATTATCTTTTACAGATTTTCTCGGTTCTTTTCTTCTTGATGCTTTTTGTGCTCGGCATCGGCAGCAACGTTGGTATGGCCTCATGCGTCATGACTGTGATTAAGGATAAGTTCACTAAAACTAAGCATTGGGTCATTATCATGTGTATTGCAGTGGTGGGCTATTTACTTGGTTTGATGTATATAACTCCGGGTGGTCAGTACATTTTAAATCTCTTGGACTTTTTTGGTGCCTCATTTGTTGCTCTGGTGCTGGCAATATTCGAGCTATTGGCAGTTGGCTGGATTTATGGTGAGTGGACTGTAAACTCCCATGTTGTTGTAAAAATAAACAACAATTCATTTTAACAGGTGTCAATCGGTTTTGCAAAGATGTTCAGTTTATGTTAGGCATCAAAACATCAATTTATTATCGCATCTGTTGGGGCGTTGTTACGCCCGTATTTATGACCGCCATTTTGGTCTACACACTTGTGGAATATGAACCACTTCAATATAATGGCTACACTTATAAAGATGGTGTCTACGGTAAGTACTTGTTAAAATTTTCAAGGCCTTCAAATTTTTTAGGCAGATATGAAGTATTTTTTCATGTCCACCATTTACTGCTTACTTACACATATACATAAATATGAAATTTTTAATCGATCATTTTGCACTATGCAAAATTCAAAGCATCTAAGCATTCCAAAAAATTAAACTTTTAAAACTATACTCTACAGTTTTTGGTTGGTGTATATCTGCCTTTGGCATTGGTCAATTGTTATTCTGGGCCATACACGCAGTTCATTGCCAACCCGCAGATGCACCGCTGTGCGAGCGTATTTTGAATGCCTTTAAGCCACATCCAGACTGGGGTCCAATAGATCAAAAAACACTCAAGGCGTACAAACACCACATAGATGACTCGAATGTGGAGGAAATGTTTCGAAAAAATGGTTTTTGGAACAAAATTTACGATAATATATTTGGATAGTTTTTTATTGAAACTTTGTGTATAATAGTAGTAACATTTTATGTACAGTACCTATTTAAATAAGTTAAATTTTTAAGCTCATAGTTAATGTTAACTTATAAAAATATTCCAAACACCATTCTTACTTCGATCATTTTATGCTTATGCATTTCTATACGTTTCAACATATTACCACTGCATGTACTTACTTACATGTTTTACTCTTTATTTATAAAAACAAGAATATCTTAATTTGTTTTACAGGGAAAATAACGTAAATGATATAACTCCAGTCAACGTATCGATTCCCTAATGAATGTTTTAAGTTTTACTTTTGTGAGCCAATACCGCTTTGTCCAAGAATACGGTAACTTATTCGCGATTTTGTTCAAGAATGTAACTTATTTATATGTAGTGTAAGCACATAGTTGCTCACGATACAGTTGTATGCTGGCTTTCAAACTTTATTAATTCAACCTGCGAGGGTAAAGTTCTAAGCACAATGAATACGATCGCAACTCGGTTATTGTTTTCGAATTGAACAGAAGATTACAATGAAAGAGAGTAGTAGATTTTTTGCTCCTCGCTATGGCAAGGCTTTGGTAGTTATTCAGTGTGGTCCGCTTGAAAAAATCAAAAAAATAGTAAATGTTTCCACGTTTATATATCAGCTTTTGCTTAATTGATCTCGAAACTGATAATTTTCGGGCACACTGTTCGACGAGTAACTTGATTTGATATAATACAGGGACGTGAATCGGTTTTGAACCAGAAAATAGGGAAGAATGAGACAGAGTTCAAAAATAAATCATTAATAGATAAAATCAAATCGTTTGATAATATAAAGCGACTTTCAAATAATGTTAATGTTTTGAACTTTTGGAATAACTACCATACCAAAGAATTATCTGAATTAGCTCAAGTTATTTATGATGTTTCAGAGAGGATATTTTCCACCCTAAAACTTATTCTCAGAGACCTGCGGGGAAATATTGACGAGGACTTGTTAGAAGATATTTTTCTCATCAATCTCAACTGATTATTGTAAATCAAATTTTTTCTCAAATACTAATTTTTTACTACGTACTTATAGCGTTCGACATAAATTATGTGTTCATATTCTTTTGGATTGTTACTGAATAAAAATAACACAAATTTGCATAGTTTTTTTTTTCATTCCCGAACCACTGAACCGAACCGAAACCCCGGTTCAAAGAAAACAAAAACCGTTTTGACGAACCAATCCAAAAGTGCAAAAACGGTTCGAACCGATTAACCGAACCGACCAAATTTTTCAAATTTTATTTTAGTTCCTGAATAACTGAATAATATAGGTTGCTGCGAAAAGAAGATGCTGCTTCTTCAAGAAGAAGGCTTGTGCTTTGCCCAGAATTGGGACGGGATTGGGAAAGCGGCGACGATTACACGCTGTTAAAATTATATTAAACTTGATCATGTGAAATTGAACAGAATTGCGGCGTACGACTGGTAACCTGCTGACGGGTACCCGTCGATTTAGATTCTAAATTTTAGAATTAATTCTATTTTTACCTCGGATCAGTGTTGCATTTGTAATGTTTGAAAATTTGTCACTCTCTTTTGCCATACGACTCTCTCACAAGTTGTGAAAAACAGTTTCGAACGATTTTCCGACTGATTTTTTTTTTGACTGCGTGTAGTCGTCACGGCTTTCCCAACCCCGTCCCAATTCTAGGTAAAGCATTGGAAGCAAAATAAATCAGCTGATGGATCAAAATATCTTTTTCTACAGCGATCAATTGTCAAAGATTTTTTTCTATGATTTGTTTGCATATTTTGACATACAGTTGTTCATGATATCTAACACTTTCAGATGCGAACTTAATGTCTAAACAGAATTGGGACGCGCGATTATTCTTCTGTTTTTCCTATACTTTTGTAGTGAGTACAAAATGTAAGTGAGTCACTAGAAAATTTATCGCGGAGAAATAGAAAAAATTGTATTTTTTGGTGCGATTTGACACTGAAGGTTATAGTTAAATGTCACTTACAAAATTTTTGACATTTCTAGTCAAAAATGCCTTATTGCTAATTTCCTTTAACGTATAGGAAAAATCATGTTGTCTCGTTTTGTTTTTTGTACTAACCACTCTCGTCCCAGTTATGCTTAGCGCTTAAATCCCAATTTCCATGTGATCTTATCTTATCTTATCCCATATCAGGGATATCAAATCAAATTTTTGTAAGAAAGAAAAAGCATACGAACAGAACCTGATGCGCTTGGAGAATGCGAGAGTGAATAGCATACATTTGCTATCTTTATAGCATGTGATGTCCTCCCTGATATTTGATAAAATAAGAAAAGATAAGATCACATGGAAATTGGGCTTAAGAAGACGTTGGTTTTTAGGAGCAGGTCTTTGAAATCAAAAAGCTAATCCGGAAAACGATGAATCGTAACATTCCTTCTTATTGTTGTCAACGCCATCTATCACTTTTGTACAATCAAATTTATATCACCTGTCAAAAGTGCCAATTTTTCATATTTTTTTGTACGCAATATTCGTTGCAACACCATGGTTGCACCAACTTTAAGAATGGACACAAAGAACGAAGTAGCTAACGGGTGACTCAGAACTTTTAATGATGTTTTCATTTTTCATTTTGAGTTGTGTACTACACTCGTATATGTAATACTTCTATATTGCTTTTATAGCCAATTTCTGTTCACCCATAATTTAAAATGTTGGGTGCTGTCAACTTTTGATTGATAATTGATTTTGACGCAACACAGGAGCGGTTATTTTTTTATAATTTTTTTCAACTGAACTTGATTTTTAACAATTGATTGAAGAACAATTGAATTAAAAATGTCGCAGTCTTGTTGAAAATGTTTAAGAAATGAAGTTGCATTTGAAAATCGCATATTGAGGTATTTTGTTATGCTTCAACACCCTGTTGTACCGTATCTTACTCATCCCATGAAAATGTCAAAATTCAGCTGTTTTCTCATTCATTCCATTTAGTTCCTTTGTTGCATTCGTCGTGTTTGGTAGTGTGTTTGTGGTTGAAAAACTTAATTATTTGAACAAGAAAAAAAGTACAAACATTTTAATTAAAATGCAGCATGTGTGAGTGTTGCAACTTTAATTAAAATAACGCTTCTATTACTGCGGTCCTACAATCCTAATTTGATTTCTACGTGCGTGCGGACATTTTAATTTTTTGCTGTCAGTTTTCAGTTTTTTTTTTTTTGTGTAAATTACAATTTTCGCTGTTTTGTTTTACGTTTCATTCGCTAATGAAACAGCGATTTTAACGCATATCTTGTGTTGGTTAAATTTAATTTATTTTATATATTCGGTGGAAAAAATAATGAATATTTATTTTAATTTAGAAATGTGTTATTTCAAAGTGCAATAGTGAAATGAAATAAAATAAATTTTACGAAAAGGAATAAAGGGAAAATCTTAAAATCATCGCTGAAGCCACCAATAAAAAATTGTGCAAAACCGTGAAATAGCAAAGAAAAACGAGCAACACAAAGAAAAGTGAAAAAATTAATGTTATAGAAAAATCAACGCAATTTCCGCAAAGAAAAAAATCGTAGTTAAATGTAAAAAGCAAAAATTTCGCAACTACGACTTCCTCGGTCGTAGACGTCATCGTTGTTGCACTGACGTCGTATCCAACGACGTTGTGATACTTTGACGAAACCTGTCTTATCTGTCGTCGTCATCGGCCAACGCGTGTCCCAGTATTCTAGTGTCCAGTGAAATACAGCAAAATTTAGCAGCAAGAATCTTTCATAAGAAAAAAATAAATCCAGTTTTTGACAGCTGCCGCAAGAATCCAGTTTTCTACAAGGGATTTCTGCTTTTTTTTCTCGCTTGTCTCGTCTGTTTACATTTTGCAGCTGTGCTGCGCTGCTTTACGTCAGGAAGTGGACACTTCATAATTTCCAGCCACAATATTAACGACAATAGGAATAGTCTGCATATCAGTTAACGTGTTGCTTTACTAGGGCTGGGTTCCTCTCTGCCGCTGCTTCCGCTAACGTTGTCCACCTTACATACTGGGCAACGTTATTGACTGAGAGATATAGTCACTTAATTTGTGGATATTTGATAGCAGCAATCAGCAAGTTATTGGTGAGTGAGGTTTTATTTTGTATTTAATATTTTGGGAAATGTGTTCAATAATTCAAAATCATCAGGCAATTTTAGCAACTGTTGCCATGTTGTTTTACTCTAAAATCCAGTGGTGTAAACAAAATTTTACTATTGCAATCAAGTGGGGAAATCTGTACATCTGATACATCAGATAGCTGAAACATCACAAACAACATGTGTGAAACATCTGCGTCTTCTGAACTTTGCCAACGTTTATTTTTTCTAGGCCAACATTCTTTACTTTTGTGCGTTTAGAGAAGAACTTTTCATTGTTAATAGAAATTCAAACAAATCAAAAAATATGAGCGATATTTATTTATTTTCGGGCGGAATTTCGACTTTCTTGGAGGGTTTATTTTAGTTTCAAACGATATTTGATTAACAGAATTTGCCGCGGTCAGCTTAATCAGTGTTTTTAGAACATTTTAACTTATGTACATGTTATAATAACTCCACACCTTTCCTAAAACAGCGGCTTCCAGTTGTAGTCTAATTACTTACGTAACTTTATATATTTATCTATAATTGGTCTCGCTTATTTTCAACTCCTCAAACCCCCGTAGCTGTCTACGCCTTTGTAGCACCTCCATCAAAAGGTTGTTGTTCCACTTAGAAAAAACTTAAAAATTTCCACCCTCATCGAACTTCAAGCCTATGCTAACGCAAAGATTTAATTTACTTCCTCTCAGTTTAACTGGAGCATATTTTATAAGCGCATCATCCGCATAGCATATCTGTGGCATGTCCATCCAATGCTATGGCTACATATGAGGGTGTTTTTGTTTTTTTTTTTTTCTTTAATCTGGCTGAGGCACTACATTCGTTATGGCAAGAGTATCATATTTCATCTTCGTCTAACAAGAATGAGAGAAGGGCGAAAAGAAAATCAAACAGCTGCAGTTAAACAACTGCACAACTGTTGTCATTCTAAATATTATGTGATGTTGTTGTTGTTTCTGTGTTGTGTCTGTGCCTGCATCAGCTGTTTTTAATTCTTTGCCTTTTCAACATCATTTTGTATTGCTTATCTTGCATTTGCTGAGAAACACTACTTGTCAGGCGGATGCTGATGCCGTTCCAAGTAGTTGAGTTTTAAAGATAAATTATAAAAATACTTTTAAAGAAGTTTCCTTATCGGTAACATAATCCCTTCGAGCGTCCTTACTATCAAATTCAGCTTAAATTTTTTTTTAAAACGTTTACGATGTAAACATTTCCACGTTTATTATATTTCTTCTTTAACACTATTTTGTTTATTAAAAATGTCATGTTTTTTAGATAAAACCTGATGCATTTTCAAGAATATACAATAGACTGAAGTACATAAATTAATCCAATTTGACTTATATTCTTGCATTATAAAAAGAACAATTATTTTATTAGTTATTAAAAATTTTAAGCAATTTATTATATCATGCTAAATATTAAATAAATGAATGAAATAATATATAATCAATTTCATGTAAAACGACAACATGTAATCGACCATCCATATGTTGTTATACTTGCGATTTACGATTTCGTATCTTATCAAACATTTGTTTCGATCATAAAACTTCAAGCTATGACTTAATAGTTAAAGTGGATGGCGCAGTGCACAAAAAGACCTTCCCCAACACAATAAAATATTTAAAGTAGACACTTAAAATATTTACAGCATTATTCAATTTTAAGTAAACAAAAAATAAAGAGTTTTTTCCTATTTTTTCAATGGACCCCCTCTAAAAATACTAATGTTTGTCTCAAACTTATTCTGAATATTGTATCAGTTAACAAATTGATTTAATTAATTTTACTGGTAACGTCTACTTTAAGTACAACCCCATTAGCTCCTTTACTTCTTGTGTTTTTTATCTCCCCACAAAGCATAGAGCCTTAATAGAACGCTCCCATCATTAGCGAATGCCTTGAGTTCTCTTCAACTTAAGAAATAGATTGTTTCTTCATTGATTTAGAACGGCTGCTATTCCTGCCATCCTTAGGCTTCCATTCCAATGTTTGTTGGCAGACTTCAGTTGATTACTTGCGCATTGTGCATCCAATCCATTTCCATTTTGTCCGGTTTATTTGAATGAAAACCAGATAGGCATAGGTCTACCCCGACATATTACCATCATTTGCTGGTAGGCATCTTCTTATGAGTTCAACTTCACTTCTCAAATCATATTTTTTACTGCTGCTGGTAGGCATTTTCCTGACCAGATGAGTGCAGCATACCTTTAATTTTTCACTGCTGCTTTCGGACATCTATCCGATCAATCAGGCTTACCAAGTTGTACAGAAGCAATTTCCTGCCTTCTAAAAAAAAATTATTTTTTTTTTTCTCAAATCGTACAAAGTAAAATTTTTTTTGGATAAAAGTTGACCTTTTTTTGTTTTGAAAATTAATTCATAGAATAGTAAAAACTTCAATTTCTTTTGTGGGAAAAACTTTATGACATTTTTAGCCTTTTTGTTTTATGATAAATGAAAAATTTTAAGTCATAAAAATCTTCCGATTCCCGACAATTTTAAACATTCTTGAATTCCTACCAGGCCCTCGGCTTTGACATGAAATTCCGAGCCTGGTCGGGACAATCACGGTCACATAGTAACCCTGCGACCAGCTGAGGTCAGTCGTTAGCGCGGAAATATTTTAAATTTGTGGATGCTATCATAGAAGTTCTTATTGGTCTTACCTCCATCTTGAAGAATAATAAATAATTATTATAAAAAACGCAAGAAAACTTTAAATTCATGTGGAAAATATAACTGGTAGCTAGTCAAGTTAAATAAAAGTTTTTTATTTGTAAAATTTTCGTGAAACTTTTATTAAGATTAACCGAAAGTTGTTTTTGATATTGTCACACAATTTAGTTCTTAGATTAACATCTTTACTTTTTATGAGTTCAGCCTCTGGATTGTGATGCAATCAAAACTTTTTATTAAATTAACTGTTTTATTTATAGCTCAGTAATAGCTCAAAGTCTAAATAAATTAGTAACTTCGCTTTAAAACAGATAAAAAAAAAAAAACACTAAACAATTTGCACTTCTGCTTAGGAAACGATGTTGACAAATGCAGATTAAACAGGTTCAACGCAATACAAATACGCGATTTTTGTGAAAGTTTGAAAGGTTTTCGGAACATTTTTGCCTGAAAAAATTTACTTTTATTGAAGTACTTACTCCATAGTCAAAAGTAGCAAATAAAAGCTTTTCTCTATAATCTCTCTTCATATTAACCGAATAGAAATTCAGTATGAACAAATGTTGAATGTAGATGAAACAATTTTCATAAACTTTAAGCCACAGTGTAATATTAATTTTACAAAATTTTTCATACGGAAAGCTCATGCAGCATTCAGTGATACATTGTCAAACACTTAAAAATAAATTCGAGCACAAAATATCCCGGACGATTGAGGCAACGAATATTTTCCAGATGTAGTAACGAAAACGAACGAAATGTAATAACTGTAAGCTTGAATCAATGATTTCTCTATCTAATTAATGTAAGTTCAACGAATAATATCAAAAATTTTTCATAAAATTTGCAAAAATTTAGGTAAACAATTTGTTCCGCATTTGTAACACTTTTCTACCCACAAGAATCCTGGAATTAAATCTTAAGTGAAAACCCCCCTGCAATCATAATTAACTGCAATTGCATTAGGAGCTTTTTATTTATAACAACTCTCTCTTGTTTTTTCACATTTGGAATTATTTTTTACACCTGCTGGTGTTTTCGTTGTCATCTGCGCTGCTGTTGTTGACACTTTTGCTGTTGGTGTAGTACGAGTAAATTTAATTGTCACTTGCACACAAGCGCATCATCATATTGCAATGTGACTTTAGCGTTTCCATTGCAAAACAGTAAAAGTTGTTCAGGTACCTCGCTATAATAAAATAAAGTAAAATATTTTAAATAAATATATACATGACGTCATCATGCTTAGCAATATTTAATAATTAATTAACTTTTAATAATATTAAAGCTAAATCACAAACCTTTAGTGTCAAGTCTATAAAAAATTATAATCACCAATAGCTTAAGACTTAATTGAAAGGCTTTTAAAATAAAGTAAAACTTGATTTATTTTAAGCTTGTGTTATTTTTATATAAAAAGCACCATATATTCAACATCCACAAACAAAGTATTAATTGAAAATAAGTGAAAAATATATAAATAAGGGGAGAAAACAATTTGCAACAAAATGAAATTAAAAGAATCCAGACCACATTACGCTGACTTTGATGAAATACAAATGTATGTACATTTAAATAGCCAGTAGGAATTGTATTAAAGATGTGAGTCATTTGTGAATTTTGTTCTTATTAAGACGATAATTTATCCAAGTCTTAGACAATTTTTCCATTATCATTTTTAAAAAAATAACACAAATACTCTTTTACAAAAGAGATTACCTTTTGGCGTTGTTTCCTTTGAAAAAATCGGCCGATTCTCCTCCCTTTTATATGTAACCACCTGGCACAAAGTCTTAAAATCAAAGGTTTTCTCAAATAATTTACAAAAACACTATCGTAATCGAAATCATTAATGATTCGTTTGGTGGACTTAACGGTCTCTTTATTTATCGAAAAATTTTCCGTTTTCGAAGAAAATTGGCGACCTCTGTTTTCAGGCAAACAAAAAATATGTTGCGGGTGGGGAATTATTTTCTAATATTTCGCTTTTTTTCACTACCAATTCTGCTAAAATTTGTAATGAGATGTTTCGACAATCTGATTTTGAACTATACTTTACACCAGTGGTGGGCACGTGGTGTCCCTATCTGCCCTCATTGCCCGAACCGTTATTCGATGCACAAGCAAGCTTAAAAAAATTCGCAGAACTTCAACGCTATCGAGGCACAGCGTTGAGTTGAGTTCAAATGAAAACAAAAACAACACACAGTTAACGAGCAAGTTACGATGAAGTCCGTGGCGTAGCTAGGGTGAGGTGAAATCGACCGTCGCCCCGGATGCAAAGGCTTGGGGGGGGGGCAATATAGTTCTCGTAATATTAAATTAAAAATTTGTATTGACCAGAACTTGAAGATTTTATTAAATTTTAATTTAACATTTTTGAATATTTGATGAAACATGTCTGTACAAGATCCGAATGCCATTTTTTTAGTACATCTTTATTGTTTTTATGGAACCTTTTTGTAAGACAGGGAGCGACACATTGATTCTTTGCTCCGTGCGGTAAATGTTAAGCTGCGCCACTGTAACTCAAAGCATCACAAAGTTGAAGCCGAAAATGATGGTAGTGATTTTTCATAATTTATTTTTAATATTTTGCTTGGAAAGTACTGAGCCTCACAACATATATTCAAGTTACTAAAAAAGTTCTGCATCAAAACTTAACAAAATTCGTAAAAAAACTATTTTTTTTTTGATTGATTGAATTTTACAGCTGATGATTTTTTCTAATGGGTACACTTAACAAGCGTACACAAATACAAAAGCAGCCTGCACACTAACACAAAATCAAAATATTTATTTCTTGTTAGCTGCTCCATTTGAACGACAGACCAGCGGCAAAATAAAGCAGGAATCACACTTGGCGAACGGTCAAAACAAGTGGTAACAAATAGAAAACCGCTTAAACCAAAAGCAAAATAAAAAAGCATATGGAACAAAAAATTAAAACGCGCATAAATTGAAATACTTCACATGGAGTCGGTAGAAGTCACTGAATCTTGAACTTTCAAAGAAAAAACAAGAAGCATTATACGAGCAACAAGTCAATAGCCACAACAACAACAACAACAACAACAAAAAAACTGCCAAAGCAGACGAGTAAAAATTGACCGAGAAAACAAAACAAAAAAAAAAAAACAAAAAACAATTTAAAGATGGAACAAAACGTGAGTCCAGCAATTTGCCTTGAACATTGAACGCCAGAAGATGATGATAAACGATTTGAAGAAAGTTATCAAAGTTATTTTTATAAAAACTATTTTTGTTTAACATTTTATTGTTGCAAATAATATGGAAAATTAAAAAATAAGCAATAAAAACACTGATCGTTTCACATATTTACATGAATTTCATATAACAACCACGTCCATCGTTGTACCATCATCAACAGCTGGAAACCAACGATAACTTTAAAGGCAACATGATGCACTCAATTGTAACAGCAATAGCAAAAACTAGAAGCTAAAAAATGCTTAATGCAACTTCAACTGCGACTGTTGCGATACGATCCAATTCGCATGCTACTGCTACTGCTTTCGTTGCATTGACGGTTGCGGCTGACGTGTCTGGTCTATAAATGGATTTATGCTTCAATACTCGCAGTTGATGTTTGTGACATTTGCGTAATGCGCCCGGCACTCTCTGCAATACCATAGCTTGTGTTGCACCAGTTGTCAGGCTTCAATTTCTTTAGCATTTATATTAATTATTTACTTTAATAAGGCGGATTACTTTGTCTGGTTATGAGCACAAATTGAAGACACCTGTGCTTTAGGTTGCGTTATACGTTAAGTGCAATGATAAAAACAATAAAATGCACTCAGCTGTTGAGGCAAGAAAATAAATTTGTAATAAGCGGCAAAATTTACATAACTTTTATCATAAGGAGACAAAGAAATTGAAAGTGATTTGAAATTGTCATTAACAATTGAAATTATTTAGGTTAATCACATCAAATTCAAAAGAGTTGTAGACTGAAAACTTTTTTATGCAAAATCTTAAATTAAATTTTCCACACTCTTATTGCAGTCGACGATATAGAGCCGTTTCCACTGCCTTGAGCTTAACCAAATGTGAATCAATCAAATATCTGAAACTTAAGTAACCCTGCTATACGAAAAGTTCAAACCTATGAACCGTCTTAATTTGACATTAAATGTTTTCCACCTTGTTTATTTTGCTTGTAGTCAAACATTTTTCGAAAACAACCAACTTCTATTTTTTAAGAAGTCAAAGCTTCGTCGTTTTAATTACTAAATATTATGCAGACAGTTCGTTGACTTTAAAGTGCAATAGTTAGTAACAGGAGCTTATGTGCTTATGTTCATTTTTATTACAAGACTTAGTGCAAAAAACAAATTTTTAAAATCGTGCAGAAACGAATTAAAAAATTGAAATGCAACGAGAAAATAAATTGAAATCAAAATTTCTAAACTTTTCTCAAAGCAAAATATTGATAAAACACATAAAAATATTTTTTTAAAATCAATCTGTTTCTCATGTTGACATACGTGACCAAAAATCAGCAGAAGTCAGTAAAACCTTGATTGAAAAATCTTATTCAATTTTTTTTTCTTTCAAAGTATCATATTACTCGATACGTGACATTGCGAACGTGACATTTTTTTTCCATTATGGTTCATTTGGGACATTTTGCGACATATTTAAAACTTATAAAGTAATTAAAAAACAAATTTAATATTAATCATTGTTGAATTAAATTAGTGAGATCAATTTTAGGAAAGAAAATATAAAATAGTAAACGTAATTAAATATTTTTTTAAAAAAGAATATAAAACTTATTTTTAGCAGCTGTAACGCTTTTTCCTGTAAGAGGCGTGACACCGCCCCACCAAAAATAAATTACTTTTCTCAGAAATCAGTTTATTTTGCCTTGTTTACTGTTCACGATAATTCACACATCTTAATTTTTCAAGCAAATCGAAGCAAATAATGATAATTTGCATTTTTTTTTTGAAATTCCCACTTTAATTGTGGTTTTTCAACAACGACTCAATGAAAACTTATAACAATATACAAAAATTTAACTGTGAGTTAATTTCTACACAAATAAATGTTTTCCTATTACAATGTTTCCGCGAATGCTTGATTCATAAATGAAAATACTGTTTAGTTTAGTTTACAAAACTTCACGCTAGAAATTTTGAAATGTTAGCTTATTTGAAAACACTTGGTAAAATCCGATAAAAAAATAACCGTACCTTTTCACTGTCACTCCCTTGAATCCAAACAATGAATCATTTGTAACTCATACAGTTAAGGCAAAGTACATTGTACAAACATAAATTATTTCTGTTCAGTGGAACATTTTTACTCACTTGTTTAACACTTTTAATTAATAACCAGATAGAAGAGGCTTCACAGAAATGCAGGCAAAACGTGATAAAAATTGCAAATGAACTCTTGCTAAGAAAGCATGGCCTCGCACACTCGTGCTTAAGCTGTCGTATTTCAGCTATGTATAACAAATAATAATTTATAAGTAGTAAATCTGAAAAAGGGAGAAAATCTGAAGTTTAATCTTAACTGCAAGGGTAATTACAACAACATCAATAACAATGTGCTGTATTGTTGCAACAGACAAACAAAAAGAAGCACAATTCTGAGGTCACATTTTTTACTAATAAATACAATAAAAAAGAATTGTTGAAGAATGTTGCAGATACTCGTAATCAAATCGCATATAACATTTTTAATATAGATAATAATAGTTGATGGTTGGCATCGTGTTTTTCCACTTGCTTATCTTTTAAATATCTTATTTTAAATTGAAGCGCTCGTGCTGTTTCCTTTCAATTCATATAAAATAAGACAGTGGTGTATTGAAAAATCAGTTTTAGTAGGGGTCGTGAAATAAGAAATATTTTATTGGTAAAAGGAACCCATTGAAAAGCGACTATTTGTAGAAATCATTGCAGAGATTGTTCACATTAATTTTTTTCAAAAAACGTTGAGTATGCATAGCATCCCAGTGAACAAAATCAATGATAAGAAGCGATATTATAACAGGCCTTCGCAGCTCTCTTCATAAGGATACCTCATAATAAGCACTTTTCAGCAAGCAAATGTCGTCATTTCAATAATGATCAATTCTTCTTTTTCCCTCAAAAAAGCTTCATATTTGTTTAAGTTTATTGGCCACAAGTTTTCTTAAAAGGGCTCTATTAACCCTCCGTAGGTCAAATGGCTCTAGCCTGACCTTTTTTGATTTCAATTGTATCTTAAATATATTTCCAATTGAGCTAGTGACTTGAGATTCCTTGACTCTGTCTTAAATTTTATTGGTTATTTATTGATAAAAAAAAATCAGGACATAACTATATATAAATGTTACTACCTCGGACGGTCGGATGGGGTCTTGCTGGACTACTATACATTTACGGGTATTTGTACGGAAAGTTTTGATAAGATAAATTAGTTCGAGTTGTAATATTCTCCCGAATACACAAAAAAAAAATTAAAATCCATAATGACTGTTAATATTGACCTAAAGAAATAAAAATCAATTAGTAACTACCACTTATGTGGGTGATTTTTATTTTTGAAATCGTAGTCAAAAAACTAAAAATGTATCTAGACTTTCTGCTAGACAGCATACTTTTCTAATATGTTTTCCAAGTGTTTTCAAAATACCAAGCATTTCTTTTAAAATTTTTAACTAAATTTAATAAAACCACATTATTAGTACTAAGTAAAAATATTTTGTTATTTTAAAACTTAAAATAAAAACAAATTTTCTGTTCAAGTTCAAACATCTGTTCATCTGTTTTTATCATCACCTGTAAATTTGATTTCATTCGACTCCCTTTTAAAGTTTTTAACTGCGTTAGTGCACAAAGGCCTCCTTAATTGATTGCCACCGCCCACTGCGTCGTCACCGTTGCAGCAATTGCTGATTTTACAATAAAAAGCGCATTGTCTGCTCTTATCTGTTCATGTTACATAAAAATCACTTGTTGAGGTTTTGCGCGTGGCCCATAAATATCGTTTTACAACAACAAACTGACGTAATGGCTTTTTATCTTTCAATTTGTCGCTAAAAAAAAATAGCATAAACAAAAATGCGGTTCATTCATTCAACCTCAGATAGTAATTTTAGTGCAAGTTTATTTAACTTGGTTTTATTACCTTGGCTTGCTGTCTTTCTACTTGGCGTTTATGTTTATTTTTTTGTACATTTATTTATTTGCTTACTATTTTATTTCGTTTTTTTCAATTTTTATTTTATTTATTTTTTTACGACTGCACTTAAGTGTCAATTGTATGAATCAACTCGTCGCGGCTTTTCTCGCTCTAGCCTGGTTTTACTTAGCTGAGTATGTTTCGTGTCGTTGCCACTGAAAACTTCAGCTGCGCATTCAAAGAGCAGAAAAAAGCGTGGTTGATTTCAAGAGAATTCAGCGATACTCTTAAGCCAAGTTCAAAGAGTTGCCAAAGTTTTTGAAACAGAATTAAAGAGACTACTTAGTTTTTCTTTTACGATAGAAAAAAATTAAAATATCGAAAACGATTTAATCTTAGACAAAAAATATAAACAATTATCAACTGAAACACAAACTGACTTAATTTTGTAAAAAATGCGATATTTAAATATGTATTTTTGCTACTCTTCAAGTGTAATTTTTTGTTTTTGATTTCTGATTTCCTATTTCGTAGTTTTTAACATGTTTTTTTTTGTGTATTTTCAGATAAATCTTCAATATAATCTCACTTTTGATAATGGGTTCTCCCATCTCAGCTGACACATTGGCAGAAACAGAATGGCTCGAAGAACTATTGCGTGAAGTGCAACTCGAACAATTTCTCGAACGTATACGTGATGATCTGCAGGTTTCTCGTCTCGCACATTTCGATTATGTGTTACCAGAAGACTTGGAACGTTGTGGTCTGGGAAAACCTGCTATACGACGACTTATGGAAGCAGTGCGTAAGAAAAAAGCACATCAGTGGCGTAAAAATATACTTTCAAAACTTATTGGTGGTGGCAAGCAACCTTCATCGAAAAAGAACTCTACACCCTCAGGCAAAGATCAACAAAATACACAACTTACTTGTCTGATACACGAAAAAGACATCACATTGGGTCTTAAATTGGGTGATGGCTCCTTCGGCGTTGTACGACGTGGTGAATGGCATGCTGCTCCAGGTGGCAAAATCTTACCGGTAGCTGTGAAGGTATATGCAAATAATTTTTAAAAGTTCTATCCCAATGAAAAATACTTTTTACTTGCAGGTACTTAAATCAGATAATCTTACGCAGCCCGGTATCATAGATGATTTCTTTCGCGAGGTGCAAGCTATGCACGCTCTGGATCATTCGAATTTGGTGCGACTATATGGTGTTGTGTTATCGCAACCCATGATGATGATAACT
Organism: Tricholauxania praeusta; assembly: GCA_949775025.1. NCBI lineage: Eukaryota > Metazoa > Arthropoda > Insecta > Diptera > Lauxaniidae > Tricholauxania > Tricholauxania praeusta. Next base: position 122,037,505 of record OX459031.1, on the reverse strand, counting down.
GAGTTGGCGGAGCGTGGTTCACTACTTGATACATTGCGCAAGCAATGTAAGCACACGCCACTGACAAATATCTGGAATTGGTCAGTACAAATTGTTACTGGCATGGCCTACCTGGAACAAAAACGTTTTCTACATCGTGATCTAGCTTGTCGTAATGTGCTCTTGGCCTCAGGCAATAAAATAAAAATTGGTGACTTTGGCTTAATGCGTGCGTTGCCACAAGAGGACGATTGCTATGTTATGTCCGAACACAAGAAGGTACCATTTCCATGGTGTGCACCTGAATCGTTACGTTATCGTCAATTCTCACATGCTTCTGATACTTGGATGTTTGGTGTAACACTCTGGGAGATGTTCACATTCGGTGAAGACCCTTGGGTGGGGTTAAATGGTTCACAGATTTTACGCAAAATAGATCGTGAAGGTGAACGCTTACATCACCCGGAGGCTTGTCCACCAGATGTTTACGAAATGATGTTGCAGTGTTGGGATAAAACTCCACTTGAGAGGCCTACTTTTGCCGCTATTAAGTAAGTCAATGCAGTGAAATAATACTGTTTGCAGTAATTAAAACATATATTCTCAATTTATTGCAGGGAATTTCTCGTTGGCATGTCACCGCCACTTTTTAAAGCCGCACGCCCCTATCACGAGGAAAATCGTTTACAAATAGAAACAGGCGACACAGTTGCAATTATTGATGGGCGTCCCGAGTTAAAGTTAATTAAAGGACAAAATCAACGCACTTTTGATATTGGCATATTCCCAAGGTATGTTTTTTACAAAACTGAATAATTTTTTGTCGAAATACATACAGTATTGTGCAAAACAATAGCAACAAAATGACTGCGCTGCTACAAAATCGTGTATCTCATTCAATTGTCTGTGTGCAAAACAAAAGCAACAAAATATGAAGAATGTAAAAATAGAAGAAAATTTCCAAAAATTAGCGGTAAAAGTACCGTTATTGGAAAGAATATGTTGTTAGTGAGTCATAACAATTCAAGTTTAGTTTAGTTTTTGCGCTCGCTGTGACATTGACTGTTCAGTTTATAGTGGCCCTTGACAAATATTGTAATCCTCTAAAATCTCAAATTATTTCCGAATACGATCAATGAAAATCACAAATATCTATCTAAAAACAATTTAAGATTAACCGGCTAAGCATAAACAAAAAAGGTGAGTGTTATAATTCAAACATTTTGTGTCTAAAATTATGACAACGGGGTGTAATTTAAACGGTTTTCCATTTTTGGACTGTTCAATTTAGGTGCTCTTTTGCAAAATTGAGTCTAAGAAGTATTAAATTGCACCCCGTTGTCATAATTTTAGACACAAAATGTTTGAATTATAACACTCACCTTTTTTGTTTATGCTTAGCCGTATGCAACGGTTTCTCCGCAGGTCTGTAACTTCTTAAACTGTTTCTGAATGGCTCGTCTGCGCACAGTGCTATCATAGGTAATTAAATTCAGTGACCGAACAACCTCTTTGGATGTGGCAAATTGATTTCGTTTGTATATAGCACACATTTTTCTGTCATCATGCCGCGATGTCTTCCGTGGCCGCCCTCCTGAATGTACCGTTATTAGGTCTTTTGTGCTATTATACTTTTTTATTAATCTACAAATTATTGATGGATTAATCTTAAATTGTTTTGAGATAGATATTTGTGACTTTCATTGATCGTATTCGGAAATAATTTGAGATTTTAGAGGATTACAATATTTGTCAAGGGCCACTATAAACTGAACAGTCAATGTCACAGCGAGCGCAAAAACTAAACTAAACTTGAATTGTTATGACTCACTAACAACATATTCTTTCCAATAACGGTACTTTTACCGCTAATTTTTGGAAATTTTCTTCTATTTTTACATTCTTCATATTTTGTTGCTTTTGTTTTGCACACAGACAATTGAATGTAGTCACATTAATATCAAATTTTTTTAAAAAATATAAAACCGAATTTGAATATAATTTTATTTTTATATAATGACTGAATATGTTGTTTGATTTCTAAAATAATGTTATGTTTTCTCCCAATATTAAATGAGATACACGATTTTGTAGTAGCGCAGTCATTTTGTTGCTATTGTTTTGCACAATACTGTAACTCGTAATAAGTTACTTTTCTTCAAGGGGGTAATGTTAAAAATAAATTAACTTTACAAATTAAATTAATTGCTCACTAACTTGTTAATTTTTCTTTTAGAAATATACTCGAAAAACAAAAGCACACAAACAGCGATCTCATACGCCCAGTGCATGAAAGCCTGCGCCATGCTGGACACGCTGGCTCACCATTTGGTTTCTGTTGGGGTGGCGCTGGTGCCATCACTGCCAACGGAGACTTGCATAGTAATATAGGTAGAACAATTACTATTGCTTGTCTAATTAAAAGCTTTCATAATTTTATTTATTTCCCTACTAAAGAACGCAACCGTAAGTGTTCATCACTACAACCCAATTCACAATCATTACAACAACCACATCGTGCAAAAGAACGCAAGTCTGTGTCTAGTAAACAATTCGCCTACAATAAACTGGTCAATGAGCGTGGCGCTGAAAATGGAAAACAAAGAAGTTCGCATAAAGAAGGTCCCCAGCGTCCACCGCCACCACAACAACAGCAAGAGGGTATACTTATTGATATTTCACCCGAGTTTGGTAGTGGGCCGCCACCTTTACTTCGCCTTGGTGAGAGCGCATCAATGAAGGTAGACAGCTCATTTTGTATACTAGATGCACCAATTGATGTCCCTACAGAAGGTGAAGAAACATTCGCAGAAGAATCAAAATCCCATACGCCTACTGCCGTATCATTAACACAACAATTTCAATTTAATAATATAATTTTAAATTCATCACCACGACTGCAACCACCACCGTATCAAATGCCACCAACATATTCGAATACTATGGAGTTTGCACAACAGCAGCACCAACAACAGCAGGAACAAAGAGATCCTTTTGATACAAGTGATGTTATTTTGAGACGCAATATAGACGAACAACAACAGGGAAACATTCAAGCTACAGCATTGGCAATTTATTCAAATGTTATGAAGCAACAGCAGCAGCAGCAGACACCCATTAGGTTTGTTTTTGTTTTAGAGTTCTATTTACAAAAGGTAAAATAGATGGCAACATAATGTTATTAATTTCATCATGAAACGTTGGACAATCAATTAAAAAAATTTTTTTTTTTCTTTTTTTAAAGGCCAAAGTGCACTTTCACATTGTCATTTCGTAAAAAACCATGCTTTTGAAATTGAATACATAAGAAAATGAAGTCGATATGATATAAAATTAACATTTTACAGGAGTTTTAATTTCTCATATATTTGATATGGAACATCACCCGCTTGTTTCTTCAATAAAATTGTGTGGTTTTGGGATTTTAAAATCAACTCATGCCTTCAATTCTGATAAAAATATATTTTAATTGAAATACGTAACAAGAAGGTCGAAATATCTCATACAAAAAGTCTTTGTTGTATTGATATATCCCTTATCCCTTGTGAACTTTACTGTGGATGAATGCTTCTAATAAAAGCTCAATGAAAACCGAATTTTTCGAAAAAAAAAAAAAAAAATAATTATTTGGCGAAAAATTAAACTTTATTTGAGAATTTTCATTCGACATAAATATGTAAAATCTTAATTCTCATAAACCAAATTTTTTGCCAAAATAACTATTTTTCCTCGAAAAATTCGGTTCCATCATAAATTTTAAAACTCGAGTCAAATCTTATCGTGAGAGGTTTTTTGGGCAGAAAAATGATATAAGGTTTGATGCTTACTAAAATGAGTTTTATATACTAACCATTTCAATAAAATCGGTGCAGGGATCAAACTTTCAATCAATATCATCCTATTGTATAAGAAATTTTGTATGTTGAAAGTTTTATATGTGCCTTCGGATTTACGACAGCTGATTTTTGTGGCGTTCGTTTGATCGCACACTCCTCAACTCCCGTATTTTGTAAAAAGACGTTATATTAAAATTATACTTTTCGAGAAAATCCCATTTCCTTATGAATCGTTTCCTATTTTTTAAAACCTTAAAATGGATGAAATTACAATTTAATATTGATATTCTGTTTCACGTTAAATATCTTCTGCATGATTTAAAACTCGAATTTGTTTTTCATTTTGTCTCCTCTCTATTTAGAACATCGTCAAATAACAATTCCGTGTACAACAGTCCGGCTTCACGTAAAAGCCTATTTACTACATCACTTGGTAATAAAGAAAATATACCAGAACTTACGAACACAGAGACACTTAACAGCACAACAACAATAATGCAATTTAATACGGAAACAACTCAAACTCAACAAGAAGCTAGCGCACTCAGTATGAACCTCAGCAATCTTAGTTTGGATAGAACAACAGCATCAGATAATAGTGAAAAAGTTTTACTGGACAAATCCTTTATAGCCGAGTTGGAAAAGGATATGTACAGCAATAAGGGGCAATCAGATTTTGATCGCAATTCAACGCAAATGTATAGCAATAAAGAGATGGTACAGAAAAATAATTTAACGCCACTTAAAAATTCATCGAATCTCTCCAGTTCAACGGGCTCGAATACTACAGCGGCCGCGGGTGCTTCACCGAAAATTAAAAATCTTGAAGGGCAAGCAAATCAAAATTGTTCAGCTGGTGCAAATACCATGGAAGCGCGTAACAGCCTTTACGTAACGCACGAGTTTCAACAGCAACAACAGAAACAAAATAACTTAGAAACTGCTGCAAATTCAACACAAAGTGTTATTAATCGCATGTGGTATGAACGTGTTGCTGGACAGTCTGAATACTACGCGCAACCACCAGAAGATGTCTATCAAAATCAAATGATCTATCCGACATCAAATACAAATCATGGTTTTGTCGCAATTTCCAATCGCGTAGTTGCGCCCAAAACGCAAAATCAAATGTATAGCAGTGCTGCTTCATTGTATGGAAGTGTTGCTAGTGGCAATCGTGAAATGTATGATGCTGTTGCTCCTACACCCACTACTTACTACGGTCAAATTCCTTTAATGGCTGCAGCGGGCAGCTCGTTAAATGATATTTATTCAAATGGTTCTGTTGCCAATCAGCAACAACCGATGCAAGCAGCGATATACGATGAGGTAACACTTGATGATTATTTACGCCCACATCGTCCAGCACCGTTAGCGCCACCTCAACTTTCAGCACAACAGATACAACGACGTCTCGAAAAATTAAAGCAGCAGCAATTGCAAGAAGGTACAAGCAATCTATATGCGCCAATTCCAGCGGATTATGCGCGTGAAAATGAAAAAGTGCAACAAATGATAAATGAAATTGGTAACGCAGCGCAGGAGGTGGATGTGCGCAACGCGTTGCGTGCGGCTAGCGGAGATATTATTCTAGCTGTACGGCATTATAAAATTGACCAACTGTCAAGGTAATGAAGTTTTTTTTTAATCATTTTAATTCTACTAAACGCTTAATCGTTTTAGGTTGGGACTTGCTAATCGGCCACAATGCGAACAGGCTTTACAGAAGACCGGCTGGAGCCTAGAACTTGCTGCTGCTGTTTTGCTTGAGGCAACCTCATAAAACCTTAAATTAGAAAAATCATTCCTTACTGTATTAAACTATCATTTAACGTAGCTGTGAATTGTTACCAATTGAGATAATTACCTAAAGCTACACAAAAGTTGCAGCATTAATCTTCAACCTCCTTAACAGTATTGTGATGCATTACAGTACAAGCACCAAATAAAATTTGTCACAGAACACAGGCGAGTCATTTTAAACAAATTATCAATTTATATAGTATACCTATTTATGAATAATTTTATACAAGAACGCAGTAAGTCATTTACCGTCCTCGATAAAAAGAATTTTAAAAAACTGAGACATTGCGAATATAGTACATAGTCGAAATCTAAACTAAATATAAATACAATTTTTATTGTAGTGTGAAATTCCACTAACAAATTGGATATTTGATAACTTTAGTTTTGTTTATTTAAAACGTGTAATTAAACTTTTTCAAAGGCACTCATGGTAGCCTAGCAATCTCAATTGAATGGAAAATTGAAAAGGATAAGACGCTGTTCTCATCCGTAAAAGAATTTCCCAGCCTTAGTATAATTAAATAGTTTTTTGGTTTTTCTATAAAAAAAAGCGAAATTAGTATAAAAAAAAACTCATGGAAATACTCGAAATACAATTGCATTCACAATTTTAAAAATTGTTGACATAAATATTAGTGATGGCGCGTTTATGAAATGTAAACATTTTCTAAATCGTTTATATTGAGACGTTTTAAATTAAACAAAATAAATGTATTTATGTATGTATGTAGTTTACTAAAATCACTCTAAAAATAATGTATTGTTATGTACATAGCTAAAAGATATTATTTTTAAATGCGTAAGATGGGACTTTTACGTATAATACAAAGAATGAACGCTATTTGAAAACGCAATGCCGTTAAGCTATAATTAGCATAAAATGAATTAATAGCATTAAAATTAATTGAATTAACCTTATATATTTAGTGTTAGTAACGAATGTTGCATTTGAAAATGCATTCAAACTGAATAAAAAATCGAATTAAAAGGATATTAATTGAATTGACCTGTAATATCAAACATGTTTTTAATTTTTTTTTTTTTTAGTTTAAATAAAAATATCGGTATTGTACATTATTTTCATTCATTCATTATGTATTATTAACACTCGTACCTATACTTTTCTAGCAGGTCGAAAAAACTATAAATTTTCTAAATTCGGCTTTCTCCCGCAAAACTCCCTATTTTCAGAAAAATTTTCTAACAAAAAAAAATATTGAATTTTTCAACCAGCAATCCGTTGAAAGCAATTTTCATGATGAAATCTAACATTAAACTTAATAGAAAACAATGCATTATTACTTACACCTCATTGTTCCTAAAGAAAAGTACAATTCGATTAAGCACTTTTTCTAAATACCGCTGCACAGAGGTGTGTGCATCTATTCTCGATAGTATTTTTTATAAAAGTAATATTATTATTTTTATATTTATTTTGTTAATTATAAAATAATTATTGTTTAGTTAAAATTTTTATTGAGAAAAGAACGTAACGGAAAAATTCATTAAATTTGTGTGAAGGTCGTTGAAAAAACTAAAATTTTTTCTTTAAGCCATGGTGATGTCTTAAATTAATAAATACAAACGAGCACTAGCTAGCCCCCAATTTATGGCAACAATGCCAAATATAGCAACGCTTGTACGTGCTTAACAACAAAAAATCCCAAAAAACTTAACTGGCAGTGAAGAACCCATCGCGGCTTCGGATTTCTGTTTACCTTACAAGTGCAACATGCTGCTATTGATCAACTTCATATTTGTAATTGTCATGTTTGGATTTAGCTGATGACCAACTGAATCTTTATCTGCTGTTTTTGTTGAAATGGTGACCAGTGTTATTGCACCAAAGGCTACATAGTAACGTTCGAACAAAAAAGTGCAGTGAATAACAACATAAATGCTTATACCTAATGCATTATGCAATGAGTTTATCTGAATAATGAACAGTGAAAAAGCTGAGTGCAAAAACAAAATTTATCGTAATTATTGAATTTAACGTAATTGAGTGCAAAATCACAAACAACAAACTTTTGTGTGATAATCAAGTAATGACCGCAGCAAAATATTGGCAGTACGATTATCTGAGCGGTAAGTGACACCATTTTGTTTTCGTAGTTATTTATTGTAATATTTTTGTATTAAGTTTATTTTTTTTTTCCTTAAGTGGTTCTTCTCTTTTAGCGTAAAACTGGTTCGTTAGCATTTAGTAATTCTTTTAGCTGTTTTAAAATTCTGAAAGCGTATCGTAAATGTCCTTGTTCTGGAAAAATAAGGTGGTTATTTTAAACACATAAATAAACAAGTTTTTCTCAGTTCAATAAGTGAAGTATTTTAAAATATCTTTTAGCATACACATCTTATTAAAAGCTTATCTAAAGTGAATAAATTAAAGAACTTTCTTTAGATTGAGGGCTATGTTTTTTTTATTAAAAAATTCACTTGCAACTGCTACCTAAGTTTGTCTGAAAATAATGGGGTGTGTACAAATCTCAATATTTCCTAAGGTCTAGCTTTCACATTCTATCCCATTGAATTACACACCCAATTCCGTACTGTCGATTATAATTAAAAGAAAGATGCGAACAGCAACACTTTTTTTGAATTAAATTTTGGCTTATAATTAAGCTATCTCAATCAAACTTTGCTCATTACTATATTTTGTCTAATTATTACGAAGGAAACTTCGTTCCATTTTTTTCCATTACAAAAATGCTTATTTTTGAAAAAAACTGAAAGTCTTTCTGCTTTTGCCCTCCGATCCATACAGGCCACAAAACCACATAATTGTTCTCGCCTGAATATCTATAAATCACTTAAAAAAACGATTTTACGTTTTTTCCATTGTTAAGAACTAAATGATGGGGATTGAGCTTAAAAAAACTTGAAATTTTTATTAAAATTATGCAAATTTCGACGTTGGGAAGACGATAGCATAAACCAGATATAGTTTTTTTTTATAATAAAAATTATCCTAAAAACACAGCTTGAAAACTTAATTGCAGTGAGTTTGTAGCTTCAGTCTTTTGTTTTGCTTAAGGAAAAATTATTAATTGATTATTTATGTTAATGCCACATACAAAACATACAAAAAACGTAATGCAAATATTTTGTTTTAGAATTAATTAAATTAATCAAAGAGTAACTTATATGTACGTAATTAAAGTGTTAACAAAAATGAAATAACTTCCCTATGAGTTATCAGTTGCAATGAAGCAAAATTTAACTTAAATAAATTACATAATTATGATTGCTATCTTTTGCCCATAGTTGAAAACCTTAATTTATTAAGTCTTAAAAAATAAACCAATATTTTAGGAAAAAATTTGTTAAAGACACGCAGCTTTGTTTTTGTTATGAACGCTTGCACATACAGAATTAATCAATTGGTTCAAATCGAACCTAACTGGCAGGCAGACATATGCAGACATTAAGTAGGCAGATAGTGCAACAAATTAAAACCTAACTAACTGATTGCAACATTTTGTTTGCTATGTAACTGATGTTGTTGTTGTTTTGTTAATAAAGTTTATTTTAAGTTTGAAAATTAATTAAAAAAAATGTACGATACAAAAGATTTAATAAAAACGCAACCGCGCGCAACTTTGAAAATGAAAATCGAGTTGACGGGGTATTGAACAAGTAACAAAAAATAGCAACAGCATAAGCAGAGCACACCTTGTTATGTTGCTTGTGGCTAGTTGGCTACATTCAGTACTGACCTGCCCGAAGCGCTGCATCAAAATTAAAAGCAGTTCAGCTCTACTGACAGACACAGACTGAAAACATTTACACAGGCCAAACTGCCGCCGATGAGTGAAAGTTTGTTGCACTCACTGTATCAGCTCTCGTTTTCATTAGCTTCCTAAATCAATGCGTTTTAATCCCTCCAACAATGATAACAATAGCTTTTTAAACAAAACAAGTGTTTTCAATTTTTGCTTTGGTACACAGCAAACATTTTTTTTTAAATATTTTTGAAATTTATTAAAAAATAAAATTTGTGTGGCCCAGCATTCCTTAGTTGAGTGCGAGATACGAAAATGGTGAACTTCTTCATTGACGCCTGCTATACACCCGATCCTCTCATTGGAAAAACATCTCCGAACAACATCAACCATTTTCTGCAATGGTTGATTTAGCATGCAGTCTTTTCGGTGAACGTATTCAGAGGAGCAAGCTATACTCAGGATTCCGGCGAAAAAGATCATTTCGAATAATTCAACAAATGGCGCTCTTCGAAGACTACGGTACCGGCTTCGATAGTGTCTCCCGTGAAAGTATATTGATATCACTGCAGCTGAGTTGTTTGTGGCCGACCAAATTAAGAGTTAAATAAAATAAAACGTTGAAGTAAGGAATCCAGAATGCGAAAAATTCGTGAAGGGGAAATCAAAATCATCGCTATAAAGATCATATTCGATGTGGATGTTGCATTTTCTTTTTGTTCTCCTCCTTGAAATTCCAGGACATTAGGAGTAGAAGAAAAGTTTTCAATTAAAAACGGAATATCGATATGTTTTTTGAACAAAATTCGCAAAATGAAAAAAATTATTAAAAAAAAAAAATCAAATTCGACGTAAGATACTGCGATTATAACTTTTAGTATATTTTACTCTGCGTGTACGAGTTTTACTTTTTTTGTTGTCACTGGCTCCGGAATTGGCTGAAATCATTGAAGCATTAAAAATTAAAAATTACCGGCATTTTTAATGTCGTCGTAAGTCAACGTCATTGTTATTATTGTTATCATTGTTATTGTTGCCATTGCCGCTTGTCGTTGCTGCTGCATGACAAGCACACTGTGATGTCATCATGCTGCATTTTATGAGCTGTAACTGAGCTGCTTTTTCAGCACTTTGGGAAAAAAAATCAAGTTATTTACTCACATATTGCAGTGTGGTAATTTTAAGCGGCTTGGTCCAGTGTGTCCACTTTCTTCTTCATTTTAAGTAAACGAACGAGTTTCATTTTGAAGCGCTGCTGATAAATTGCATGCGGATGGCAATGATTTTTGTTAATTGTTTTCTATTTATTTTTTTTATTTTTAATTTTTCTCGATTATTTTGTATTCCAATTTGTAGCTTACGTAATTTCTTTTCTTTTTGTGCTTTATTTTGATTACTTTTTTCTCATTGCGATTTAAACTTGACTTTTTTATTTAACTTCTGTTTCACCTTTTAACACTGAATATTCACATATTCAACAGCTACGCACTATGCGCATGCGCTGTCAAGAGAGAAAGACAATAAGACGATGACATAATGAAATTTTGGGTCAATTGTGTGCAAATTTTATAGTTTGAAAGATGTTGAAAAGCAAATAAAAAATTTTTTGTTTTGTTTTTTCAAAATGTAAAAAGTTTTTGTTTTTTGCAGAATAGCTGCTCAAACTGTCGAAGTAATAAATCTTTAGTTGCCAATGTTGACTAGCAAAGTAATGAAACAAAAGACTTAAGAAACGAACTTGATGACTTTAGTATAAATTGAAGGACTTCGTGAAACAAAAAAACGCAATTAATAAATCGAGACTTAAGTAATCAAGTCATAGAACAGAAGATCTCAGTAAAAAATTACAAGAAAGTTAATCGACTTGAATGATAATATATATATGTAGCATTGAGTACTTTATGTGTCTGTTAATTCGCCTAATTTATTTATCTTGAAACATTCGAAACAGTTTTATACCAAAACATTTTTTGTGCTTCACCTTTGCCGTTGTTTTATTTTGCTGTTGACAATGTCAATATACCAATTAAATTTCTTTGCCACGCTTTATGGTTACTGCTGGCAATCAATCCGAATGCGAGCGATGTGGTTAAAATTCCATAAACGCAAATACCAAATATAACTATCATCAGCCAAAAAACTATAGCAACAATAAAACCCAATCAAAATAACTCTACCATTCAATTCAAGGTTTGTTGATTTTTGTCGCTCGAAGTTCGTAGTTCTTCTTCATTATTTACACAGTGTCCGTATTTCTGTCTTCGTTGAAATGCGAAACCAGTGGACAGTGATGTTTCATAATAATAAAAGAATGTGTTGTTAATGAACAAGTGCACAAATTATGATTTATTACTTTTGATGTCAAATATTTGCACAATAATTTTGTAAGGAAAATTAAATTGATTTAAGCATATTAATTGAATATAAGTGAAATTTTCTAAAATCACAAATTAAATGAAATTATTTCAGCTGAAAAACTGAAAGTATTCAATTGATTGTATATGACAATTAAATTGGGTCATATTTGACAAGATGATTAAAACAAAATTGTGAGAACTTAACCAAAACACAATAAAAATTGTTTTCATAGTTTTGTTATTAAGAATCGAAAGCACATTACTTTCACTAACAAGTTATGCTCCTAACTACCTTTTAAAATAAAAATGCCCAACAAATACATACCAAAATTTTTTGTTTTTAATTGACTCAAAAAATTGGCCATAAATGTAATAAAGACAATTTTCTATATAGGGCTAAAAATCGGGTTTATTGTTTTCTTATTGGATGGTACTTCCCATTGATGTTACTCCTCCCTAATGGCACGCAATGTTAAAGAAAGAGTACAAAGTAAATGGATCTCGAAGTAATGTTTGTAAATAATAAAAAAAAACTTTAAAAAGATATCCAAATTACCTTAGAGACCAAACAAAAGACTTAAGAAACAAACTCGCTGGCTTAAGAATGTTTAAAACAAAGTTTATGAGCCTTAAGGCTCATAATAAGACTTTAAAATACTTATAAGGTATTAAAAAAATTAAACTTAACAAACCTGCTAATAAAACTAAAGCCTAAGTAACGAGCTCGACTATATAAAGTTAAAAGTCCAAAAAAAAAAAAAACCAACATGGTGCAAATTTTAAACTTATTACGAAATTGCAATGAAAACTTTTTTGCAAATTCTTTGAAATCTTATTACGTGTTTAAGTACAAACGGCAACGGCAACGATATTGCCAATCGATTAAAACAGATTTGGGCACACCTCTGCAAGACAACTCATAAAACATTTACGCACTACAAATGGAAACAATTAAATTGTACACGTGCAACAACAATGCATATGGCTACATCAACACGACTTGTTGCTGCAAGCGTCTCAATTGCGTTGCTGCTACACAGCAGGAACAACAAAGTCAGTAGTAAAAAAAAATCAACTCAATCATGTGCATTTTCTTCTATTAATAAAAGTAGTGCACAAATATAAAAAAAAATGTTTAAACATAAAAGGATTACAAAATATGTACATATTTCAAAGTCGTAAAATTGAGTGCAATACTGTTATATTGCATATGCAGCACTTACTGCCATTATGTTGCAAGTCATTTAAAGGAAAAATAAAGCAAATTGAAAAGTAAAGCACCACAAAAATCACTAAATTGTTAAAGGCAGCCAGCGCCTGTTACTGTTGATCAAATGCGAAAACAGGCGAAAAGTTGCTATTGTACACGGGAAGGAAATGCTTTATCAAATCGTTAAGATGCAATTTTTCATTGCTGGCAAAATTGTAAAAATGTTTTCCTTTAAAAATTTTTTGCTATAACTGACTTTACACAGTTCTTTCCTATATTACTTTAAAACTTGTTTGTAACTGCAAAAATTGTTTGCATTCATTTAAACAACACAAACTTCATTGATGAAGAAATTTTTCTCGGTGATATCACTGTTACAGTATCGCTCGACTATATTTTTTTTTTTTTTTGAAAATGTCTATGACTTGCTCCATGCATTTTGCAATATATGAATGTGATACGTATATCTTTAGCACTGTTTTTAGACAGCTGCACAAGAAATAGAGCAATACAGTGCAGTAGCAGCAGCAGGCAACAGCTGACTTGTGAATAGTGCAATACTTTTCATTCCACTCCAACAAGGACCAGTTTGTTTATAACATGTATTTTTGCATGTAAAGATTTTATACTTTTCTTTTATATATATAAATGAATTCTAATTATTAATTAGGTCAATAAAAACGACATCAGCATGCGAAATTTGATCAGCTGCTTGATTTGAAATAAAGTATAAAAATATTACAAAAACAATTTCTGCGCAATAAATTAACTTTAATATTGAATTGCGTCACGTACGCGATGTTTGTTGCTTAAGTCTTTTGTTTTGGTAATTTTAAAACTTCATTTACAAATATTTGGTACAAAGAAATAAGACAAAAAATTAAAAAGCATAAAAGTATTTATTATTCAAAATTGCACGTATAAAATACTGTAAGATTTCCACCTCAAAACATTTGGGAATCATGTCCTACTTTCGGTGTCAAAGTGGCAAAAATTGATTTTATTTAAGTTAATGTATTTTCCTAACAAACCACTGCTTAGTTGACAAAGAGTTTCTGGAACAAAATATAAATTTTGTCAAAAATATTTTATCACAAAATTTTGGCCAAAATATGAGCGGACAGTTTTTCTTTTAATTTTTTGGGCAAAATTCTTTGAGATAACTTCCCTAAAATCGAAATAGTCTTGCAAATTACCTTTTTTTGTACTCCATTAATAAATAATTTAATTAACTCTATCGAACAAGGTCTGTGTCTCCTTCAGGCTGGTCCGTTTTGACTGTCTCGTCTGTCCTGCTTATTTGTCCTGTCCTGGCTGTGTGCCGTTTTTGTCCACTTTTTCTGTCCATCCCGTCTATTCTGTCCTGTTTGTACTATCGTGTATGTCTGTTCTATTTATCTGTCGTGTCTTAAAGTCTGATTTGTATTTCTCGTAAAATTATATGGCTTATACAGTTTTCTGCAAATCATTTTGGATTCCGGCTTTGTTTGAATATTTTTTAATTGTCAAACGTTTAACTTTAAAAATTTTAATTTATTTATTTCACTAGTTTATAAAATGATTTTTTTTTTCTGTTCCATTAATCTGAGGTTACTTTTCTTATGTAGATTTTTCTGCTGAGTTCGAAAATGAAAATGAAAATTTTTTGAATGGTACAGTTTTTGAGATATTGTGGCTTTTTCACATTTTCGACCTCTTTTCACTTTAAAATTCATATCTTGAGCTGGAAATGTTCCACTTCCTCGTTTTTAGTGTCAAGTTAAAGATAATAAAATGACAAACAAACGAGTGTAATTGTATCTTTTATTGAAAAAATGGTTCAAAAGATATAGATGAAAATAGACCAGATTTTGAGAAAAATCAAATTTTACATTTGATTCTGTGGCCACGAAAAAATAGAAATAAAATAAAAAAAAATTATTTTACTTCTTACACGTAGAGCTGATAATTTTGCGCAAAAATAAAGACATCCCACAAGAAAATCGACTGTAAAATGTGAAGTAAAAAGAGGTCGAAAAAGTGAAAAAACCATAATATCTCGAAAACTGTACCATTCAAAAAATTTTCATTTTCCTTTTCGAATTTAGCAGGAAAAAGTACATAAGAAAACTATCCTCTTATCAAAGGACAATTTTTTTTGTAACGATCATGCTCAAAAAATTGTCGAAAAAATTAATATATTCATAAAATGTGGAATTTGAATTCATTCATTCAATCGCTCTTAACGTTGTCATTTTACAGTCGATTTTCTTGTAGGATGTCTTAATTTTTGCGTAAAAGTATCAGCTCTACGTGTAAAAAGTAAAATAATTTTTTTTTGTTTTATTTTTATTTTTTCGTGGCCACAGAATCAAATGTAAAATTTGATTTTTCTTAAAATCTGGTCTATTTTCACCTATATCTTTTCAACCACTATTTTAATAAGAAATGTAATTAAACACGTTTGTTTGTCATTTCATTATCTTTAATTTGACACTAAAAACGAGGAAATTTAACATTTCTAGCTCAAGATATGAATTTTAAAGTGAAAAGAGGTCAAAAAAGTGAAAAAACCACAATATCTCGAAAACTGTGCCATTCAAAAAATTTTCATTTTCATTTTCGAACTCAGCAGAAAAATCTACATAAGAAAAGTAACCTCAGATCAATGGAACATTTTGAGTGTAAACTAGTGTTTGTAAACAATAACAATCAATTCAAATTTTTTAACTATTTTTGAAGTATAATAAAAGTATAATAAAACAAACTTACGAAAACGAACCTGTTCCCATTTTAAAATGCAACAGGTTTATCGCCTTTTGTTTTTTGAGTGATTGATTTATTGTTAAGTTAATCTCTCAAAATGTAATACAATGCCAACGAAAAATATAACTAATTAAAATTTTATTTGTCGACTTTTAGCAATTTAAATTTCAAATTGAAAGAAATTTTAATTTTCATGAAAACACCTATTATTTTAAAATTTCTATTCAAAAATAAGCTAATGCATCCGTTAAAAGACAACATATTATTTGAGTGCATTTATCGCCTAAAATTCATTGAATTCACGGATTGCCTGCTAACATCGCACAGAGTTTGTTGCTTAAATCTTTCGATTTTTTTTATTTCTACTTACGTTCCTAAATGCTAAAATTCATGATTTTTTTAAATGTTTTTACTAACAAAATATGAAATTAGTAAAATTTTGCTTAATGAATTTTTTATTTTTTTAAAACCTTTTCAAATTGAATGCAAATTGATACAATGCAATCAAATTCAATTCAATTAATAAATTTTTTTATTTTTTTTATTAAAAAAATGCAAATTATGTTTTCTTCGACAACATGTTCGACTCAAACACCAACATACAACAAATTCAACAAACTGTTGCAACCACTGAAGGCTAACATTCAATCAGAAGCTCGTTACCATCTTCAACATTCAGTTTGTTTTCAAACTTTGCGCTCTACGGTTGTGTGTTGAGTTGCGTTCCGCTTTATTTTTTAAACTCAAGTGCTGCATTCGATTTTATTTAGCGCATGCGCCGCGTTATAGTTTTTTTTTTGTCGTATGCTATTTGTGTCTTATGCCAAAAATTAAATGAGACAACGACAACATAACGGATTACGGGTATCCTAAAACGGAGTTGCCGCCACAGCGCAAACGTGCCAGAATTTCTCAAGTGGATAACACACATTTTTTATAAAATTGTTTTTAATTAAAAGGTGAATGATTCATTTGAAAAGAAATTTTATTGAAAAACTAAAAATTGGCAAGTGTTGGCAAAAACTTTAAGAATTTCTCATTTGGCAATGTTAAGCAATTAACCGAGGTGCGTGTAGGTTTTTTCTATTTCCATTACATTCAATTTGGAGGTTTTAATTAAAGGCTGCGTGGTTGTTGGTTTCATTGCGTTAGCATCATCTTCATCGAAGACGCCCGCTGTTGCCGCAGTTATTGACATCATTTTTGTTTATCTTTTTATATTGTTTCTGAGTTACAAACACGAAGTGTACATTGTTAAGTTGTGTTGTGACAAGTGCTTATGGGCTCGTCTTCTTACTGTGATTGATGTTACATTAAATGTTCTTTTCACGTTCATATATACTTGAACATGTTCATAGCATACTTTAGAAATGAATTGACTTTATATGGTTGTTTCTTCGTATTCTATTTAAAATGCAGCAGAGGCGTTGTTTTCTTTTTGAGACATCTTCAAGATAAACCTTGTGGGATTTTTTAGTTTATTCATCAGAGGTTAGTGCTTTTAATGGATTCTTAAATATGCAGGTAATGGGTTTCTTTCATCAATAAGAATTGAGTCTTCTTTTAAAAATACGCCTACTTTTATTCAAAAGGCAACTTTCTATAATTTTTTTTTTATTAAAGTTTGTCAATAATTTATGTTGGGCATTATTTATGTGAAAAGGATCGTGTTTTCAAGTTCTTTACATAATTTCAATATGATTTATCAATTAGAGATGTTCGATTAAATTTATTTTTTTACCACAATAGTTAATAGAAATTCAGGACATACTTATGACGGGCTAAAATTCTGACTCAAATCCATGTCATAGTTGCTTCAATAAAATTGATGAATGAAAATGTTCACCAACTATTTTCCAAACCTCTTTAACATTTATTGGTGCTATAAGTTTGAAAAAATTAGAAACAGATCCGATTTTTATAAAAAAAAAAAAAACAAAACAAAACTATAATCACAAAACGTTGCACCAAAATGTTAACTAACATTTCTAACTAGCTAACATCTTATATTTTCGAGAAATCGAGGATTTTGTGCGTACATTTTGATTATTTGTTTTCCTGATTTAAGTTCAGTACACTTTGTACTTTAATCACTTATCTTCATAGCACTGATTTGAGTTACAAAAATAGTTTATTTTCAGTATAATTTTCGAAGTTTTGTAACAAAAAATAATTCATTACATTACCACAATTGCAGCAAGAAGAGGTTATGTTTTTTACAGTTTAACATTCGAGTTGCACAACCTTTATTAAAAAGTTTCAAGGATACCATATAGCCTACCCTTAATGTCTTAAAAAAATCACATTAAAATAATAAATTTTAATTTTGTTTATTTTTAAATGAAAAAGCAAACAATAGTGGGTAGTTGTAAAAGGCGCCGAAACTTCCTCAACGAAAAAATTATTTATTTCCATCGATTATAAGATATTAAAATGATTTTTAATTTTTGACCCCTTGTTTCAGTCATTGAATTTAACGAAAACTAAGTTAACTCCTTTTTGTTCTTTATATTGAGAACATGGTCAAAATGAAGCACCTTTTTTTTAGTGTTTTGACGAATAATCTCATTTTTCAAACTTCGTAACGAAACCTTTGTTGCATCAAGTCTCCACATATATTATTTATTGGCTTATAAAATCCATATAAATTGCTGGTGAGATATTACCCATACTAATGATCTTAATCCATATGCTAAAATATACCTGTAATTAATTTATGGTGCCTTACCTTTTACGCACAAATCTACTAGCTTTAGTATTTTTCAATTTAAACTTCTAATAATAAAAATGTTTTTTTATTATAGGAAATTGCGTATGAATTAAAATATTAAAATTACTTGACGTGATGAAATACTTCATACTGCCTATTCCTAATACTTATACACCATAAAAACAAGGCTATTTCATAAAATGTTAATTGCTGCTAAAGATTTGCTAATCACACATTTATGCAATACCTACCGCTTAAATACATTCCAACAAAAGCTGTAACATATAAAAAACAAAATTTTATGGTACATAAAAGTCTGAAATTCCAACATGACAACTACATATATTGTCATCGTCATCTTGCGCCGCAGACTTCATTAACTTTAACGTTGTTTGTTTTTTGAGCAAAGGCTGTCGCATCTTAGTTGGTCATCGGTACGTTATGAGTACTGCACCTTATTTGTTATTATCATCTTTTCTTCTCATGATTTATGCGCTACACCGCTAAGTTCGAGTTGTAAATGTTTACTATTAAACTTAAAATTTATAAAGAAAAACAAACTGCAAGACTATATATTGAATAGTGATGAAATGTGCACGAAAAAATTTGAACGCAAACGTAAACTTTTAAGCTCGATATCATAAGAATACTCAATTTAAAAATACGTGCTAATGTAGCTTTTAAGATCGCTAAAATAAAATTTTTCGGAGGCAAATAACAAGCGACCAAATTTTTTCGTGCACAGGCTTTTTTTAATCTGCCTTATGACTTCAAGTTTTAAAACGTCTTGATGGCGCACTGTCGGAAATGCCCGACTGTAGCTTATTAACTGTTTAAGGCGGTTTTGTTAAAACAAATAAGCTTTTTACTCATTCATTCATTTTAGCATTTTCATGAATTTATCATTAATGTTTAATAAAATGTGATTTTCGTAATTTCAACAAAATTATGAGGTGCTTTTTTGTTTATTATTTAACCTCTATTGTGAGTTTTTTTCTTATATCTCATCTCACCTCATATCAGTACTAAGGTATGACTGACTACCTTTTGTTGTCTTTGTTGACTTGAGTAATCGATCTTCAAAATGGTTTTTGATTCAGTCTTTTGTTTTGCTTTGGAGGGTTTTTTTCTTTTTGCAAATTATTTCTTAATCATTTATTTTATGTCCATTTGCTATTTGATTTGTTTTGTTTTTATTTTTTCGTTGGAATTTATGCAGCTGTATTCGGTAGTTTGCTGCTGTTGCTGTTTTATCTAATTATGTCACAAATTGCTTCACCAACCAACTTTATAACTTGACAGCCTCCGGTTAAGCGCCTCTTTTAACTTGGCTTATTAATTTTTTTGTTGATTGCTATTGCTGGCGGTGTCGTCGTTTATGTTCAATCAACTTTTAAGAAAAAAAAATCGTTCAGCTTTTGGCGCTTTTCATATTTCCGGCTTGTTAATTAAATGTTGCATTAATTGTTTGGTTTAATTTCAATTAATTTTTTTTTTTTACCAAAAACAGTGCACTTAGAGGGTCTGCTAACACAGTGACTTAATTCAACAAGTTTTATTTAAATGCATTGATTTTCTGCATTACTTGCATTTTCCAATTTGAGGGACTTGATTGCGCTAATTTATTTGTGCAACTCCTGAAGAGCAGGTGTCTAAACTTTCACTGAAATGTTATCGAAATTAGATTAGTTATCTTTTAAAATATTCAATTGCAGATTTTCCAGAAGGTTAAAACTACGAAAGAATTCTGACAAAACTGCATTTGTGCAGAGACCTTTACCTGAGGTGCTATTGAAAGTACTTTTCACGAAAACTGTTGAATTTTCGAGAAAAATATATTTGATAAAAATTCATTTCGCAGATATAGAGTAAATTATTTCTAAAGATAAAATATGCACAATCATCGTAATATCATACGATACTGTAGGGATCAGGCGATAAAAAAGTTTTTGGTGTTGAATAGTATTCTTTTGGAATACTCTGGAACTACTGCACGGTCGCGCGATTTCTTGTAGAGTTCGTCAGTACGACAAAAATACAAAAATATTTTCTAAGTGATCTTCGCGTCATCGAGTTTTGAACTGAAATAGTTTAGTTGGTCGGCCGGGCAATTTCATTTCCAGCATTCAGTCTGACCAAATTTATCCCTAAGCGAAGTTTGAGTTTTTTGCAAATTTGTGTCTAGACTACAATCATTTCACTTCAGTTTTAGCTGCTCTTTTTAAATTGCAAATGCCAAGAGTTCTTCGAAGCAGTAAATGTCGAAAGCAATTGAAATCAGTATAAATTTAAATGCTGTGTCTTATTCAGTATTATTACTGTCGTAACATAACATTTTTACATTTTTTTTTACTACGCAACTGCGTCTTACAAAACGTTCAATATGCAAATGAAAAATTGAACAAAGTTATTAAATTTAGCATCCTTCAACAGTAAAAGTATACATAAATTAACTGCGTTGCTTAACTAGCTCAAGCCAATTAAAAATAATTTTCCAATTTAGGCATATCGAATTTTCGAAGTTTATGTCTCAAAATAAAGGCCATTTAGCATTTGCTGCAAACAAAATATAAAATTGTTTTCTAAACAGCGACCAAAATGTGATTATTTTGACCAAATATTGAAATTGTACAGGCAAATTTTATATTTGTGTAGCACAAATTGTTTCAGCGTTTTTTTTTTTTTTTTTTTTTTTTGATAACTGCCAAGCCCATTGACTAAATTAAAACATAGTTTCTTGCACTTATTCATTACAACTTAATCATACACCTTATGATGGTTGTCATAAATACGAGCAATTCAAAATTCTTGTCTCAATTTTTTTTTTTCGTCTTGTTTAATTTAGGTAACATATCTGTGACTATAAGGCAAATCAGCCTTAGCCCTATGCTTATACATAGAATCTGTGCTGTTTTGCTTTGTGACTACAGCTATTTATTATATTCCCCACATAAATTTAACGCTTGTCATGCGGCAACTGCACCATAACCACGGGTATAAGCAGTCTCCCACGTTTGTTATGGTACCTAGATATTAAAGTAACACAAATAGCTTCACTTTTTGAATAAAACATTTTTTAGTCTTTCCCGACTCTTTTGGCATGAAATTCGCATGAAAAGCAATTGGTACAAATTTTTGACAATGAAACAAATATCACACAAGATCAACAACATACTATATTTTATAACAATCAAAAATCTACATTACAATTAAATTTATCTTGTTACTTTTTTATGCAAGATAAAATTACAAAAAAAAAAAACTTTTGAATTTGCAATTCAAAATATGTACTAGGAATGAGACGAGATAATTTTCCACTCTAAAAACAGAGCAGATTTACTCCCAGCTGATAGTTTATTTCAGCGTTCCCGCAAATTTACTCATTTACTTTGAAACCGCAAGATATTCCGGTAAAATCTTTCGAACCTAAGGAAAGTGACATAGGAAAATACGCATAAAGTCAAATTTAGAAATATTCCTTTGCAATGTGACTGATAGTTGCTTGGAAAGTTCTCTATAGTAAAAATTGCAAAAATTAATTGGGATGTTCAAAACGTAACTTGTTCACAAGATGCGAAACAAGAAAAACAAATTTCGTTCTAGTAGCGCTTTCACACTGGCTTCAAAAACAGCCAATATTTCATTTATCTCGTTCTTGCGTTTTTAAAAATAGCTATGTTATTTTAGTTTTGGTCGTACAATCGAATGAGAACTAATTCAAAGAAACTAATTGAAATAAAAATTTTGAAAACTAATTCTTATCGGCTTATTAATAAAATTGTTTGTTTACCATTTTCATTGGTAATTTTGACTAAAATTCTTTATGTAACCAATCTAAAATATTACTTAATTTACTGCTTTCAGAGTAAGTTAAAAAACTTTACAGTAACTCAACAACTTTAATATCAAATCAAAGTTACCAATTTTCCTTGGTAATTTCTACAAAGAATTTAGGGCTAATAAAGTTGAAATATCACATGGTAGTCAGGAAACCCATTTTTGTAAATAAAATTTAAAAAAAATATCATCTTAAGCAAACCTCTACTTTTGAACGAGTTTTAGAGATGTCGAAAAAGATGAAATAATATATTCAGAATTTTAAAGGTATGCCAAATCTAGTCATTTAGAAAAATCAATATATTTCATCCCCTCTATAACTTTGGACTTATTACATTTTTCTATTTGACGCTTACTTTTCGTATTATTGAGCAAAAACCATTATTTGGACTAGTTTCAAATTCCTTGAAAACTAGATCTGTCTCGATTTCAGTTTTACTTAAATATCTTTGAAAAATTATGGATTACCCCCTGACTTTTTATAATAATGCTATTCACGATCACCGTCATCATACGCATACGCATACGCATAAATCTATGATCTTAAGATGATCGCACAATAAATTGAAGTATTTATTGTCATTACAAATGAGCATTCTAAGTTGCATTACCAAATGAATTATTGACAAGCGTCTTGCTACATCCAACATAAAAAGTGAGGGTGGAACAGTATGAAGCAACTGATCGCTAGTTCGGTTGAGTGGGCAGCACAACAATGACTGCGCTGCTCAAGCATGTCAATCATAAAAGAGTTTTCATTTTTCTTGAGCGCATTCAAAATCAAACCAAATCAAAACACAACAAATCAAATTTTATGAATGCAACATTGATTTAAATTTACAATATTATTGTTGTTGTTTGTGATTTTCAATTTTATATTTTTTTATGGCCGATGTTGTTGTTTTTGTGGTTACTACATTGTGATTTCACTTGCGACGTTCCAATGAGTTTTACTGAAAAAAAAATGTTGCCTTAACGAGCTTTAAACTTATTTAGATGCGTTTTCTAAAGCAATTTTTTCTTTCGTTTTTTGTTAGAGCCCTATTAAAAGCCAAGGTCGCTAGTTCACCTCAAAAGCCTTCTTGAGTTTTGGTAGCTTTTTGCTTCCAATCTTTAACTTTAATTTCGATGTTAATTTTAAGGTATTTGATCTCAAGGGTCTACTTATTTAAATTCGTTAAGTCTAATTTTTTTTAGCTGCTTGTTATCGTTGTTAATGATTTGTAAGCTGATTGATTTTAAGTATTTTTGAAAAATCATTGTTTTCGTTTTTTTTTTTTGTTATAATTACATATTTGGGTTTTCCGAACATTTTTTTTATTGATTGTCGAAGTTTTACTGATACACGTAAGAGCGTTATTTGCTTTTAGTTTTGATTTGATTTATAGATTGCCAGCAGGTTAATAATATTAGCAATTTTTTGCTGATTGATACCAAAGTGTTCATTCAAACATATTCAAGTGATAATTTGTAAACATTCCCTTTTTAATTTATAACTGCAGAAATTTTTGTTTTGTGGCTGTTAATTGTAATAATGGTTTTATGAACTAAAGTAAAATATGAATTCTTTAAAGCAATTTTTATTTAGAAAATAAACTACTCTAAATGATTTTCGAAGGATTGACAGAAGACTGAAATTTCACCGTTTTACTATGCACTAAAAAACACTATCTACACATACTTTAAGATTACAATGGTGTTGTCATAATTTTTCTAACTCAATTCTTTGCAAAGTTATAATGTCTTGAGCTTTTAGGATTTTTTGACTATTTCTCTATTAATATCGAAAACCAGACTATTGAATTCAAAATTACATTTATTCGACTATGACCCTATCAATAAATTCTGAACTTTTGGCTCTCCAGTGAATTTTTGTCTGGGAAAATATTGTCTCTTTCCCCATTCAAATATTTGCTCATCAAGAACATAAATTCGCCACTTTACTATTGAATTAACTTTTATGTTTTGCAAATTTCTTACTAACCTCCTTTCGGAAACACTCAAAATGTTGGAAACATTGGCAAAAAGCTAAATTTTTGATCCTTTTTCCTCAATAATTACAAGTGATCTTAATTCCTTCAGAACTTAAAGATCTTTTGGTACCGAATTCTAAAGGTTAAGAAAATATGTCTGCAAAGACTTATAAAAACCTTGCAACAAAAAAAAAAACTGGATTTCATCAATTAATTTCACAATAAACATGTGCCCTTAATTTCAAACAGTTTGTGGTATTTTTCCAAAACATTAACTTTTAAATCTAAGCCGAAATTAAAAAAAACTTAACATAAAGTGATTTTTCAAGTACATGAAAACTCTAAGCAGTTTAGGAACGGAAATGTTTACTTAATGAGAACGCAACGCACGCGCTTACTCCAGCAACAACAACATTTAAATACCAATTAAAAAAGCAACAACCAAATAAATTACAATAGCAACAACAATAACAAATATGCTGAAGGTCACTCAAAACAGTGGGCCAATTGAGGTAGATTGCACTTCAATGAACAAAATTGAAGAGTTTCACTTAAATGCGTTTCTATGGCACCAAGCAACGTTATTTAAAAGAAGACGACGAATCAAAAGAACAAGAAAAGTAGAAGAGCAATAACCAGGCAACAACAATTTATTTGCCATTTAAATGTTAGATTCTCAGGCCGTCACTTGACAGTAGTGGCGAAAACATTTCAACCAAAAGAAGTTGGTTGAATGGATTACACTCAACAGTGGCAACTTTACTAAAGTTACTCGTAATATTGAGTGCAATGCAAACAAAACGATACAGACAAAATTTAATAAACGGAAATCCAATGAACTTCATGGCACTGGGAAAAATCGTGCAATTACATGGCGCTGCTGATAATGGTGATGATGATAATGATAATGATGTTGGCGTCGGTGTGCACCATATCATACTCGTAATTTTATTTAGCAGCACTGAGCCGTTAAAAATGTTTTCACTTTTGTTGCTTTTGTTGTTTGAATCTTTGGTTGATGATTTTAATTATTGTTATGGATGTAAATAATAGCAGTTAATATCAGTAACAGCTACAATAACAAAACTTAATCCTAAATGCCATTTAACATGCACATTAGATTAAATTTACTTACTTGCACTAGGAAACACAGAATTTGTTATTTTAGCAAGTAGATGCCAATAATTTGCAAAAGTTTTACCAAAATTATCAGAAATGGCCACATAAAATGACACAAATAAATCGTACAAAAGTAAATTAGGCAATGGGCACTTAAAAACAAAAACGAAATTAGATCTCTCTTTGACTTTAGATTTTTTTGGACAATCATTTCCTTTAATTTTTTCGAAATCAATTCCAAAATCGAAAAATTACTCAGAAAAAGTTTGAAAACGCGAAATTTTGGAATATTTATCATATAAAGACTTAAATTTTGTAACCAATTTTTGGCTGACTTTTTTTATCTGTCCATGGTTTTTAGGGATTTCATAATTTTTGAGTTACATACTATAATATTCCCTATATGTTCTTAGTGCAGAATAAAATCAAAAAATAGTTTTTTTATCAAACCAATATTCGATATACATACTTACATACATATGCATATAACTAACAATGTAAGTTGCGCTGGTTAACAAGTGTAATGGTTTCTTTATCACTAAACGCTTCCACCTCATTATATTTATAATGTTGCTTGCTTATACAATTGGTTGACGTTTCGCATCTTTTCAAGTGCACGCAACATTGAAAGCTGCAACAGCAACCAATTACTTCTTTTCTCAATTGCGTCTTTAGCAGTTTCTTGGCAAGCATTTTTTCTTCACTTTTCTATTTATCAGAGTTGATGAAACTATATTTTCCCTGAATCTGTACAGTGAAACTTGGCGCAGTTGATAAAAAGGTTGTAAACAAAGAAATTCAACATTTCAAAAATTTTGTTGCACAAAATTAATGAAGTGTGAGAAATACCAAACAAAGCATTTGCCGCAGTTGAATGCATCGCTCAACTCTTAGCAGCAACGAAAATTGTTGTGGTAAAATTCACATAATTTTTTTTACTATTGTCGTTATTGTTGCGAGTAAATTCAAATTATTTTTATAATTTTGTAATAAAAAAAAAAAAAACTAAAAGAAAGTTTCGAAGCCAACATGCAAATTTTCGCAAAATTTATTTTTTCTTTTCTTTTCTCATTAAGTCGCCACAATTTATTTATTACTCCATAACATGTGAACTATTTTTACCATTAATTAAATTTCTTTATCGATTGTTGAACTTGAAAATTACATTAAAAATTAATTAGCATGACGTTTTTAATTTGTTATTTAGCGCGTTCGTGGTAAACATGGCGTACGAGCTATTTAGAATTTTGTAAACTGCAATTTAATCACTCAGACGATGTGGTAACGCTTGATTTACCTAAGTTTCATAGTGAAATTATTTAATAGTCACTTTTTTTGTTCAACTTTTGAGAGCATAAAAATTAAATTTAAATTAGAAATTTGTTTTGGCTGGAGCATTGGCACCTATTTAAATACATCCACTTCAGTATATAGCTCAAAGGTTTCTCGGTTATATATTCTTAGACACAGGACCAAATATATGACCTAAAATGTTCCTTCCAAAAAACCCTAACAGCTGTTTCGCTACTCTATTTACTCTATTAATTAACACTCGACACTATACAAAAGCAAAAACCAAAATTAATATCTCACACAGAATATCTTTGGTTCTTCGAGAGAAGAGTTTCGAGCCCAATAGTTTCGATATTCCGAAACAACAATAGTTGCCGGTTCCCTTTCTTTTGATAAATAATTATTCTTCTCCTTAATTAACTCGAAATTATGCCAATTTTGTCCGGAACGATGGACAAATGTTGTTTTACTGGATGGCATGTACTATGTTTTTTCCAGCCCCAATCTCAAGTATGACTTCAAAGAGTGATCGCTGAGAGGCAATAAAGATGGTAATATTATCTGCATATCGTAAGACCCGAAATAATGATCTATATAAGAAAAATTAGCATTATCGATTAGCTCATTTTTAAAATCATATGCCGAAACTATGAGTCAATAACTGATTGAAAACTTGCAAAAAAAGTTTATAAAATTAGAAAAATTAATCGAAAATTATGAAATCAAAAAATAAATTATAATACATAACGAATAGTGTGCAATATTGAATTTGGTCGAACCAGTAAAATGTGTTATAAATAACACTCATCATTTTGCTTCATATGTTCAAATATGCTATACTAATTGGTTTCTATTTCATTGATCATTTTTACGTTTTAGATACCTAAATATGCAAATTAAAGATGATCTGAGAATTTAAAAGACAAACATAAAGTGAAACATTTAATTTATGCAAATAATAATAAAAAATACTTATGGTTTTGCTATGATGCATTCAACATATTTAGAGTTTGGTTTAATATCAACTTGCAAATGCGAACAACTTCCTTATAAGTAAATATGGTTCTTTTAGTGTGTAAGGAATTTTTAATTGGCTTGAAATAATAATTGATGCGATAATTTAACTAAATGAGTTAGTTGCTTACATAAAGTGAAGTAAAGAAATCTTAATCAATTAAGAACTTGATAAAAAAAGCTTAAGCATATTTTTTATAACTGGCAGCTGCATATTTTTAAATAATTAAAGTAGCAACTGCAATAAATATGGTTGCTGCAAAAATATCAACTTAGGTTTTAAGACAGTCTTATAGGGTGCTAAATTATAGCATCGATATTAATAAATGGAATGCTTATAACTTCAAACTTCATAATTTTTGAATGAAAAGGCTTCAATCACCTACAGCAGACTTTTTTAATTTAATTCTCATTTAGTTCATCATTTTTAATACCAATCTGCTTAACATTTCGAGCTATAAAAATAGCAACATCAAGGATGGCCCAGAGTAAATACCGCATTGTCCCAGGATTGTGCCGGTCATCATATTTTAACTGATAGGCAAGCAAAGAATGCACCAAGCGCGAAAGAAAATTTTTTTTTTTGAGCTGGGCTTAGTTGGCGTATACTGCCCTCATAAGCGAAAAGGCGTATCTCAAAAAATTCATATTCTTATAGCATGGGATAGTTTAATGAACTACTCCAAACGCTGGAGTAGTTCAAACATATAAAAAATCTCCTAAGAGAATTTTCCTTATCTCAGTGTTACAGATATTTCAACAAATTGACATAAAGAAAGCATTTATTAACTCGAAACGCATTTTTTTAAGATACGCCCTTTTCGCTTCTGAGGGCAGTATAGGTAAATTCAGATCAATCATAAAAACTTTTTGCTGCACTCAAAAACATATGACCACTACATTTATGTTGTTGGTTTGTTTCGTGGTTTGTCATTCACTGGTCATAATTTATCCGACTACTCTTCGCTCTCACTCACTTGTGTCCTTTATCACTTCATAAGTTTTTAACAAATCTCTGTCGATCATTAGCAAGCGTCTTCAATACTCTCCAACATTTCTCCGACTTATATCAACGTTTTCTTCACTCTTTAAGGTTATATGCATTTGTTTTAAAAATCTTTAAATTCAATTAAAAACACCCTTTATATAAAAATCATTGTACATGGCTTAAATTGAATGCACTCAATATCTAATTATTTTAATCAGACACGACGATTTGCTTAGAAATGCCGTCGTCGTAGATTTCGAACCAGTTTAAGACAAAGCCATACCATAGCCAAGATTTAGCATTCTACTACTGCTTGGGGCATTTAAATTCATGCAACAGAAGAGACCTGCTAACGAGCTGTTGCTGCTGTATAAAATCAACATCATTTATTGTGGCTCAGTTTGCCAAGTTTAGCGCTGGTAATTGCAAGGTTCTTGCAATAATTTATGAGTCTAATTGAAGTCGTTGAAAGTTGATTTAACATCTAAATTTACTACAACATAACATCAATAGCCATAACTAGTTGGAGTCAACTAAAAATTAAAATTAAGCAAAAAAATATAACAAAATAATAATCATTTACTTATGAAATTGATTTTAAACCAAAAGCAACCAACGGAAGCTGCTACATAAACTTCCGCATCTTGAGCAGCGCATCTCCACAGCGTTACCACAGTTGAACTGCTTCAGCTTGAAACGTAAGAGGTCTGCACGCATTTTGCGCAAAGTCTTTCCACTATCTACTGTGGGAGCTTTCATGTACATATTGCCTTGACCACAGTTGTTGTCCATATCAATAAACTCGTTTTGATTTTTTGCAATATTTTGCTTCTTTTTTAATTGTTTACATTTTTAGCTGTTTTTCTTTTTTTTTTTTTTGAGTTGAAATTTTGTCTTTTTTTGTTTATTTTTTTTAATTTGGGTTTATTACCGTAGTATACTGTTATCGTAAATACCAACAGGATATGTAACTTTTCTACTTTATCTACACTTCCGGCAATATATGCAAGTTGAAGTTGACTTGCAAGCAGTTTAAATTGAACTTGAAATTGAGTTTTCGCTAAACAAAAAAGCGGTGAAACATAAATTTGATTTATAATCTTTGCTTAATATCATGTTGCAATTTTTTCAACAAATTAATATCAAATTTTTGTTTAAATTACAAAATTGCACACGGTATTACACGGTATTAGCATATGAATGAATTTAAAAAAAAAATCAAATTTATGAACATGCAATTGAAAATTGCTGAAATCAATTGAATACCGCGCCTCAAATGCGCGTTATTTAATCAAATTATATTTTTAAACCAACACGATCGAATTTGTGGGAGATATACATGTACTCATACACAATATTTTCTACTTTTCGTAACACGAATTCATCGATTCATTGAACAAGCAGAAGACACCAAAAAAGCACGCGCCGCTGAGAAAAAAATGTTTATTAAACTAAAATTATTTGCATATTTCTACACTCAACAAAAAATTCAAAAAAAAAACTTGAATGTATATATACATATATGAAAACTTTCGAAAATTTATGCGCATAGTCTTTACCGAACTCAGCTATGTGATTTTTATGACGCTTTGATGAAAGTTAAATCCACGTTAAATCTGATTTTACAAAGGGAATTTATAACTTTTCATGAAGTCATAAGTCCTGAAAAAAAGTATATTTATAACTCGTAAATTCTATTTTCGCTGAGCAAAAATTTCTTGTTCACAAAACTTTTTTATCACTCTCTTACTCCTTTATACGATTCTCTTAGTCAAATAGAAAATATAATACAACACTAAGAAAACATGGAAACCAATAACATTTTTACAACTATTGTAAAGTTTTATGACACCTTGTGAAATATCTAAACATGTGCAAGCATCCTATCACTGTTCTATCGTCGTATTGACCAATAATTTTACCTTCATATTGAAATACGAGTAGCACAGCTTATTCCCTTCAAAATAATGTGCCAAATCATGAACTGGTTTCATGCAGATTACAAATTAAAAGTAATTTTGTAAGGAATATGAATATGATTTCATATATATAAACAAAATTTCCATTACATAATATAGTTTTTAAATTAACGACTTTTATGTTCTAAATGTTCAATCCCTGAATTATGTAGCGATAAAAAAAAAACACATTTTAATAGATATTTTGAAAATTGCTCATAAAATTTAAATTTTATTACTTTATCTTTCACTTGAGTTTGTTTTGAATTTTGTGTTTTGTTTTTTCCATGATTTGTTTTGCTTTAATATAGCGTAAATTTGCTGGAAATTTTGATTATATTTGTCAGAAGATATGAAATTCATTTTATTCCTCGTCAGCATTGTATGCACTCTCAAAAATTGTTGCTAACATATTATTTTTTTTTTCAGTGCAAAGTTATGCTAAAAATTTTGCCTTATGCTGAGCAATGAAGCTTAAAGTCTGTTTGAGGTTTCATTTATGACCATATAAATGAGTTAATCAAATAAAAGATAATGACTAAAAAGAAAGATTGAGCAAGCATTTTTGTGGTTTTTGGATTAGTTGC
This sequence comes from Tricholauxania praeusta, assembly GCA_949775025.1. NCBI lineage: Eukaryota > Metazoa > Arthropoda > Insecta > Diptera > Lauxaniidae > Tricholauxania > Tricholauxania praeusta. The sequence goes on along the minus strand of OX459031.1, from coordinate 122,006,368 downwards.
TGTTTGCTTTCATAGTTCAGGGTTTTATTTTGGTGAACTTACTAGCAATTGACTCGTTAGCTATTGCTGATGTCATATCAAAGATAAACCATGATTTATTAAGTGGCCAAAATAAAATCAAAGCTTTGCTAGTGTAGCTTCCAACTTTCTCGATCACAGGCGACATAATTTCAATTTTCTAGGCCATGTGATCAGGGACACCTAACTTTGACACAAAGATTTGGTTATACTCTTTCCATCAGCTCGAATTTTCCGAGCCAATGCTATCAACGGATTTTCACCTTTTGCGCTATGAATAAATGTTTCCTCATTTAAGTTCTTAAACCTGGTCGAAATTGAAAGCTGAAGCTCCTCTCAAAGTTTTCCAATATGCACCTATTATTTATTTTTTTAATGTTTTTTAACCACTGGAAATCTTCAAAAGCCTGTAAAATAGCCAGATCAATTTGTCCCTCTAATAATAAACTGAGAACCACGCGCAATCGGCAAGCGTGCTGAAAGATTAGGTATCCAATTAAATTTTTCCTGTCGCAGCTGCTTTATTGCAAACGAGAATGTATCACTCGAGCACTTCCTTTGCAGCTTTGTTGCCTTAGCCACAACCAGACTTAGATATCTAGGAAAAACATTCTTCAATGACCTTAGCGATTTTGCCGCAATTGAAATAAGCTCCATTCTCAGCTACCTTAAAAAGGCTTACTAAATATGTATTTCTTTTCATTGTTACCAAGGAAGCTTAAACTTCCACCAATTCGTCAGATGACGTAACGTGGTATTAAAACGGCACAAGGTAGTGCTACTTAGGGCTTCTAGACTGTTCGCTAAGCCACCACTCTAGTGTAACCTCGTCCATCTATTGCTTTATTTATATTCACTTTTTACCATCCCCATAAATTAGCATCTGAACACCAAGAAATAATGCGTGAACGCAGTCAAACGACACCACGGCGTCGTGGCCCAAAGCATCCATTACCATCGCGTGATCCATACGAGGATAACTTTGACACATCTGAGCCACCTTATTACTCAATTGACAATACAGAAGAGATATATGGCACAAATTTGTTACCATCGCAACGTTGCTATGTGGATCCATGGGACTTGGAGAACTACGACTATGTGAGAAAGTGAGTTAAAAATATTATAAAAAATACTCAATAAAACAAAATACTGTTATTTTCGACTTGCAGAAAACTTGATTCAACACCCTCACCCAGCGGTTACTACGAGACTTCACTATCACCCAGTCCAGCCGGTGAACCTGTACCTTCTAAGTACTATTATATGCCACATCCACAGGAGGAACAGTTAGCGCCACGTATGTCAGCAACGTTGCCGCGTAATCAAAGACGAGCCTCGCACTTTCAGTGCGATCTGGAATGTTGTGTACCCTCACGTGGACCAAGGCGTCGATTTGAGATGGAGTCACGTGGTGGCCTGTACAGCAGGAGTGGCGTCAGAGGAGGTCAATATGATGACTATATGTTACGTATGGCAGATGAGATACAATTAGGTGAAGAAGAAATGGAACAAAATATTTACACAGGATATGGAGGTAATTTGTGAATAAGGTTAACTCTATCTATAAAAATGTGTGTGCTCAACTTAGGTTTCTCATCGTCGTCGTCAAATGAGCGCCACAGTTCAATTGGCGATGAAAGCATTTCAACAATGATGTTGCATACACCAGGCTTTGGTGCTATGACTACACGTCGGCGCAGCGTTGTACTACCGAAACCAGCACCAAAACTGGAATTTCCAGCACCACCACCGATGTCGCCAGTGCCCAGCTACGATCCCTATGGTAATCCTTACGCTACGTTACCGTACTGTAGCGTCTCCGATTGCTATGAATGTTTGTATTCAACGCCTTCAATTTATGGTGCACTAGGCGGACCGGTCGCCAGCACTTCTATATATGGTGGCAGTAGTACACTTGGAAGACGACCTGCTTCATCACTCTATGGCGGAATTTATGCAAACAAATTCGGACTTAGCAAGAAGGGTCTATTACAGATTGACTATTCATGCAGCTGGAATGATTTGGATCGGGTAATCAGGCGAAATTACTGAGGAGGGATAAGCACTTTTAAGTTAATTTTTGTATAAATATGTTATTGTAATTTTCAAAAATATTGTTATTTTACTTCAAAATCATATCATTTCATTATAATTTTTTCTTGTAAAATAACGCTATCATATCTTAGTCACATGCGTCACATACAAAATAAAACCAAATTATTTCTAGTTATTAAATAAAAATTAAGTGTTTTAAATTAAAGTTGATAAACGTAAATTTAAAAAAATTGTAGCGGTTTTCAGAGAAACGTCCCGAACTCGAACTCATTTTTCACCACGAAAAAGGGTTTCGAGCAAAAACTATTGACACATCGCAAAGAGCAGATCAAAATCTATTGATTCACGCGTGCCAAGTAGCCCGCCCATAAAATATACAAAGTATAGGTGCTACTATTATTGTTTTACATAATGTAAGCCGAAATATAGGTGATGTATGAAGTTCAAAGTTTAATATTTACAAAGAAGCATTCAAATATTATTTACACGGTGTATCTAATTTACTACTCTTATTTAAAAAACTGGAAGCAGGCAACACTAATTAATTTAGTATTCCACGCATGACATAAATGCGCACATGATTAAATTAACATTGTTATAACACGGCATAATGTTGCGTCTTTCTCTATAATATTCTTCATCATCAAATGTCAAAATCTAGCAGAACAAAACGTCATAATTTGGTTAAGGAGAAAACTTTTATGTTTCGCGTGTAAAATTCTTAAAAAGTTTCAATTTAATTGAATTACTATGTCGATTTTTTGAGAAATATGCCGCGTGGTTTCCTCGAAGGAAAATATTTAATTTTTTCTATACCTATGCATGAAAGAAGGCGCCCAAGGGTGCTTCCATTTTAATCGCATCATCGACTTGTAACACCGACTCACAAGTTTACTGTTGATGAGGCGCACATAAGTCGGCGTTGAAATATAGTTGTCGTCGAAACAAGCACAAAATTGTGGTTTGCTACAACGTTGTCTAAAATTAAGAAGAAAAATTGATAATAGATGGTTTCTCTTATTTATCTTTTATATTTTCATTCTGAAATTTATTTGTGTTAAATTTTAAAATTAATTTTACGTTTATTAAACATTTATTCTATTTAAATATTAATATAAGCATTTTTTTGAAACTTGAACTCCGAGGCACACATCCCCTTTCACGCGACAGCAAACTTGTGCATCGACTAATTACACCGACTTAGAAATGCCGCATTCACACAACTAAAAAACTACTCCGGAGCCATACGTTGGTGTGTGTGAGTATCGTTATCGTATGAGCTGTCGCTCACTGAACGCACCCATTAAGTGGTGCCAATCACAACACCCATGACATTTAACTGTTGCCACACCTGTACAAAAAAAATATTGTATTATAAATAAAAGCTAATACATCACGTCAACGACAATTTAATTGCACAAATTATTCGTTTGGCTCAAACGTTTGTTTTAATCATGAAGAAACTATGAATTATTGTAGTTGGAATTCATTCATTTTATTGTCCACCAACTATTTCATGTTCCACCGTAACATCATATTGCATAAATTCACTGACGTTAAACAGACAACAAATTGAGCTCCATTTTTTGATTTAATTTGCTTAAAACTTTATATGAGGATTAGAAAAATATTTTAATATCCTAATAAAAATGTCACTGTAACAGTTAGCACTTACTGAACGTATCCATTGTTCAGTGCTGCCAATCAGAAAGTTAATTAAAGATGGCTAACGCCAAGAATTTTGTGAGCTCGTTTTCAGATTGAAAAACTACGCTTAATAAAAGCAAATAACGCGCTAAAAATATAAAACAAATAATATTTAAATAGTCCCAAACACTTTGCTTATAAATTTGCTAAGCAAGTTGCAATTAAAAGGTGGGAAAATTATCATTTAATGTGAATTTGAAATTCGCGTGCAGGAGAGCGGAAAAAAAGTGACTGAAAAAAATCGTGTGCTTCGGCAGCAGCAGCCGCAGGAAAAAAAAATTAAGCCTTCCGTAATAAGGGAAACGTTTTAAAAAAATAAAAAATCGCACGAAACTAAACATATAATATAATTTGCATACATAATAGTGAACTTGCGAAAATTGTGAAATTAAATTTGTGTATAGTACGCGTAAAATAATAGCAGAATTACAAGGCAAAAATTCTTATTTTCCGTGTTTATGTATGTGTGCGTGTCTGTGCACCGTATTGCTGTGCCCGACACAGGCCAGCGAAGTCTCGTCTCGGCGTTGTTTGGCTGTGTCACGAGTGAGTAACTGAGACTCCGCTGGGCAGAGCAAGAAACACGAAAAAAAAAAAACGGGAAAAAAGATTCTCGCACAAAGCTTCACTGTATTTTCGTGGTGCTACTTATTTTAGTTTTGCTACGAGCGTCTGTCCGTGTGTACGGAGTCAAAATTATTTTCGCTGGCGCTGATAGATTGTGGAAGCATCCACCTTTGACGTTTTTGTATTACAGATTCTCAGGCTGTGTGACGCCATTTTCTCTGGCACACAAAAACCAAAATTAAAAAATACAAAAGGAAAAACGAGGTAATTTTCAATTATTTGTTAAGTAACTAATAATTTTATTTTGTTGGTTATAAGTTTGTTATTCTTTTTACTTTTATTATGAATCCAGAACGTGTTTTTCTTTCATATTAAAAACAATTAAAATTTATTTCTGGTATGACATTCTACAAAACAAAACAAAACTTGGTGAAAAAAAAAGTTGCTAAAATGTTCCCATGAAGTGCGGTGCAAAAAGGCGGGAGTTTGGTTTTTTTTTTTTATTTATTTTTGTTATGTTGTGTTCGTCTTTAGTTTTTTGTCGTTTTTATTTTTGCTGTGAACCGCAACATGTGCGTCGCACTGTGGAATGATATGTTAATTGATGTCTTTATTTTTACGTTTATTTGTTGCTTTTACTCGTAATTTTTATTTGGATAATTTTACCTTAGCAACACTTTATATATTTTATTTATATTTCATGTGATTTTATGCTGGTCACAAATATGTCGGTACTTCATATGTATGTAAACAAATAACAAAAAGTTAGTAGAATTTATTATATGAGGCATTTTAAAAAAAAAATTTCAATCAGTCTTTCACATTGGCATCACGGCCCGTTTTTCATTTATATCTCTTTTTTATTCGAAAAATATTCTACCAAAACCTGACAAAGTGAAAATGAAATCGAAAAATATTAACGTTATTAATAATTCTGGCGTCTCTATTTTATTATTGATATTATACTTTTATGTTGCTCACATATTTCATAATTAATCCGGTTAATCAAAAACGAGACTGCTAAAACGCGATAAAGCCAGTGTGAAAACTATTAAGAAAAACGTGACGTGCCGTTTTTTTGGTTTTTAATCTAATAAAGAATATATAGTAAAACCAAAAAGTTACGCTCGGATCTATTTATTTCCAGAGTTATCGCCATCGAGGTTTGTAGATATTAACTTTTCTAAAATCTGTGTATGTTAGCGGAAAAACCCTAAATTGTTTGCAGTATTTATATGAAAAATCAATTCATCAAGAAAATTCAAGAAGTACATATTACAAAATTTTGATTCACCATATCAGTTGTGCGTGTGCATCAAAATGATAAATCGAAGGAGATATAGCATTCTAATAGTTTCTAGTTTATACTTATTCTATTTTTCATTATTAATACAAGGTTTATTTTGAAAATTTTGTTGATTGATTTTTTTTTCGCCTATGGCGTTTAAAAATAATTATCACCAAACTTGAGGTTATTACTCTAACCTGTAAACGGCGCGGAAAAAGTTTCCCTCCGATTTCGTTGAAATGTTAGGATAAAATCGATATACTAAAACGTAGATAAAATCTGCCTTATTCCCCATATTTTGGAAATCTGTTCAGGGGTTTTTATAAAGCTATATAAGCAACTTCTGCGGGCTATATCTCTAAAACTAGATCCGAAGGACTCTTTTTCAGATTTATTATTTATTCCTAAAGCACTACTTCTCCTTAAAAAATGAGGAGGATTGTTCATAAAGTAAACCTGTTCCAATAAAAACATGCATATTCGTTTTTTGTATATACATATGTAAACTAGTGATATCCGCGGCTTCGCACGCGCACGTCCCGTAATTTTTTTCATAATAAAATTTGTTCTTTGAACTTCGAAACCAAATACAAACAGCACAAATGAGAAGAAAAAAAAAACAGCTATAAAAAAACAGAATTCAAGAAGCAGCCTAATCAACGAAAAATCAAGCAAGCTCGAGCTGAAATATGCGGCAAAAGTGCTCAATCTACGAGATAAAAATATTAACAATTACATATTAATAGTAAAAATTCATAATTCTTTGTATACATCTCTGAAACTTATGCCATGGTTCAAAATAAATTTTTTCGCTTTTGAAACTCATGCTAAAACGATATATAACATTTGAAAAGATCATTTGTTTAACATAATTTTTAATCGCAGGATAATTTTTGTTTACTATAGCCAGTGCTAAGCAGCGCGATAAACAAAATATATGCCTATCAACTTTGACGTCAAATCAAAAAGTTCGGATTGTTAGGAGTTAATTACATGGTATATATATTAAGGTATTTATATTTTTTTTTTAATAATCGCTCTAATTATCATTAAATAAATGCTTTTATTTTTGTAGTAAACTGTCAAATAATGGAAGCAATCAGCCAGCAATTTAAAATTGAATCCTCCCTTGATGATGAACAACATGACGAAAGTACGAATCAACAACTAACTATAGCAGGATCACATAACAAATACGAAAATGATGTACATGTATCAACAGAAATGGATAATGAAGATAAAGACATGCAATGTGATGAAATTCAGATAAATAATAAAACGGATGACTCAGATATACCAATTGAAAACATAGAAGAAACATCCCACAAAGAAGCAATAGACAACATTAAATCAATAGATACTGAAGAAAATGAATCCAATCAATCATTTTCCACCTTTAAAGATTTCGAAGAAAATTGCATTGAAAAGGAAGCAGAGAGTGAAAAATCTCAATCTTATAATTTAGACACGGACGATAAACTCAAATTTAACGAATATGACGATCATATTGAAGATGAAATGAAAAGTATGCATAGCCCTGAAACTGCATCAGAAAATGTTAATCTTTCAGCTGATCCGAAAGACCCGGAGTTATTCAAAAGCGATGCAAATGATCAAAGAGAGAAGGAAGCAGTTGTTGCTGAAGTTGAAAAAGAACAAATTCAAGCCGAGATCGAAATTGAAGATAGTTCTGATAGTTCAATCAACGAAGTTAACAATGATATTCAAGGATCAAGTGAAGAGAATAAAGATCATGAAATAGCACAAAAAGAAAATCAAGAGATTGAAAAATCAAATACCAATGAAGACAAAGAGAAAGAAATTGTATCCATAAGCGATGAAGAATCCATGCAAAGTATTAATGAAACACAGGACGCAGAAAAAATTGATAGTTTAAATACAAACGTTATTAATGAAAATGATATTCAGCAATATGATGTTATAAATTTGGATGATGAATCACAAGATGATGTGAAAATTTTAGAAGACACTGTTCAGGAAGAGGAGCATAACAAGGAATCTGAATGTGCGGCAATAATTGATGAAAGTCAAGATAAGCTTATCGAAAATACAGAGCTAAAATGTGTTTCAAATAAAGGTGTTGACATGGAAAAATTAAGTGAAGCTAATGACTTTGCTACAGATACCATTAGAAAAAGCCCTTCTGGTGAACTCTTAAATGGAAATGAAAACAGTAATGATAATTTAAAAATAGATGTTGCAGATGAAGGTAGTCGCCAAAGCAAATCTGAGAGTGTTGAAAACATTACAAACGAGTGCGATGAACAACATGAACATGTTTATGATGTCGATTTAAAAAATGTCATTACGGATGATAATAACCTTGTAAATTCTATAAAGCGACAGTTTTTAAAATTGGATTTCACTACAGAACTGCCAAAGCTAAATGGTGATTATAAGGCACCAGAGACTGATCAAATCAATTCAGCTGTGATAGAAATCCAAGAAAATTCTCAATCGTCAGAGAGTGCAATGGTTTCCGAAAAGGAATTTAAGCGAGAAAAATGTTCATCTGGTGAGGATGACAACGATGAAGATAATTTAGAAAGCAATCTTAAAATTGAAGATGATGACGCACAGCTACTAGCAACATCGCAACCGGAAGCTTCACCTCATCTAAATGAAACTGACTCGGAAAAATTAACAAAAGAGCCCATGCAAATTGATCACGTAGAAGATGAATGCAGTCGATCGTCAATCGCTTCTATGGTGTCGTCATCGACTGCAACGTCATCATCACATCACTTAGTAATCGATGATACGGAAGCGGTAGCGGCGAAAAAAACGAAAAAGCAAAGGCGGAATGCTCAATTGACACGTAAACGAAAACAAAGTCAAAATAGTGAAAATTCCGAAATATCTCCGCGATATAAACAGGCACGTTTGGAGTTGGTGCCAGAGCCTGTAACGAATACAGCGCTCAATGAAGTATCTTATATACCGATTAATGAAGACCCTTATGTACCGACAGTAAATTGCCAGATAGAAGATGGCTGTAAAATAGAAGAGGCATCAACAACATATCATTATGAGAATACTGTGCCGCCTATTATGTTACAAAAATCTAGTGAAGTATGTAAATTTATTAAAAAAAAAATTATTTTTAGTTATGTATTTTTTTTGTAAACAGATTTTAGTGCAAAGCTCTCCATCCCGTAGTAGTCCTCTATTGAACTCGTTATTAGCGAAAAAGCATACTGAATCTATGGAAAAACTTTCAGCAACTACAAATGTCAAATTAAACAATACAAAATATCTTTGCTTCAATTGTAAATCAGGTAGTTTTGATTCTCTTATCGCATTAAATGAACATCAGCGTCAATGTTTAGTAAATAAATTGATACTACCACCTCCAATCACAATTGCAACAAACACGCCGCCTCAGTCACCAAATAGTAAAATTGCCGCTCATCAGAATGTTGCCAGAAATCAATTATCTGAAAATACTGTGGAAAAGTTGCGATATTACAAATGTTCTAGCTGTGGGACCTTTCACGAAAATTGGAATCTTTTCTTACACATACGTGAAATACATAAGCGTCACATATGTTTGTATTGCATACGCATGTTTCCCACAGCAGAGAAGTTGTCTCTTCATTTAGAAATTAAGCATGATCTTGAGCAAAATCATTTCAATACAGAGGAAGCATTGCGTAAAAGTTTAGAGCATAAGCAGACAGAAATTGGTGTCGAAAATAGATTCCTAATGTGTTGTACTTGTCAACATGTTTTTTTGCAAAGCGAACCTTTTTCTGATCATATTTGTACAGAGTACATGCAAGCTTGTAATTTATGCGGTCAGAAGGGGCGGCATACAAACCAATGTAAAACTCAAACTGAGGCCAAACGTTCCAGAGTAAAAAAGAAAGCTAAAGAAGCACACACAGGAAGACAACAGGCACGTGCAAGGTTTGTATAAAAGTTCGGAAAATAACCACCTCAATAAAAAAAAACACAATAAAAATTAATTGTCGTTTCTATCCTTCTCTTAGTGATGCGCTCCCTATGGTCCCACAATCAGAACCCTTTTCGAATCCGCCTGTAACATCAAAATCTAATTGTGATAATGTACATATTCAAACCACACTACCACCTAGTACTTTATCACAGTCAACACCTGTTGTAATTCAACAACAAAATGAAGACAGCAACAGCAGCTGCAATATGGTCATCGATGAAACATGCAACAATACCAATTACAGTCGTATCACGCCGTATAATCCATTTAAAGTTTTAGATGAACGTGAGCGGTTAGAGCAACAAAAAACATGGCCAGAACCTGTACTTCCACCCGATCGATGTAGCGGTATACTTGAGCAAACGATGGAAAAACCGGCACCGGCGTTGATTGTTCCTAAACTAAAATTACGAGTACCAAAAGAATTTCAAAAATCAGTTGATGCAGCCATTAGCTCCACTGAGAGCGAAGACGATGATGAAGTAAATGAAGAAGATGTTGAGATCAGTCCTGAGGTTTTACCTGCTATAAGCACAACGCTAAATGTATCCCAGGTAAGCGTTTGCACTGAATCTGCAACTGAGCCGGTAACAGAGGTTCCAAAGTCGTATGAAGAACCTCAGGAACACAGTAAGCGTAATATGAGAATTGATGAAGAGGATTCGCTGGATGAACCTAATTCAAATTTAGTGCGAATATTGCAAGAAATTGAACGTACCAAATTGGATATAATGCGCACAAAGGACGCGTTACAGACTGCTAAGTCACCTATAACTGCTTCAATGCAAAGGCCAGCAACCATATCGCAATCAAGCAGCAGAACTGGAGGTGAACGTAATTGGACGCCAACTCCACCAGCATCACCAAATCCCCAATGGTCTACACCGCGCAGAGCGCTATCACATAATGAAAAAGTAGATCAGGATGAGATACATAATGAGTTTAAAGAAGATTTTGTACCGCCGAGAATTTTAATGCCAATAGAAAATCAAGAACGTCGCGATACAACAGGCAGTGAAATGGACATGGATATTGATGAAACAATCAGTGGGCAACCAACGATGTGCATACAAAGGTTCGAAAACAGCAATAATTTATTTATAAAATTCTAACAATTTTTACAAGATCCGCGAATTTGAAAAAAAAAGAAAAGAAATTTCCTCGATTTAGTCAAAATATTCAAATTTTATTTTTTTTTTGTTGATATACTTAAAAATTTAGATCAGCGCCTAGTCAAGTCACAGAAGAGACTAAAGAAGCTGAGGAAATTAAGGCTGAAACAACAAACGATCAAGAAGATTCCTCAAACGAAAATAGTTCTTTGAATGTTGATGATTTAGGTGGTAGCAAAGAATCTGTTGAAGAACATTCAAATTCGTTTGCTTCTGATGAACCAGACAAGACACTAGATCACACATTTGAAGATGCACAAAAAGAAGAAGAGCCTGTTGTTGAGGAACCGACACATCAACCATCTGCAAAAGTTGATAGTCCTCCCCCAACTTCTATTGCAGATAAAGCTATTGAAAATGAAGATGATCATATGGACGTGGACGTTTGTGATAAGGAGGATAAATTTTCAGAAAGTCATCTTTCGCCTACAGATGGAATTGAGGTTGCGGATGATGATACAATTCCAGTTGACTTACAACTTGACCGTCCATTAGAAAAATTCGAAATAATTGAGTTCGTACGGATTTGTTTAAAAGCCGTTTATCCGCTTTGTCTGTATTGTAATCATGCAAGACGCATAGCTGTCAATGGAAAAAGTCTTGTGCTGCATCTTATAGCACAACATCGTTTTGCCGCCACAGTAGATAGTATAACTGCTGAAGAATTGCAGCCAGGAACGATTGTTGCCAAACTGAAGAGTTACTTGCCTGCATTAGATGATCATTTTTTGAACTCCACCAGTTATTGTACAATGGGCGATGGAGCGTATACACGTCATTTCAATGAACGAATTTTTGAATGCTTTCAGTGCCGTTTCGTTACATCAACGCATAAAGAGCTATACTTGCACAATCGTAAAATGCATATTAAAACAGCGATATTGTGTTTTATGTGTCGTGCAAATTTCTTTAGTTTCAGTGAAATACTGTGTCACATTTGTCCAGGTGAACCATACAAAACATCGGTTTTTGACGTAAAATTTCGTTGTTGCTTGTGCGATGTGGACAATATTCCCTCGCCATTTAGGTTAATGGTTCATTTAAGGAAAAAACATTTTGCTTGTGATGTTTGCTTAGAGGACTGTCGCGATCAGGGGAGGTAAGAAACAAAAACCATATTCAAATTTCAATAAAAACGAGTTTAAATTACTTGCTGTTATTGTTGCTAACACAGAAAAACCTAGTGCCAGGCGATCCTAGTTTCGAGAACTTAATAACTTAATCCGGGAAATCTGATAACGGGTACCCGCTGTCCAAACTAGAACACTTGATAGTTTGAAAAGAAGCAGAAATGCTGCAGGCATCGGGAAATCCACTGACGGCTAACCGGCGATATAGAATTAATTATTTTTTTATTTGTCGGCGGACGACGGCACAGTGTTGCATTTCTGATTAGCTTGTGTCAATTTATTAACTTAAGTTTTAAGTGTCAATTTGAAATCCATGAAAAATAATTCAAATATAAATAGAAAAAGTACGTACTCACAAAAAAAAAATTAAGTTTCAATTTGTCACCTTCAAAATTATTTCAATACAAAACCTTTTTTCTTGTAAACATAAAATGACAGCTGAATTTTACGACGTCCGTCGCAATTATGTTTGCTCGGACGGATTGTACAACGGTAACGAATAAAGTGTCCAATACCCGTTGACGGATTTCCCAACGCCCGTCGCAATTGTGTTGAAAACATCGAAATTCATCAAAACTTTTTCCAGAGCTTGTCCGAACTATTTTTAGTATTAGTTTCAAATACAGAAGGAGTATTTCTGTACTTCTAAGTAATGTGCAATGGTTTGCCATGACCAAAGTTAATTTCACCGCAAGAAGCCGCTTGCATTCATTACATATCTTCAGTGTGTACCTTCCCGGGACTCCATATGTCTTAATCACATAATTTTGTAAACTGCTAAATGAAAATAATATAGTACATACAGATGTATGTTGTGTTTTAATTACATAAATTTATTATTTTTCTATTATCAGATTGTCATCACACGTGTGGAAGCATAAACTTCATCACTTATGTTATAGATGTGGCATTGCATACCGCAATAAAATGGACATCACCAAACATCTTTTTTGGAAGCATGGAACTGAGAGTATAATCTGTAAACGCTGTCTCCAGAAGCGATGGCGCCATGTGTATCATTTTTGTATACCGCCTAGTAATTTTATTTGTGATATTTGTACTCTCTGCTTTAGCAAAGCAACTTATTTAAAGGTGCACAAACGTATACACACCGGTGATTTGCGCTATCCTTGTACAGAAGAGAACTGTGAACAGAGGTTTATTTCACGACGTTTGTTGCTTAAGCATACAGTAGAACATCAGTTACCTGAATTGCCAGAAACAACAGCAAGTGATGTTGAAAAAAAAGAAGAGGAGGAAGAGCAAAAGTCAGAAGCACAGAAGCCAGAAGAAGTAAAAATTAAAGATGAAAAATTGGAAGAGGCTGAAGTAAAAGCAGTCAAAGATGAAGTAAAAGCAGATGCATATAAGCAGGATACACAAGCAACTGCAATAACTAAAACAAGCTCTTTGGATGACTCTAAAACTGTAGCTGCTGATACGGATAAGCCACGAAAGAAAAAAAGGAACAAACGTAATAAGGAATCATTGGAAGATTTAAATTTAATTGCACCGAATTTATCTGAGTCTGATAGCAGTGATGATTCGGATGTGGAAAGTAAATCTAAATCTGGTGAAGATGCACTCGTTCCAAAAGTAATGTTATCACCACCATCAGATGCAGAGTATGATAAGGAAGGTAAAGACAAGTCTGGAACCGGTAAGGTTTTAGAAATTTGGCAGAATTTTCTACAATCACAAGGCAGCGCAGCTGGTGAGCACCGCAATGAAACAGATTATACAGAAGATTACTACCCAACTCCAAATTTATTGCATGTCGTGCAGTCAGATCATGATTACTGCGTTATGTTTAAACCAATTCCGTACAATAATCGTTATGGTAATGTGTCGCAGACATCTCCTGTAAAAGCGCGTAAAACAACTGCAAAATCACCTCGCCGCAATTTAGCTCGCCGTTCAAATGCAACAAGTTCATCCAGTGGTTCAAGTTCAAGCTCTGATTCCAGTTGTTCTTGTGGTTCTAACTGTTCTTGTAGTTCTAGCAATAGCGATAGCAGTTCAAGTAGTTCAAGCTCAGATGATTCTTCTTCGGCTGCATCAAACGTATCGCGTAAACGTCATCGCAAAAAGTCTGACCGCATGCGTAAAAAAAGTGAAAGTGCATCACCTAATAAAAAACATAGCAATTCAGTAGCGGCCGCTGCAAAGGCGAATGCTTCTGGTGGTGGTGATTATGAGGTAAATGTAGGTACGGATGAGCCTATGCTGCATGCACCATCCCCAACAAAGGAGCCATTATTCTACGAATCTGATTTAGAAACTGCAGAATCGGAAACTGATGAAGAATTTTATGATGAGCATCCACAAAAGCTGGCCAGCGAATTGTTAGCACAGAAACGAGCGCAGCTCATGGCACAGACGCGACTCTCTCCTTCACATAATTATGACATTGTAGAGAACAGCCGGCCATCCACTCCATCGCTGCCAGATGAGGTGGCACGTGAGAAGAAGGTCAAACTAAAAAAGAAAAAACGCGAACGTAAATCAACAAGTCGATCGGTCGCACAAACCGCTGGCGTGCCAGCATTAAAATTACAGTTTGGCAAAGCGCCGGCGCTAAATGCTGAGAATATTGCGGCAGTGACCGCTCAACAACAGACGTCGCTGCCTCCAGAAGTCGCACAATCATCGCTACCGCCACACACGTTGCATGAAATGTTGCCAGCTTATGAAGTAATGCGGCAAACACCAAATATTGGCGAAACTGCAGTTACACATGAACAGCAGCGCAATCCATTTGCTTCAAATCAACAATTTACACCTCAAAATCATGCAGGACGTATGAGCGAAGGCAGCAGTTGCTCAGACGCTGATGCTTCCCTCAAACGTTCTAAACGTGCACGTCGTCCCAATAAATTTTATGGATACACCAGTGATGATGAGAATATAATGTCAGGCTTAGGGCAACCTCTAATGATAGGCATGCGTGCGATTAAACCACAGCCACCTCCGCAGTTGACATGGCGCAAAGAGGACTTGCCAACGCCATCTAAGAGCATAATTAATAATAAAAGTAAAACGCCACGTACGCCAAAGACACCTGGCGTATTACCTGTTGGGCCATTCGGTACGAATTTGAATGCAACTGCAACATTAAATAAAAAACGCGTACGCAATCCAGGTGGTGGCGACCAGGTCCCACGAAAACGTTTGACGAAAAAAGCTGTTGGCTCTGTAAAATTACCACCAATACCAACATTGAAAATTCGGCCTTCGCAGATTGGCCTCACGCCTACGAATACAGTTCCCAATGTCGTTACTGGGCCTGGTGGCACAAATCACATTCCTGCTTCACAAATTTACTCATCCAGCAAGGAATCCGATGATGAGGAAGAGGAGGACAGCACTGATTCCAGCAGTGATGATGAGGCAACACAAAAATTATTACTTAATGCACCAGTTGCTTCGACTTCAAATGTCGGCTTATGGAACGCAGCATTCCAGCAAATTCCTGCTGTAGCTACAGTAACACCGGTAACTGTGCCACCAACACCAACTTCGGTTGTTTTTCAAGCTTCACTCGTTTTACCGCCAGTTCTGCCAGCGCCACCACCACCAACACCGCAAGCTAGTGCATTTAATCAAAAAATACCACCAGCATTGCTGCCTAATCCGGACTTTGCAACGTTGCAATATTTCAAAGCTAACAACATACGTTATCCAATAAGACCACCAGCCGGTGCACGACAGGCGCGTGAAGGTGAGTCTGTTTATTGTTATTGTCGCTGTCCCTACGACGAGGTCTCCGAAATGATAGCATGCGATGGCGATAACTGTCTCATCGAATGGTTTCATTTTGAATGCGTTGGTATTATGGTAGCGCCGCAAGGAAAATGGTTTTGTGCCGAATGTAGACCCAAATATTCAGAGGAGTTGTATCCAGTTGGCAAAGCCTGAGGAACTGTAGCACTTAAACAAACTGCAACTAAACGAATTCCTTGACACAGTGCAAAGTTGTGTAAATATATGAAAAAAGCTTTTTCAATGTTTAAATGTAAACCTAGACAGAACTTGCGGTTTCGCAAATTCCATTGGGGTTTAGAAAAGTAAAGCAGCAACTTTTGAAAATAAATGTTATAATGAATAAAAAACAAATATTAAATACGCTTATTAATTCATAAATACTTTTATTATCTTGGATATAACAAAAAAAAAAAAACATTTTGATTGCAAAAATGTATGCAAAAGTATTTCTCTATCTACGCCAGTGACAGGGTTTAATTTAAATACCATAACTCCTGGAGCTGCTGTATTGAATAAAACACTGAAGCCAGAATTAAATAATAAGTTTTAACTTTCTAGAAGTTATCTTATGTAAATATGTATGTAATATTACATTTAGTCTACACGTAAATACTGTATTTGAATGATAGATCTATATATAAATATGTTCTTATTAAAACTGCAATAAAAATAATTATGCTTATGCGAAAATAAAAATTAGAAAAGTACATTTCATAAATTGAAAACTTGGTGATTTCTGAGAATGTTTAAATTGATATATTCTTTTATAATAAACAAAAAAGCATTATTATAAACAATGTAAATTAAAATCATATAACAAACAAATGCTTACTAAATTCTTCAATAATATTCGTCTTCTGTTTTCTTTTCGATATATTGAAAATTTATGAATTCAAGTTAAATTTCCATTTAAAATAGTAACATAAAATATACAATTACGAAAAATGTAACAAAAAAAACAATATACTTTCTGATAAGAATTCTTTAATCATTATGTATTTTATGCAGAAACAATAAACTTCAAGCAAACGAAGTATATGCTCAGAAATATTAAAATATTAAACTTGTTTTAACTTATGAAAAGTTTTTGGAGTCGTGGCAAAAAAAAATGCTTGAAAGCTTGTTTGATTTCCTCAAGAAGATGTCCAATAACAGAAAAGTTTCAGCAATATTCTTACAATTCATGGTAAACAATGATATCAGCCTTTTGGTAAGTTCTCGCACTTTCTTTTTTATTAATTTTCTTAATAAAAAATTATAAAAAAAGTCGTAAATTTGTATAAATAAGATTGTTACGATGTTACATATACTAATCGAAGTTATATCAAACTAACGCTTTATTGTCCAAAGTTACCTTTGCGGAACATGCCAAATATGAGTAAAAATGTCCAAAATTTGGCTTATATTTGTTCTTAAACATTTTTGAAAACATGCTCGAATAAAAAGGAGTTAAAAACATATAAAATAGTGCTGAATAATATTTTCAGCATTGCTTACTCTCTTGATGAAAATTGAGTCTAAGCCAGACTGAAATAATTCATATACGTGATTCTCATTAACTCGGATACCTTAAGAGATTACTTGAACTACTCCAAATGCCGGTATCTTAGTTCAAACATATTAAATATCTCCTAAGAGCATTTTCTCCATCTCGATTTTACAGGTATTTCAACAAATTGACATGAACAAAACATCAATTGACTCGAAACGCTTTTTTTGAGCTTCTGAGGGCAGTATTGTTATCAAAATTTCTCATAAAAGTTATTGGTTCAGTTCATTAAGATCTAAAAATCCCACTTTGGACGGAATTTGAAAGTTGTTTCTTTCTTTTTTATTGATGCTCCGCAAAATGATTAGAAACGCTTTTGTGTGACGCTCTTTATTCAGACACTTTATTCAGTTTTACGCATGTTCCGCCAGATGACATTGCTTTTGAAATCTCTATAAAAAAATAATTTACATTTTTTATAGAACAAAGAAACTGGCTTACGTTGGCAACAATTCGAATGCAAATCACATCAATTCAATAGAAAATATTTTCATGTTCTTGGAACGTTAGACGAAAGTGATAACCCTCAGTGTATCTCAGTATAGCAACCCTTACGAAAGTGAATCGAACCTCATGTAACTGCCAATCTTCTGAATGATCACAAACATCATTTCAACGAGTACACTCAAACAAAGTGACATTGAGTGAAGTCCAATCATGAACACTTACAAGGGACTGGCTTAAAGTTGTAATTAGGGTAGTAGAAATGTTTTATATTGTACTATCAGGTAAGGGTCGAACGTAAAACTAGGAGTTATTATTATAATTTTGTTTCTGTTTCAGTTTCATTTAAGTTTAAAGTAATTAAAACTCATTAGAAGTCATTGCAGTATGTCGGGAAAGTATGCGGTGTACAAATTAGCTAAAATCTTGTGAGCGTGAAAAATTGAAGCAGTGGTTAGTTTTGAAGTCGCAATTCCATTGAGTATCATAATGATAAATAAAGGTTTTTTATTTTACATAGGTCCAATGTGCATGCGTTAATGTTCATATAGTAAATAAGTTCTCACTCTGATATCGCTGTGCAATATACAATACATTGCTTGGTAAGTTATTGTTAATTTTAATTAATGTCAAATTCAACAAACCTCAAGAAACTTTCTTCAATGACCTTTTGTTTATGAGAAAGCACATGTGTTGGTTTTTTATTTAAATTTTTAATAATTTGATACATTTAACAATCACACTGAAGAATACATAAGTAAAACATATTTAACTTTGCAAAATTTTCTATACTACCTTTATTGTAGAACATTCTATTTTTATTATTAAAAATATACACGATTTTTTGCACTGAACAGGAAGCTCAGCAAAAAAATACACTACTGACTATCATTAATTTAGTGTTTTTTGTCATTAATGACAATATTTTGTTTTATCACAAATAGCCATAATTTTTGATTTTTATTTAACTAAACTGAGTAAATTAATCAATAATGATTATAGCACACTGGCTTTTATTATGAAAATCATATCCATTACGATACCTAACCTAAACTAAAAATATGATATGCATAAAATCCTTTGGCCGCAGAGTTTTATCTAGTTTTGTGCACATCGTGTTCACTTTCTACTAATGCCGCACAGTGGCTCGTTTTGAAATTTCTCGTTGCAAAAATCATAACTTTTGAACGAATTAAAATTTTTGAATAAAGCTGTATATATCCATAGTGTAAATATCTATAGTTGCCAAACTTTTTTTGTTAGCTTACAAGCATAAACTTTAAAACTCAGCAACATACATATCGCACACATTTAGCTAAAGAGGCACAACTCAAAATTTACCATTTTCGAGTTTACTTGTTAAAACTGTTCATCATACACATATCTATCAGCACAAAAGAGATAAGTTAATTTTTTGCTGTACTTTGGTATCAAAAAACAGTTGTCTCTCTTTATGTTGAAATGAAAATTAGGTTACAATAAGCAAAAGTGTCCTGGTTTCCAACCATATTCTGTTAGTACCTTCATCTAAATAATCCACACTTTATTTATGAAAAATAGTTCACAAGTTCAAAACCGTTTTTTGCGTTTTCTGAGTTGTGCCTCTTAATATTATAAATTCAATTTGGGAACGTTTGGTGGAACCATACCTCTAACACCTACTTTTACTCGTAGTGCGGTGTAGGGTATTTAATTTTTGGAGAGGCCAAGATTAATTTCTTTTCATAAAAAAAAACACTTTCAACCGATTGTCGAATTTCTTTCTATAAAAAAACTGCACATTTTTTCCTCAAAAACTCAATTTTTTACTGACTTCAAAAATCACTCAACTTTCCATGTATGTATGTTTGTATGTATAATATATTTTTTTAACCGACTCACCCTAAAATTGTTTTTTGCCACCAGTTTCAGCAAAACGAGCCATTGTGCGCCGCATTTCAGCTATAATAAATTACTTTTTTCTATGTTATGTGACATTCACCACGCGACCAATGAACGCTTTTCACTAAGCCGACAGTCGACAACCTGCTGACCGTCAAAACTACGATATCCGTTCTTAGTAATCGTTATTATCCTTATGACTATGGCGCTCAATTTGAATATAAACGTGTCGCGTGCGTTTAACGGCATGACTGTAAAGTAAAAAAGGATAAATGAATAGCGCTCTCTTGATTGTACTGACCAATCGTGTATGGCTATACGTTTCTTCATACTTTTATTCTCTCAACTATAGCCAACAATAATGACCAGTGAGCAATTTGAGTAAGAATTACCATAAATCTGAAAAGCAGGACACAATTTTTTTCACGTTTTGTTGTATTTTTTAAGTGCTCTATTTGAATAAAAAGAGCTTTTGTCAAGAATACGAGTTTAGTTCGAGTTCAAAATTTAACATTAAAACAACCTCAAAACCTAGCGTAATTCAGTCGCGGACCGTACATTACCTCCTCGCCGTACAGCCATATTCAACTATCCTAGTAATAGCTGACAGTATTTAACCTTTTCTATTCCATACTCAGAAATAATTACACGTTTGTGTATAATTACGTAGATAATACAACAGATACGCAAGGAAAAAAAAAACAAAAAGAATTCAAATGTTATGGTTTTAGTGTTGTGTGTCTTGGCGGTAGAAATGACAAATGTTTGTTTTAAATATGATAAAAGTTTGAAGTGTAAAAATTGAAATCCAAAAGAATTCTAAAAATATAAATGATATAATTAAATAAGTATCTAAGATAATCAATTCGTGAGGAAATTTTTTAAACTTAAGAAAATATGGTTACACGTGCTTCAAGTGTGCCACACTTGAATAGCAGTGGTGGTGGTGGCAGTAGCAGTGAAAGTACAAATGGTGGTTCCGGTGGACGTGGGCGTGGCCGTATGGTTAATGGTCGTACACGCCGTCAGGCTAATAATAACAATAGCAAAAAATCTACACCTAACACTGATTCTGATCAGGGTATTATGCCACGTTCACGTAGTCTGACAAATGGCATGCGACGTGTTAGTCCAAACAAACCTAGTGGCAGTTCGGGATCTAGAAATACACCGGTGTTCCTGCGTTCAAGGGATAATGAGTGAGTACAAAAGTTTTGCTACTGAAAACGCTTGAATCCGTTCCCCTTATATTGTTAATTATCGTAAGCTCAAATAATACTTCAATTTATGTTTTATTAATAAGTAATGGTCCTCAGAGAAGCAATATTTACCGGTGAAATATTACTTCCTTTTTAAAAATTAAACTTTCATATGCATTCAAAATCCTAAGAAAGACATAAAGGAGGACCCTAAATAATAACTACTACTACTACAAAATATTTCGGTAAACAGCCATTACAACTCCATTGAAATTATGACGGATAGAAACACGCTTCCGGTTAATTTTAACGGATTCAATCATTTGAGGAAAGTATTGTTATGAGGTTTTCAATAAAATAAAAACTCCCAATTTCGGTTTAAATTTTTTTCTTTTAGTATATGTGTTCCCATTTGATCACATTAAAATATGTACTTTTCAAAGGAGGCAGATTGAAATGTGTAGTACTAACGGGTTCGGTTTTTACCAGAAAAACGTCATAGAGTTTTGCAAAAAAAAAACTGTTATTTCAATTCTATAATCGTGTTTCGAATTGTAGAGCCTTTGATGTAGAGCTTAATCTTCTTTGCAAAAATTGTAGTATGTACTAAAAACTTACTTTCAAATGGGATTCATACATCAATATTCAAACTATGCACAATAAGCGCTCAAAACTTAAGGGAATCACATGACATGTTTTACTGAAGATCGTGCTGCCAAGTTGTGTACTTAACGTTACCACTATGATTTTTTCTCTAAATTGCCAAAATATTTTTGTAATAGAGGTTAAACTAAAAACTCAAAGATGTAACTATTATTTTGAGCTGGTGTGTAAGTGTAGGTTGCTCTTAGTAAAGTTTGAAATATACCATATCCCCAAAAAGCGTATTAATTCAACAAACTTCATTAAGTAGAGCCTAGAGTCCTACTCTTCATCGAGATTCGAAACGAAATATGTACAATCGCATTCTAATAAATTGTACTCATCTGAAATTTTTTTAGTCTTTGCTCATTTAAGAAATATATAGCTTTCCATCACCAAGTATTCTAAACAATATAAATTCTTATATGATTTTAAATGCATGGGAGCACAAATACATTATTTTTTGCCTTCCAATCACTACCAGACTTAAAATACTCACGTAAAACCTCAGGCCTATTTGTGAGGGTGGCACATTTTGGAATAAAACGTGTTTCTAAACTATGTTCAGTCAAAGAATATTTAATTTCGCTAGGGTTTTTCGAGATTCTTTCTTATTCCTTAACAACCTTACAGCTATAAAATATTTTTGGCACCAACTTAAAAAAAAAGTGTTCACTGGCACTGCTTCTAATGAGAGCAATATTTTTTAACAACGGGCGAGAATATACATTTTCTAAAAAAATTCTCTTTTTTTGTCGTCGTATTTTCAAAACAATATCACACAACTAGAACCTTAAAAAATACACTCCAAACTTAAAAAATTTTGTTGGTACATTAAACATTTATTAAAAAAACCTAAAATTTTAAAAAGTTGTTGTCAAACCTTTTGTTCATATTTAATTCCTCACAAAGTTTCTTGTTATAATTATTTTTATCTTTGTAAATCGAAACAAAAAATGCGGTAATATTGGGATTCAAAAAAAAAAATTGAAAATAAATTATCATTTTAATATTAAAAAATAGCAGTTTCTATCATTGTATATAATTAGCCAAGTTTTTTATGAGTTTTCATCTCTCAATACTTTCATATTTATCGGCATAAGTTCCCTGCATTTACCTAATCAAATAATCTCTAATTGGGTCACTTGCTTCATTAAAGACAAACTTATCGCTGTTAGCAATCACAATATTAAATAAGTATTGTCCTTTCCAGTCATGCGCTTCCTTAGCATTTGAAGATATTTCCGACTACAACTAATAATCGATTTTCTCATTCTCATTGAAATTTTTTTCTTTTCTTTATTTAAATGTATGTATTCTTATCTATTTCTTAGAATATCTTCTCTAATATCGAATTCAATTTATTATTCCACCCCAACCTCTGTCCAAAATTTCAACAAGTCCATTAAGGACAATAGAACGTCTCACTTGTCCGGGGTCATTACTAACGGAAGCGTTCACATAAACGTCAAGAGGGTTGGCCACTATATTGGTCGCACAGTTGACGGGTTGGCAATAAAACACTTCTATAGATAATTTTAGTTGATTGGTGTCGAACGTCGTGTTGTCAATTAAGGAATATAGGAAACAATGCATATATTATCAGAAAGGAGTTTGTATGTCCAAGAGAGAAGCCTCTCATATTTTCACAGTCATTGAACTGATAGTTGGTTGAGAATTCAGATTTTTTAGTAGTAAAATGATTTGTAAAGATTATGGAGGTACTCCTTTAGTTTGGTAAGCACGCTATGTGAATTTTTTAATTTTACTAATAATATTTTGCTCTTACTTCTCCTTGAAAAAAAAAAGTTGTGTTGTTACCTCTTATTGACACTAACAATTAATATTGAATCACAAAAAAATAATTATTATAATGGAATAAAAATCATCACTTAAATGTAAACATGGTGACATGCATCATCACCATGTTTTTATAATGGGGAAAATCCATTCATATGTTCGCGTTTCAAAAATGATACATTAACGTCGCTTTGAAATAGCGTAAATTGTTGTGGCAAAATAAACAGTAAATGAGTAGCAAAAAAAAAAAAAAACAAAGCAACACCAGCACGAACTGCAGTCCTCCCTCAGGCAAAACGTAGACTCGAGATTTGCGGGTAATATTCTGGTTTTATTTTTTATTGCTGTTCCATAATTTTTTCTTACATTGAAAAGCAGAAACAAATTTATTAGCTCAAAAAATCTATCAATATTGAAAAAATCAAATTCATGTTGGGAAATCTGAAGAACTTATAAGGTCTTTTAATTTTTAGATATACACATAAAATAATAGTGTAGAGAGGGACTGTTTTTTTAAATTACTGTGCATAAAATAAACTTAATTCAATATTTTTCAGAGTTTGTTATATATGTATGGAATGTAATTTGATTCAAATTGCTGCCATGGTTGAGCACAGACGAAAATGTGAAATCCATAGTATTAAACTTTTTACGATTTTGATAAAAGTTGGTAAAGTGACAGTCATATTCCGATCCAATGCTATAGAAAGATCCCCTATTTTGTAGACAAAAGGAACATTTTCTTAAAAAAATTCTATGCTTCCGATAACTATGTACACTTTCAACTATTTCACGTACATAAATTTAGTTTTTTCCATCTGGGTTTCATCTTTTCCGGAATATCCCTTATGGCAAAGTATATCTTTATCTTTTTAATCTCAAACTATCATCCCCCTACTTCAGCCAGCTTTTGAAGGAATAGACAAATATTTTGGGATATAATTACACTTTGTCCAAGTTTGAAGTTAATCGATTGTGTTCAATTCATGTTTTACATGAAATGCGTCTTACGTATGATTTTAATTGATTGATTACATACAAAATTTACTATAAATTATCAAATTGCATATAAGTGAGTATTGAATTGTAACTATTACAATTTAATACAAAATGAATCAATTACATTAAAAGCGTGATAGCTATTTATTACGAATAATTTCCAAAAAAAGTTAAGTGATGATGATGAGGTAGACGTAATATATCAATTGCAATTAATTTTATTTATTTCTACTTGTAGATACTTATTGTCTTTTGTGTAAGGGATTGAGTTATTGAAACTGATATACATACATATGTATGTACCTAGCTAATTTTTGGTATTTTATTCTATTGATTTATTTTTAATGCTCTTCAAAAGTTAAAAAAGATAAAGGTCAAAGTTAAGCATAGTTAGCGTGTTGAGACTTTTTATTTATTTATGAATGAAACCTTTGAAGTGATTGATAAAATGGATAAATTTTTAATTTGATTAATTCTGATCTAGTAAGGAGAGATTATTGTTTTATGTATATAGACTGTTAGTAATAGTAATTTTTAAAATTTAAAATTTTTAATTTTTTTTTTTTAAATTTTTTTTAAAATTTTTATTTTATTTAGAAACATTTTACTAAAATTAATTCATTTTAATAACAATTACTAGACTACATAAATAGAAAATGCTCAAGCTATTACCACTGTAATACGCTCTTTTTTTTTTTTTTGTAATGAATTTGAAGATATACTTACTGGACCTAAACACACAGTATATGCCATCTGTTATTTATGGCAGGGGTCGACAGCGCCTAACTCTTTCCACTCTTTGCACTCTTTTACAACAACTTTGTGTTGTTGTAATTCGCCGAATCGTTGACAGGCGCAACTGCACCAAAACAATTCAACCCTTGCGTGTTGTTGCTTTGCATGTCATTGTTGGAAATACGTAGTGCTTGCGACTGCGCACATTTCTTGCTATGCTTTGTTTGTTGTTGGTAATTTTGCGTTGTGTTTCGTCACCAGCTATTTTTAAATATAAATTCACTTGTGTGGATGCATTGAGCGTTGTTGCTTTTATATGTTTTTTATGTTTATAAATCCTTATGGTACCGTATCTAACGATTTGTTGTTGTTGTTGGCTTTTTGTTGTAATTGCTGTTACACTCTTGAAATAAAATCCTTGTCGACCCCTGATTTATGGTATGGTTATATGAATGTAGATGGAGATATCAAGTCTTCAGTGTCAGTACGTATGTACTTATACGTCTTTACAAAAGCACAATGGAACATAGAGCGAATATTAAATTTTGTTTTAAACTTAGTAAAACATCTTCGGAAACGTACAGTTTAATGTAATGTACAAAACTAATTGACAATGAGACAAGGTGTTTAAAATACGATCCCGAAAACAAGAGCCAGAGGCAGTAAGCAGCAAAAAAATTCCGTTTCGAAAAGTTATGAATCAAGGCAATCCTCATTTGTTTTTACGATTCTGAAAGAATTGTACATTGAGAATTCGTTCCATATGGTCAGATGGCCAATGGTGAGAACTGTTTGGGTGTTATGAAACGATTGTGGAAGATAATCGTACGAATAAGACCAGAATATCGTGAGCCGGGCAGCTATCCGATATATCCGGGTACCTGGCTATTGTGCAAAAACGATAATGCACCTCCTCACAAGACCGTCAGAGTGTATGAAAAAAAAAAACACTGATATAATATTTAATTACATCCATACTGGAGCACCCGTTTATATAATAAGTACAAGCCTATTCTAATTCCGTTTTTGATTTACCTCGGAAACGAAATTAAAATTCGAAGTTTATTTCAGGAACATACAAAAAAGGGAAACCCTTCAAATTATAGGAACTATAACAGCTCAAGTTAGAAGTTCGCAAAAAAAATTCCGTAGCTAATTCCGACCATTAGATTCAGAAGAGCTATTAACATTCAACTTCTGAGCTAAGTCGAAATCAGAGCAGTCCTGTTAGTTTATTTATCTATCACATGAAAAACAAAATATGTAAAAACAGTTCTAAATTTTATTTAACTCAAAATTACGAAAATAAATTAAGATATTGCTTTTAGTTCCAAAAAAAAAAAAATGTACAAAAATTTCCACGAAAACGGAAGTTTTTGTCCCGTGCGACAATTATCTTGCAATTATCTTGAAATCGAAAAATTACCCAAGTTTAACCATAGCCAATTATAAAG
Organism: Tricholauxania praeusta; assembly: GCA_949775025.1. NCBI lineage: Eukaryota > Metazoa > Arthropoda > Insecta > Diptera > Lauxaniidae > Tricholauxania > Tricholauxania praeusta. Next base: position 121,979,981 of record OX459031.1, on the reverse strand, counting down.
CTTATTATTAGCTATAAGTTAAACCTATTGTCAAAATAAAAATATGTTTTATTATGACTTTTTTTTTACTTTAAATATGTTTGACGGTCGAACGGAACCCATGGAAATGCCCATATTTTAATTTAATTTTTAATTTAATTTTCAAAATTTGGCCGATCAACTTTACTCCTGAACCCCAGAGTGTGCCAGTACCTTATGTGTGTACGCGCCTTCATAGTTAGTACAAACTAAATATTAACAAAATACTAACAACTTGCTTATAGTGCTAAAAGTTAAATGCTTAGTAATCATTTTTACATTTGATTTATTTTTATTTCACTTCTAAATGTCCTTAAAATTATTTACCTATGTTAGTTAATATAGCGGTCAATCAACTTTTTCGGACCACAAACAAAATAAAAAAGACAAAACTTCGTTGGAAAAACACACAAAGTATGTGTGTATATTGGTATGTGCTCGTAAATTAAACTCAATCGTTTAAATATATGTCAACCACATAGTAAAATAAATTTGTTAAAATCTATTTTCATTGAATGCTACCAATTTTACTTAGTTATTTATTAATCGAAAGTTGTCTTTATTTTGTTATATGTACTAACAGCAGGTTGTAAAAAATTACATTTATTGTGAATACAAACAAACACAAATGCAATTGTTTAATCTTCATTAGCTTAGTTGAAATTGATGAACTAAAGAGTTTCAACATTTTGTGCTTTCCATAAAAATCAAAAGCAAAGAAAAAATAACTATAGGATTAAAAATAAACATTAACACGTCAAAAGCAAAACAAAGCAAGTAGTAGTGGGAACATTGAAAATTAAGCAGCCGTTTTGAGATAGGTCTGAGTAGACGCCAAAGAAAGTGCATACACAGCTAACTACACCTTACTCATACTGAAAACATGGAAAAAGTTGAAAGGAAAACACATATTTAATCGTCTAAAATTATTCATTTATGCGCGTCCAGTCGACGGCCTCTCGGGGTTTTAGTTATAGGTAGTGCACTGATTATTTTAACAAAAAACAGCATAAAAAACCAACAATAAAAAAATTGTTATGCTTACAAACGGGGGGAAAAAAGAAAACAAGTAAGTGTATGAAGTAATAGACACGCAACTGACGCGTCGTCCTATCAAATCCTTACGCACGCTATATTATGGAAATCATTAAAATTGCGAAGCAAAATAAACCTAATAACTATTTTTATCCCCTTGAAAATCAAGTTCAAGGAAATTTTTCTGTGTGTGTGCAGATTTTTCAAAGAATTCGGGGAGAGGTTTCTCTTCAAAAAAAACCCAGAATATACTAATTGTTACTGCTTAACACTTGTTCGAACTAAAATAATGAAAACTATACCCGTTAATTTGGGTATATTTTATTTAAGTTCAAGGGCAAATATATAAATTTTTGTGTTAGCTTTTGACTATTTCTCAGTATTTCCCTTTTAATCATTTTTGTTTCTTATTTCATTTGCTACTATTTTTTTTTGCGTTAGATTTAGTTTTTCTTACAATTCGTACTTTGTTCCCACATTAAGTTTTTATAAAACAATACCTAATACTTAAAGTATTGTGTGTTGTTCAAAGAATATTGTATTGTAATTGATTTTTTAGAAAGTTAAACGGAGTGCATAAACTCTTAGTCTTTTTCCAATTTGAGGGTAAATAAATTAATCAAATTGCTACTTGAGTTGCGATTTTTCTTAAGTATAAACGGAAATTTCAGCTTTTAAGTTGAAACTATAAACTTATTTGTTATATACATATTTGCTTTAATTCCAGTTATAAGTATAAGGGTCAGAATACGTGAAAACGACATGTCTGAAATGTTTTTCAAAGTTTTTTATATAAATCTGTACGGAAAAATTTTATAAAAAAAATTGTTTTTGTATTAATTATTGCTAATCAAAGTTTTTATTAACTTTTTTTTTGAACTGCTGACTACTGACTGATTGTGACGAAATTTTTTAAAAAAAATTTTGCATTCTTGTTGTTAATTAGCAATTTGTTCATCAAAAATTGAGTTTTAATGATGTGCTCCGCCTCGAAAAAATCTGGAAAAAATTACAGAGATGCATTGAACCCTTCCAAATTATAATTCGTTGAAAAAATCGTGGGGCCTTAATTAATTTTGACGGTATAAATATTATAGTGGTACCGGGCGGACGAGAAATACATAAAATTTTTGTTATTTTTCAAAAAAATCAATAACACTAGTTTACAAGAAAAAGGATCTAGTTTCTCATAGACTTTTTTCCATGTATTTTGGGGCGTAGTTTCCAAAAATGTCAACCATTTTTTTTTTTCTCAAGAATCGTTTTCGAGATATCCCCAAAAAAACCCCTTTTTCGACACTTTTTTTATTTATTTGGCTATATCTCGATTAATTTTTTTTCGACTCAAAAACGTTTTTCAGCACTCCAAAGATATTTTTATTCCCTTTTTAACGGTATGCATTTTGTTATTACATTTAGTCCGGAGGTGGCTTTGCAAATGACGAAATCATTTCATCCTGCTTAGTTCCTATTTGAAATTATTCTGTTCGAGTAGAAACATGATGTATTAAAAAAAATTTCGCTCAATAACTCGGAAAGTAAGCCACATGTAGAATAATATAATAAGACCTATGTTGTAGAGGAGATTAAAACACATCGATTTAATACTCGAAAAATCTCCATACGACAAGACTTGATCCATCTTTCATAGTCTTACAATTTCCAAAACCCATCACCATTTTCGAAGAAATATTGTTATTTTGGGTGAACAATGCGGTTTTTGGACTTCAACATAGTAATGGTATATTAAAAATTTTCAATAAAAACCGTATTTTTACGAAAATGGCGATGATTATTAGTAACCTTAAACCAGGCGTGGAAAATGCAATGCTACTTAATTAATTCACACAGAAAATGCAAAATTGAGCTTTCCATTTAAAAACGTCCATTTTAAGGTGAGTTATTGCAATGAACCATAAAAACTATTCGGATTACTCTGATTTTTCTTTACAGTGTGCTCTATTTTATCTCCATCAAATACTCATATTCGTACTCCTAATTAATGTACATAATATAATTGTTTTATTATAGAATTGGGAGCGCTGATACATTGGAAATTGTAGCATCCAAATCTACAGGCAGTGAACCATCTACTCCGGATGATAATATAAATGTAGTTGTGCGTGTTCGACCACTAAATGTACGTGAGAAGCGTGATATACACGCCATGATTTTGCAATTTCCCGGAAATGGACAAGTTATTGTAAGTATTCGGTTACACAATTTTTAGCTAAGTACCTAAGTTACTACTCAAAAAAAAAAACAGATTGAAGGTCATGATGCTAGCAATAAGGCCTCACACAATCGCGATAGTGTGCGCGTATTTACATACAATGTTGTTTTTGAACCGGGTGCAACGCAAGAGGATATCTTAGATTATTCTGGTATAAAACGTATCATTGAAATGTCCATCGAAGGTTTTAGTTGTACGGCGTTTTGTTATGGTCAAACGGGTTCAGGGAAGACGCATACGTTAACAGGACCACCTGATTTGGTAAGTTTCCTTGTTTGGGATTTCAATATAGTTAGAGTACATTAAAATTTAATTTTTCGCTTACAGTTTATTGGCAAACCAAATCCGAATGATTCGCGTCATGGACTGATCTTCCGTTCATTTCTGTATCTCTTCCAACTGATTAAAAATCGAAAGGATATGAATTTTGTTCTAAAAGCTTCGTTTTTGGAGATATACAATGAACGGGTATATTTTTAAATATTATTATTATTTTTAGGTTCAACTACAAATGTAAAAAAACATGTGCAAGGGGAATTCTTTGACCAAAAACTAAACTAGAAATCTTATATTGTTGCTTCGTGCATATCAGATGAAAGAATTATATAAATAAATGGAATTTTAGTAGATTTAATTTTTGATCAGAAGGAGGCACAGTTTAGTAAGACAAAGAGTACCTCTTGCATAGTAGGTTTAATTAGCTAGTGCTACACAGAATAGCACTCAAGACGTTTTTGGCGAAAAGCTATGCACTGGAACCTTTTCACGTCATTTACGATAGTTCAATTAATATCTTATATTTCATATCGCCGACTTTAGTTATTTTAAAAATAACAATTTCCTTTAAAAAAGAAAAGTGCTTTTTAAAAATCCTTTTAATCTAAACCCATGCACTTAACTAATCAAATATGCGATTTATTTTGCATACTAAATAAACTGTCATAGTGTCGACATCGACAGGCACTAAAAAAAGTTGAAGAAAAACAAACATGTGTACATATGTAAGTATAAGTTAGTATCGTTGTCTGTCCAGCCTTCACAAGGTCATCAAGGCTTAAGACTGCAATTGCAACTGCAAGAAAACCAGTGCATTGTTGTGTGCTAAAAATGGCCGCCCACCTGTTTTGAAGCGCACAATGCGACATCAACATCCGGTTGAGACTTCCTGTGAAACCACATTTTAAAATACCGTTATTTGCACAAGAAGCCAAAGTGTAAACATTGGTGGACAGCTGGGCAGACAGTTTGACGAACGAGGTGGCTTGTTGTGATATAAAATAAGAGTCTTTTGTTGTAATTTGTTTTCTTTTTTTTTTTTTTTAAAAAAACAATTTTCGCGCTTTGCGTGGAATTTTTAATCTAAGCACAACTAGCTTGTTTGCCAGTTACAGCAGACAGCAAAGGGTTGTGTCTACAACGAATTTCAATTTCAAACATTTGATTAATTAATTTAAATGCATTTTAGAAATTCCATTATTATTCAATGCAATTTTTTGAAAGTTTTTGCTAACTTGCAGGTAATCGATTTACTTAACCCTGGTTCAGCGCGCAAACCATTAGCCGTACGTTGGTCGAAAAAATCTGGTGGTTTTTTTGTAGAGAATCTTTTTACCGTTGACTGTGAGGAATTGGATGATCTACTGGCGGTATTGGAGGAAGGTGAGTCAAATTTAATTAATTGTCTCTCAAACTTTATTATCATTTGTTATTCATTAAAAAAATTTAATATCATATTAATTTTTTCGTTCATTTTATCATATCAAGGCAGATTTGCTTATACATAGATTTGCTATAATTTTGTATTAAAAGACAGTTTGTGTTGACTGTAAAAATTTGCATGCATTCTAGATAATTTTCATATTATTGAGCAAATAAGTTATTACTATCATTAGAAACAAATTACTTCACAGAATTTATTTGTACCCTACACACAGGATAAATTTGTTTTGTACTACTTAATTAAGTGCGTTGTAGAGTACTTAATTTTTGGCGAGGTTGTTATTAGTATTAAAACAATTTTATTTGAAAATAATATTCGCGCCAATAATTTCTTAACGCATAAATTCTGCAAACTAGTTTTAAATGATGCATGAGCTCGTGTTTCGTAAAAGTTTTGTAAAGACTAATGTTTATATATGTTGTAATAAGGATGGATGTCAACACCAGCTTCCAGCGTCAGTTATTTGGATAACTGGTACCATATAACAAACGCAACAGGTTTCGGCGCCACCTTTTAAAATTGAGCTAAAGAGCTCCGTTTTCGTGAAAACTTTCTTCATACCCTAAGCTTAATTTTTCTGCAGGAGCACCTTTAAAACAAAAAACTTAAATCACTATGTAACTTTGACTGTTTTTTCGAGTTGGGATAGACAATAAAATATAGACAGAATAAATCAACATGATAACAAATTTTAATAATAATATATTTATTCATACTAGGAATGCGAAATCGTGCCGTTGGTGCACACGCCATGAACGATCATTCTTCGCGTTCACATACAATACTGACGGTCCATATTATATCCGAACAGCAAGCAGAAGGTGGTGTATTCCTATCAAAACATGGTAAACTAAATTTTGTTGATTTGGCCGGTAGTGAACTGACCAAAAAGACACTTAGCGAAGGCAAATGTTTAGAGGAGGCGAATAACATCAATAAGAGCTTGATGGTATTGGGTGAGACTATGCCACTCGAACTGTCTCTACATTGTGTTAATATATTATGCTTCCCAGGTTATTGCATTGCATCTCTTAGCGATTCCAAAAAGCGATTTGGTCACATACCTTATCGCGACAGTCAATTAACGAAATTACTTGCCGATAGCTTAGCCGGAAATGGTGTTACACTTATGATTGCCTGTGTCTCTCCAGCGCAGTACAATTACGCCGAAACTTTAAACACGTTGCGTTATGCCTCACGTGCCAAGCGTATACGCACAAAGCCCGTTATCATGATGGACCCACGTGAGGCCCTAATATTGGCATTGAAACGGGATGTGCACGCTTTAGAAATGGAGAATGAACACTTAAAAGCGGCGCTTAATCTACATCACAAATCTGTCAAGGTAATTGGTACGGAAGAAGATTTGCTTACTATGCAGCTGGAACGCACTGGAAGTGGAACAACGATGTTACCAAAAGTACAACTAGAACGTTTGACTGAGTTGGATGGTAAAGAGTTGGCAGAATTGGTGAAATTGTATATGCAGGAAAATGAGACCCTCAGGCAAGAAAATAATCATTTGTTTACTGTACGTGAAACGATCCTTAGAGATCAGGAAAGTGTTTGTCGAGAAAATGAGCGCTTACTTAAAAAACTGGAGGATGTCAACAAGTAAGTAAAAGAAGTGATTTTTTATATAATTTTGCTTAACAATTTTTCTTCTTTTTATACTACCGTTAAGTCTAAGCACAATTCATAAGACCATCTTCGATTTAATATTATGTTCATTTTCCATTTGCAATACTGTAAAATTATAAAATATTTAGGTGGTGTTGTGTTAAAAAACACTTCCGAGTAGAAACGTGACAATCCTGACACGCATCCTTTTTGCTCATCCCTTAAAAACTCTTTTTCTGTTCTTGCTTGCTTTGACTAAGATTTTTCATGTTTTTGAAATTCATTAAAAAAAATGCTATTAAGTTTTGCCTAGTAAAAACTTTATTTTTGTAATGTTTAAATAGACCTCTGCAAGGTTACTTTTAATTCGAATTTGTTCTGTCTTTAATTTTTTTTTTTCTGATGTATGAAGGAGATCACTGATGAAGTGATAACACTAGACAATTGATTGGGACAATTCAAGAAGAATAACTTATTACTTTTTTACTTATACATTTTTTATTTTTTTTCATATCATAAACTGAGTGCTCATTGTTTCTCTTTTCTCGTTTTAGATCGAGACTCGAGACAAGCAATGGGCATTCGGGTTTGGATGAAGCTTAAGGCTCCATGATAAAAGCCATCCAAAGTTTTGACAGAAGAAACATTAAAATACGCACAATTTTAAGAAGTTTTTATGTTTTTATGATGTTTTTAAAGCAATTGTGATTCCAATATGGAAAAAAGTTTAATAAAAATAGTTGTAGTGATTTTTAAAATATATTTTTGTTATATTCATTTGTTTTGAAGTACATGTTACTATCGTGCCTTTTCTTTAATTGAATTTTGCCTCTGAATGGTCATACTTCCTTTTTCTTAAAATCAATAGAGTTTGTGTCCGCTCTCCGCTAATACCGGCACGTCCTGCTTTATCTTCAGCTTCCGGTAGTGAAACTGCTGGTACTGAAATATGGACCAATCCACAGGATATCGATGTGCATTTGGTGAGTGCTTTTTTTATCTTCGATAATTAATTAGATTTGCTATATCCAATCAAATCTTTTAAATAGCGCCCCGCTGGACTTGAAGGTCGTATATCAGAAAACAATGCAAAACGTTCTGATTCAGAACAACGTCAGATCGATCAAAAACGCATTGCAAAAAATATTTTATTAATGGAAAATGCTATTCAGAGAAAAACTGCTGATAAAACGGATATGGACGACAAGAAGACAGTGAATAATGCGCAGTTAGAGAGTGATTTCATGCCAGAGTAAGACATTTTTTTAAATGTCCACATCAAAACTAAATTGATTTTGCTTTCAACTTGCAGCATGTTAATTTAAAGCCAACAGACTTAGCAACCGCTATAATCCGCAAGGCATTGCAATGTGGAACTCTCGTCTCTTTGAAAATATGCCTTATAATTATGTTATAGAATAATAGTGGTAAAAAAATATATATTTTTATATGTATTCACTATGGAGCACAACTATAAACACACCATAACTTATACGTGAGCATCACCTTAAACGTAAAGTATAATGGGTATGAAGAACTTATTAGTAAGCAAATCAGATGATTGGGTATGAAGAACTTATTAGTAAGCAAATCAGATGGTCATACATTCGTAAATATTTGTGGCAGATTCACTTACTAATGGATATTTAAGACCCATCTTATCTTGCGTAAGTTGGTGCTTACATTTAAATTTAAGTTTCTTGATACATAGTTATGCTCCATAGTGTCCATCAGGCATGGACGTAGTGCACTAAACTTATTTAGTTATAGTGGAGGAACTGTCTTTATTTTTTCTTACTATCACTTTATTTAGTACAAACCATTTTCACTTACTAAAATTATTTTTATGAAAGGAGTAAAAGTTTTATTTTTAACATATTTTTACTACCACTAATTTTTTAATTTAAATACTACCCCAGAATAAAGCAGTGGTCAAAATTATTTATTTAAAAAGATTTATATAATAATTAATTACTATATAAATAAATTAAGCAGTATTAGCTGGCTGGCTAGTAATAAATTTACTGGGCGAACATTTTCTCACTACCACTGATGAATTTATATGAAAGTTTTTTTTAATGGAAAAGTAGTTCACTACCAGTAATCTTAGAGGTAATAAATATCTGAAAATAAAAAAATTAAGTGTTAAAAGCAAATCTACAAAAAAAAATTATTTACTAAGTGGTAGTCAAATACATTTTTTACTATCTCTAAATAATTTTGTAGTTAAAACTGCTTGATTAAAAAATTGTTCACTAAATTTCTTTAGTAAAATTATAAAATTCATGTGCTGCTTCATGTCTGATAAAATACATTTACTTATGTACTTACATGTTAAATTAATTTTAAGCCTTCTAATACGGAAATAAATTATTTTCACACAAAAAGTAATTATGTATGTTAAAAATTTAATTTGCTGTTGTTAACCATAAATAAATTAAGTTCCAATTAATAAGCAAGCAAGAAATAAGGCGAATATGAAAAAAAGTTAGAACCTCCGATAGTAAATGAAACGCAAGATTTATTGTGGAAAATTAACTTATTAGTCCAAAAAACCACATTTATTTTTATCACAAAGCACAACTTTTACAGCATTTTAATCGAGTCGACAAATTTATTTCTAATTTCATTTGCTTCACTAATCTCATTTAAGGGCACAGCTGTTGGTGCTAATGCACTTAAATTTGTTGATTTTTCAAAGGAACTAGCAAAATTGTTTTTGTTTCTAGTTGCTGTTGACTCCAAAAAGTTGTGTACTTAGCAAGTTGCGAGCACAATTATACTTGGTTTTTCGGGGATTAAATTTATTGTAGTTAGTAAAACCCGGAACCGATTTACCTGCACAAAGTCGCTTGTTGTATAAAACTTGTGCGTTGTTAGTAAGGAATTCAGGAACGCATTTCATAATATTTTTTGCAATGGAAATGCACAGTCAGCGATGAAAACACAGCAGCGCGTCCTGGTGTGTAATAATTGGTTGTGGATCAGGCAAAATTGATCTGATTATTTAACAGCTTTTCGTTAAACTTTGTGTTTTAAAAAACACCACCATCTGACGCGCTACCATTCGCTCCCACGTCGACCATCATAAACCTATTGCTATTAACCAGTGCCATTAGCACGATACTGTATTTTTTTTTGTAATTGAAATACAAATATCCTGAACCTGTGGGTTTTCTTATGTCGACATGTTTCCCGTCCAAAGAACCCTAGCAATGTGGAAATTTCGACGCCAAGTAAAACTTTTAGCCTCCTGCCAGTCTTCAGGACTTCCAGGCAACTAAAATTAAAAGAAATTTTAATTTTGTTGATAAGTTTAATATAATCGTAGCATACGATACCTTTATATATTCATTTAAAACTTTTATTACTGCCATGCATATTTCAATAACAATCCTCGAAATCGTCATAGGAGCAACTGCTGTTGCAGTGTTTAAATTGCTATGCAAGAATTAGTAACAGCACCAAAAATTGTGCTATAACTGCGCAGTAATAGTAAACGCAATAAATAGCTATAGCAGTAGCATATACTCAGCTATCGTAGTTGGCAGTCGTGTATTGTAGTCTGCTGCGTTAAATACGATAGTCGCTGCAATAGTTCACGACGAGCTATCGTAGTTGACAGTCGTTTACTATAGTCTGCTGCGTAAAATACGATAGTCGCTGCAATAGTTCACGACGAGCTATCGCTATTTGTTGTCGGCTATTGCTATAGTAGTCGTAGCTGTTGCTATCGTAGTCGACTATAGCTTTATTTGTCGTAGCAGTTGATGTCGTAGCCATTCTACCTGCTATTAGTAGGATGTTCATACATGCATATCTTATGTAAGTGAACTATTTCTGCGACAGAAAAAGAGTGCCCCATTTTTTTGATTTGAATAATTCACTTACATTTGATATGCATGTATGAACATCCTACTAATAGCAGGTAGAATGGCTACGACAACAACTGCTACGACAAATAAAGCTATAGTCGACTACGATAGCAACAGCTACGACTACTATAGCAATAGCCGACAACAAACAGCGATAGCTCGTCGTGAACTATTGCAGCGACTATCGTATTTTACGCAGCAGACTATAGTAAACGACTGTCAACTACGATAGCTCGTCGTGAACTATTGCAGCGACTATCGTATTTAACGCATCAGACTACAATAAACGACTGCCAACTACGATAGCTCTTCGTGAACTATTGCAGCGACTATTGTATTTAACGCAGCAGATAGCAATGGCTGACTATCAATAGCAATAGTTTTTTAGCAATTTGGAACGCTGGCTGTTGAGAACTTAAGGTCTTCAAATGTATTTCCGGTGGCCAAATATCTAAGCGTTGTTGCCAGTCTACTGTCTGCGCTGATGCTTTCTCTCACGGCAGTGTTCTTTTTTTTATGTGAACATCCACTTTGCGCAGTAGGACTTCATACGTGGCCACGTCCATCCGCATGTAATTTTTGAAATCCAAAGGTTCATTCAGCTTAAGTTCCTTAATCGAATATGTCTCTCGATTTTGAAGCCAGTTTGTCGAGATCGTCCCTTTTTTCGGACACTTTTAATGAGCAATAACGGAACGTAAAAATTTAGCTAAGGAAAAGCAGCTGGTAGAAAAGTCTTTTTAAGTATTTATTGTTGCGGTGGACCGCTGCAGGTCTTTGGTGTATACATTGGCAAAAAAAAAATACGTACACGATTACTTTTAAGAAAAAATAGTGAAGGATAATAAGTAACGAGAAAAACGGCAAATTAGTGATTCGAAACATGACTTTCTCGCTTGGTGGGTTTAGCCCAGTTCACATTATCACACATGCTGTCCAACATAGCTTGACAACACGAATAACTGTAAATATCGTTATGCGTTCACATCATCACACATGCTTGTCACACATCATTTGCAGAAAAATTTTGAGGCGCACACATCACTAAATTTTAGCTCTGCTTTAACCTCTGAAGAGAAAACATAGTAATTGTTATCTATTGTATAGAGTTAGTCTCTATTTTTAGCACGTCATCCGTAGCATTTGGCTCGATTTCCTTCAATTTTACTAAAAGCACTTCACATGCCTTATTTAATGCATTTCAGTTTTTTAACATTTCCCTTTTTATTTTCCAAGTTTCTGAAAAAATTTAATAAAGTTCAAAAAAATCTTGCCAAAACTGATTATTATTAATGGCCGCCATTGAAGTTCACTCCATGAAATTTTATTTGAAATGAAAAATTTGCACTAGGCTCGACAGCCAGCGTTCACACTAGTTGTACGGTTGGACAAGCCAGCAGAGAAATCAAAATTTTTTGAAGTCCATCCAACATGTGTGTCAAGCGGTCCATCCTACAGTTCACATTATCGAACATTGATGTTGTCACACCATGTTGGACAGCATGTGTGATAATGTGAACTGGGCTTTTCAATAATTTTATTTCGATAACAACGACATTGTTTCTTAGCGGCGGATAACAACAACTACTTTGCGCATTTTCATCAAAGGTTTTGAAAGGAAATATAACTGTTTCATGTACACCCATATAAATTAGTAGCGAAAAGAAAGGTAAGTGTGCATATACAGCGTGCTCATTTTCTCGCACTGCTGAAGCAGCCAGAGGAACTAGCATAAAACGAAAAGCGAACTGGAAGTTTCTTAACCTAAGATTGCTGTTCATCGGCTGCTGCTATTAAAAAAAAAGAAAGAAAAGAAAAAGTTAATATAACAAATAATTGAGTACAACACCTGGAGACCGATCATCGTCGCTCTGTAAAAAATTTGAATAAAAATTAGTCAAAGATTTTATTTCTCTAAGCTCTATTATAACATTTACTTGTATAAAAAGGAGCTAAAAAGGGTAAAAGATAGCGAGAAGTGCTGACGAAATATATGTACCAAGCGTATGGTATTTTGAAAAAACGCCATTTCTGAAAGAAACTTGTGCACCTTTTACTAGGCTATCATCAATGGACTTAAATATAGAGGAGGACGTCAGTTCAACTGTAAGAGAAGACCTTGAAATATGTAATGCCACTCTAATTTTTGTTTTTTAGGAATCAGAAGAAAATGTACGTGAATATTTCAGCGGATTGGTGTCCATGATTAGGAAAATGTCGCCTGAGCAACAGCTATACGCAAAGCAGGCAATTGATAAAGTGATGTTACTAGGGCAGCTTAATCTACTGAAATTTAATCATTTTTATAATCAAAAAGGCTAACCAAGACAATTTTTTAAACTTTTTTTATAAACTAACACTTTTTTATGAGTTTTTTGTACGCTTCGAATTTTTTTAATTTTTCGTTGGACATATTCTTGAATTATCTGTTATTTTCCAACTTGGTTTAAATTATTTATGTTAATTTTTCGTTGGACATATTCTTGAATTACACTAGTTTACAAGAAAAAAGATCTGGTTTCTCAGACTTTTTTCGATGTATTTTGGGGCGTAGATGGTTTAAATTATTTATGTTAATTTTTTGTTTTTTTTTAATTTTTCGTTGGACATATTCTTGAATTATTTGTTATTTTCCAACTTGGTTTAAATTATTTATGTTAAAAACAGATCAATAAAAAAAATCTACATAAAAATTAAGTCTGGAAATATAAGTGCGCAAGCAATAATGAAAAGCTCATAACAACAGGTAACAAATTCAACTTGATAAATTGTTCTATGGAATTCTATTTATCTTAAGCAAAAGTCGAAAAAAAATGTTTGACATCATGTATGTAGAGTGGCGGAGCAACATAAATTAAGTTCCAATTAATAAGCAAGCAAGAAATAAGGTGAATATGATAAAAAATTAAAACCTCCGATAGCTAGCTCAGTAAATGAAATGCACGATTTATTGTGGAAAAGGAACTTATAAGTCCAAAAAACCACATTTATTTTTATCACAAAGCACAATAATATTTTGTTTACAGCATTTGAATCATGTCAACAAATTTGTTTCTAATTTTATGTGCTTCACTAATCTCATCATTGTTGTGCACAGTTGCTGGTGCTAATGCATTTAAATTTGTTGATTTTTCAAAGCAACTAGCGAAATTGTTTTTGCTTCTATCTGCAGTTGCCTCTAAAAAATTGTGCAAATGGCATATTGCGAGCACAATTATTTTGGCTTTTTCCGGGCTTAAACTTATCGTTGTTAGCAAAACCCGGAACCGAGCTGCCAACATTCCAAAAGCGTTTTCAACGTTGACCCTGGCTGCACAAAGTTTCTTGTTAAATACAACTTGTGCGTTGTTGCTAATGCTTTGTTCAGGAATGCATTTCATGATGTTTTTTTGCAACGGAAATGCACAGTCGGCGATAAAAACGTACGGCAGTGCGTCCTGGAGTGCAATAATTTGCTTTGGGTCGGGCAAATTCAGTTGATTATTTTGCAGCTTTTCATAAAACTTCGTGTTTTTGAAAACACCACCATCAGACGCGCTGCCATTCGCTCCCACGTCGACCATCAAAAACTCCTTCTTGCTATTAACCAGTGCCATTAGCACGATACTGTATCTTTTTTTGTAATTGAAATACAAAGATCCTGAATCTTTGGGTTTTCTTATGTCGACATGTTTCCCGTCCAAAGAACCCAAGCAATGAGGAAATTTCGACGTTGCAAAAAAATCATCTGCCACCTTCTGCCAGTCTTCAGGACTTTCAGGCAACTAAAATTAAAAGGAATTTTAATTTTCTTAAACTTATAGTTTAATATAATCGTAGCATACGATACCTTTATATATTCGCTTAAAACTTTTATTAGGGCCACGCAGGTTTCGATCACAATTTTCGAAATTGTCACAGGAGCGACTGCTGTGGAAAACTTCAGGTCTTCGAACGAATTCCCTGTGGCCAAATATCGTAGAGTTATTGACAGTCTGCTGTCTGCGTTTATGCTTTGTCTCATGGCCGTGTTCTTTTTTTTTATGAGACCCTCCACTTTGCGCAGCAGGAGGTCATACGTGGCCACGTCCATCCGCATGTAATTTTTATAATCGAAAGGTTCGTTAACCTTTAATTCTTTAAGCAACCTTTCGTTAGAAAATGTTTCACGGTTTTGAAGCCAGTTTTTTGACCACATCCTCCTTTTTTTCGGACACCTGTAATGAGAAATAACGGAACGTAAAAATTCAGGCATTTTCGTATTTTATTGTCAAGTTCATACGTGGCCATTCGTGGTTCATTGATAATCCTCCTTTTTTCGGACATAGCCATTTTCAAGCTAGACCAGATTCCTGAACTGGGTTCTTTGGCAACGCGACCCCAAAAGTTGAACAGAGAAGGAAATATATTTTCGTTTGCGAAATATATGTGTATTCGTTCTAATTCTATACTTATTTCAATTTCTTTTTCCTTTGACTATTCACCGGCTACTTTTTGTTTGCTTTAGTTGTGTCAAATTGAAAGAAAAAAGCAAAGTGTGAAAGAGCACGCGCTTGCGACGAACGAACGACATTCTTATTTTCGTTTTCATTGGGAATTCGCAAAGTTGATTTTGTTCCTCGTTCGATGTGCTTTTTTGTCTGAGCACTGAGTCGCATTTCTTCGGATTTTTTAATACTACATTTGTGAAAAAAGCAGCAATTTAAATTGCAAAAATTGTGAAATTTAAAAATAGAAGGTAGTGTTAAATGTGAATTAAATAATATCAGCTAAAAATTGGAGAAAATATTTGGTAAAATCGTTTTAAGAAAGTGCAACAGCAGCTGTGGCCAAACCGTGCAGCAGACATTATCGTTGACTGCGACGCCGACATTGACGTCAGTCAGTACTTGGAGAAGACGTGTGGAACAATTGAAGCCTAAAATAAAATTACTAATTTTAGCTGTTCTCGCGTTGCGAAATATTTTTTCAATTCTGACAGCAACTAAAATGCCGAAAAATATAAATCTAAAGGATTACTCCAACTAGTAAAATACTGAGCAGTTTACTTAAAGGAGCTCATTTCTTTTATTAAACTATTTTTCTTACTAGGCTTTAATGCTGATAAGCTAAAGTTAAACAAAAATTTCGGGACGCACCTAGTTTCTCAGATATAGTAATTTCAAGATAGATTTCATAGATATTTCAAAGCTGTGCCATAGTTTTAAATATTTCTCAACAAATTTTTCTAAAAATTGTCTTACTAATAATGTACATATTTGCATTTAATTTTAGAGACAAGAAAGCTTTCTTTATATCACGTCAATAGATATACCATTTGTTCCCCATTTTTCTCTATTAGCCCTATTTTAACCAGATAAATTAACGGACTTGGAAAAATTTCTTAAATTTTGTAATATAACTTTTTAATAAAAATAGCGTGAAATTTGAAAATTCATGCAAAAAAAAAAGTAAGACTAAGAGTTCCGAAAGTAAACCTGCTCCAAATATTGCGTTTTTCTGTATTTTGCAAAAGTATTCCAAATAATATTAAATTCTCTTTTAGTAGGCTCCAGTCCCAGCTCTAATTTTTGAGGTGCCAGGTTTTGAGTTTGGATTGGATTACTGTAAGTAAGAAAACAAGATTAAAGTAAAATAGCAAGCGTCACTTTTGTTGGACATTTTGTCAGTTTGAGTGTTAAGATAATGCGGAAAAAAATGTATTTGTGTCGCTGAATATCAAAAATGTCACAACAATTTTTATAGAAAAATAAGTGTTTCTCTTTTTTCTTAACTTTGATATAATCTTAACTTTATCTATATGAACAGTATATGTAATTAAAATGATAGCTAGGTCTGTCACGCTAAAGTTAGTGGATACATTTTAATCAAATGTTCTTAGTCTTATTCCTTGGACTCTTAGTCGTTATCTCAAATTTAAGATTTACCTGCCTATAGCATAAATGTTATTGACCACAAATTTTTATTATCTGGCCATTCACTTCTTCCAAACGACAGAGATTTTGGAGAATGGACTTATACCACTTTCAAAAATAATTTCTAATATGTTGATCGAATTAGGAATCAGTATTTAAGTATGGGAACATTTGAAACAGACTACGCGTTCAAAGAAACATCCATTTGAAAAATAAGTTCCGTTGAATAATTTAAAAATATGAAGTGAAAACAAAATGTTATTTATATTTTGTAAATTATTTTCTATTGCGATACACCACAGAGTTTTTAATTTAAGTTAAACCACTTTTTTGATGGATGTAGGCATCTTTGATATATTCTGTATGAGGATGTGTAATTGGGTGTGTAGTGAACTTAAGCCATTTTGAAAAGTTGTTTTTGTTTATTATTTTTGGCAGATTTTCATAAGAATACTGATTTTGTATTGGTTGAGCGACACTTGCTGATTTGATAGCAAGAAAATTCCTACCAAAATCCTTTACAAGTGGGTGCGAATCAACAAAAAAATATCGAGTGCTTTCCTAACTTCTTAGAAATTTATGGGTTTTTATTCCTTAGAACGAATACTTAATCAAAAAGTGTGACTCGGTACTAGTTTCGGAGATATACCCATCGGAAGTTCATGACTTATAACTTTGCTTAAAAGCGGTCTAAATCGGAAACTGCTTGTTCGTTTTTCAAAGTTGTCATATTTAATGCGCCACAAAATTGTTCTATAACGATTTTTTCTAGAACATATCTTATTTTCAAAAAACAGTTATATTAGCTTATTTTGGAGAAAAGGCGTGAACTTAAATAACATGATACTTTTTGTTTATTATATTTTTTGAAAACAGGATCGATCAGTGGTGAAAAGGTTTTAATAAAAACATTTTTTAATACAAAGTTATTGCCAGTCATAAAAAAACCAAAAATGTTGAACTTTTTAAAAATACTACTTCCTCCGCAAAACTTAAAAAAGGGGCGAATTGTCGCAAGTAAAGTGAACATGTGCATTTTTTTACGGCAAAAGAATGTTCAATTAGAGTGCATTTCAAAATCGTAGTGGGCTAAGATAACTCATGATTGACCTGGATTTATGGTTTTGAATATTATGTAATCGTTCTAATTAATATTCTTTTGTGCACTTTACCTGTTCACGGAGCACAAGGCGTCCATAGGTTGCAATCATTATTTGCGGGACGGGTGCTCTCTTCTCAGTAACCAAAGTACATGTCTTAAAAACTAAACTCAGCTGCAAAACTTGGCACAGCAAAAATCATATTTCAGAACTCCCCAATCAAACGCTTCTAACCCTTTTTTATTTTAGGCAATAAAGCTGTGAATTCGTTTAAAATCAGTCCCAGAGATCGCGCTTAAGTGAAACAAAAATATCAACATATAAAACTACTTTGCACTTTTATCTTCAAAGCACCGGAAACAATAGGCATTCCTATCTGAAATTTGGGTTTCGCAAACTTCGTCCTTTTGGAGAGCGATTCATGTAAGTCCAGCATCTTGGTCACTTTAATCAAAATCCAGTTGTTTGGTGTACGCCGCCCGATGTCTTCTAGTTCCCAATTACTTGAACAAACCGCCTCTTCCGTTGAGCCACCAGCTGCTAAAAAGCGGAAATTGGTTGCAACCGCCAACAACAATAATAACAATAGTCACGACCACGATAACGATAACGACGATCAATTGGAAATAGAGGCTGACGCAGCAGTTGCAGCTTCTGGAGCTTTAGCAGCATCAGAAATCGACGTTGACTTCGAAAAGCAGTCGGAAGGGGAATCGAAAGCAGCAGGAAAAGCAACAAAACGCGAAGCTGAAACAGCAACAGTTACTTCGACTTCAGTATCGTCATCTTCGTCTAGTGCGAGTGGTAGAAAAATAAAAGGCGACGAGCAAGACAGCAGCATAAGCGAAAGTTTTGCTGTTTCAACCAGCACGAACTCAGGCACAACAACAATTTCATCAACGGAAAACGAAGACGAACAAAGCGACGGCATCAGTCAGAATCGTTCGGGCAACGGCAGCAGCAGCAGCAATAGTATACACGACGAAAAGAAAATCTCAAGCAGAAGAAGCAGTAACGCCGCAACTACGTCAGAAGAAGAATTGAAGAAAGCAGCTAAAAAAATATCAGCGGTCAGTAGCTCCACATCCTCCACGATTAAAGCAAAAACCACATTGAATAATAGCAGCAGCAGCAGCGACGGTAAGTCAGCCGCCATAACTACGACGACAACAACACAGACACAAATGGCCAACGCTACCAATAATTCAGTTGCAAGTGGCTCCACTGGTGCTAGCGATATTGATGAATCGCTATATTCGCGCCAATTGTATGTGCTCGGTCACGATGCCATGCGTCGCATGGCTAATTCGGATATTTTGGTATCAGGTCTTGGCGGCCTCGGCTTGGAAGTAGCTAAGAATGTCATCCTTAGCGGCGTGAAATCGATTACGTTGCATGACACAGCAAATTGTACGGTAAGTTTTCCAACATTTTCCTACCGGGTTAGTGTGGGGTTTAGTTTTCCAAAAAAAAATTGAAAAAGTATTTTCTAGAAGAAAGAATTCAATGTGAAAACAAACTTGCTGTTGGCCATTGGTTGTAAAAATCAATAATTTTTGCATTTCCATTCCCCGCCAACCCCTATCGTTATCCGTACGTGCTGCCTCCCATCCCCATGATTGTCTTCGACTAGAGCTTTAAATTTTACCGCCGTTTTCGTGCATTTCATTTATTTATTCTTTAATTATATCCTGGAACTTCGAAAATTCCGTAAGAAATAAATATGAAAAATTGGTCATAACTCAATATGAATATATATTTTTTTCTTTGTTGCTATGTCTTTCTCTTTTTTTTGTGTCTGTTGCAGTTGAAGCTTATGGGTTGCCAACGGACCTTTTTTGTTTTACCATTTTCGGTAAAATGAAAATTCTTCAGATTTTAATAATTTTAAAAATTTCGGTTTGAAAAAGCTGTGAGCTAACTACATCACCGCATTTCACAGTGTTGCCACCGCAAAAGATCGTGAAGAATCAAGAAATCTTTTATGCAAAATAGGTTAGTTTTAACAGAAAGTTGGCTCTAAACGGTACCATTTTAAGCGACCAAATTTATGTGTGTTTACTAAGAAAGAGCTTCGTATATTCAGTTTTGCTCACTATAATCGCTGAAAAATGGTCTTAAATGGGTTCGGCTAAGGGGAATATCACTGTATGTCAAAATTGAAGGTAATTGCATTTCAGAATACAGTAGAAGACTTACCGGAGCTCCGTGTTTTCTGAACAAAAATTCATCTCATTAATCGAGTACATACTTTGGGCGAGCTAACCAAGCAATAAATTAACAAATTTTTTAAATGCATAATACTTTTTAAACATGAGTTACAATATTCAAGTAAAACGTAAACTTAATTCTTTGAAGATAAATTACCATTTGACATAAAAGTAAGACGTATTTATTCGCTTAAAAAATATTTCAGGGAAGTTAGTGAAAAATTCGCTCTAATATGTAAATAATATGCGATTGGCCTAAACTTTTGTTAATATTTTTTTTTTTTTTTTCAATTTTAAATATGCAAAACTACTTATCAATATCAAAATTTTTACTCTTTCTGAACGCCGCACTGTCGTAGCCTTCGTCAAAATAATTTCTTGGTACATATTTTTTTTTTTATAATCGATGTTTTTTCATATTTAAATTAGAAACAAACAACATTTTTCTTCCCATTTTACCTTTAGAAAATAAAATTAATATTTTTGATCCCAGCTATTCTTCGGATTAGCAGATGACTTCCACTTTATCAATATATTGGTTCTAACCTAATATTAAGAAAGTATTTTTTTTTTGCTTACCGCTAGTTAAAGTTCAGATTAGACGTTCCCAAATTTTATTTTGTAACTATTCGGACAACAGCATTAATTGATTGCCACGTCTTATTTTGAACAATAAACTAGCTCCAAAGACTTGCTTCAGGCAATTTTTTATATATAACTTACTGATAATGAGTTGGCATCTCTATGAATTGGTAGGATGACTTTTTATATTGTAGCACTGATGTACTAAGCTGTTAGTACATTCGTACTTGGCTCTATTCTCAACCTGTTTACCTTTGAAAATCTCCCAATTAATTGTACGCTATTAAGATTAATTTTCTGGAAATTTAAACACTTAAAGCAAAACCAACAAAAGTAATCTGCATGACTTGGGTCGACCAACCAACCGAAAACATATTTTGTAGACACTTTTCTGACTAACTACGAAAGGTCACATTAACATGAACTCATATTCAGGTTGACATTTTTCACTTGAAATTTTGTTCAAAGTTTGCCGCATGAATAAAATGAAAACTATGAAAAAGAACGAAATAAAATGTACATATAATGTATAAAGTGAATTCAAAAAAGTAATAATGCATGCATACGTAAAGAAATAGCAAAGTTGATACAAAAGTATGAATCATAACATTCAATGGAGAGCGCGCATCAGAGTTGTGTCAATTAAATGTGCAAAAATAAAAGAGCAAGAAAGACAGACACCATTTATTTATACGCTCTGTTATGGAGCACAACGAGCTCCGCTTCTTTGGTCTACAGTTATTGTCCATGGGGCGCTATTTGACAGAACGGCAACGCTATAGCACCACTAATTGCTACAAATGTGACCAACAGTTTGTGGTGAAGTTAGGTTATGTCCAGAGGTAATACCCCACTTCGATTTGCGATTTAGATGCTTTTATTTTTTGATGATTGTAATGCTCCAAAAAGTTCTTGATTGTTGTGAAATTTTTTGCAGCAGAATAGCGTAAGAAAGTTCCCTTTCCGTTCTCTTCAGTTTTTGCCGGTTTCTTTGTATGACAATGAAGCATCAAAAGCACACAATTGTCTGAGTGAAATAAATATAGGCTGCACTAAGGCTGCCCCAAGCTACTTCATAGTTAGCCCCCCATTTTTACATTTTTAACTTGCTTCTCTCTTGCTTCCTTTCTAAATTTTTTAAAATAAATTGTTCTTTATTAAAATGTAGCTTCTTTCATTTTGGTCAATAATATTTAATATTTCCATAGAGGTATTAATTTTGTATTTTGTCTTTACTAAATGGCTAAAAATAAACATTTCATTGATTTTATATCAGAACAAATTTGTAATTAGACTTGGTCAGCTATTTAAATGTTTACTTTATGGTTATAATATTTTTGCTGTTTTTTTATATTTATTATGTATGTATGTACATATTTATTTCCTTCGTTTTTTAATTACAATTTTATTAGTTTATTTTCTGTTTTTCAAATTGCTGACATGTTGGACATCACGTTGCTATCGCTGTTATTGACCTTATCATTCCCATTGGATTCAATAGCTCGATATTTTTATAAAGAATACATTTTGTTTTATACGATTAATCATACGAACTGCAAACTGGATTTACTTTGTTGATTCATCCAAAACTATTTTTTTTATCTCTGGTGAAATTTCGACAAAGAAAAAGTCTGCGTAAGCCCTTAACTTTATTAAATGATACCTTCAGAATTAAAAGCGCAAATTTCTAAAATCAATCAGATATTCATAATTTGTTTTTAATAAGTTCTGTATGAATTCGTTATATCAAGAAAAGGAAGTTGCAAACAAAAAAAAAAAATCTACCATAATTTGCATGTATTCAAATTTTAATAAAAAAAAAAAAAATCATGATGGATGGTCATGATAAACAGTCCATCCTCACATGATGTTATTATTCTATTCTATTTTCTTAACTTGAATTTCTCTCTTTTTGTGTTTTTAGATTCGTGACTTATCCTCTCAATTTTATTTGAATGAAGCCACACTAGGCAAAAATCGCGCTGTAGCCTCATGCGATCAACTTTCCGAATTGAATAATTATGTACGCACTCATTCATACACTGGTGAGTTGACCGATGACTTTTTGCGTCAGTTCCGTGTCATTGTACTGACCTCCTCCGATCATGCTGAACAACATCGTATTGCCAAGTTTGCACATGAAAATAATATTGCACTCATTATTGCTGAAACTCGCGGTCTGTTTGCTAAGATTTTCTGCGATTTTGGTGAAAATTTCACCATCTACGATCAAGATGGAGCACAGCCATTATCCACCATGATCGCAAGCATTACGCGTGACTCACAAGGTGTTATCACCTGTCTGGATGAGACTCGTCATGGACTTACCGATGGTGATTATGTTACTTTCTCAGAAGTGCAGGGCATGACTCAGCTCAATGGTTGTGCACCAATGAAAATAAATGTGCTTGGTCCATATACCTTCAGTATTGGCGATACCAGCAATTTTGGCGAATATATTTCAGGCGGTATTGCTACACAAGTGAAAATGCCGAAAACCATAAATTTTAAGCCTTTAGAGCAAGCTGAAAAAGAGCCTGAGATCCTTATAACAGACTTTGGTAAATTTGAGCATCCAGCATCACTGCATGTCGCATTTAGAGTATTGCATCAATTTATCGCTGAGAATTTCACTTCTCCACGTCCTTGGAACGAGGAGGATGCACATAAATTTTTGCAGATGTGCAAATCTGCTAACTCTGACGTTAGTGATGAACTTATTTTAACATTTGCCAAGATTTGTGCTGGCAATACCTGCCCTATCGATGCTGCCATAGGTGGCTGGGTAGCACAGGAAGTGCTCAAAGCCTGCAGTGGAAAGTTTACGCCAGTTTTTCAATTCCTCTATTATGATGCTATTGAATGTTTACCTGAAGGTGGTGTTACTGAAGCAGATGCACAGCCTTTGGGTACGCGTTATGATGCACAGATTGCCATATTCGGTAAACAATTTCAAGAGCGCCTGGGCGATGTCAAGTAAGTGTTACGATAAAATGAAAAATACTTACTGAATAATAATGTGGTTCCTTTCTTTCCAGATATTTTATTGTAGGAGCTGGTGCTATTGGTTGCGAGCTGTTGAAAAACTTTGCTATGATTGGCGTTGGGGCAGGCAACGGTGAAATTGTCGTAACCGACATGGATCTCATTGAAAAATCTAACTTGAATCGACAATTTCTGTTCCGTCCCAGTGACGTTCAGAAATCAAAGGCACTTACTGCTGCTCTAGCAATTAAAAAAATGAATGCCGATGTTAAAGTTACTGCATACGAATTGCGTGTTGGTCCCGAAACTGAAAAAGTGTTCTCTGAGGAATTCTTTGGTAAATTGAATGGTGTTGCCAATGCTTTAGATAATGTAGATGGACGCATTTATATGGATCGCAAATGCGTTTTCAATTGCATTCCCCTGGTAGAGTCAGGCACTCTGGGCACCATGGGCAACGTGCAGGTCATTATGCCATTTAAAACGGAATCCTACAGTTCATCACAGGATCCACCCGAGAAAAGCATCCCCATTTGCACTCTCAAAAATTTCCCCAATGCCATTGAGCATACCTTGCAATGGGCACGTGATATATTCGAGGGCGTTTTTCTTCAAACTGCAGAGAATGCTGCTCAATATATAACCGATCCAAACTTTATTGATCGCACTTTGAAATTATCAGGTATTCAGCCGTTGGACATTCTAGAATCGGTTAAGGTATGTGCATGCTAATTTATAAGAATTGAAATATTTGTATGTACTTTTTATTTTTAGAAAGCCCTAATCGATGACAGACCTAAGGATTTTGCTGACTGTGTTAAATGGGCACGCTTCCACTGGGAAGAACAATACGCAAATCAAATCAAACAATTGCTTTTCAATTTTCCACCTAATCAGCTGACCTCAAGTGGACAACCTTTCTGGTCTGGTCCTAAACGTTGTCCAGAACCACTAGTTTTTGATGTTAACGAACCTCTACACTTGGACTACATTTATGCAGGTGCAAACTTGCGCGCTGAAGTTTATGGTATACCGCAAGTCCGTGATCGTCAATCTGTTGCAGAATTTGTAAATCTAGTTGAGGTATTTATTTTTTTGGTTCTCAAAATTAATAATAAGCTATTTATTTAATTTGCATCTTAATATTTCTCTTTTTTTTAAATTACTCTTATACCAACTGATTAGTTGTCTGAGTTCTTATAATAATAAAAAAAAAAAAAAAAAAAAATGTCATTTAAGGGGGTTGACCCACGTAAAAATCGACGGGTTTTTTGTTATAATGGGGTATAAGGGAATAAAATAATGAGGAATTGTTTGTTACGTAATTATTTAGTTATTAAAATAACTTTTTAGGTCAGATATTACAAAATGGCTGCGTTACACGCCTTCTACCGAGCCATTTTTTTGCTAAAAAATATAATCAGGCTTAATCTAGATGAGTATCCTAGAGAATGTCGAACGGAATTTTATTTCAGTTTTTGTGGAAATGGCGAGCATTTGAAAAAAGGTCGCATTTCGAAAAAATAGAAAAAATCAAAATATCGAAAATTCCGTTCGAAGTTTCCTAAATAATGTTACCATGATTGTTCAGTTAAAGTTTAAACAAATTTAACCCTCTAACCAACCAGAGCGACTCGAGTTACTCAAGGAAAACCCCGATTTTTTGTCAATAATGCTTTTATTTTAACTTAAACTGATGACACTGCCTTCAGAACATATCTAGGGATGTTTCTCAAAGTCCGTCATCAGATTAAATAAAAAATAAAATAATTATTGATAAAAAACGAGTTTTTCGAAGAGTGCCTCAGTGTTTTGATAAAGACGCGGTTAAAGTTTCAAATACGGAGCGGAGCGCACTGACACGCTTTTATAAAAATTTCAATATAGTTTTTTTATTGATACATAAGGTTATATTGACAATTCGTTTTAAGTGCAAAAAAAGGAACAAAATCCATGCCTTAAAAAAATTAAAGCGCTCTATGCCCTTCTGAGGATTTAAAGTGCGCAGGTTTTTTAATAAATAGCTCATAGCTTATGATGTATTTTTAATTATAAGGATATCACCGAAGGATCAGGCCTCCGTAATCTCAATAATTAAATAATATTTATATAAAAAAATGTAATTACCATTTTTCGATTCAAATAATGCAATGATTTTCTTTACTTTTTCAGGTTCCCGAATTTAAACCACGCTCTGGTGTAAAAATCGAAGTCAATGAAAACGCTGCCGCTGCAGCTGCTGCCAATAACTATGATGATTCCGAAGTTGATCAGGATCGTGTTAATAAAATTCTTACCGAGCTACAGGCGCTTGGTAAACTAAATTTCCGAATCACACCACTCGATTTTGAGAAGGACGATGATAATAACTTGCACATGGACTTTATTGTAGCCTCATCGAATCTGCGCGCAGCTAACTATAAAATTGCACCTGCCGATCGTCATAAGTCTAAATTAATAGCCGGAAAGATTATACCCGCCATTGCTACAACAACTTCTGTCGTATCAGGCTTTGCAGTAATCGAAGTCATCAAATTAATTATGGGGTAGATAAAATTAAAACGAGGTTTTAAAATAAATATTTAATTTTTTTATTTTTTCTTAGTCACCAAGATCTTAGCAAAATTAAGAATGCTTTTGTTAACTTGGCTCTACCGCTTTGTGCATTCTCAGAACCAATGCCAGCTGCAAAGAAGGAATACTACGGCAAAGAATGGACACTCTGGGATCGATTCGAGGTGCAAGGTGAAATGTCACTACAAGAGTTCTTGGACTATTTCGAGCATCAGCAAAAGCTAAAAATTACCATGTTGTCGCAAGGTGTCTCCATGTTGTACTCGTTCTTCATGTCTAAAGCTAAGTGTGCTGAGCGCCTGCCGCTACCAATGACCGAGGTTGTACGTCGGGTTTCTAAAAAACGCATCGAATCACATGAACGCTCATTAGTATTTGAACTCTGTTGTAACGATGATGAAGGTGAGGATGTCGAAGTGCCCTACGTGCGGTATACACTGCCCTAAGAGCGATGCATCGCAAATAATGATGGCTGATGCCAATAAGTAGAAGGCAGTTTAATATACATAAAAATTTCTTATTTCTATTTACTTTATCTGTAATAATTTTTATTATTTATCAACAAACAAAAAAAAAAAAAAACAAAAAAATCAGTTTTAGAAAATAGTTCATCGAGGCGTTTTTTATTTTTTATCAAAACAAAAACAATTTGTGAAGCATTAAATTTAAAATTTATAAAAATTTTTGTTGCTGTAGAAGCTACTTTTGTTATATTGCAATTCCCAAATGTTGGCGTTATTATTACTACAGTTAATTTTACGTTCCCAGATTATTCATTGTTTTTAAAACGCTTTTTAAAATGTTGCTTGGCAAAAAATATTAAGATTTTCTGGAAAACTAGTCTCTCGCGCTTTTTATGACAATCATAATTCAACGACTCAGTTGTATGTAGTTGTAAAACAATTTAATTTGATTGAATTTTTTGAATTAAATTGAATTTTTTTTGAACAATTTTTTTGAAAATTTTTGTGAGAACTGAAGTTCACCTTGTGTGGGGAGTTCCCTCATTGTGAATGCACCACTTCAGGGATGTTCTTACTCAATTTGAGGAATTTCAGTCTTGCTACAGAATAAAAATCTATAGAACTGTTTTTTATTTAGCAAAATTTTAGACAAATACGTAAAAAAAGTGAGGACTTACAGTTTGTATAATTATTTTTTTAGAAATTAGTCAATGTTCTTTAATATGTTTGTTTTTTTGTCACACTCAAGAACTTATATCATCGCTTGCCTGCTATCTCAATTTCTATTAATTGTCAAATTGTTCACAAGCCCTGGGGGCTACCACAAATTCTATAAATTCACCTCAGAGGTGTCAAAATTAGCAGAAGTGATTAAAAATATACGAAATTAACAGAACAGTGAAATTAATAATTTTGGTTACAAGAACTTTTCAGTGTAACATTTTCAGCCCTGTTGATAATTTCACCACGATTCAAACAGCTGTTTATGACATCGAAGTTTGTTTACAATTGTAATTTTTGAAAATATATATACATTAAGTATATACTGGCGATGTCGCTAATCTGCGCTTCCGATTTGCGTGAATGCAGATAATGCGCCGCTATAACGGTTATAGAAATCGTTTAACATTTTATATGTTATAAAAATACACGAAAAATAAATCAAAGAATTTAATTTATTTAATACATGGAAAAATAAGTGAAGCAGTCAAAGAAAAATGAAGCAACATAGCATAGCACAGCAAATGGTCACACGCATCTTTAAAAATAATGTATTATCATTAAAACTCAATGAGGAAACAAATAAAGCACTTAAATTAATATTGTATTTAATATAAAAAAAACTTGTTTCAAAAGTATACTGTACTTTTAGTGTAACCTGGTTAATTTTAAAATTTGAACGAACTGAAAACGATTAAGAATATGATTTTTATGCGCAATTTTTGAATTTGAAGGTTTAAATGAAACTAAATTTCGAATTAATAACAAAATAAATTGAAAAAGAAACTATTTGAATATACATACATATATATTTATTACTAAATAAAGAATTGGTAAAAATTGGACATTGTTTAAAATGGATTTATATTGAGGTAAGCAGACAAGTGGAGGTAAGTGCCATTTGGTGGCAGTTTTCCACTCTCTTCTTCAACTCATTTACAATAGGTCTTAAAATAAATATTTAATTTTTTTTTATTTTTTCTTAGCAAAATTAAGAATGCTAACTTGGCTCTACCGCTTTGTGTATTCTCAGAACCAATGCCAGCTGCAAAGAATGGTCACTACAAGAGTACTTGGACTATTTCAAGCATCAGCTTAATGGGCAGTTCACATTAACACACATGCTATCCTACATGGCTTGACAACATGTGTGACTGTCAATTTTGCTATGCGTTCACATTATCGAGCATGCCATCAAACATCAATTACAGAACAATTTATGAGCGTCCACATCGAAGTAAACTGCATGAAATCCTATTTAAAATGAAAAATGTTGACTAGGCTTGACAGTCAGCTCACACAGGTTGCATGGTTGAAATAGCCAGAAGAAAAATCAAATATTTTTGAAATCCATCCAACATGTGTGCCAAGCGGTGGTTCCTTAAGTTTATATTATCGAACATTGATGTTGTTGAGACAAGTTGGACAACATGTGTGATAATGTGAACTGGGCTTTTACTTTTATTAGTTGTCAAAAAAAAAACGGTATTGTCGGTAAATTGCAAAATTCGTGATTTGTTTTCTGCGGCATAACTTAAATAATGATTGTGTGAGTGTAATTTGAAAACTTAATAAAGCGGTAAAAACAGGGTATTTCCGAATTCTAAAAAATTGGAAATAATTGTTGCGCAGTTGAAAATTCATTCAAGTATTGTAAAATGTTGCGAAAATTAATGTTTTTTTTTTGTTTTTCAAAATTTTCATCATTTGTTGTTGTGTTCATTCGAAGCAAAAATATTAAGTGCAATTATCAATCAGTAATAAATAATATTTCATTGAAATCTTTGTAAAATGAGTGATAAAAATGCAAAGGGGAAGAAGTATCAAAGCGCCTTGTGCGGGTGACGATTTTATTGATTCCTTTCATTTATTTTGTCATAACCTTCGAATAAAAGCCCTTCGTTTTTTCATTATGATCCTGCCTGTAGTAAAAATTTAAAATCAATTATAAAATCTTATATCGAAGGATGAACGACAACTTATTTACGGCATCCAACCAATTTTTGGTGCAGTGAATTTTTTCGCTGCGGCGCCTCCTCCGTTAATGCATTTTACCGTACGCATTCGTCAGTGTGTGGATGTGATAGGGGAGTCTTTTAAATAACAGATGATGATTTTTCTAATATATTAAATCTTTGGGCTTTATGAGGAAAGTCAGTGGAAAATTATCACGCTGTGTATACCTATTCAATAAATTATTTAATTTTACTAACTATACAATTTTCTATTGCATAGTTTCCTGTGGATTTCATACCTGCTGCAGCACCCTCCAATAATGCCTCACAACCATCACTTATGAGTCCAACTAGTATAACGATACCAGCACCAAACAGCGGCGGACTCATCTTTACATCAAGCAAAGCTCAAGCACTGTCGATGGTGCCACAGCCACCAAATCAATATTCACCGCTATCAGCACCGGCCGCACCCACGCAAACAGCATATGATAGTAAGATGTCAATTATATAACATCCTATTGCAGCGGCTGCTCTAACGCCGATGCAAGCGCACAATAATCAAAGCAATAATCTCTATACTCATTACAACGCTACAGCATTATTGACAACGGTAGCTGCGGTCGCAACATCC
Organism: Tricholauxania praeusta; assembly: GCA_949775025.1. Classification (NCBI taxonomy): domain Eukaryota; kingdom Metazoa; phylum Arthropoda; class Insecta; order Diptera; family Lauxaniidae; genus Tricholauxania; species Tricholauxania praeusta. The sequence goes on along the minus strand of OX459031.1, from coordinate 121,950,362 downwards.
GCTGGCCAGGCTGCAAGTCCAACACAAGCGCTACTTACCATTGATACTTCTTCAACAACATCTCAACATATGACAAAGTGCTTAACTGTTGCGCCGACACAACCGCCACGGTCAACAACACCAATAGCTTTTACTGCTGCTGGGAATTTGGTAGGCGTGGTTGCGGCGGCTACACCTGTGGTAGCTACAAACAGCGTTAGCGGTCAAACGCTGTTACAAAATCAATGCGTTGAATTGTACATTTCTTAGGTGAGAACTACCATATTTACGTTTGTTTTCATATTATTTATGTTGTGTTAAGTTTCCAACTTATGGAAGAATTAGAGATTATGAAATTTGAATTTAATAGATACCTACTTTTACATTTTGATGAAAAAGAACTTAGTTTTGTGACGTGTACCAAACCAGTTTTATAGCCGGTAAGGTGGGTTCAGTTTTCTAAATAAAATTGTTGTTAGACAGCCCTAAATGTTTGATCAAAATCATCTGATTATTTGATTTGCTGATGTTTTTTGTAATCGTCCCTTGAATAAAAAAAATTAATTTGAGCGCAAGGTACAATTTTTTAAATAATTAAAAATAGTCAATCACTTAAAAAACAATCTCCATCGCGAAAATATATTATAATTGTTTTAATATATTTATATTTATGAAAACTTTATTTCATCTAAATTGTAAAATATTTCTAGTCCTACCATAAAAATTTCATGAACTTTTACCCAATATTTACGGAGGGATCGCAATTCAAAAAAATACGCACATAAAAATTCACTTGTTCATTACTTTTAAAATTTCCAAATTTTGCAAAAACAAATTTAAGGCCTCAATGTTAATAAATAAATCTTTAAAGTTCTACAATAAAAAGTTTAAGTAAAATAAGTGGGTTTTTAGTGTGCCCACTTGAGAAAATTTTACTCAAAAATGTTTTTAAAAAAGGTCTACATCAACGATATTTCCAGGAGAAAATCAAATCATTTCCATTGTCGATTATGTTTCAAAGAAAAATACAACAAGGACTATCATACATGACAATATAAGCAACAGTGATATATTTTTACTTAAATTAATTAATTTTAAATATTAATATAATACATTGAATATACACAATCATTTGTTTGAAAATATCTCATTATGTTGATAAATGGCGTTACAAACGGACGAAAGTCCCACCGACCCATGTTAAAAATGATACTCAAACATCGAAGAAAAATTTGCAAAATAACGAAAAAACTATTGACAGCACCTGACGACCAGCATAATTTATCAATCAGTTTTTCTTTTTTCTTCTTGTGTGTCATCAAGTTGAAGTTTTTCAGGATCGCGTTAATAAAATTCTTACCGAGCTACAGGCGCTTGGTAAACTAAATTTCCGAATCACACCACTCGATTTTGAGAAGAACGATGATAACAACTTATACACGGACTTTATTGTAGCCTCATCGAATCTGCGCGCAGCTTATTATAAAATTGCACCTGCCGATCGTCATAAGTCTAAATTAATAGCCGGAAAGATTATACCCGCCATTGCTAGAACAACTTCTGTCGTATCAGGCATTGCAGTGATCGAAGTCATCAAATTAATTATGGGATGGATGTAGATAATATTAAAATGAGGTCTTAAAATAAATATTTAATTTTTTTTATTTTTTCTTAGTCACCAAGATCTAAGCAAATCTAAGAATGCTTTTGTTAACTTGGCTCTACCGCTTTGTGCACTGGAATCGCTTCGAGGTGCAAGGTGAAATGTCACTAAAGGTGTTCTTGGACTACATATTTCGAGCATCAGCAAAAGCTAAAAATTACCATGTTGTCGCATCTGTGCTATGAACGATTGCATCATTTGCATCAAGCAGCATTTTTTTCTCCTATGGAGCAAGAGAGAAAGATTAATAATAAAAATATGACATATAATTTTTTTGTTTCATTTTGGAAGAAAATAGATTTTTAGTAATTGTTTCGTAAATTCTTAGTTACTGAAAATATTTTAAGCATTCGGTAAGTAATATTTTATAGATAGAATGAGTTGAGGAAGAGGATGTGAGGTTTAAAGTTTCTGAAAATTGCCAACAGATGGCGCTTTGAGTAGTTGGAACCATAAAAATTGTTCAAAGCGCCATCTGCTGTCAGTTTGTAAAACTTTTAATTTTCTTATTCTCTTCCTCAATTCATTTACGATAAAATGACGTCTCATTCATTCAAATCAGTTCATTAGTTTCGGAGTTATTCAAATTTTAACAAAACACTTAAACTGCTGCAGTTTCTGTTTGCGAGCTGCGGCTTCATATTGAATAACTCCGAAACTAATGGACCGATTTGAATGAAGAAGACGTTGTTTTTATTGTAAATGAGTGGGAAGATAATTCAAAACTTAAAAGTTCAGAAAACTGCTACCTACAGGAGCATACGAAGCGATTGATACCTCATTTGTAAAAATCGGTCAAGTAGTTGACGAGAAATTAGCGAAAGAAGTATTACTTGATAAAAAAAAATAGATTTGCTGTTGAAACAGGTTGTTTAGCAAAACCACTGAGTTAATTAAATTAATGCGTAAACACCCTGTTTAAAAATTCTGACATCAAGTTCCTTTCCCAAGTCTTCGAAATTCTGGAATTGAGTTCGTTTCCCATGTCGTCGTAGCCATTTTTTTTATAAAACATGTTCCTAACAACCCTGTTTTTGCAAGGCCTAAAAGTATGCCAAACTTTATTTTCAAAATTTTGTACATGCGTAACCACCCTGTTTCTTCAGCCCAATTTTTTGGGCAGAGCAATGACGTAGAAATTTGGCGAAACACCAGGCCATCAGAAACAGCAGCAAGTGATTTTTTTTCATGAAAAACTTCTTTCGCTAATTTCTCGTTAACTACTAGACCGATTTTAACAAATGAGGTGTCAATCGCTTCGTACAATGCTGTAGAATTGTACTAAAGTATCGGCATTTAAAAACTATGCTTATACAAAGCGCTATAACTAAAAAAAAAAATATTTTGGATTTCGATAAGTACTACACCGATTTTGACAAATGAGGTGTCAATCGCTTCGTATGCTCTTGTAGAACTGAAATATAGTATCGAAATTTAGAAATTATGCTCATACAAAGCGCAAACCTGCAAAAACTTTTATTTTGGCTTCAAAATAAATACTGCACCGATTTGGACAAATGGGGTGTCAAACGCTTCGTATGCTCGTGCAGAATTGAAATATTGCATCGGCATTTAGAAATTATGCTCATACAAAGCGCTATAACTAAAAAAAAAATTATTTTGGTTTCTCGATAACTACTGCACCGATTTTGACAAATGAGGTATCAATCGTTTCGTATGCTCTTGTAGAACTGAAATATAGCGTCCGCATATCAAAATTATGCTCACGCGAACGTGTAAATAATGTTTTAGGTATAGAGCCTTGTAATAGCATAATTTCTTTACGACGATGCTATATTTCAGTTCTACAAGAGAATACGAAGCGATTGGTACCTCATTTGTCAAAATCGGTGCAGTAGTTATCGAGAAACCAAAATAATTTTTTTGTAGTTATAACGCTTCGTGTGAGCATAATTTCTAAATGCCGATGCTATATTTCAATTCTGCACGAGCATACGAAGCGATTGACACCCCATTTGTCCAAATCGGTGCAGTATTTATTTTGAAGCCAAAATAAAAGTTTTTGCAGGTTTGCGCTTTGTATGAGCATAATTTCTAAATTTCGATACTATATTTCAGTTCTACAAGAGCATACGAAGCGATTGACACCTCATTTGTCAAAATCGGTGTAGTACTTATCGAAATCCAAAATATTTTTTTTTTTAGTTATAGCGCTTTGTATAAGCATAGTTTTTAAATGCCGATGCTTTAGTACAATTCTACAGCATTGTACGAAGCGATTGACACCTCATTTGTTAAAATCGGTCTAGTAGTTAACGAGAAATTAGCGAAAGAAGTTTTTCATGAAAAAAAATCACTTGCTGCTGTTTCTGATGGCCTGGTGTTTCGCCAAATTTCTGCGTCGTTGCTCTGCCCAAAAAATTGAGTTGAAGAAACAGGGTGGTTACGCATGTACAAAATTTTGAAAATAAAGTGTGGCATACTTTCAGGATAAAGGTGCATGCGTAAGCACCCTGCTCCCTCAGCTCAATTTTTTGGGCAGAGCAACGACGCAGAAATTTGGCGAAACACCAGGCCATCAGAAACAGCAGCAAGTGATTTTTTTTCATGAAAAACTTCTTTCGCTAATTTCTCGTTAACTACTGGACCAATTTTAAAAAATGAGGTGTCAATCGCTTCGTACAATGTTGTAGAATTGTAATAAAGCATCGGCATTTAGAAACTATGCGCATACAAGGCGCTATAACTAAAAAAAAAACAATTTTGGATTTCGATAACTACTGCACCGATTTTGACAAATGAGGTATCAATCGCTTCGTATGCTCTTGTAGAACTGAAATATAGCATCGAAATTTAGAAATTATGCTCATACAAAGCGCAAACCTGCAAAAACTTTTATTTTGGCTTCAAAATAAATACTGCACCGATTTGGACAAATGGGGTGTCAATCGCTTCGTATGCTCGTGCAGAATTGAAATATAGCATCGGCATTTAGAAATTATGCTCACACAAAGCGTTATAACTAAAAAAAAATTATTTTGGTTTCTCGATAACTACTGCACCGATTTTGACAAATGAGGTACCAATCGCTTCGTATTCTCTTGTAGAACTGAAATATAGCATCGTCATAAAGAAATTATGCTATTACAAGGCCCTATACCTAAAACACTATTTACACGTTCGCGTGAGGATAATTTTGATATGCGAACGTTTAATAATTTAACAAAAAAGCTGGAAAAAAATGCATTGGCTCAAAAAAAGTTCAAAGATGAAATAAGAAAAAGGTAAGTTTTTCATAATTTTTATATATGTATTTACATATTTTAAATAACATACAACAAAAGTATGTTACAAAATATCCATATATTAATTATAAAAAAAGAATTAATTCACAAATGACACATAACTTATGTGACGTAAGCGCCTATATGTCAGTTGAGACCAGCTTAAGAGCGCTTATAATGCCATTTAAATTATTCTCATGATGTTGCTTGTCTTGCAGAGCAGAAACTACAGGCACACGTTCACTGCTGGGCATCGCAAGGCTAAGGTTAGTCATCAACCCCTGGAAAATTTCAGAAAAAAATTAATTATTAAGTTATTGATTTGAATTTGAGAAAAATTTGAATTTACAATTCAAAAGAACAAGGAACAATAAAATTTTTTACTATCGCATGGTTTTTGGGAGTAAAATTGCCTCGGTGGCGACACTTAAACATTCATAACTTTTTTATTTATGAAACGTACTAAAATTTTTTTTCAGGAAAAAGTTGTGCAGACTTTACTGAACAATTCTGTGGAAAAATTTTGTTTCTGAACATATGAGAAGTTGCTGAGTTAGGATTTACTATTAAATTCAAACATGTCTTTCTTTTAAATGAAATATATCTATAAAATATTACTTACCAAATATTTAAAATTCTTTCAGTAATTAAGAATTTTGCTTACATATGCATATAATTGAAATTTGACATCTTACATGCATATACATATGTTTGTATGTACTTGTGTAGCTCCAGTTTGAAATCGTTTCTAAACACATAATCCATTTTTTTTCAAGTTTAACCACTTTATTTTCAAAACGTTTCATAAGTTTTACAGTTTTTTTTTAAACATTTTTTTAGTTAATCTTAATGTCTTGTTATAATAATATTTTTGTTTTTACAACAATTCTTATTTTTAGCGCTTTAAGTTTAATAGAGTTTTTGTTTTATAATACAGCGTGGAAATTTATTTTTTTTTTTTGACATGGATGAAATACATAAGTACATATAGTATGTATGTTTTGAGACAAGTAATTAAATGAATTTTCCCAGATGATCGGGCAAATTCTTTTAAAAATTGTTTTGCGATGTAATATTATTTCAGACGCAGTTCAATGAAGTAAACTAATTTTGACACAAGCTTTATAAATTTCATATTTTAGCCAAATAATATTTGACCATATCACCTCCAAAATATCGAGTGAACGTTTTTCAAAAAAAAATTAATGAGGCATTCACACTACTATCAAAAACAGACCGTTTTTCATTTATTTCATACTTCAGCCAAGAACCGCTCGCCATCCATAGCACTTTTATTTCACAAGTGAATGAGAAACAAAAAATCAAATAGCAATCAAAAGGACAAGGTAAGCAAATACAAAATACATTGAATCTCAATATTTAATTTACAAATTAAAGTGTGAAAGGTTTTTTAGGCACACTTAATTATAATCAGCATACATAAGAGAATTAGAGTTAATGTATCGAAAATAGATTTTTGTTTTTAACAATTATTTTTCATAGGTTTGTTATGATATTTCAAAAGATGCTAAGGTGTATTTTTGAAAAGAGAAAGCTCTTATAAAATGTTATAACCAAATTCGAAAAACTGAATTGCTGACTATAATTTATAAAACGTCATATACATATGTATGGGCCATTATGATGCGCACTGCCATATGTGTATATTGATATTTTCAAATTTTCAATTGAATTTTCTTAATAGTCAATATATTTCTATGATTTATATACATATATATTTTTTTATTGAATTACGTTTTTCGGTAAAATAAAAGAACCAATATTTTTTTTTTATGGAATTACAGTTGTACCCTTTTGTTCATATGCTTACTTATTATTAACTGTATGTTTAACGAACGTTTCGTTCGTATCACAAAATATACAAAACGATAGCCATTTAAATGGCGACGAACGATACGTTCTCAATATTATTATAATAGATAAATTAACAAAAGATATTTATCTATCTATTATAAGATATCTTTTTATTACTATTGCTTAAGTTTACTATTGAAAGTTATAAGTTGTACCAAAAATTATGGCAGGCAATGTTGTGAATACTAAGTTGAACTGTAACTTTTGCGTTTAATATTTTGTTTTGATTTTTCTCTTTAATTTATTTATTATAGGTATTTAAACAAAACTTATCATAGACCATGTATGCATAATCTATGTACCATGGTACATTGTTCAAATATCTTAAGTAAGTATGCTTTATGATTTCTTAAGACGTATTGTTTAAATAATTTTCGACGATTTTTTTCCAGTTTCACTTATTTTATATTTAGTTTCTAACTTAAGATTGGCAACTAAAATATAAAAATTTATTGTTTAATTAAATTATGCCTAAGCTTTTGCTGTTGTTGACGCTTATAAAATATAAATTGTAATTTTTAAATGAGTTTTTAGTTTGTTGACATTAATTTATTAACATAATATCACAATAATTTATAATTTTTTTTTTCGTTTTAAAAGATTATGCGTTTTGTAGAAAAAGTATAAAAAAAAAAATTATAGCTTGGCTACTTAAGTTGACATTTAAAACGGATACCAGTCTTAAATAAGATTAGCTCTTCAAGAACATACACTTCACGAGCGAATTTAAAGATAATTAGCTTAAAAAGTACATCCCAATAACCGAGATTGTCCGGATTGATTGCGCATTCAAGTTGATTAACTTAATTCATTTCAAACCTTTTTAATTCGATTTTATATCTTAAATCAAACGAAGTCTTCGCGGTTCAATCCTTCATCGGTTGTTGGATTGATGTCTTATTACTTTAATGAAAAAAGAGCTAATCTTACGTTAGTTGGAAACTGTTCGCGTTATACTACAAAACTGTTATTTGTTGTTGTTGTTGTTGTCGTAAACTTGTAAAGCTTTCTACTTGCTTTATCTTAAGCTACGATAGCAAAATTGCATACGCTTTATACTGTTAACTAATTGATATCGCGGGAGTATCGTTAACTATGGATGCTTAAAAAGTTTTGAGACGTTTAAAAATAAAAAAAACTAAGTTGCAAAACAAGCTCAAACAAAATAATATTTATGCCTTACAAAAATAAATATATTGCACAAAAGTTGGTCGTCTAATGGAACACTTTGATCAATAGCCCATAATCTCTAAATGAGATCGTCAGGCAAAAAAAAAAAACAAAAGGTTTTCGGTAGCTCAATAATACATTTTTGCAAGTTGTAGAAAAAAATTGTATAGGCTATTTATATAATCAGATATATTGCTTGATTGGCGAATCAATAGCCTTGCAGCAAAAAGTGCTCTTGGGTTGGGAGAAGCTTAACTGTGGAAAAAGAATAATTCACTGTCGCTTGGCTGCCACACCGACTATACAACTATTGCGCACTAGCGTGATAGGTCCTAGACCTTAGAGTGCCTTCCAAATGACAGGTTGTTGGGCCCCTATAAATAGTTAGTTTATTAGAGTGATGAGCAAAAAAAAAAATGTCATTAATGTTGATTCCATGGGCAAAGGAATAACATGTATTTATCAACATATTAAGAACGTTATGAGATTAACAAAAGAAGACAATGAATCATAACAACCCAAATTCTAAAGTACCGTTTTAAAGATTTGTATAGCTCTTTGGATAACCTTCCTTAAAACAATTCAAGGACTCTGTTGCATTTCGCATTTAAGGCAGTTTATGATTTATCTGTAGCTTATAGGTTTTTGGAAGTTTGTTTCATATGCAACAATATTTCATGTGTAGCAAAATAAACTTAATATGTTCAGATTTTTAATATAAATTATAGTGTAAATTGAACATTCTGGCATTCACCGTTTCTCTAGAGCAAAACATAATTTTTCTAAATTAAAAAGTTATTCTAAAATATATTCCTAGTGTGTACCACTTCAGTTGGAGTAATAATTAAAATCTATGCACTTTACAATTAATTTAGATTTTGTGAAAAAACTTAACGCAATGATAAACGAAACATGATACAAAAGATTATTTTTTTCTTAAACTATTGACATTCACCCTTTTTACATCTACATTATTTTTTCCAATCGAAGCATCAACCTTTTCAGTGCACTTTCCTTACAAATTAAGAAGTTTAAATTCGTTTAAAGAATAATTGTTCTAGAGAAACAGTAAGCGCCATAATACTTCATTTCCACACTAACTTGGAATAACTTTACCCATGCAAAATAATAAGCTATCCCTACAGTTATCTGTTACTGAAATTTCACGTAGCTTAAGCTTTCCCATTTATTTATTTTAGAAAATATCGTAGCATACTACCAGGCATATGTTTAATTATACTCCAAATTAAAACAAATTTTGTTTCCTTTGCAACATATTTTTTTTTTTCAGGCAACTTCTTGGTATATATAGTTTTTTTGTAAACGTTTTTTTCGAGTTACGCTATAATAAGACTTAATCTACGTTTTCAAGGAGAAAAATATCTTGAAAAAAAAAAAAAAATGTGATGTATGATTTGATTCGCTTCGTTTACATTCTGTGGAATTAAATGCTAGGTGCAATGGTATAACTACTATTTTAAATAACTTACTTCATTATTCCACTATCGTTTAAATGAATTTAAAAATACCGTCAATATTGTTCCAACACCAACAACAACTATGAGCAATTCGGTGGACCCCCGCCTGCTGATCATATCGGCACCACTGTCACTCGTTGCACCATCTTCCAGCTGATTACGTTCTGATATTAGTGGTGATGTCCACATCTGTTCCTCATCAACCTCATTAACAAGTCGCGGGCAATTCATCCATTTACGAGCTGACAACTTAGGACGCCAATGAGCCACCATCATGCGATCATCATTGAATTCCCAGTAACCAAGACCCTTAAAGAAGTATGTCTTACGATTTGTATATTGGAAGGCTGCATCAATATTATAGCCAATGCCAGACCAGATGGACATATCACGTGGGTAGTCTAACTCGACACGTCCGGTGTCTTCATCGAAACGCCAGTAAAGTGTGCCGCTGAAGAGGTAGGTGCGATTGTTGTGACCCCAAACAAACGCAGCATCGATGTGTGTCAATGAAGATGGCAGTCCCAATGAGGTCAGCGGTTGGGGATAGCCACGCTCTAGACTGACAGAATCAAAAACATAGTAGTAGCGACCTGTGTGAAAGAATTTAAAGTAAACTTGAATAGAACATTTTACTAAGAAAATCGATTTTGCGATGGTCTTACCAATGAAAAAAACAATTTTGCGTTCTCGATTTTCATAAACAGCATCAATTTTTGTGTAGTTTTCTGGTAATGCGGTCCAAAGACGACGCGTTTCGGTAGGATAACCAGGATAAATACCACGATCGCCGATGCGCCAAAGGAACTATAAAAATAAGAACATACAGTATAACTAACTGTTGATATTTTAGATCAATAAGACAGAAATAAGCGCCTAAAAATAAGCAAAATAATAGCTATTGATGCAACAACCTTTCATTGCATACTTTCAGGTGCACTGAAATAGTTCATTAGTTAAATTCAAAATAATCTAAGATTTCGTGTGCTTACCTGCCCGCGAAAGATGAACAACTCTCTGCGAATCATTGAAATCGCATCGTAGGTAGTCAAACATGTGTCCGGTTTCAACTTTCTCGGTTTCGGAGTAACATGCGTATTGGGACGATGCCAAACTCTTGTCGGACGTGGCGGTGGGGCATCGGTACGTGGACGTGGTGTCGTAGTTGTAGTCGTTGGTTCCGGATATCTTTGCGGTGGTTCATGATGATGTGGATAATGTGGATTGTGTTGATGATGCGTATGAATACGTGGATCGTAAGGATCATTTGATTTCGGATATGTGGGATAACGCGGATTATACGCTGGTTTATAATCAGGATATCTACGTTCGGGATAATAAACAAGTGGGCGCATTGTTGTTGTCGTCGTTGTGGTAGTTGTTGTCGTCGGACGTGCTTGTGGCTTAAAGGGACCCCAAGTTTTATCCTTTGAGCCATAGAGTTCTTGTATAGCCGTACGATCATCATCTGGTAAATTCATTTCAACTTCATAGCCATGATACCAAGGATACATGATGGCAGTTTGGTCCGATGAGTGACCCAAACCGAGTGAGTGGCCAAATTCGTGTACAGCGACTCCCATAAAGTTGGTACCTGTCGAAGAAGAGAAGCAGAAAACATAAATAAATTGACATGAAATTAGATTTGCAAATGAGCTGCCATAAAGGTGGGGTAGGTTTTATTTAGAATTTCACCCAGCAATACAAACGTACACACACACACAAACACACACACACAAACAAACACATACAGAAACAAGCACATGGACAGACAAATGCATAAATCTAAAAACTGTAATCAACTTATTATTGCTATCAGGCTGAAAATACGAATTTCGCATTATTGGATTGAATTGTGTGCTTTGAGGTGCTGCACCTCTTAACATAAGACCAGGGATTCTCAAACTTATGGTGAAAAAAAAAAAATGTTTACTTCATATACTTATTGGTCAAAAATAAGGCAATGAAATTTAAAAGATTTCATTCTCAAAGAATAAATGTCGGCTCTTTTATACATCGGCCAAAATTGAATGGTTCATGTTATTGAAGAAAACACATATGCTAAGGCAATGATTAATAAAAATGACAATTCAGTTGCATCGAAATCCTAGAAAAATCAAAGACTAAAAAGAAATAAACATGCAACTAGTAAACTAGCTATGTATTACTTACTCATACGTCATGGTGAAAAAAAGAAAGGTAAATTAAATGTATATTGCACTCTGATGTAAACACCTATGAGGTCTGCGGTGAAAAGTAAGATTGTAAGAAATCGTAGTAATGATTATGATGATGACTCGGTGTGTTTGCCATAATAATATTTGTTAATTAATAATATGAATCGCTTAAGTTATTAGATCTTCTAAATTGAATCGTTTTTTGTCGTTTAATATTTAGTATTAATCACTTGAATAAACTCTTAAGAAAATTTTGTTAAATAATTGCCAATAAAAAAAAAATTTCTGCTGTAATGATATTTTCTTATTTTAACCCCTGGGTCACAGTACACAATTTAAGAAGTGCTGCCCAAAAAGTGATGTCAATTCACACTGCCTATGGCTTATGCGTTCAATTACAATTTCGACATTGATGTCCAAGGCTCATTAGGCAATTGCACCAACGACAAGAACAACAAGCGCACAAAGCAATACTGCATACAATTTTGCATCATTGGACCTATATGAATTTAAATATTTGGAACATTCTGAAATGCATTTGGAAGATTTCACAATTATGTGGCAACATCGAGTTGTTTCCGCTTACATGTGTTCGGCAGCAGGTCTCTGTTAAAAACAGAGATCAAGGTAACACAACAAGCTGCACAGGAAAAGTTGGGAAATATTATCAAGAGAGGTGGTCGGTTTGTACATGAAAGTTTTCATGCTGAATTGCATTTCATAATCCATCTGCAAAATGTTCAATCAATCAATTGACGACAGTCAGTTACTTAGATGTATGTTAGTTGCCCTGCATATTGCTTGGACATGCAGTCACATACCCAATTCATTCAGGTTCGTGATTGATTTTTCATTAAATACAAAAAATTTCTGCTAGAAATTAGTTTTAGATTTGCGCGAGGGCCTGTATATTTTTAAATAAATTTCATAGCAGCGCTTAGTAAACTGTAAGAAAATATTTGCGAAAAAATGCTTGAATTAGAATATCCCGAAAATCGGAACCATCAGAGAAGTTCTGAATTCGAATTCCAATTCAGCGCATCAAAAACTTTCGGAAAAGTTTTTGATGTCGACAAGTGTTATTATCCATCTGGATTTTTATTCTGAAATTTTAATATTTTGAAGCAAAGTTTTTTAATTTTTTTTTCGATTAAATTTATTCTTAATAGGCTTTTGGCACCTGATGTTTTGACTTAAGCTATTTTCCATTTTCTTATTACGTCATCATGTGAAATAATGTTATCCTTAAAATGCAAGACATTATGCAACTTTAATTTTTATCTTAAGATTTCTACTACATTGTGTACTATATACATGCACATATCACCTTCTGCTGCTCGCATTCCTTTCATACATTTTCTTCATATCAAATTTTTAAGCCAACAAAATTGCAATTGTTGACTTAAAGTCACAGTTGCATTTTTTCCGCGGCAGCCATTTTCTTTATCTTTGTCAGTTTTAATACCAATAAAAGCATTATTGTAGCATCGTTGTTGTTCTTATACAAGAGAAAGATAAAGCTGATTTTGTTTTTTGCAACAAAATGTGTGGTTTTATATTGGCAACCGCAGAATGACAATGGCAGCGTCATTTGGTTTATTGTTCTATTTTTTTTTTTATTTATTTTTTACTTTGTTTGCCATGATTTCTCGCTTTTGAAGACTTAAAGTGTTGCATTAATGACAGCGGTGAATTTTACGCGATGAAATGCTTACTTTGTAAGTTAAGTGGCATATAAGCAAAGTAGCGAGTTTTAAGGCAAATAGCTGCCAAAATGGCGACATGCAACACTTCTTTAGTCATAAAATCATATCTATAAAAAAAGATATTGAAATTTAATCAAGAGAAAATGATTGTGTTTGCATAAGATGCTATGCAATAAATGTGATGTGGAGGACCATATCGTGATATTTAGTTTTAAATTTTTTTTTTGAGGAACATGTCTACTTTCCCAACGCTTTGAAATTGATGAGAGTTCCTTAATTTACAATCTTTCGACTTTTGCATAAAAAATGTTATAAATCATTCATTACAATGTAGATTTTGACGATTTCTTTTTTTAGAGTGTATTTTATAAGCATCTCTGAAAAACGGTGGGCACGCTTTTTAAACAAATAATTGTCATATTAACTGGAATAGAAAAATTGACATATAATACAATTTTACAAAAGTGTGTAAAAACTTTGCAATTTACAAATAAAAAATTATTTGCACTGTGCGTTGATTTGATTTCATTCGGATTTTGATAAAAGTCCAGTAAATTTTTAATATTTTGACACAAAACTTATAATGCAAAAATTTAAAAAAAAAACCACCAAAAATTAAAGTTTTTGTCACGTTTTATTGAAATTATGCCAACACCCCAGCAAACAATTTTAATCGCGGAAGAGTCAATATGATGGTTTTATTTCGATATCAATAGATAGTTACTTCTAGAGGAGCTATCCGGGGACAACAACTGGTCAAATTGATTCGCGTATGAATCATTACATAGAGTTTCAGGCGATTGTTGTTAAAGGCAACATAAAGGTATTTATTATGACATTGGATTTGTATTATTGTACATTTTAATCCACCATGTAACTTGCACGTATGTATGTATATACAGGATGGTTAGGGTGCAGTTAGCCATCCGGGAAAATTAAATTTCGTGGTTCATTTTGAGTAAAAAATTTTATGGGAGGGGGCCTCTCTTTAACACCCTGTGCATTAACAAAGTTCTTGAGAGTAGTACTTACAAGGAAAAATTATCTCATAACTTTTTAAGTAAAAACTCTAGAGCAATAGAGAGTAAGTTTTATTAGGTAATTAATTCACATATATTTTAGTAGCAATATTTTTACCGAACTTGTTTTCAGTTTAGAATTATCACGTGTTAAATGCAAAAAAAATAAAAATATATTTTTTTTTCATTTGCAATTTTACCAAAAATACTGTAATAAAGTTTAATTTTTTATACATATTTATGTGCACCATAATATTACATACAAGTTCACTGTACATAGTTTTTATCTTGTTCGTGCTATTTTTCGGTTACAAATTTATCTTTATTAATACCAAAGTGACTTTTTTTGATTGCACGAAAGTACTTTTAACGTAAACTAAATCAGAGTACCAGCCTGATAACATTCACATAGTTCTTTGCTTCTAAATTCTGTTTATAAGTTCATCGCCTAAAAAATTCCAAAATCTTTAGAATGCTGCCTGGGACAAAGTAAATAAACACAGCTTTAAACACCTCCACTGTATTAATGGGCAACAGAATAACTAACACAGTGATATTTTCGCACACATACACATCACAGTGATTTATCAACAAAATTAACCATATTCACAAATTAATTATACTATCACAACTGCAATATGATAATGTGGTGAACTAATACCCAACTGGTTCAGTTGCTCTATAAAAACAAAAAAAAAAAAAAAAAAACACCAACCATGATAAAATATGTAAAACATGAGGTAAACAATACGCACGCACTCAGCATGTGATCGGTTGCAATGCAAAAATAACAAAAAGCAACTACTGAACCGAACTACTAAATGTTCTCTCCCCTTATGCCACTGCATAAAATATTTGCTAAATATTATTGCCCAAAAAGTGCACAGTAATTTAATTAAACCCAATATTTAAACCTATGCATGACAGAAAACATATGCGTTTTTAAAAGGCCTCCCGTTCCGTGTGCATCACTGACTTGGTTGTGTAACCATTTTACTAAATGGTAGCCCACGCAGCTTGCTCGTGCATAAAACTCTTTAGTTGTCATTATCAAAATAAAATAATTCATTTTAACACTTTGCATTGCATACTTTTGTGCGTTTTTGCATGTGTGCATATCAGTGATAATATTTTGTGTGAATAAGGGCTATTTTGAGTGATAAAGTACTCACTAAGCAAGACAACTAAAGTACTTTTCTTTGCGAAAAAAGTTCTTTCGAAACTTTTTGAGATATGAATCTAAAGTCAGGCAACAACTGTTAATGGAGCTCGCTATCGGGATATGATAGTCCTGAAAAAGAACGAAGCCACATCACATACAGCCGAAGAAACAGTCTATTTACTGCCTGGTCGTGTAATGTCCCATTATAGTGATCATTATTGGCCGCTAAGATCATGCAATTAATGACGTTGAACTTTTTTCTTTGGAAATTTCTGAAGTCTAAGGATTATAGCAACAAGCCCACTATTCACCACGTACTGAAAGGATTTGTCAACAAAATTCAGCCACAATTATGCAAAACGCTCATGGAAAGTCGCGCCGCGGAGGCAAATTTGCTTTATATGCCATTACATGCATAATCTTTTACTGCATACTTTTTAGATAAAATTAAAAATTTTTTGAAATCAAAATTTTACTTCTCGCGTGAATTTCAGGATACCCTTTATAGTTTAAGTGCATTTGCAAATCAGCTGAGACTTGATATTCCACATACATTTTTTTATGAATTTTGTAAATTTTTTAAGCAAAATAAAGAAAATTTTTTATATAATACCACTGCGATTCGAATCAAATGTCATAAATATAAAAGTAATCCGAAGTAAAATGTATAATTATTTACAAAAAATACTACAAAAACTACAAGTTGTGAATGACACTGAGTTTTTGTTTATTTTTTGAAAGGGCAATAAAATAAAAAAAGAACCCCACATAACAAAAGAGTACTATTTGTTTTAAATAAAAAGTACTTTCGAAAATCTTCTCACAACATCCCTGATGCAAATGCAGCCAAATGACGTACATATTTATGTAACAAAATTTGGCATAGGATAAATACTATGTGCATTAAATTATTCGCAATAAAAACAACAAATATGACAATAGCACGCACACACTAATCAACTACAATAAACAAATGGCAACATATTTCATGCAAAACTTTAATTAACGCACGTGTGATGGCGTCGGCAAACCAAAAGCGTTTGTTACTTCATGGGAATTTAAATAAATTTTCAAAAAATATTGAAGAAATGAGTGATATTTCAGGAAATGACTAATTAAGAGCATATGCAGGTAAGGTTTTAATTTGAAGGTTTTCATCACAAGGTCTTTATTTTAAGAGAACAAAAATAAGGAATAAAATCATCGCTATGAAAATACTGACGGAACAAATCTGAGCTCAAAAATTGTACAGGGAGTAATATTAAAATGTTGCAACTTTCATCAAAAAGAATGAAGAGGACTACACGAAAATCTTCGTCTGCTGAAGATTTTGCAGAATCAGCAAAAATGTGTACCAACTACTTAAATAAATCGATGGCTCAAAATCAAACAAAAATATAGCCGAAGTGAAAGAGACATGATAAATTAAGTTTATGGAGTTTGTCTACTAAAAATTGAAATTGCATTGGGTAAAAAGTCCTCATAACGGAAGGACAGCTGGATTAGTAGTGAGAGCCAATTCAAGCCTGTATGCAAAGTTATTAAAAACACATATAAAAAAATTGGTAATTTTTGTATAACTAGAAAAATTTTCGCATATAAAAAAGTGATTTAAAACATCAAACTTCCATGTGTCTTCTATAAGTTTTTGTTACCAAAAAAGACCGTAATTAGAGCTGAAAAACATGGTACGGAGAAAAATTACTTCTTGAGGGCCGAGCTGAAAAAACTTTGCGTATCAGTTTTTATAACATACACATTATAGGAAACAGAAAACTTTTCTGTAATAATTTCAAAGCATTTTCTGAGGAGTAGACGGGCAAAAATCTATTTGTTCAAAAGTTATGATTTTTGCACACAACATACACGTACTTCCCAAAAACGTAAATGTATCGTTTTGTTCGCCCACTCACTTCACTCAGTTTTCGCTGAGGCGTATACGTTATTTACTTTCCATTCTTTCTTTTGCTCATTTCATAAGATTTTGACCTTCAGAAGTTTTCATATTGAAAGACGTTATTTTAAGAAATTCACAAATACCCATATAAAGTATAAAGTTAAAGTCAAAACTTAAGTCTTAACAAAAACATCACAAAGTCAATCAATCACAATGTCAATCCAACAGCTTTTGTCATCTAACAACAACAACGGCAACAACTGTAATACGAGGAAAAAGCAATTTGAGAACAGTTTTTGCCAACTTGAAGTCATCGAACTTCAAAGAGTCCTAAAAGCAAAAGTTGGACTGCTGATGATGTTACTGGCTGCTCAAAGGCAACAACACTTGACCACAAGTGCCAATGTTTGGTGTGGCATCATTCAGCACCAATGGCACTATTTAGCCAAAAGTTAATAAAAGCTTTTTACACAAAAATAGTATTAAAAAAATAAAGCAGAATTAAGATAAAGTAAAAGCAAATGAAACTAGACAGTAAAGCAAGAAAAACAAAACCTAAAAAAAAAAAATAATTAATATTGATTCAAGAGATGTAGTGTTGCCATATTGTTGTCTTCACGTCAGAAGAATACTAAAACTAATACTCAGATAAGAAACGAAAAAAAAATAATAAGAAAAGACTCAATAAGGCTATAGCATTTGTTGACAAGTCCTTTGCTGTTAATTTTTCAGTAAACTTCATTTAACATTATAGTAGTGGTGCTGTTGGTGTTTTTCGTGATTGCTTCAAATGCTGGTTCACTAATTATGCTGGTGTTTGCTAACATACAACATAAGCAATCATCATTCATTTTTCGCCCCTACTCTTTACAATAAATACACTCACACATTGGCAAATTACAAATCATCATTTATGTAGTTATGTGTGCAGAGTTGCCATATATTGAAATGGCTAAGAGAATTTAAGATTTTAAAGATATTATCTGAATTCTTTTTTTTATATAATAATCAAAAATTTTTAGGACTTTTAGCCATGTGGAATCGTTTTGAAATATATTTGACCATTGCAATGAGTAAAGAAATGAAATTGACATTTAATCGAAAGATTTGGTGCAACTGAAATCACCCAAAATATTGAATTGTGATACACGAACAAAATAATTTTGCTATGTCAAATGAAAAAGTGAGAAATTAGTGACCAATATATTCATGGTCAAGTCAGCAGAGTCAGTTGAACAAATCGGTAAATTTCCAGACAGCACGAGAATATTCGAGATTTTAGTGTCTGTCAGCATCAGATTTAGCACCCTTAGTTAAATTTGAAGCATGTAAAAACTTTCTGCTATGATGGCACTCTACAAATCAAAACAAAATGTTGGCAACCCTTGCATGAGTGATCACATACAAATACAGTGTTTATTATAATTAATCATTTTCACGCATTATTTATTGAGTGACGTATTGACAATGGATTTGTGCGCCATTCTGACCAAAGCTTTTCGTGGTGGTGCTCTTTCAGCAGCCTTTATCATGTCGTGGATTTGTAAATATTGCAAAAATTGTACAAATGACGAAAATGTTTATTTGATGAGAATTAATTGATTGGAATTTATTTACACAGTCTGATGTCTATGCTCATTTGCTCAATAACAAGTAAACAAATAAACAAACAAATTTTGCATTCATACCAAAGCGCATTTTGTTTTGCTGTTTGTTATATTTTGGTTTTTACATTGTAATATAACTCACCCTCATTTGAATCAGTGCTTGAGAATTGCCATTTTTCTTCATCATCAAAATGTGCATCACCGCCACGTCCAACACCGGGGTAAAAGGCATGAGCGAGTATTAGACCAGGGCCATCAAATTTATAGCCGTCGCCGTGATCGCGCCTAAAAAGAAAATTGAAAAAAGAAGAATATGATTTAATAAATTCTTACAATATTGAATTTAATTAAAAATTTGAATATCTGTAAGTATTTTATACAATAATCGTCGAATAGATGTTCATGATATATTTGCTTAATTGTAGCTAATAGCTTTTTGTAATACAAAAATGACATTTAATCAGAAAATATAAATTGTTTAATTTTAAATTAATAATTTTACTTAAATAAAGCATGTAATCAAATGTTACTCATGACAAAAAGTTCGTATCCGGCTAAGTTACGAGAAATTTTAAATCTAATTGCGCTGAATTTTGACACTATTACAAAATGAATTCCCTTTTCAACGTGTAGTACCAGCAAATCATGATCACACAAAAAAAAAATACACATTAATCATACAAAATACACATGGGACGTGCTCATGCTGCAATATCATAAAGAACCTCAAAACCTGATTTACCATTAAAAATACTTTGATTTTGTGTAGTTTTCATGGGTTGTTGCTCAGAGTTTTCCTTTAGCTACGGCACTTTCATGACTTTACATTTATTTGCGCTTTAGCGCAAGAAAATAAATATAAAAAGTACCAGCAAATGTGGCATTCATAAAAAGGAGTCAAGTCATTTTCGAGTGTCCTGCATAAAGCGTTAGAAATAATCTCGAAATTTAATAGCGTTCAACAAAAGCATGAGCACAAGGCTCAAAAGAACCTGAAAATATTACTACAAATGTAATGCGCTCAATTATGTTGGTATATACCATGCATTCATGAATTCGAGCAAAATAGTGTTGTGTTAACTTGTCTACATTAAAAGATTTATTGATTGTTTACTATGATGTTTTTAAAAATCGAAAAATTTAATTTATATTCGGGCTTCCTTCCAGTTAATTCTACCATCGAAAAGGTGGAGTTTTTTTCAAAGCAATTAACACGTAATTAATTTTCTTTCATTTGATATACCATTTGCAATTTGTTCTCGATGAATTTTTAATGGCAAAGAAAAACTTAGAGTAAAAACTTAGAAAAATTATTTTATCTCAAAATGTGTGGCACTGAATCGTTTATGAAGATCTAGATGCCATATAAGAATAATTAAATAATATATAAAATTTCAAAATTAGTCCAATAGTTTGCAAGACATGAAAAGTTTTATTAAAACTTGGGAGGATTTTTTCTTTTCCTTAAAAAAGTGTTACCAAAAAAGGATCGGAGACAACTTGCATATCAAATGAAAGTAAACAAATTGAGCTTTCTTAATTTAAATCAAGTTAATAATTCATTTTACATAGAAAAGGACGGCTTAAAAAACATTTTAAAAAATTGCCATATCTCGAAAACTGGAACTTAATTAAATTTAAAAAATACGCTATTTACACTTTCTACATTCACTTGCATTAAATTTAAAAATACAAAACTTTAGTCCTCTGTGGAGAAACAACAGATGCGTACGTAGACTATCACACACACGGACACAAACTAATGGAGCAAACATGTACGTGAAAACACTCAACACACTCATAAAAATGAAGCTGCAATTTTATGAGTTTCCAATGCGTTGTGTTTTTTCTGCGTTCATCTTATCGAGGTCGTTGTGTATTTTTTTTTTTTTTTTTGTGAAAATCATTAAACGAAAAATTCCAGTTTTTCCCAAGAGCTCCAAAACGAAGTTTAAGTGTTAATGTGTGTATGTATTTGTCTGAACTTGTGCTGTGTTTGTACGCTCTTTGGATTTTTATTAGCGCGCTTACAAGCGCTTTAGCTGCACACTTTATGTGTGTGTTGCCTTTTTTACGCTAGATTTGCTTTTATTTTTTTTAGCTGTTTTTCTTTGCTTTTGCTTTATTTTCTTTTTACTTTTTTAACTGCTTTTTTATTTGGTTTACTTACATTTTATTTGATTTATTTTTTTTTTCGTTTATTTTCCCTTTACTTACTTTGCGAATAAAACCTGAATGTCCGCCTGATCGCTGTAAACCTCGCGGAATGTTAACTTTGAACTGCGCTCCCAAACGCGTAAGGCTTGCGTGAGTACGGAGCGTATTTGTCCAGCATCGGGCATGGATTGATTGACCAAGCTGAAAGTAGAGTAAAAGAGTTTTTTTTTTTAAATTTTTTGCTATACAGAGTACAGTTTTAAATAATTATGATTATGATATGAATAATTTTTTTACAGGTATCCTTAAATGTATAAAGTTGTTTAAAGACTTGAATAAAAATGGATGATAAATAACAAAAAAATTATGTATTTCACTTGAAATTTACAAAAAGATGCCACAAAAATTTAATGCAATTTTCATGGAAATATCTTGATTCGTAAAAACATTTTATTTAAATTGTTCTTCAGATGCCTTATGAAAAAGCATTGAAGTGATTACCAACGAACAACTTGAAATACAAAAGGTACAACTTAATTGGTTTCTTAGCCAATTATTACAAATTAAAACACAATCGTTTAAATTAATTATAAAATTTAAAGGTTTCACTCAAATACACCAACATTTCTGCATCTGCACATGTACATATGTATTTAAGCTGAAAATCCTTTAACCTTTTTCTAATACATATGCAAAAGTAGGGAACCCTTTCAAGTGTTGCTGCTTAGTTAACTTGGGCCGTACTTTCACTTTGCTGTTGTTGCTGTAAATATGCTTGCTATTCCTAATACTCAACGAATTTGCTTATTATTTCATTTTTAACCACCCACATATTTCTTGTGAAAATCCTTTGAAGTAGAAATAATACGACATTTCCCAAGCGTCCTCCGTCTGTTTCGTCCAACCTTCTCAAGTATTCATTACAATAATAACAATAACAAGCACTGAATCTTTCCTGAATCCTGAAGTGGATTGTCGTCGTATGTATAGGTTCCTTCTACCACTTTTATGTGATTATGTTTGGTTGTATGCCTGATTTGAAAAATGGTAGGCAGTGAAAGGATTTTCGTGTGCGTTTTAAAATGGCAAATTTTTACAGCTGCGGAGGGGTTCAGAAAAGGACAAAATTCAAACGCATAAAATCAAGTGAAGAAAATAACGCAAGCGAGAGTGTGAAGGGGTTGGTTTTTTTTTCTCTTTCTTTAAACATAATAATAAAAGTAATATTGTAATATGTTTATTTAATGCTCATGTTTATGGCTGCGTGAAGGACAAAATTTTATATACCACCGTGCGTGTTACGAGTGAAGATACGAGCGAAAGTTAAGTCTACAAAAGGTTTGTTAAAAGCGAAAATAAACAAAATTGTGTTTAATGTAGCCATTTTAGATGTTTTTTTTTTTCTTTTTATATTTTCGACAATATAATTTGTTCAAATTTAAAATGTTTTGCTTTAAAAATGCATCAATACATACACACAAGAGCTAAAATAAACCCTTCGATATTGACAGCCTATTACATAAACAGCAATTGGTATTAAAATGTTTTTTACACTTACGTATTTTGAAAATGTCATAAAATATGCACATAACTGCTGGCAGTGATTTACGATTTTATGGGGCATTTGTTAGGCAATTTCTTCGGAGGTTGCATAGAATAATTCACAACAGACTTTTTGCTTCTGTTGTATAAAGTGACACTTGCATAGTTGTTACCATGTTACCAGCTTTCGAAACATTTATTTCCAATGGGGTGGTTGGTTGGGTTCGCGAATTTATGACCAAGTGTGGCAAGGGGAAAGGCAACAGCGTATGTGCTAAGTAAGTCACAATCAGTGGCGGATTCCTCTACATTTTATACTATGAAAAATATGAGACCACGTGCGATGTCACTTACAACGCATGCGTACATGTGCCCCAATATATGCTGTCTATAGTCTTATATTAGTTTTTGGTTATGAAAAATCGTCATTGGTCGCGTTTAGAAGGTACGACATAAAAATAAAATTTTTCTACACAGTCAAATTATATATGAAATTTTTATTTTGCCATTAAATTGCACTTCCTACTGAACTTAAAAGAAGAACAGCCCTACCTAAATAATCTATATATAAATAGGTAAAGGCAAAATAATTCCATCCCCTTTTAACTGCCATGACTGGAAGTTGAAAAAAAAAAAACGGAACAGTTTTGAAGAGTCAAAAAACTTTTAATAGAAATGGCAGGAAACTATAACACATAAGACTATACGTATACCATAATAAAATTCATTTTTTTTTTTTTTTTGTTGAAAAGGTTGTGAAAAGGGGTTGTGCACAACGTAATTTTTTTAATCAGTGCAATCTTTTAATAGGTGTGGAACCGCCCCTAATGTGAAAAAACGCTTTCACGACTAAGCTGCTACATCAATTCTGATGAAATTTTATATGGAAATAGGTTGATTTCTGACACGCCTCAAAAAGGAAAATATATTTTCACTGTTAAATTAATGTACATACCAATTTTAATGAAATTTAGTATAGAGATAGACTGAAACCTGAGGAAAAATATTTGTTTTTAGTGAGCGGTACCATGCTCTAACAAGAAAATATATTTTTTGCTACTCAGCTAATGGACTGATTTTGATGAAAAATAGTACAGAGATAGATTAAACCCTGAGAAAAGGTATTTCTTTTTATGTGGACGGTGCCACGCCCTTAGCAGGAAAATATTTTTTCACAGCTAAGCTAGTGATTTTGATGAAAAATGGTTGTATTTTAATTAGTTGACAAACTCTTGTTTCATTAAACACTCTGTTATATCGATATTTATCCAAAATATTATATTTAACTAACGTTTAAAATAGAAACTGCAAAACGAATAAATTTATTAAAAAAAAAAATAATATGGTGCACAAAATTTGTTTCCCGTACTTATCAGCTGTTTAATGAAATGTTAAAGTAATCGACCACTTGTGAAATTAATACAAAAAAGGTTGACAAAAATAAAAAAAATTTAACATAAGAAGAGAATTGAAAAAAGTTGACAAATTGAAACAAATTGAATTCTTCAAAATGTTCCAACCATTTTGAAAAAAAAGTTTTGTCGAAAAAATTTAATTAAAAAATAAGTTTTTAGTTATATCCATGATAAAATTCTACATTTTATGACACTAGTTTTGAATTATATCGCACAAAGCTTTTTATTGGTAACTAAATGATAATTCCGACTAAAAATTCTTTGAACTTTTCTCAAAACTATGCAATCGTTTCGTGTAGCGTATGTCTGAACGAAATGAAAAATCAGTGAAATACTCAGAAGTAGTGCTCAGATCCCTATCAATTAGACTAATGAGTTTATAACCATAAAGTGTTAACTGTACCAAAAATTCCACAAAAAAGGGTTAAGAATTCCCAAAGCAATAAAAACCCATAACAAATGACGGACTCTAGCAAAAACTTAGAGTTTTAAAAAACAATTAAAAAGGTAACTGTAAGTAACAATAACCCCATTTCGCTCTGTTCTTAACCACAGGTATATAAATACAACAACTTTACATTAATTTTTAACAAAAAGCAACACAAAAACACCGTACATTTTTACCTTTTTCTAACCTTACCTACTTCAACTTCATTTCAATTCAATTTTCGAACACTTTGTCTCCATTTCACTTTTGTGCGGCATACAAAATTTAAGCCACAAGATGATTCTTTTATGTTGAAATATTCGTGGCACGGGTCGTTGGTGAGGTTGGTATGGAACAACCTTCACAACAATGCATAACATTTTTGCTGAACAGTAAACAATTTATTTTTTCACTTTCCACAACATGGCAAACATAAGCTTGCTTTCTGGTAATGGTGACACCCCGACAAAATGAAAAGCAGGAAAAACCTGGTCTAGAGTCCAGAAACGTATGCATATTATGCTAACCGACGACGACGACGATGATGTCGTTACTCAAGTGTAGTTGACCAACAAAGCTTTGACCACAAGTGGCGAATACTTCAATGAATGAAACCAGAAAAAGAAAACCACAGAAATAAAAGTCAAAGCAAAGTAAAATGAAGCAGAGCAAAGCAAAGTAAAGCATAAATAATAATACACTGTTGAGCAAAAAAAAAAATGGGAAATCAGGAGCAGAAAAAGGATACATTGGCCTGCAGCAGCAGCGGCAGAAAGAAAAAGGATTCACAGCAACAACAAACAACAAGCTGTTGCAAAGCAAGAAAACCACAGATAGAGAAAACGTAGAGGCGGTCCTTGTAGCGCTAAGTTTAGTCGGTTTGTTTTGGGTTACCTAGGGACCGAAAGCGAAAACTAATCCCAGAAAGGAAAAAGCAACTAATTTGCATAAAACTCTGCACAAAAGAAAAGTTTTTTTCCTATATTTTCGAAGAGTTTTTACAGTTGAATTTTAAAAGCCATTTTCCGTACCGTTTTGGATTTTGCTTCGGCGCACAGTGCACTTTTTTGTGATTGTAGTTGACAAAATTTTTAAAGAGTTGGCCACATTCAGTTAACTTTTTTGCTGTTTTGTTAAAAATAATCAAATTTTAAAATCGAAAACAAAAACAATCTTGGATTATTATCTAGTACCTTAAGCGTTTGACCTGAAATATGAAAGTTTTTTGAATTTAGTTTTTTTTTAAATGTTTTCGTTATAATTTGTTTTTCATGTTGGTCAAAATTGGGGTTTAAGGACCCAAGATTTTATTTTAACAGCACAAACTTTTCATACATAGAAAACAGTTGAGGGCCTATAACCATTCGCTTAAATTATTGTGTCAAATTTGGAAAATGTTTTAATTTTGCGCTTTTTTGGCCCTCATATCTCCAAAACTAACAAAGATAGAGAAAAAGTCAAACCGAATTAAAAAGAGATTGCATATTCATGTTTTCACCTAAAAAAGTGAACTGTGCAGCATTTTGTTTGTGGGTTAAAACCAAAATGAATTCAACAAAAGCAACGAAGCAGGTGCTTTTTTTGTTTTTCGGTGTTAAAGTTAAAATTTACAGCAACAACAGAAAAACACAACACTTAAATAAGATATTCCAGGATATACCATACACATGCGCTCCTAATCCCGCGCTGCCGTCCACAAGAATCCAAATACTATGAGCTGAATGTAAAACTTTGAATATAATTTTATATGCTAAAAAGTTTTGCATAACAAAGTCAGCCAGAGAACATACGAGCAGCGTAGCATTGGAGCAGCAGTGCCAGTTCAGAGATATTTCACAGACGCACACAAGTATCGCACAAAGTCAGTGTAATGGTAATGAAATCGAACATGAGTGACTCGAGTCACAAAAGCAAAACTTAATCTTGTTGTAATTTAATTCCAATAACTAACTTATAGGATTAGTTTTACGAAATTAAAATAAGACGCACGTCGTAGACACAACGGATTTTGCCTTGGAGCCAATGAAAGCAACCGAGGATGTCAAGTGAAAATTTATGCAAAACATAGACATAGATGTTGGAGACAAAACAACCAAGTTGTATGTATTTTTGAACTTCTTCTTAGTGAATGAAGTTGGCAGCAAAGAGTTTGCATTGCGGCACAAAACAGTGAATTTGGTGTAAGCACGTAGCAAGGAAACCTTAGGAAAGCAACCGAGTTAAATTAGAGAAAGAAATCTAAGCGTAAGAGTTAAAGTAAATAATAAAGTGTGAAGATTTTGTTTATGCCACCAACCAATAGGGATAACGAGTGTTTGAGTATTAAGGGTTTAAAACCACTATTATATTTTAAAGCATCAAAAACAACACAAATTGTATTATTAGCATAAAGAAAGGGTGGACAGTAGTTAGTCATTGACACACAACATGGTGAATCATGGTGCATGAATGCATTAAGATATTATAGAACCAAAGAAAAGTACGTGTCTGCGGTTGCCGTATGCGCCCATATAAGTCACGCCCACGAATATACCGACAATATGAACTGTAATTAATAGCACTACAGAGTCAACATATAAAAATCTTCATTTCAAAATCCGCCACACCTACAGAGTCATACAGCTCTCACAAAGCGACTATACCTATCAAATTTTTTTAAATTTTTCCCAACAAAAATTTTTATTTACTAAAAAAGAATAGCGATCACTTTTCACATCTCAAAAGCCCTAGCAAAATGAATCATATTTTCAAGGCTCTGCATATTGTATTTTACTATTTGTAAGTTTAGTTTACTAAAAAGCACGACGAGGACCATTTTGTCCAGCCCATAATCGATGCGCCCGGCCGCCTGTGTCACTACATCATTGAGAAACACACTTAGCTACGGTAAATCGTGCTCTGCTTTACATTTATCTCAACTCACGCGCCACAATTGTACAAAATAACCAAACTCCATTCCGGAAACACTACAAATGTTAGTAATAAAACGCAATTCAAACACCTTTAGACCAAAGAAAAACAATTTAAGACCCCAATAAGTGCTTATAACCTGAAAGTTATGCTTAAATGTTCCATATAAAGAGCAAACCGAAAAAAAAAGTTCGAAACCCTACAAATGTTATTATCGAAAGTACCCTTAAACAAACAGTTACCTAAACAATTCAAAGTGCACAGAAGAATATGAATTTACTCTCCACTAAGCCTTAGATGTATAATGAGTGAAAACTCAATTTAATAATGTCACGTACCATATCATGGCCATCAAAGCATTTTTGAAAAATCGTAACCACTGGCTTTAGTCTTTACATTCCTAATTAGAGCAATTACAAAATTGAAAAAAAAAAAAAAAAAATATGAAACATTCGCTTACATATTCATAAAACTCAAAGCCTATCCAAAGTTATAATATTGATTTTGTTAAACAGTTGAACAGACTCAAACAACCCTATTTTAACTTGGACTACCAGCAGTTTGAAGAAAATTTTCCAAGACTGATTTTTTGTAAAGTTTGCAATCCAACCATTTTAGTCATGACAGTTTAAACTTTAGTTTAGCTGTAGTTGTATTAAGTCAAATTTTATTTGGGTTGGAAGGAGCTTGGCTGATCAGAACCAAGACACTTAGACCGAAGTGATATCACGGGAGAGATATTAAGTCACTGAACCTTCCGAAGCTACTGATACGTCTGAAAACATTGAGCTTAATTTACGTTACAGGGATCACTTTGGTCATTAAAAAAAATGAATGTGTCGAAACTTCTTCGAAAGTACAGTGAGAGAGTTTAATAGTTTCCTCAGTGCCGTTCTTAAAGTCACTCCTGAAAGAAGGATCATATAACTCAGCTTGGAAGGTTTAAAATTAAGACGTTTTAAAATGATCTGTCTCCGATAAGCCAACTTAAAGGTTTTATCACTTTCACAGCGCCATTCATTTACCGAAGAAGACTTATGGATGCAAATTTAAGGAACTCACAGTGCTTTCGTAGACTAAGTACTGAGGGCTCCTTAATGATGTCATCTAAAAAGATCGATCTAACGACATCGTATACAGTTCGCATACTTCCATTAGTCAAAGTCATCATAGTAGCCTACTGCTTTCTTACTGACATATATCGCCAAGAAGGCTTTCCTTACACTTTCCTTCATATTTAGCTTGGATTGATTATCTGTCTCGGATTTGTCACAAATAACTGTCACTTTAACTTGAAATACACAGCTCAAGTGAAGCTTTTAAAAAATTAATACAAAAATACGTGGTGTCCACTTTCTGTAAGGGTAGAGGTGTCAGAAAATATCTCTTGAAAGAAGCAGCACAATATTAATGAGCAGTAAAATTTTATTTTTTTTAAGCAATTGATTGAAAGATTTCTTTTAAAGAAAAAGTCTTTAATATTTCCAAACAAACAACAATTTTCTTACTTGGAATTCGTAGAAATTTTTTGACGTCATTTTGATGTCCTTAATTCAGTTGGTAATATTTTTTTTATTTATTTAATTGTGCTGGTTGGTCTTTTTTGCCATACAGTAATATGAAATACTTATGCAAATACATGTAAATTGCCCAGTAAAATCTACTGCCATGTTGTGTAATCTAACATTCAACATTCATCATTTCTATTATTTTAACACTTTTCACTAATTTTGTTGATTTAATTTCAAACAAACGAAGTAACACAAACCAAAACTGAATGAGAGGATGTAGGACGAAACTGGTGCCACAGCGCACACTAAGTGTGCAATAGTAACATGACGCAATGCAACAGTGTCAAAATGATAATTACAACAGGCCACTGCTTAAGCTGGAGCTGTTGAGATTTACAACAAGGACTGCCAAGTAGTAGGAGGTAGTACTGCAACAATGACATTACGAGTGGTATTTTTATTGCGCTGTCTACGTTTGTTTACTCTGTTGTATTTGCTCACAACTGTCCGTTTGTCTGTCCAATGGACTATCTTTCTATTTGTTCATTTCTTCATCATCCTCATCCAACTGTGTGCTAGCAGTGTTTTCGTCTGTTGCACGGCCTTTACATGTTAGCCACGTTTACTTGCACACGTTAAATTGCTTTTTACTTGAAATGCTGCAATCACTTTTGTAGCTGGCATGCAACTTGCACAGTGGGAAAAATATAACACTATGGAATTTTTCTTTGTGAAAATAATAACTGACACAATAAGTTACTGGTTTAGTTTAAGCGTCAATAGCTATCTGAACATATCACGATTTTCTCTGTTAAGCGAACATTTTTCCACGAGCTCGAATTGCTTCAGACGCTTCAAGTGGGATTTTACTCAGAGAATTTTAGCTTTGTCAACTCGTCTCATGTTGACTGCACACTGTGTCATATTGCTCTTATTACCTAATGGTAACCAGACTACTTGCCATCATATGATTTGAAGCGATGTCCTAAGTATATACTTGAGGCAACGCCAGTGTGCTGGCCTTAAATTTGCGCCAAACTAAGCCGAGACACTCAGTCTCGTGTTGTCATTTGTTTACTTATTTGTTCTACAACTGTACAGGCCAACTGACATGACTGTCTATTTGTCTATTCGTTTATCCTTGCAGCTCCAAATCTAAATTGCTGACCAACATTGGATGCTGCCGCTTTTCTTCGTTGTAACTTGCAGTTCATTTAATTTCAATTGAATGCGAAACCGGCTACACTGGGAATCAAAGAATACTCAGTTTTGTTTGAACCACTCCGGCTTACAAATTCAGAGTTAACTTGCATGTCAGCGAACGTGCTCAATTGCATCGTTATTTGTTTGCTTAAGCCTGCCTGCTTCCAATGGTTCATACTGTTTGTCTGTTTACTTTTTCTTAATATCCAGCAACTCCTTGCTTCCTTTTATTTAATTTAACATCAATTTGTTGCTGCTGCTGTTACATTTTGCGCAAATTAACTTCAATCTTTCACATAGTTGACCTCATCCTATATACCCAGCACGCCCACAATATCGTCATTCACATCATCATCTGTGAAGATTCGCGCACGATGACTTCATTTCATTTGAATTCGAATTTGCAACAGAATCAGCAGGCTTGCGAACGCGGCTTCCTTTGCGCCATTGATGCATCCCCCCAATTGCTTACACCCCTTTTCACTACTGATGCGCTGAATGGTGTTGGTTTTGCTTTGCGATCCCGTGTGGCCATTGCAATGGCACGTTTCAATTTCAGTCAGTTGGGTTGCTCTGTTTGTTTTATTTGCTAAGAACAGTAGCCACGTTTGTTGGAGTTTGATTTTAAGAAATAATACCCCATTGCTACAGCACGATTTTCAAATAGTTATAACCCATTAAGGAGTTTCTTAGTAGGTAAGGCAGGTTAGAATTATTGCTTTTTAGATAAACTTGGAGATTGAAATTTAAAGGTGCGGTTAGGTTCTAACTTTTTCTTACAACAAGATAATTTGCTGTTTAAATATACAAGTGAGATATGACACTATGGGTCAGATTATACAACACAAAAAATTGAGTGCTCGTCGATCAATATGAAACATTGAAACTTTCATTTTGATTGTTTCTGAATTACACGTCATAGTACTTTCAAAATTTAACACAATCGGCTTTCAAATAGTTTAATTTATACAATAAGGCAACTAAATGGAACTTTTTCACAGCACTTCAATCAAAAAGGCACATTTCCAACATTGTGCATCTATGAAAAATATTTTCATGAATATTTTCTGAATTTCCTGCAAAAAAGGCATGAAAACAGCGACATGGGAATAAAAACTTATAAACAAATGTACATTATTTAATATCAAAAGTGTATATGTTACGTTTTGATCCTTATAATCGCAATAAATGTGTCACTTATGTTTCGCCCAAAATAATTCCAGTAGTTTTTTATCTTTATGGATTAACTTTTATCATATTAGTTTCATAAAGTATGGTATTTACACAAATTGAGTTAATATTTTTATGTCACTCATGTTTCATTCCAAGTCGTTTTGTACACACATTTTTTACAGTTTTTTAGGTTTTTTGCTTAGAAAATTAGAATTGTTGTTCACGTCATCATCCACGCAATTTTTAGCAAATGAAACGTGAGTGACACATTAAAAAATTGATTTTAGCTTTGACTTGCAAGGTAAATTTCATGTTGAATTGCAAAACTTTTTATTCTTTTAGACATTTTAAAATTTATAATGCACAATAGTAAAAGTTTCATGCGTCACTTGCATTGCATTCAATTAAAAATGGTGCGAATTAGTGCTATTATTGATTCTAGTTTGAGTTCAAAAAGTATCAAATGCACAATCCAATTTCGCTGGGCAAAAAAATATTTTTATGCGTCACTCATGTTTCATTTTAATTAATATTTCAAAAATATTTCAAATTATATTTAAATATCTGTTATATATTAGAAAAGCTATATTTCCTGCTACATTTAAAAACTGTTGACAAATGAAATGCGAGTGACGCATTGAATCATTTTTAATATAGGCTTTCACTTTCACATTTGCTAATTGAAATAAGCAAGTTTACAATTTCTTTGAATAAATTCTAATCCCAATCCTCATGTTTCAATTGTGCGAAAATCTCTAAGAATTAACGTTATTTTCATGATTTTTTATCATTACTCTTAAAACTATGCTATAATTTTTCTTCTACTACCACATTTTTCGCAACGGGTCACCAACAACTGGTTCAGTTCACTATGTTTTTTGTTTTTTTTGTATTTGTGCATTGCCGTGTCTGTGTCATTGCTTGTTTGTGTGCATAGCATTTAAATTATTATGAACCGTGACTGCAGTCAAGTATTTCGGATGCAATTTGATAGCGCAATTTTATGTTTTCTTTGACCAAATAAAAACGAAAAACAACAAACTACAAAATGACGCTTAATTTTGTGCAGCTACTTTTTGGTGACCCTCCTCTTGTGTCCTTTGAGCGCTCTCAGCTCGTTCAGTTCAGTTGGTTGAAGTTTTATTATTAAAGGATTTGCAGCGCTGTATTTGATTTAATGCTAATAAGGACTGTCAGTGCAGGTGAAACTGTTTGTGACAACAGTGACAGCAATAACGTGGCATTTGTGTTTGAGCAGTCAGTTTAAGGGGATCATCAAGGGTTAAGTTAACACTCGCAGGCTACTTAAAGGGTTGTATTGTATGCTGTATGCTGCAACCTTTCAATTTTGCTGTGAATAAGCACAATTAGTGTAACCGTTGAATATTTGCAAGTGGGTAAATGGGGTGGATTGGTATCTGGGATGATGTTGCAGTATATTTTTGAGTTAATTAATGAAGAGAACTTTAAATTTTTAGGAGATTTAAATTTTTAGTAGAAACTTTAGCTGTTTTCTGCAGCATTTCTGCTTGTAAAAGCGGCATTTCAATTTTCTATATTTCTTTAAGAGTTTTCGTATGTCTTTTAAAGTAAACTGTGTTCTCAAACAAAACAAAAAACTTAGCACGATAGTGACTGATGATCTTATGTATAACAATTTATGTTAAAATATTTAGTTCCATTGGATAAAAATTAAATATTTTTGCATACTCTTAAATGAAATGTTAGCAACTAACTCTAGCTGCATCATCTTGAATTTTTCCTCTATTGTAACAAGTAAAGGCAACCATAATCACTACTCAACGAGCTCTTTAACACCCGCATATGCTTCGATGCAACTGACATGTCTTACAGTGAATTTGTCGCACAAAGCTGCCGGGTATGAGTGCGAAGTGCCAAAAGTTTCTTCTCACTTTGCTCACCTTTAGTGGAAAAGTTTTACGCTTAAAGCTTTTCAATTTCATTCACATGTGTGCAACCTCCTGCTACCTGAGATGACCTCAGGGACCAAGTCAATTTAAGGTAAGGTAAGGTAAGCTACGGCACGTTAACTTACAAAATACACACAAATACTTGGATATAGTTGAACGTAGACAACACTTCCCTGTGCCCATGATGACTTGATGATGTGGCTTTGCACGTCATTTGCATGCATTCATGTGGGTCGGTCGTTTGCTCGATGAAGCAGTGCATTCTTCTTTTCTGCTTAAAATTTAGTTGTGCATTTGATTGAAAATTTCCAACAATACGGAGTAGAAAAGTTTTTAGTTTAAAAACTGCAATCACGTTGAAGAAAAATGAAACCAAATGAAAACTTTTCAAAGAAAATGGAAAATTGCATGTTGGTTGGGGGAAAGAAAAAACTGCAGTGTAGAACTCAAAAGAATGAAAAAAAGTTTTTTTTTTTCGTCTTATTATTATTCTCCTTACTAATGTCAAAACATTATTGCATTTCGATTTACGTATGTTACGTATGTGGTGTAATTGTTGCATTTGCAAAGTAAGAGACGTTAGACGATCTGTGTAAAACTTTTGCAACTCTTAATAGAGTGCACTTTTTCTATCAAATTGACGATAACTTTTGTTGTGACATTTGTAATCTTGAAATTGCATCAAGTTGATTTCTTGGCACATATTTTCCTGAGATATTTGATTGCGAAAAATTTGCTTTTATTTGCATTATTTACAATGGAAAAAAATCTATAGACTGAAATCATTGGAATTGAATATTTCAACAAAGAATTTTTTGAATTTTTTTTTTATTAAAAAAAGAATTTGTGGCGATGTTATATCAGTCAGTAGAAAGATAAAAAGAAATATTATTTAGAGAGCATATGCAAGGAAAGTCAAAGTAATGTAATAAATTTTTGAAAACAAATTATTATCTGGGAATTATAAAGCTTATATCGGGTATAATAACATAATATATATAACACAGAATCACAAAGTGTTAGTTTTTTCAAAAACCTCTGAACCCTTACAGTTCATTAAACGAAGTTTTTCAAGTCTTGTCGTGTTCTATAATCAATTTTTATAAAACTTTAAATATGTTTGAACTTAAATTCCAAAGTATGCACAGCACTTCAGTCACATGTATGCTGTTTTATTAAAAATTGCAACCAAGTTGTCTGTTGTTGTAAATAAATCAATAAATAAACAAAGTTTTTGGCACTCACGTTGAAAGTTCACACATCCAAAAATTACGTGATGAGTGCTGTCTACTCTTAAGTACGTGCAAACATGCCTGTTCGCCTGGTTTTTATGTCAGCCCTCAGGGAGGGAGTGAAAAAGAGCCAAGCGTACATATGCATTTCGTGTAAACAAAGTTTAATCAACAAAGTTTAATCAACAAAATTTTTAATATAATTACACTTAATATCAACTAAATACTTTCTGCTGAGAGTATCTTCACGTTAACATTGTTGCTGCTTTTGCACAGTGATTTTCAAAGTTTTGCAGTATTAACAGCATAAGTACAGTGCTAACTCGATAAGTATTTAGTTGCTTGTCCCAAATTTTTTTTTTTGCAAAACTGATAGAATTTTGTTGTGGATTTTTTCTAAGCAAATAATGCAAAAGGTTTCATATCTCTTTTTTAAAAATAAAGCTGTTATGCAAATTTTGCTTTAATTTTTGCTGTACTTTTTCTATTAGTTTTAGGTGAAGTTCAATTTCTGCTGTAAAGTTATTTTTCATTAGCATTTTTTAGAAACAAAAAGTATCCAATAATGATTTCTAATTATTCTGGGCCTACAATTGAAGATTTAAAACTGAGTGATATGTGGTTTGAACAAGACCAATTTTGGCATTATTATGTGAAAAATTCCTAGTAGACGTAATTTCGAGATTTTGTAATGTCCATTGTTCTCCAACATAAGACAATATAACGTTGATCGGTAGACCGTTTTTACGCAAACAATATTCTGAATCTAGAGCAATTATGTACCAACATTAAATACCAATACAAATAACATCATGTATAATGCATAATGAACAAGGTTTGAACAATAAAATGAAATGAAATTTAATTGAATTCTAAGTTTTAAGTAACATACATTTTTTTTAAAACTTAACATAATTTTTTCCAAATGAAAACACCAGTTGGCCTTCAAGTTGTGTGTGACTTAATAACATTGGACAATTTTCCATGGCAATATGTGAAGTTGCTGGCTTATGATAATAAAACTGCAGCAAATAACGCTTTGAAAATCAACATAGCTCGTGTTAATTCAGAAATAAGACCTCAGTTGCACGAAAAGTTGATGCAAAATTGTACTAGTCGAAAGCAATTCATTACTGCTGGTCGTAGTGAACAATATTTCGGAAATTATTTTTAAGTTACAACTGATTCAATATAAGTTCTGCACTTGCAATGCTTGCACTCAAAAATAATTTATTACGTTCTATAACTCGTTCCATCTATAACTTTTGCAATTTTAATCGAGTGCTTACTGCATCACGTTAGCAACGTAGTATCTGAAATTGATTTTCTTGCTTGTAAACCGTTACGTTTCGTTGAGAAATTTTGAAAGTCAAAATCTTGGCACTGTGCTGTGACACAAAAAATTTAGAATTTTATCACTTTTGGCAGCGACAACACGTTCCTCCTTACCGCTGCTACTCATTTCCACGTTGACTGGCAACATCAAAACAACAATAACAAGTTCGTTGATAAGCTTAACAGCATCAGAACGCTCATAGACGCGATACGTCTACGCGTCGCTACATTTATGCAAGCAGCGCTGCTGTCGCTAATGTTAATTTAATAACGTTAACGTTAAGAGAGAAAAACGTTTTTAGTTGGCTTAGCGCGTATTCACAACGGAGTGGGTTAATGGCTGAATAAGTGTGTGCGTGTGTGTGTGTTAGTACAAGTGTATGTGATTACTTTATAGCGCCTATGGATATGCCGCAAAAACACATTTACATGCGGTTTATTTTGCTTAAGCAAAGTTATTATTCAACTTGTTGTTGTTGTATTTTGGAATGTTTTTGTTGCTGAGCTAGTAGTTGTTTTTGTTGTTGCTGCTGTTGCTGTTAAGAAACGCGTAAGCTTAACATATTTATTTGAGAGAAATTGTTGTTGTTACCGTACGCAGGCATGTGTGTGAGCGTTTGTGTAAATGTTGTTTGGGTTACCACTACCGCTTTACTACAACTAGCTATTGCTGTTGTTGTTGTTGCTCTAATATTGTTTGTTGTCATGCTGATGCTTTTGATTACTCATGTGGTTTCATGTTGATTATTTATTAATAAGAATACATTTTGGATATGTGTGTGCGTGTGTTTCTTTATACGTATGTATTTGTGTGTGTGCTTATGTCTGTTGCTTTATGTTTTATCTATATGTAGATATTTGTTATGATATCTCAAAGTCATTGTATTGTTTTAATCATTATATATTTTGGGTTTCATTTTTGAGTTAGGATAATGTTGTTGTGTGCTGCGTATTAGTTTGTATGTGTGTGTGCGTGATTTTGTGGTACAGGATATTGCGGCAAAAAGGTCAAACTGTGTGTCATTTGACGGCAATTTTAATTTTAAACTTTAAACATACTTAATTATTTATACTTCAATAAAGTTAATTTAATTGGATGAAGCCCCTGTAAGTATGTATTGCTATTTTGTTTAATATATACATATGTATATAGGTATATAAAAATGAAAACCATTTATTGATGCGCCCATAAGATAAGTTTTTAGAAAAAAATTCACTTTTTCTCTTGCACTTCAGTTTTATCTTGCGTAATAATATTTTGGTCAACAGTGCGTATGAGTAATTTTTAATTGACTGTGTATATTGGGGTGAAAATTTTGTAGAAGGATTTTATTTTTATTTTTTTGCCTGTATTTTAGTTTGAAAAATGAATAATAATTGTCACAATATTTGAGCTTCCTAGCTCATAGCTGTAAGCGGCGCGGACAGAGTTTATGTCCGATTTCGATGAAACCGACATACTAAAACGTAGAAAAAGACTGTCTTATGTGCCAAGATTTAGTGTTCTAGGTATTTTAGTTGTATGGGAGATGCTAACCACTGTTGTCAAACCACGCCCACATTTTTCGTGTGGCTGAAAATGCGGACAAAATGCAGCCGAAGGGGTTTTTTAGTTTTTTTTAAAAAAATTTGAGGTCCTATATGCCTGTATTATAGAATGGGGTTTAAAGAAAACTCAAAATTTCAACTTCCTAGATCAAAGCTGCGAACGCAGACTTTTTTTGCGTTATAGTAAATTTTTAAAACATTGCCAACCGAAATAAAATTTTTCTAAAGTTAAGAAAAAATTGAAGAGTATTAGGATCCCACTTGAATTTTGAAATTCAATATTATAAGATTAGCCACTTCAAAAATTGTCATAAAAAATTTTTAAATCATAATGCAAAGTACGCTTAAAATAGGAAACATATGGACGTAGTCAATTTTTTACATACATACATATATGTGATTTCGACTGATATGGGTAAATTAATCTTTTAATCAAATTTGTAGTGTGACTTTAAAAATATTTTAAGCTGCACTTTAATAATTTACATTTTTTTTTATGCTTTCCAACTTTGTTGCTTACACTTTAACGCATATATAAATAAAATTAAAGCTTAAAATATTAATGCCTAATATTTTGTGTAGAAATACACTCACATTCACAGCGTATACCCATATGCATTAACATATTAAATTAAACAAAAACCATTGCCTACTTTACAGCATGTCATAGCTGTATGCCATGAGTTAACTAGAGATTAACATGCTTAACAGTGACAAGGATCACACATGTTCTTGCACGAACTACAACTTTTTTTTAAAGCAATGAATTTTTCTTTTCCATTTTTAACCTAAACTTTTTTTTGTGGTTTGAAATTTGAGGAAATTCTATCCTGCTATCGCTCACTCAAGGAGGTTGTGATGGATACCGAATAAAAACATCACACCCAGGTTGAGTGAGTCAAAGCAAGACAAAATATTGTTAAAGTTTTATTGCATTTCAAACAAAAATATTCCATGTAAAAATATGATTGAGAAATATTTAATTATATACATATGTTATTTCTGAGAGATATTATTTATTATATTTGATAATTTTATTTATATAAAGGTAAGTTTTCTCAATGAAACATTTACCTATGTTTTATGCATGTTATACGAATTAAAATCATAAGGGTTTTATTTGAAAACTTTTTTTTTTCGTATGAAAATGTTTTTGATTTCATTTTATTTAAGCTACACATTTTACATTTCAAAGCAATTTGGCTTTTTTGCTAATTTGACAGTTGATTGAGGTAATATTTCAAAAAGTTTTTGGGTAAAAGTCAAAAGCATTTTCAGGGAAGTGAATTACCGCTTATTTAAAAGTGAAGTTTAACTAAAACATTGAGTGAGAGCAATATAATTTATTCAACCATTTTATATTTGCCAAAAACTTTTTTAAAATATTTCAATACGTTTCTGCACATACACAATACATATATGAAAAATGTTGTTTGTTTGTTCAAGTGTATTTCTAAAAAAGCTGAACAGAATTGAAAAAAATATAAGTTAAAATTTTTGTTGAAATTAGTTATTAATTAAATTAAATTTTATTTAATTTTGACGTTTTTAAATGAAACTAAAAATTATAATTTAAAAATATTAGTAAAATTTTTATGAATAGTTTCAAAAATAAAATTATGCATAAAATTAGTGGGCAACTTTTTAATTCCTTAAATTAATATATCAATTGAAAAAGGTTGCTATAGCAAATAAAATGATTAGACACAATGTTACGTTGCTAGCGCAACATATTTACGTAACATTGACATTTAGTTGAATGCAAAGGAAATAAGAATAAAGAACGAACAAAAGAGGAATGAAACTAAAAATTTGAATAACTTCAAGTTCGAAAATGTCAACTTTGTCGCCAAACGCCGCTTATCGTAGCTAGATTGTTACGTAGCAGCAATAAGAAAACGGAAACTCAACGGGCTCAGGCGAATGCATAACGCTGAGCGCACACTATTATCAAGAAATGCATTTAACGAACAATGGCTAACATTTTTCAAAGAAAAAATACTAGAAATTTGTGCAGCTTACGTTACGTATGCTTACGCTATACATATTCTG
The DNA here is from genome assembly GCA_949775025.1 of Tricholauxania praeusta. Taxonomy (NCBI): domain Eukaryota; kingdom Metazoa; phylum Arthropoda; class Insecta; order Diptera; family Lauxaniidae; genus Tricholauxania; species Tricholauxania praeusta. Next base: position 121,910,948 of record OX459031.1, on the reverse strand, counting down.
CAGTAACCAAATTGTATTGATAAAATAAAAAAGTTGCTGCCAGCAAGAAGCCATATAAACGTAGCACAAAGTGATTTTTTTTTTAACTTACGCTGATGATACGCGCTAACAATGTCGTAACACTTTGCGTTAAAAATAAAGTTTTCTTTTGTACTTCCATTTCCAGTTCCTACACATTTTTGCGTTTTATTTTCTTGAAATACTTCACACCTTATTTTCCGTTTCCTGTCCGACGTCGTCGTTACGTTACATTGAATTGAGTTGATATCACCTCACGTTTGACGGAAGCCTGTTAAATTTTCACACTTGAAAAATGTTGTGTAAATTGGAATTTGATTGAAAAGCGTTTTTCATGTTTTCTGCCCTTCATCCATAGAAGGGTACAAAGCATTCCTTTTCACATCCTTTTTCGGAAAGGAGAATATATCTCTATACTTACGAAACTTATATATTTTTGTATCGTAACGGAAACGCACAAACGTAGCATCAGTGAGCATATGTTTGGCAACACTAACACTAATGCCACTAGCAGAAATAAACAGCGGCAACATGACATTGAAGGGAACGACGTAGTGTAAGTTGGGTTGTAAATGGGCGTGAAGATTTTCAAAAACGATGGAGGCAGTGCGAAATCATTTGTTTGTCATTTGACTGTGTGTGCGTGTGTGTGCTTGTGATTACTCGATAAAAAGTATCCTTTTTTTCCATATCATTGTTATGTACCCTTTTTTTTACATTTTCTGCCATCCTACCAATCATCGCCCCACTTTGGCTTTCATTGGGAATTCATTCATTGTGAATGAAAAGAATTGACAGACAGCTCAGTGCAATTCCTGTCGATTCGTTCGTTTTGGTTTGTTTTGAATAAAACGATTTGCTTACGTTATTTATGATTTATTAAGTGATTTATTTCGTTCGTTTTTATTCATTCCGCCCACGATGGCTGCAGGCTCACAGCATGCAGGCTTCATTGTTACCTGTGCCGTATGCGCCCCAGCTGAACGTCAGATCGACAGATTGATTGAGGTGAAGCGACATCAGCGCAGATTGTTGCAAGTGGCAGTGAAATCGAGTTGGGGATCAACAACTCAACAATTTGAATAAGGCGGCAGCTTACAATCCACAGCATCATCATTGAGTTGAGTTGAGTTGTAGGTAATCACTTGAACACGAAATTGATTTACGTTTTTCAGCACCTTTTTTCTGTGTGTATTTTGTGATGACTCAGTGACTGATATTTTGAAAATTAGTAATAAATTTGACAGGCTACTTATTGTATGGGATACGGATAGTGAAGGAAAGTTATATGTTTTTGATAAATGAGTAAGCTCTTCAGCAGAATCAAAAGCGCTCCATTGGTTTTTCTCGGAAGGAAAAAAAAAAAAAAAAATGATGCAGATTTTGTATTTAAGGCTCCTACTTACATTTGAGTCGGTGTCTGGCTGCGTTTGTTTTTGCTTCATACAAATCGAACGGGTCTACCATGCAAGTAATAGTTTTGTAATACTAAAAGTTTCATGTAATGCCAAAGAAATCTATAAAAAACTGATGCAAAACTTTAAGTTGTATTATGCGCAGTTTTCTAACCGAAAATTATTTTTGGGCAATTTTCACTTCCACAAGCATCCTTAAGTAATTGAGTCAAATGAATTTATGCCGCATTATAACTTGACTTCGTGGAAAGAACAACACTCAAAGAAACTAAAGAGTGTTGATCAATCTTGATTTTCCAACTGGTTGCCTACGACGTTTTTGATGACCGTGAACGAAAAATAAAGAAAAATTTTAAGTTTATATTTGTGAAATGAATCTGTCTCCAGATGTATATAATTTCTAAGGCATAGAAATTTAAAAAGCCCAAAAAAGGTGGAAGAGCCAAGACCTTTTTTGTAAAACCCACCAAATAATTTTACGTTTCAAAAAAATTATAAGGACACCGTACAAAATGTGATCAGACGAACGATAGATTTTTGTAGAAAATATTACAAATTATATAAATATTTTTTAATATTTATTTTGCTATTTATTCTATCAAAGGACTGTAATAGCATATTATTACTTTAGAAAAGCAGCACAAAAACAAATCAAAAGCTCTTAAGAAAATTGCTCAGCAAAATTTCTCATTGTTATTTTATGAAACGTAAAATGCTTTTTTAATTTTATAATTTCTGTGACTTGACCTGCTTTCATCAGAAATTTATAGCATAATTGCTAAGAAATTAACTAACATTATCATAATTGATGTGACTTTAATTCGTAATAAATTTAAGTCCAATCAAAGCCATCCACTTTTACCTCAACCATTCTGTGCGGAATTCTTAGAATGAACTGAGTGTCATTATCCTTTACACGAAACGATTGTTACAAATTGTAAAACAATTTTGCAGCGCCGCGAGGGAAAGAAAACTTTGTAGCTTTACTGTGCAATAAAATATATTAAATAAATTTCTTGGAAAGGATTATTACTTTTTTTTTGCTTGACATCAAACTTTTAAAGGATTTCACGACATTACAAGCAGAAAGAAGAAAAATTATAGCAAATCGCATTAAATATTTATGTCAGTCAGTCTAAACATCAGCAGTGTCTGCTATGTAGTCGTTACCATATCTACATACTGTACAGCTTTTTACAGTGAGTAGGAAGCGACTGCCGACTGTCAGCAACTTTTACATGACATGGAAAACACAGTCGTCATTTCCGTGCGTTATGCAAAAAACGTAGGTTGTGCGGGAGCTGGTGGTGATTGTTGCAAGTGGTAAGTGAGAGTGAGAGTGTGCACCTGAGTAGTACAAAATCTGTGTTTCTTAGCGCGTCAAACGAATGTGCTTAGCAACCGACACTGCTGCATGTGTGGAAACGTAAAACGTATCATGTTGATTTTAAAATTTTTCAATTTTTTCACATTTTTCACATATTTTTTTTTTTCACTTTTGTGCTCTGCATTTTACAATGCAATTTTGTTGAATTGCGCATTTAAACGCGTTCATCTAAACATAAATCGGATAAAACGCGAGGTTACGCGCCATGGGATATGCACTGGAAATAACTTGGCTTTTATTTTTCTCTCGACTGTTGGTTCCCTTGGCTTTTTTGCATGTTTACTCGTACAAACAAGCGGCAGCAAAAAAAATATGCTGGATTTTTTTCAACTTTATTTCGTTTGTTTGTCTATTAGGAGCTTATGTTTAACGAACTTATTTGCTTTTGTGTTGCATACCTAATGGCGCGCTGTTATAGTAGTTTTTTTTTTCTGAAATCTGACGAGGTTAAGTTTATATTGTATGTATGAAAAAAGGTTTTATGCTATTATTTCTATGTACTTAAATTTTTTATACTTTTGTTTCTTTTTTTTTGGCGCAGCTGTTAATTGTATCATAATAATTCTTTGTGGGCTTAGTCCAGTGAAAATATTTTTCTATGACATACCGTTGAAATAAGTGGTTAGAAAAACAATGTCATCAATGTTTTTAGTTAAGCAGAAGCGTTGATGAAGTACGCCTAAGTATATGCAATAAAGAATTTTATCGAGTTAAGCATTTTAGTTACGATTTTTTTGGTACTTCAGAGAAATATTTTTTCTACGAAAAGTATAAAAGTGAGACAGTTTCAATTCAACTGCGCATATCTTGGATTTGGCGTAAGTGTCTAAGTAAATGCAATAAAATCAATTAATTAAATTCTGACTTCTGCCAGCTTCATTTGGAGGGAGATTTTTGTAAAAAATATTATTAATTTCGATTTTTCATTAGTAAAATTTTTAATTTAGTAACATTCAGGTGTTTCTCAAAATTTTTAAGTTCCTTCAATGTGTGGAAACTAAGTACCAAAAGAAGAAGAAATGAAAGGGTGATTTTTTAAGCGTTTGGTTTTTGAAAATTGAAAAAAGAACAGAAAATTTGCAATAGTGAATGAAATATTTATTTGGAACGATATATCAATTCCTGTCATTTATTTTTTCAAGATTATTTTATGTAAGTAAGTGTTGCTCGCGGCTACGTCTGTGGTGGTCCATCCGTAAGCTCTAATTTCGGCATACTTTTCCAGCATTTCGGGCGGTATCTCACTAATGCCAATTGTAATGTTGTCTACTAGGGCTACAATTGTGGCTGGTTTGTCCATGTACGCGAGAGACTTCACGTAGCCTTACAAAAAATAGTCTAGTGGGGTCAAATCGCATGATCTTGGCGGCCAATGGACTGCTCCAAAACGTGAGATTAATTGCTCACCAAGCTCGTTTCTCAATAGGTTCATGGTATCGCGTGCCGTGTGACATGTGGCACCGTCTTGTTGAAGCCACATGCCAACTTAGTCCAATTCTACCATTTTGTGCAAAAAAAGTCGATAACCATCCCACCCCACTGGGCATTAAAATAATCCACAGCTCTTGTGAATTTTCGAAAGCATTTAATAAACATTTATAGGGCTCTTAACTTATACCAGAGTATTTATTCGCCTCTTAAAAAAATAAAATTAAATCTTGCGATCAAAATTATTTATAAAGCATTTCAAAACTCCCAATTAAGATGTTTACAAATACAAAAAATACTCAAAATTTTAAAAGTATTTATCAAAGTTTTAACAACGTCTTGTGAGAGGTTCTTAAATCGTCTGTAAAAGTTTCTTTTTTAAGTAGAGCTAAGGTATTTATAAGGTCTTAAGAAGGATTCGGAAGATCTTCATAAAACGCTTATAAATATTTTTGTATTCAAACATTTTAATATTTATCAAGATCTTTAAAAAATGTTTGATAAAAGCTTTTTAATAAATAAAATTTATTTTTTACTTTAAGAGCCATACATTTTATTGAGCTCTTCAATTTCTGAGTTTTTATGTTCTATATAAGTGCCAATATAAGCTTCAACTCTTACGCGAACTCTTTCCAAGAGCTATATAAAACTTTTTTTGGTTTCATGCATTTATAGAACTCTTCGCAAGAGCTTTATAAAACTTTATTTGGTTTCATTTATTTATAGAACTCTTCACAAGAGCTCCATAAAACTTTTTATCGAAAAGTAGGGTTACCAAACGTCCGCAATTCAATAAAAAAATTTAAATGACCAGTACTCTTATAAAAATAGTAAATAGCTTATAACTTAAACATTTTCTTAAAAATTAAAGTTTTGGAATTTGATAAATTCTTGATTCAAGTCTCCAAAAGTAGTACCGTTTTTTTGACTTGTTTACTCCGTTTTCACATTTTCGCAAAGTTAAATATTATTTCATTCAACAATGCTAGTACATCATAAAAATGGCCGCCTACCCGTACACTGGTTGTCCAATGGCAAGATCTGATCAATTAAAGACGCCGAGAAACAAGTTTTACTCAAGAATTCGGAAAGTAAGCCACAAACAGAAAAATATATTGAGGCCACTGTTGTAGAGGAGCAGATCAAAACACATCGGTTTCATGCTCGAGTGACCCAACTTTGATTAAAACTTACAATAAATACTTTAATTTTGAACAGAAATAATTATTTAGGGCGAAAAATTTAGTTTTCGGAAGCTATGAAAGGAGGGTCAAATCTTGTGATACGAAGACTTGATATGAAATCGATTTCATCTTCTCTTGAATATTGATGGCAAGATGGCCCAAAATATGTTCATTCGAATTTGGGTTATAATTCGTATTTCTATAAAGAAAATAGCTCATAAAACATCTCTTTCTTAATTTGCCACTTGTTCATATGGTAACCCTAACAATGGACACAAAATTATTTTAAATAAACAATTTTAGCAAATTAAAACTGTCAAGTTTTATTAAGCCCTTAATATAATCCTTAAGTTTAAAGTACCTCTTATGAAGCTTTAGAGATAATCCTTAAGTTTTATATGCCACTTATCGAGGAATTTTAAAAACTTGGCGTCGTCGGCCATCTTTTTTAATATACATGCCGACGAAATAGCAACAACAACAAAAAAATAAATGCGTTTCTTTTTTTTTTTTTGCCTAAATAATGATTTTTTGTGCAGTAAATCATTTTAATTCGATTTGCTTTTACCTAAAAAATCACTTAAACGTATTTTGAGACATAAATATTAAAGAAAAACCTAAAAATTAATTTTAGCCCAAATATTTTATTTTTCTAATATGTAATATTTCAGAAGCGCGCTAAGTTTTTCGAAGCAAAACCCCAAACTTCACGATAAATCTTTGCTCGCACGTAAATTTTGGTCAATAATTGTGCCGAAAATCATAATTATTCGTTGCATCATTTTCATATTGCCATTTTATAATTCCATTTGCTATTCTCTTTTTATCTATTTAACTTTGTAATACTGCAAAAAGTATGTATACCAAAAACAAAATCTTTATTAAAACTTCGTCAAAATAAAATAAACCTAATTAAAATTCCGTTCGAAAAAAAATTGTGTATAAATATTTCCAAGAGCACAAAATATTTATAGACCTCTAGGTGTATTAATTCATTAAACTCTTGAATAGGTTTTGAAAACGTCATAGCTAACTCTTACATAAACCTCTTGAAGGTCCCCATAGAAGGTGCCCTTTTGGTCTTAAGTAGCATTTATTCTGTGTTTTAAAACCTCTTTAGCGAATATTTCCAAGAGTTCTGCTCTTAAAGAATGGTTATATAGAACTCTTGAAGAGCCTAATAAATGCAAAAATGCCTAGTGGGACGGCACCTTGCTCCATTGACTGTAACATGTTGCAACTTTCATTAATTTTGAAAAAGTACGATCCAATGAAGCCGCATCGAACAGTGCAATTTTCATGGTGCATTGACAGCTCTTGAACTGCCTCTGGCTGCTCTTCAGAACAACTTCGGCAATTCTGTTTGTTGACGTACCAACAGAGCCAAAAATGAGATTCGTCACTGAAGAAAATTTTTCGATAAAAAACAAAAAAAAAAAAAAAACACTATTTCTCACAAAGCATGAATTTTGATAGTAAAATTCAATGATTTGCAAGCGCTGTTCGTTTGTTGGTCTAATTATGACAAAATGGCAAACCTTATTGAGTATTTTTAGCGTTCACACATGTTACGAATCACGCGTGAGGTGTCAAAAAATTTACACTGAAAAAACAAATAGCAATAAAATCACCCTCTATAAAATCGCAAATGAACCAATATTTTTACACTATCAAAAAAAAGCCTAAATTGTGCAGCAAACAGTATGTATTCAAGTAATAATTTACTTAAATATTTTAAGTATTGTATAATATGTTATGTATAATAATATTAAGTGAAGAAAATTTATGTATGACAACCAAGCACATATTTGACCCAACCAAATCTCTTCAACTACTGCAAACAAATGTTTAGCCCAATTGCCAACGGTTTAATATTCAAATCGATGCCCAAAATTGAATTATTTTTGGTAAATAATTTTAGAATCTAGCAAACGTATGAATTTATTGATGTAAGCTTAATCGATACGCCAATTTGCTTATAAATTATTTTCTTGGAGTTTAAAAATACCCTTAAAATCCAAATAGAATTTAAATATTCGACATTTAATATTTAAAAGCATAAATGTTAAATTTCCATTAAACTGAAATCAAAAAATTTAAAACCAACAAAATTGTGAATTAAATATAAAAACTTTAAATAAAACTGCGGATTGAATATTGCAAACATTAATGTATGCGCCAGTAAATATGCTAAAATTTTCATATATATTTCACTTGTTTGTACGAGTAAAAAAAAAATAAAACTTAAAAAATATTTCACAAAAAATTATGTAAACTACAAAAAGAAAAATGAAGAAATATTTCATGCATTGATAAATTTCGCCACATTTCTCATACGTGGCTTTTAACGTTTTTAGCCATGCACACAGTAGCACATACAAAATCAGCAACGCTTTTTAACCCTCCTTTTAGCAATCGTCGCTTATTTTTATTTTCAAAATACTTTTTTTTTTCCATTTTTTCATTTTTATTTAAGCCATTAAGCGTTTTTCGCATTTGTTTGCCATTTTTCTTTCTCACAAATTGGCTGGCTTGTTAGCTTTTGCAATAAATTAAAGTCAACGCTGCCGACTGCTTGCACTGCTGGTATTTGTGTGCATTATGACCACGATTTTCACCAATGCATTTAATTTTTTCACGCTGTTTTTCATTTGTATGCAATGAAATATTTGACCCTTAAAATATTTATTCGTATGTATGCTTATGTCGAAGTTGTTTGAGTAGTTGTGTGTGTGAGCGCTTGTGGTTTTTCACTTAAGGCAAATGCGACAGCACAAACAATTTGTTGTTTTTTGTTGAATTTATTTTCATACTGTTTACTCGTTCGAAAAGCGCTTTTTATTGGCCGCCTTTCAATTGATATTAGTAAAATAATTTCTTGCTGTGTTAACATCAGTAGACAACATGGGTCCGCAGGTCGAGTTACCGTTTCATTTAATTTTTTGAACTCAGATTAAGTCAAACTTGAATTATCCCACTTTTTGGAGTTTTGTGTGATCAAAACCTTGCAGCTCAGACAAAGTAGCGATTTCTGCTTCAACTCTCATATTTTTAATGATACATCGAAGGCTTCAGCTTCAGCAATTTGCCGAGATAAAAGTTTTGTAAATTTACAAAAAATAAAGTACACGAACTTCTTCACTTGAGAGGGTATTACATTTCTTACAATATTAAAAAAAAACCAAAAAATATATTCAATCGAAATATTGGACACAGTTGAAGCTTTATATCGCCCCAACACATTTGCCACTTTCCTCTTTATGCTGAAGGAAAAATAATGATGTGCATCATTATTGACACCTGATTTAATGCAGCGTATAAGATATATGACAACACATAAACAAATAAAAAACACCTACACAGGCAACAACATAAATGACACCTTCACTGTGCGATAACAACAAGAGATATTTGCAAAATGTCAATTGAAGGAAACACGATGACATACCAACGACAAGGACAACACAGGGAAGAAACGTAAGGAAATTTAAAATACTGAAGGTGTTTTCGTTAAGATTATTCTGTATGTACGTAAATTAGGGTGTGCATTTTTCGGAAATATTATATATTCAGTGAATATTCTCATAAAAACAACCGATTCTAAGCAAATTTACCAAAAGAAGGGGAAAAAGTGCAAACAGTGAGACAATACATTTATTTTTCTCTTAAATGTAGATGTTTTCAACGATCTTTGTTTTTTTTTGCATGCCAGTTCTTGTTGCATATTTGTTCTGAAAATGTCAACACCATATAGTCCATTCTAACTAATTTTTAAATTTGTTTAAGCGGTGGAAACATGATGGAAAGATTCTTCAAAACTCTTTCAAAAATGGTTCCTTCACCGGTGGTGACTAAATTGACAAAAACGTCTACTACTTATTTAAAGTTAAAACAAAAGTTATGTGTTGTAATGGGAGAAGCCACACCTACTTCTTAAAAACCTTTCAGTTTCATTATATTAACTTTAAAAACTTTCTTGGTATGGTCTTCAAGCTTCTAGCCAAACAGCTCTATTTTAGTACAAAGTATAGATTGCTTGTGATATTTTCTCAAATGATCTACCCTAAAATGTTTACTAGATATACAGCTCTTTGTGTGTCAATAGACAATCTACATAAAAGCATATAAACGTAACGTTAATATTAACGTAGCATAACGTATTGCGTATACGTTACACGATTTGCATTTGAAATTCATTGTCATTTGTAACGGTCGCTTGCTTTGCTCGGTTACTTGCTCAGTTGGTTGCTTTACCAATGATAACATGATGGTGGTTGGGAATGTGTAGGGTTGATGACATTGACAGTCCCCTTCCCCGTCCTTCCCCGGCACATTTGTCTATTCAACATATGCTTGTTCATATCAGCTGTAAGGATTCTCAGCGGTTTTCTTATCAATTATTGCAACATCTCAAATGTCGTTGAAGTAATTGTGTGTGTGTGTGCGTGTGTGCGTCTCCATATCCTTTCAAAAGGACTAAGTATTTATTTGGCTGGTTTACTTGGTACTGGCCTTCCACCCAACAGTGTGTTTGCTTTTTTCCCAGTTATATCATTTGGGTACAACGAACGTTATATGAGACATGCTAAAACGTTTTAAACTCCTACCACAATCAGGCAACACGAAAATTGTTGAAGATACAAGAAACAGCACCACAATTGACGCCAATTTGATGTAGAAAATTTTATGGAAAAGTATGAGGACGGTGTAAAAATCGACAGAAAAAATAATGGCGACAAATATGCACACATAATCCAATATACACGTATATATAGAAAATATTGAAGTTTGAAATCAACCCATTAGGAATAAAGTAAAACGAGTGAGTGCGAGCGCTAATACCAGGGCTATGGTGTTTTTTTGCGGTTACGTATTAAGATGTTTTAACCAATTCTAATTTGATTATTCATTATTATTGTTTCTTAAAAAGAGTATATGGGCGTGACAGGTGACAGTTAAAAATTAGTTTTGATATTTTTCTATTTATTGATATTTTTGTCATCTGCAAAACCCTCCACTAATATTTTCTCATCAATTAATGCTATGTATAAATAATCGTATTGGATTTTCTTTTGATTAGGGGTAAGGATTTGAAATCTGAATCTATTTGCAACTCTTCGTATCTGGTGACGTACATTGGATTAATATCAGGTTATCGTAATGTTAAACCGGTTGTGTGACCAGTTAGTTAACTAGTAAACCCCATCATGTAACTAGTAAGTTTTCCGGTTAAGTAATAGGAAGTAATGCAGCTAAATAAAGATTTAATTAAACAGACAGTTTTTTTGGGTTTTCCGCCTATTGATGTGATCCGATACAAGTAAATTCTACCTAAAATTATCCAATATCAACAAATTCTGATCGAAAATTATGCAATACCAGCTGACTCTATTCTATACGTTCAGTAAACTTCCAAAGCCGTTTTTTGATTTTATAAAATGCCAATGTCTACTGGGTAACCAATCAAGTCCTGTGAAAGAAGAAAGCTAAGAACGATAATGGAGACGATGACTCTAAAAGGTTGTACGAGTACGAGGACGAGTATGTGTGCAAATTCATTTTAGTATGAGGACTAAAAATCTAAACGCTTTTGGAAATGACCATCAGAATGTGCTCGTTGCTATTGCTATTGCTGTTGTTGTTGTTGGTATTGCCATAGACGCTATCGAAGTGTTCAATTGGAAACCCGATATATGTGAGGACATACGATATGATTGTGTTTGAATGGTTGGTTGAACTAAAAGTATGTAAGACAAGATGATGAAAAAAGTAGGATGATAATGAAAGAGATAGAACATTTGAAGCAAGAAAAGGATGCACAAGCAAGCAGGCAAAAAGAAAAAACCATTGAAAGCACTAACGAAGTGATATGAGATATCAGTACACAACGGCACTAAATTGAATTGAACTGGTTGAGTTACAGTAAAAAGTATTGAACAGGGAGACGACAGCAATATCAGTAGTAGCGGTAGTGCAACATTGGCACTAACACTAATACAGTACCGAGTGAAATGACAAGGGAATTTGTCATTTGTAGTGATAACTGAGACGACGCTGCAAAAATGATAAATTAATAGTGAAGACACTTAACAAATTGACTGAGGATGCAATGGGTATTTTGAGAGCGACATTAACATGCACTAATTGGTAGTTGATTCAGCTTTGCTGCTGCTTGAAACTTTGCAGGACACGTTTGCAATTTCTTTGTGCATTGCTCATTGAAAAATTTGCTCAAAAACTAAAAAAAGAAGGAGCAGTAGACCAATAATTATTTTAATTCAACAGCAAAGTATTCCTTAAAGTTAATTCCTTGAGTAACAAAGAAGTAACAAATTTCATATTTCACCACAATGTCTCCAAAAACCCCTACCTCTTTTGAATTTTTTCTACACATTCACCCAGAGTTAAACTAATGGCGCGCTATGCTATTAAATTCACAAAAATAATTGCAACAATTTAGAGTTGATTTCAACAAATTGCACACAAAAGCGCATGTAATGCACACGTATACACGTACGGCACCAATACATTCGTATGCATGTTGAAAGGAAGTGTGTTTTTGTATTTACATATATGTGGGTTTTTGCATGAGTGGATTTTAGTTTTATTTTTTTTTTATTTCTTCTTAGTTTATTTGTTTATTTATTTGTGCATATCAGCGTATGCAGTAAAATAAACAGTGACGCACAGACACAGAAAACATTCCGACATATGTAAGTACAATAAATAGCATAAATAAACTATTTGGTGTGAATTTGTTCGTTGGTTGTGCAGTGGTAAGCAGCTTGACATTTTGAAACCACACTAAGCACATACATATGCACATGCAGGAGAATATCGAATACTACTACTACAACCCCAATTCAATCAGAAATGCGATAAAAGGCACAACAATTTGATAAAGGAAATAATGGTGTTGAAAAAAAATATGTGGATCCATTGAAAGAATAATATTTGTTTGAAATTATCATCGATATTATTGAAGCACCAATATTCTTTTACCATTTCTTAGTATGTTATCTGCTTGAAAGGATATTTAAATTTGTTTAGTTTTAGCTACAGAAAAATTGCCCCAACAGAAAGTTCTTTCTGTCGATTTCTCACTATCAAAATTTTTATTAATTTTTATACGTAAAAATTGCCTTAAAACTAAAAAAGATAAAAAAATGGGGAGTAAACACCCAAAATTTAAACCCATACTACATATGAAATGACAGCATTTGAATGAAATTTATTTTAATTTTTGCTTCAATAAGCAATTTTTCTTTGGGTTTTTGCGCAATATCAAACCAAACGCTTAAAAATTTTAAAACACATAAATAGCAACCTAAAAGTATGTGATGTTGTTAAGAATTTTCAAAGCTACCAAACAAAAATCTTAAGCGACCCAAATAAATTTAACCAAACTTTGATCTTAAACTGGAATTTTGTTGTTTAGGTTAATAAATTGAATGTTGATAAGGAATGTAAATAAAAAAATGTATATATTCTTCGAAGCACAACAAAACATTTGCAAAATAAATACAATTTTTTAAGTAAACAAAGAAAAACTATGCGAAATCGTTCAAAAGAATAAAAAACAACGGTGAGTAAATTGAAAATAAAAGGACAAATAAAAAAAATAAAAATTGTGCTCGTAACCCAAAGGTGCGTTCAACATGGTGCAGGTGAGGAAATCTAGTTCAAAGAGAGTTTACATTTTGTTTTTCATCTTTTTTGGTTTTAAGCTGAAGTTAGCGCGCCGACTGAGAGCTTATGACAGTCTATGTTACCTTGGAAAGCAATTTTTTGCTGTATTTTTCATTGATATAGAAATTTAAATTTGGCGCTAAAACTGCTAAAAAAATATTTGGCGAATTGCGAATGAAAATGTAATGCCCCTAAGAGACCGCATAGATTTTCACATTTTTAGTGATTTTTCATAATATATTGAAATATACTGCAGTTATGCAAAATTTTCTCAAAGGAAATATTTTGAAAGAGCAATTTTTTGCTAAAGTGAAGTAGGAATATAACTAGCAAGAGTGTTGTTTTTGGCTTCACAAAGACTATAAATGCAAGACAGTATTAATCGTAAGGGTCCGAGTATAATATTTAAATTTTTATTTAAAGCTAACAAGGTTTTTCTCGTTTATTTCACTAAGTGCCATCAAAACAGATAATATTTTCTTATAATTATTTTATTATGAGCTTACTGTTCAGTAATGTTAGTGATAACACCAAACAAAATACAAAAATGGCTATGGCTAGTCACGCTAGTTTCAGCGATTGCATTGAGCTCAAAAGGTCACTGATGATTTCATTTAGCAATGAATGAAACCTAGTATGATTAGCTTTAGTCCTTTTTTGTTTTTGTAATTTTTTTTCCGTCTTATCACACACTGTACTGAACAGTAAGGTTCAGTGAAATAATTTTTGTGATTTTAAGCTTTTACTTGTATGCCACGCCCTCTTGCCGAAATTCGCCCACTTATTTTTTCTATTAATTGTTCGAAGCACTCCTAGCGTTTGTGTTAAATTTAGCAGCAGAATTTTTTTTTTCTTTGAAAAGGGAGGTACCACGCCTTCTTGTCAAACTACTTTCACGTTCGTCTATAGCTTCTTCAAACCATTTTAGTATTTGTGTGAAATTTGGTTGCATTAACTTAAATAACTCTCTTTCAGTAAAGCGTTTCGAAGTTTGTGTATGTAAGGGAGCTGCCACGCCCTATTGTCAAAATTTCTTCACTTCTTTTAGACAAATATCTAAAACTTTAATAAAGAATTCAGTGTTGTTACGTATTTAGTTTTTTGTTTCGAAGTTAATTCTGTGAGCCAAAAAAGATAAAGTAACCAGTGTACAAAATGTAATCAAATTTTTTCGCTTCATACGCAATCCTGATTTGCACAGACGTACATGGCTAGGTCGATTCAGCAGTTAATTTTTTTTTATACCTGCCACATCTTAGGGTATTAAAGGGAAACTTTCAAAACAGTTTAATTTAGACAAAAAAAATTCTTAAGAAACTTACTCTGTTCAATAAGACATTCACAAGTGTATTTCGTACGCTTACCTGCAATAAAAGAAGGAAAATAATTATTATTAATCTATTCATTAATTTTATTATTTTAATCGAAATCATTTTGTTATACAATACATTAGTATGTGCTATGCTAAATATATAATAACTTTTTCACTTCAAAGTAATTTTCTTTCCAATTTCCCATTACTCGTATTATTAGATCCACATGCCCATCAAGTATATCGTATGTGCGTATTTTTCTTTTGCTGTTATTTTGCTATATTGTTTACACAAGTCTATATTAACCGCTGCGAGCCATTAACTTGTGGCAATATTTTGATAGCTAACTTCCCTTTACCATAAATGAAGAGGCAACACGGCATGGGAAATGCGAAAAGTCAAGGCTGCCACATCACAGGCTACGCAGCAGCAGTATCAGCAGTGGAAAAAGCAAAAGCTCTCTTCGTAAAGCATATGGAGTTAAGTTGGTCCAGCAAGATATGCCGCAAGAAATTGGTAATAGATCTGGGAGTGTACTTCAGAATAGTGGGTGTTGCTCTTGTTGATGATGATGATAATGATGATGGCGAGCAATATCTGTCGATGGGTGCGAAAAAGTAGGGGCAAATTAAATGTAAACATGCTTAAGAAAACAATGTTAAGGTCAGCACAAAAAGCTGAAGCAGCACACAACACATTAACAAGAGCGAAAACTATGAGATTTTATGAAAATAAAGAAAATCACAAGAAAAATAATGTGAAATAAATTATGTGTGGCATATAAAATATAAATATAAGAAAATAACCATAGAAATGGAAAAAGGGAAAATATTAAATTTAAATTCATAAGTGAAGTTTCATATGGAAGTAGGAAGAAGGAGATTTTAATGACAGAAAATTATAGGAAGCAATTCTATAGCAACAATTATTCTCAAATAATCAAATAATTCTTAAATAACTTTCCAGGACTTTGTTCAAGTACTATTATTATATTTTAGTCACACAGTTTAACCTTTCATACTGCGCTTAAGGTATTTAGGAACTTAACCAACGGCCGCTTCGTTTAGCTAATTTCCAGAAGTCAAGTTGACATTTTTTAAGAACTTTTGGTCGTCAGCTTCATATGCTACCGGATCAGAGCGATCGAAGAACTCTAAGACAAGATAGATTTATTTTTCTTTTTAAAGCGTGAGTTCGAGGATCAGAAAAATTAAGAATCCGCTCGAGGACAATGGATGGAACAACTTTCTTTGTAAAAGATCTGGTATTAACTTTTTTCTATCTCATCTTTTTACTTACACTAAGATCTACTAAGATACTAAGATCTGCATCGAAATCAGAATTGAAATTTGTTTTAAAATTACAGAAAAATTTACAAATTCAATTAAAATGAATATTAATCATATTCAGGTTAAAAAATTGAAAAATAATTTAATTTTTTTTTGCTAAATTCGTTCCACTCTACACTATAATTGAAATAGCCGTAAGCAAAAAAAGAGTTAAGCAAAAAAATAATTAACATAAAAGTGACAACATTGGTATCTTTGTCTGATATCATGTTGTTGTACTAAGCACTGTGTTTGTCGTTGTTATGGTTGTCAGCAGTAGGCGCCTACAAAATAAATTCCCTTTGGGCGCAAACATCTACACCCGATAGACAAACATGATAATTGCCTACGACATGTTATGATAAAACAAAATTACATTAACGAATACATACACATGTACACACAGATACGTTATGAAGAGTGCACACAAATATATACACATCGTATGTATAAGCAATAGCTAATAGCGTAACCATAGCTTGTGCGGTAAGAATATTTATTGTTGTACATTGCAGTGAAATTTGTCTCAAGACCGAGAAAAAATTTTGAATTTATGGAGGTGATTCTAAAAAATACCTTTTGATTCATCTGCGATTTTTTAATCTTACCTTATGACAAACAGTAAGTACAGTAAACAGTAAGTTAAGTCCTAAATTGATATGTATTGGTGGTGACTAAGCGTACCCACATTAAATTTGGCAACATTTACCCAAATAACTCTCTGTGTAGCATTTTGAAGCTTATGCCTGTGTGGGAGGTGCCACACCTTCTTTTCTAAATTTAACAACTTTGTGTTTTAATGCTAGATCAAACCATTGCTTGTATTTTTGCGAAATATAGTAAGATTACCTTAAGTAACTAGCTGAGCATGACGTTTTAAAGTTTTTTTTTGCTATGTGGGGTGCCACGCCTACTTGTAGAAATGTGCCTCGTTCTTGTCCTGTGCATTATCAAATTATTGCTACTGTTTGTATAAAATTTGGTTCAATTACCTTAAATAATTCTCTTTGTATAGCGTTTTTGCTCTTATAGGAAGGGCCAAGCCCTCATATCGAAATTTGCAAAATTTTTCTCTGATACTAGACCGAACTATTTTTTGTATATAGTATGTGTGAATTTTTTCTTTAACTTAAGTATTTCTCTCAATATATCATTTTTAAGTAACTGCTTTCGAGGGAAGTGCCACGCCCATTCGTCGAAACCCATCCATTTTTTGTATGATTTTTCCTTGTACTTTTGAGAAATTTGGTTGTGTAATAAAATATATCTCTCAATATAGCGTTTTAAATGTTTTTATTGCATGAGTGGTAGGCGTGTCCTTGAGCCAAATTGGCCCTTTTCAATCTCGAGAAGTTTGTTTGAAGCAATAGCTTGTTTACTGTTTTGCGTGGCAAGACAGACAGAAGGACATGGCTGAAGCTGATCAAGAATACATATATTTTTGTACACCTCTTACGCCCCTTATAGGTGTTACAAACGTAATGACAAAATGTAGGCTATAAAAAACATCTGAGTACATGACCTCTCACTCACTGAAGAAATTATGTTCAGTTCAAATATTAAAATCGAAACTTCAAAAGCATATGCGTGTGGTTAACCGCACCAATACCAATAAATAAAACGTAATTTCAATAGAACATACTACGCAAAATTCAGCTCAGAGACAGTTTTAACGAAATTAAGCATATTTACCCTAAGCAAAGAAATTATGAAATGAGGGCGAGCAAGAAAGGGTAATTAAAAAAGTGCAATCAGGAAAAAAAGTAGCAAATAGTCGAAAAGTCGAAAAAGCTCATTATGTTGACTAAACTGTAAGAGGTTGGTGAAATTGTGCTGTAGCGTAGTCATATTTTCTTTCTTTGCAGTAAAAAGGACATCATTGGTAAGTTGAACATATGCCAGCAAAAGCAACAACCAAAAGAAAAAAATAACAACGTTGCTGACGTTAATACTATTTTTGGCAACGCGACGAGCATTTTTATATATAGTATAAGTACTATGTATAGATACGTTTTGCTATTTGGCAAAGTGTGGAATTGTCTTCTCTCCTACATATTGTCCTGTTGTGTTATACATAGTAACTCTTTGGACGTCTGTACGTATTTTATGCCTGCTGCTCTTTTGGATGGCAGCTATTTTTGTGGCTAATTAGTTGGCGGCAACCAACATATGTTGGGTAGGTGATTAATTTGGAAGTTGCGATATTTCTTTTATGTGGTTGATGAAACAAAGTGTTGCCAATTTAAAATTAGGTAGATTAGGAGCAGAAACATTTTCAACTTACGACTTGAGCTGAATGACTTTTGGCAAAAAGTATGAAATTTTTTAAACGAACTGAATAAATTCTCACATAAATATGTGAAAAAGTACTTCAACTTTAATTTCTTGCTGTAATATAAGTAGAACCATTAACATTTTACATTATAATTAATTTTTTATTATAAAAAAAAAATTTAATTTAACAGTTGTACATAAAAATTACACAAACAATTCACAATGCTCAGAGAGACAATAAAAAATGTTGAACAAAAACTACTACAACAAATGTAGTAACATCGACAAAAAACAATGAAAACATGCACATTTTTGATATATGGAACAACATTTGTCAGAGCTTAATTTGAAGTGACACTCAAAACTTTCAAAAACACAGACACACTTGCACACACAAACGTACAAAGAATAATAAATTCATATGTATATGCCATGCCAGGCGGAATTTTGATAATTTATGGTTAAAAAAAAAAATAAAGTCGAAAGTAACAAACGTTTTGAATTGAGTAATTTCTTTCTGAAACTAAATTGAACAATTCAATTCAATTTTATTATTGAGCATATTACTGACTTAAAAAGTTTCGATTCGCAATAGGAGTTAGTTACATTTGAAGCGCTCCTTAAGCGCTTTGGATACAGTAAGAGGAAAGCGCTTGTTTCCATTGACATGTTAAAAGAAGCGCTTATTGAAGCGCTTAAATGATTTATTATAGCTTTTGAAAAGTAATTATAAAGCTTTTTTCTAATAATATTGTGCTCCTAAAGTGCTTCAACTATTGTCAGAACAAAGCACTTGTTTGCAGTGACATGAAATTGTTGCTATTAAAAAAAAAAAAAAAAACACTTTACTGCTTCAGTTTTGAGGAGCTTTAAGAGTGCTTATGAAGCGCTTTCTTTTCATAAAGGATTAATTACATCAACAGACTGTGCCTTACTTTCCTTAAACTTCATGTTTTGCATTATTTTTTTTTGTGAAATATTTATCTACAAAGTATGTTTAACTTTCAGTTTTTCTATCTCTTTTATTGATTGATAAGCGAAAAATATATTTTTTCAATTTATGAGGCATAGTTGAAATTTTAAAGTTGTGGTTACTTATTTGATTTCTACTGGGGTATATAACATTTCCGTACATATGTTCCTATGCAAACGATACTCGTATACGGAAAACAGTCGAATGTTGACATGTGCAAGTGAAAATGTAATGTGAGGAAAGAGACAAACTGAAACAAAGCACCAACAACTGGGACAACACTAGAAAACATTAAGAAGAAAAAAAAAAAAAACTGAAAACAATAAAAAGTTTTCACCTGAAATTTGGCAGTTTGAAGTGCAATCACAACCACCCAGCTTCAACAGCTATAGGCAGCATAACAACCTTAGGTGCTTGCACCCGCTAGCAATTTAAATATTTGTATTTGTTACTACAATTTCATTTTAATCCCGGTTTCCTCCGACAAAAGCAATTAAAATTTGAAAAAAAAAACAATCGAAACAAAAATTACTAAATTTAATTAAATGTGCGGAAAATGCCATTTAAAAAATTGTAATAAAAATATGACATAACTATATTACGCAAAAATAGTGCTGCTTGCTATTGTTCGTGCTTTACGTCAAGCTACACTCGCGCGAGTAACACCTACTCGCAAGTGTTATATAATATTTTTTCTGGCAAGTTTCAATACTTCTATGGCTTCCCGGACTACTAACTTAAGTCAATTTGACTTTCTTGTGAAATAAATTAGTTGTGAAATCTAATCTGATAGAATAAAATGTTACAATTTTGATGAGCATAAGACCATTTCTGTGTATAATAAAATTCATTTCATTTGCAAAATGCACCTCTGGTTGTGGTTTATATAACAAACAGTCTCAATAGTTTTTATTGTTTCTATACAACTAAAGAACAGTGGTAATATTTTTGTAAGTTTTGCATTTTTTTCGAAATACTAATAAAAGAATTCTGTTGACGACTGATAGTTTTTAAAAAAATTATTTTTAAAATATCATAGTGTCACTTTTGACTCTTATACTTAAGGGATAACTAACATTTTTAAGCAGCTAATTTCCACTTCAAGCAGATAGTGCGCTTCAATTGACTGTGCCTAATTCAATTAAAACATAAAAAAACAAAGTATGAAGTGAATCAGTTGGCTGCAGGTGTAGAGTTTGTTATTGGGTTGTTCGTTTACTTTTGTCATGTCAACTAGTACAATTCGCTACGAGGCTTTTTTTTAATATCTCTTCCTCAAAATACTTTTATTTGTCTAGAAAACAATTTAGAAATGTAGCAAAGGTTAATGAGAAAAATAATTGTTTATTTAGAAAAAATAAAAGAAATAATAGAAAACAACAATGATTGTCGTCCCTTATTTTTTGGTTCGTATTGAATTTTAGAATTTTATATAGGAAACGAAAAGGTATAAGCTTGCTTGACATGCTTAAGTGCAAAGGGTAACAAATTGATAGAATGTGCTTGAAGAAGGATATGTTTATTTTTGAAAAAGACTCTTATAGAAACAAAAACAAAAAAGAAAAAAAAACCAAAAATAAATAAGGTAACTTGAATGGCACAAACGAATTAAACATAAATTATTTATTTTGGTTTGAAGACATATCCTTTTGTAGAAAAAAATATTTCAAATTTTTGACATAAAATGCTATAGTTTTTGTGAAACATTCATTAGGCATTTATTCCCTGAGGATTACTTTTGTCGAAAGTTTTTTGAAATGTATTTTCTTAAATTTTTAATGAAATAAAAAAAAATCTAAGCTTAAACGAAGTAATAATTATAAATATAAAAGGATTACTATGCGAGGTTTTATTCAATGCAGATTTTATAGAAAAAGTTAGGGCAAATCTTTTTCCAGGATTGAATATTTTCTTATGTTTTGTAAACTGCTAAGGAGCTTGAATAGTCGCAGAAGTTTGTAAGTTTATTAAATATCACTCATACGACATGTTAAGTGCCTGTTAAAATTTTGATTACAAAAAAAAGGGCATTCCTTACTAAAACCCCATGGCTGCTGTCGCAAAATCTAGAATGCTGGTTGGTCGAAATTTTCTTCAAATTACGCCTTTTGAAAATTTATCGACTGATTATTTCAGAGACACAATTTCATTCCAGCAATTGCAAGCCATGCTACAGCTTTTAACTGATTTGACGATTAAAAAGAAAAAAAAAATCCAAAATAATAAAAACAACAGCAATAAAAGTCGAAAAAAAAACAGAAACTGAAACGCTACAAAACTCTGGTTATCTAATTTACCAGCAGGTCAGTCAGTTCAATATTATGGCTGGCCACAAAACTCACCATCGATTTCGTCGTTTAATTCTACGTGTTTTCAATCACATTTTGAACATTAAAAATTTAATAGCTGAATTGAATCGAAATGAAGCCGAATGGGAAACTTCGTAATCGATTGAGCGTTTTGTTTTTCTGTTCATTCGATGGCTAACACGAAATGTCAAAATGTTAGCAAGCGAAGAGAGAGTGATTGCAAAGCACGCGATGGTAAATGTCAAAGTTACAAATGTTGCCTGATCTGACGGACATCAAATAGAAATCAAAAATTGGAGCCAACATAAAATGGGGAATAAAGAAAGGGGGTGGGGGGAGAAAAAAAAAGAGGAGCAAAACATTGCATGTCACGTCATGCAACGAACATGGTCGTCGAGATTCATGCATATTAAATTTGAAGCCATAAAAGTAAACGCAAACGCATTAAAAGTTAGAGCGCCTAAAATTATGCTATAGGATTTATTATTTATGCGCATTGTGTCCATCAATGAGGCGGCAAGCGATTTCAGTGCACATAAAGAGTCTGGTAAAGACAAATTTGTGTCGAAATTTAGAAGACGCGTATGAATTCAGGTATTTGAAGAGAAGATGTTACAGAATGTAGTTCTTATCTATAGAAGAAATGCAACTTAAACCTATTTAAAGTATGAAAAACTAAAAGTGTGCAATTTATCAGTTGCAGTACGTTAAATAAAACAAAATTATTGCAAAGTTTCTGCTTGCTACAATATTGAGCAGTAAAGCAAACAGCAGTTAACATTGTTATTACTGCATAGTTACACAAGTTATAATTAACAGCATTTTCTAGATTTTCATTTAGAATGTTTCAAACTTTAATTTAACTTAAAAGTTTTTGTTTTAGCAAAACTTTGTAATTAAATTGATGAATACATTTCTGGTGATATCCACATTTGTATGAAGCGTTGGTAAATATTATATTTGCATAATTTTAGGTGTACTGAATAAAAATTTAAAAATCTTTCAAATTAATGGGCTGCTATAACATGTGGCTCGATTCACATATAAGATGAAATCAAATAACAAAATTAGTATTATTTTCAACACAATTTATGTGTGTTTTCAAATTCGAAAATTAAAATCGTTCAATATAGTTAAGATTACAACCATTTAAGGGATGCTTTCGGCAACATTTCGGCAACGTTTCGGCAACATTTCGGCAACATTTCTTAACAAAGTTTGAATCTCAAAAAGCTTGCTACTAGAGAAGTGCCCCGTTTACTTACAATTGACCGATAATGCTTGTTATTCGTCAAAATAAGAAGAAGTTTTAATGCAGAGGCATAAGAAGGAATTCAATTGGAAGTACAAAAGTGGATAGAAAAAGCTGTATGAAATGACTAAAGGAACTATAGTTCAACAGTGAGAACAATGCAGCATAAAAAAAAGAATATAAATATTATATAATTACATATGTAAATAACCCATGTGTTAGGTACAAAAGAGGAAAAATGTAGCAATCTTACTGGACACATTTAAGCGATTTTTTTAAGACATCAACATCCAATATTCTATATCTCCTCAACAAGAAACTGTTAAGCAATTTGCTATTTTTTTTGCACCACTTCGTGGTTTTCTCAATAGATAAGCGAATTTCTTAAATTAATATTTTAAAAATGCCATAACTTCCAAAACTGCACCATCATTTTTGTTCTATTAACATGAATTCCTCCTTCAATGCATATTACTTATGCGAATACAAAATTCCTTGAAATATGCAATATCCTCTTAGTATTTGCTTCAATTGCACTGTAACACATTTCAAATTCATTGATTGCCATATGTGAATAATTGAATACCAATTTTATAATTTTATCATGACATCTAATACTTGCTCAATCTGTCATATCATACTTAATAAATACAGTTGTCTCTTACGTTCTCTAATGCGCTGTCAGTCTTTGTCTGATTTTGCCAATATATCGTATTATGGGAGCTTTCAGTCAAAAGCAATGATAACCACTTAAAACAACAAATATCTTGCATACCCTGCTTGCTTGTCAATTCCAATGTGCACTATTAGATTGATATGTACAAATACACAAACATTCACACATACTTTTGCAATTACACACTAGGAACCACTAGAAATGAAAATTCAATTAGCCTTAAGTAAGTGGTAGTACTAAAGTGTGTGAGTGAGTGACTGCAGAATGCCTTCAATCCACTCAATTGCGCCCAGTACAAATCTTCTCAAGAGTTGATGCTTGCACAGCTTAAGTTTTGTAATGAATTTTAGTATGTTAACTGAACGTTAGGGTGCACCTTAAATTGGAAAATAAATTGAAAAATTCATCTAAAAATATCAACTTCTTTTGCGCTGAAAACAATTTTGCATTGAATACATTAAGCATCCGTTTCTTTGCAGCTTAAGACATGCACTTAATCCATAATATAAATTGGTTTTAAGAAAAAGGTAAACTCTACTGCTGACACACAATTACATTTGCACATGTACATGAAATGAAATGACAATAAAATAGTCAATTCACAATTAAGCATGTGTTGGTAAGTGCACCGACACACACATGTGCATCAATTATGCAGCAGTAGGAACAACGTCAGCAGTATAATCGAAAAAAAAGCGAGGCGGAAAACCAGAAACGGATTAAAATGGCAGCCATGTTGGCTTGTGCATGCACTATCATTATTGCTGCCAACTTTAGAGTAAAGAAAACACACACACACAAACAGATTTATATATGATACTCAAAACATATTCGTATAACTGCATTAGTAGCAACGCCTTTAAGTATGCAACATAAATTTTTCATGCTGCTTCATGTCTTCAATTGAACTGCTGCTGCTGCTGCTGCTGCTGTTGTGACTTATTTTTGGCAACGTTTGTTGGCGGCGTACTTCACTAGTAATGTGTACTATTGGCTTAAGCCACAAAATACTTGAGCAGCCTCTATGGATGAAGATATGGAACTACATACACTTAAAGGAAATCTTTGCAAAATAAATAAATATAGTTTCTTTGCAATTCTAAAAATTTCATGATATTTAATGAAAATGTTATGACATTTTGTTTTATTTACTTTGATAAGAAAATGTTAGAAAAAAATAAATTAAAATACAGATAAGTCAGAGTTTGCATGTCATTTTAAAAGATTCTCATGATATTTTATTAAATTTTTTTTTCAAGAAAATGTTTGTGCATTAAAAAATGTATGGTTTTCTTTTGTTAAAACAATTGTACGAAGGCACAAGTGCTGCGCAAACAAATTTCACTGATTTTTTTTTTTGAAAAAGCATTAAGTTAGCTACCAAAATGTCATGACATTTTTTTAGTTTTATCCAGACATGATATTTATAAAATATTATTATACACTGCAATAAGTTTCATGACATTATAAAAATATTCTCATGAGATTTTGCTTAAATCTATTTGCTAAAACATGTGTGCTAGTTGGAGAATTTGTGGTAAGTTTAAAAGTTTCATATCAATTCATATATCTTTTTTCTTCAGTGTAGAAAATCATAAGTGGGCAATATAATAAATGTATTAATGTAGCGGCTGCAGAAGTTGTAACGAATTTACGAGAGCCTTAGCTAATTACACATACAAATTTCGAAGTAGGAAAGTTCAAATTGAGCTTCCATTTTCTGTAGTCAAACTGCTGGCTGACGGCTGGCTTTACTTGACGCTAACACAAATGTTGCCAATGTTTTGTTGGCCAAGTGCAAAATGTTAATTTTATATTTGACTTCGAAGTTGGCACGTTAGTCATATGCATAAATTTTGAGTCGCCCACCGATATGGCGACACATTGCAATTAATGGTCACAAGTTGGCAGCAATGAAGGTGCAACGTAAAATTCTTCGCAGATTGCAAAAAAATTGCAATAATCTTAACTTGCTAATCACTACAATTTGTGGTCACTTTATTGCAATGAAGAATAGAAAAGTCCCCACATATTGAATTATTTCACAACAAAGTATTTTAATACTTTAACTTATTGTGCTAACTTATTCCTTTTTTGTTTGTATATCTCTAACACCATTATTATGTCTGCTACTTTAATACTTAACCCAGCCAACAGATTGTTTTCTATTCTAGTTAAAGAATTTATAATTCTACTGGAAATGTTATATTAAAATAAAAATTTTATTGCATATTTTTTGGCGTTTCTTTAATTTCCTGTATTTTAATGCATTATGGCTTTATATTGGTATTTTTTGCTATTAGCAAAAATTTCTTAAAGCAAAACACAATGTCAAAAGTGTTAGTTTAGATATCTTTTAGTAAAAACAAAAACTGCCGCTTGGCATCAGCATAAGATCTCATAGGCAGTGAAAAACATCGCCACAGTGATTAAGAAATTAGATAGCTTCGCGATAAAAAATGTTCGCTGGGAAGTAAGTAATCGCATGTGTATTTAACAGCTTACAAGTGTGAAAGTAACAGACTGAAGACTAGTGTATTCATTTTCACACGCAATTGTTTTAAGTGAGAGTAGGATAAAAAACTACCACCACTTAAAATTCTACTGGTAGTGAAAATTATATCCCACAACGGCTTAACGTATAGTGGAGGTAAAACTATTTTACGACTTAGTGAAAATAAATTTTCATCATAATTTTCCACTAAAAATTTTTTGAATTGATTGAATTTTGGTAGTAGAAAACTTAAAATTTGGTAGCAGTGGAATATGAATTCCACTAGCAATAAATACTTTGTGACAGAAAAGCTTAAAATCAGATGAACGTTAAGCGCAACTGGGATTTGATTTCCATTGCCATTTTGAATTCCATAACCAATAAATGGTCAAGGGCAATAGCATTAGATTTTCATTAAACTTAACGTAGCTGCAGAATTTGATTTCTAAAATCACTAAACATTTAGTCGTAGTAAAAGCGATACTGCATTGAAAATTGAATGCATTAGTCCCCACTTTGGCAAGTACTTGATATGAATGTGTGTTTGTGTGCGTGAGTTTGAAATTCATGGAAATTCATGCTAGGGAGTTATGTTGCTTGCATTACATGCTCTTGCACTTAAGAGTCCTTGGAGACAACTTCTATTTTGAATTTCTGCACATACATGAAAATGTACCTACTTCTACGGTAACACACAATGATGAAGTTGAGCGTAGTGATGGCAAGATTTTGTTTTTCTACAGAAAACTGGTTACTTTAAGTTCCTGAAGGTTCTCTAAAATAACACAGAAGTACGTGTGTTTTGATTTTAAATTTGACATTTTTATTGTTTGTAATATTTTTTGTATTTTTAAAATGTATTACTCATAAAATTTTGTATACCTCTAATTTTGTTTTTTTTTATCAAAGATCTTTTAATAAGTTTTTAATTTTTTCAGTCTTTTCCAGACCATTTTTTTTCGAAAAAACGTTCAACTGATATTAGCTGATACCTAACATCTTCAGTACATATTTTATAAGTTCAGAGATTATTAAGCTTCCGTGTGAACTATGGGAATAAAAGGTAACTCATACGACATGTTGTCCACTATTAATTAATTGTAAAAATTTTTTAATAGTTAGTGGTCGTCCATAAAAATTCTAGAATTTTACCTTCTTTCGCGCCTGGAGGCACAAATTTTTGTTCGACTTCGCTGTTAACCTCCTGAAACATGTCCATAAAGGATTACGCTACCCCCTTTGTCTTATTTTTGAATTTTTCGTTTTTATGAACCAAAAAATCAAAAAAGACATTTAAAAAAATGGACGTCCGAAAATGTTATTCAAAAAATGTAATAATTTTTAAGTTTTATATTCCATTAGATAATTTGAAACTCAAACTTTGCAAAAAAATTTTCATTTAGTATGGTGTTTTCTAGCTCCTTTTATATTACGGTTCCTATTTTTCAGTTTTTTGACATCACTAGAATCTATGTAAGTAAAGACAGACATTTTGTGTCTAGAAATTTAATACAGAGCGGCATAAAAACTCAACTAAGTAAGTGCAAGTATAAATAAATAAATAAGTAAGTAAGCAAATATGTTGGTGTTATCTGGATAACAGGATTTAATTAACACTATTGTATATAAGAACACACTAGGAAAGCAGGCGAAATTAAGTACAGTGTACAAAATTGAGTCAAAGGTTCTTGGGAAACAGCAGAGTGCAGTACTTACTTTGCTTTGTTTTAATAAAGCTTAGAAGTAGATTATCTCACTATTTATTTGAAATTTTACTATTAAAGCGTTTAGTGTTAAATACCATATAATGTCGCAAATCATACAATGTATTTTAAGTGAGATTTTATTCCAAGATCAAATGTTTAAAAGTATTTACTACTAAAGGTTATAGAAGAAGGTTTTTTCTTGTATACATTTTGGCATTAAATTAGTTTACTTGAGTAGATCTTATAGTTCGTTTAATTTATATGTTTTTGCAATTATTAAAAATTTTATATAATGATGTGGCTAAAAAATTTATACTTTTCAGTTTAAGTAGATTTGTCAAAAAAACTGAAATACATTTAATTTCGTAGTAAAATCAGTACTCAATTACAATAAAAGTATTTTTTTTTGAGGCGATAAATTACAAAAATGTATTCGATAAAATGTTACACATACAACGTGTTATAGCAAAAGCTAACAAAATTAAGCAAAGTTAATGCAAAAATTTGCAGTATTGATCTTTCTGACGGGCTTAAATGATTGAAATATATGTGTGTTTCTAATTAAAAACTAAATACTTATAAATTGTAAGCTTGAAATTTATCGTATAGCTGTTTATATATTAAAATATTTAACATATGACAACTGTTTTGCTTTGAAGACCTACAAAAACTTAACTAGTCTCGGTGATCCAAGATAAAGTTAAATGTGGTATTATATTTTATCAACTTTTTCTTAAAGCAATATTTTTTGATATTTTTTTTTTGCGATTTTAAACTTTCTTGATGTCAAAACAAACTTTTCCAACTACAGGAAATTTTCTGATTTAAGACTAATCAAAACTAATAAATGACAAATTTGTTCAAGATTTCAAATTTTTGCATTCCATAAGTCTTGTTACACTAAAACGAATATATCATCAATATCGCTTCAGCAGTTTTTGAGATATTTTTGCTTAATCATATATTATTATTTTTTTTTGCTGTCATAAGAGCTCAAGGTTCATAAAATTAACTTATTATTTTTTTTTTTTAAATTATAATCACATTGTACTAGCAACACTTGTATACACATGTCCTAAGCCTGTTCTGCATTCTTCTCTAGCTTCAAAAACGTTTTTCATTTTTCGAGATAGTAATAGTAGCAGCAATCCCATGGCATGCATGCATTTATATATTCATTCTTTAGCTTATGCATCACTTCTTTATTACAACAAATTTCTCGCTTCCATGCATTTGTATTCATGCATTTTTAAGGATATACAGAGACCTGCTTGCAAATAAAGAAGAAAAAAAAATACCAAAAACCAAACCAAGAAGAGGGAGGAAACAAGCAACGGAATTGCATATGAGTTAACAAGCTGCAACATTCAACATTGTTCCTCTTTAGTTCGTTTCTTTCCTCACTTCTTCAGCCCAGCTGGCTGCTACTTCTTAACATTTTCCATCTACATAATTTTTTACAAGCCTTTTATTGTATTATTTTTTTTTTGTTCAGCCTTTTCACTTCCTGCCTGCAGTTACTTAATGCAACACAACGACAATATTCAATGTAAAGCCATTTTTGTTGCTGCTGTAAAATGACAAGTCACTTTAATGCTGTCAGCATTTGCAAATAAAATATGTGGTGCATAGTTGAGTTCGGGCAAGGAATTTAGGATATGCACAGTTTTCTTAAATTTGGACAAAACACAATTTGTTGTAAATAAATTTAAAAAGTTTGTTTTTGTTTATTAGCTCTTGAAATAACATCAGGTAAACAGTGCGTATGAGTTACTTTTAATTAAATATCCTATTAAAAGCAAATGTTTGTCACAACTAATTGATGAATTTGCATAAAAAGCAAAATTTTCATATGGATTATTGATATCACTTATAGGAAGAGACCGCTTTGAAATTGCTTCAATGGTTTTTAAATTACTGTTGTGTTTATGTCGGAAAGCATAGGGCATAAATCCATTGCTATGTCTTAAATTTTTGCGAAGTACTACATAAAAAATACAACATTTCATTTAACAGCATAAGGAATGCAATAAATTTTGCGTCGTATAAAAAATAAGTAACTACCGCATCAACACTCTTTTTGAAAAAATAATACAAAATTAATAAAAATGTGAAATAAAATACAGAAATAAAATGCAGAAAGTGTGAATTTGCAAAATTTTCCGCGAAAATTTTGAGGAAGATCCGTTCCTGCTGTTGCTTTTTTGCAAGCACAAAATGTCGCATAATAAAGTCGTTGTGATGACAAAAACCCAAAAAAATATGCTTTAAATTTTATTGCCTGACGCGCATCACTTCGCAGCTTTCGTGAGCTTTTTCTTTTCATTTTATTTTCATGTTTTACCTTGACTTTCTGTAGCATTTTTTTTTTCTGCTGAGACGCATGTAAATGAAATATTATGATAATATGCTCGAAAAATCAGCTGTATAGCGCATAAAAGTAGGCAACAAAGTAGTGAAAAATACAGTATATGTTTATGTGTGTAAGCGCAAGAAGAGTGCGAAGTTTATGAAAATGTAAATTTATGCATTTTCGCTACAATGCTGAAAATGTAGCAAAAGAAAGAGCGATAGATAGAGTGAGAGAAAAGCGAAATTTGTTTGCTAAGGAGGCGCATAAAATTTGTAACAAATGAATTGTAGTGAAATTGTTTTCTTTTTCAACATAACATCTATTAGGCTTATTTCTGCATAAGCTGCGAGGTAGAGAGGGTTAGCGAAAATAAAAAAAAAAAATGTGAAGTGTCATTGAAAGAAGATGAGCCTAAAGAGATGAGCGAAATATAGCGAAGGAGATAATGAGATTGCATTTGTAAAATAAACTTTGCGTTTTCTATTTTAAGTGAATTTCTTATGCATGGAAAAATAAACAACACGTCTGGGTCTTGGTACGAAGGGCAAATACAAATTTACTCAAATTAATTTTTGTAAATTACGAACTTTATTCTGCCACAAAGCGAGAAGTTCGAGTTTCGTTTTGCATACTTTTTTTAGTAATAAATTTGATGGAAAAAGGAAGTGTCCTTAATTTTGGCGACAAGAAAAGACTTTAAATAGAAAAAACATTAAAAATATGCAGTACTGTTACAAAAAAATTTAATCATTTAAGTTATAGTGTGATTTATTTTTTTTTTTCTATAAAAAATAATCATACTTTTTTATTTTTTTTTTAAGTAATTTCCTTCAAATCTTGGCCATAACTGTGGCTAAAACGATCTATTGTGAAGTTCCAATTTTCGTTGACGTCTACAAGCACTATTTCGAGTGATATTTGGCGTAATATTGTCTTCCAACTTCTCAGTCGCAGCCAGCCTATCCATATAGACTTTTAGCTTTACGTAACCCCAAAGAGAATTTTTTAACAAAATTAATGCCAAACTTTAAAT
This sequence comes from Tricholauxania praeusta, assembly GCA_949775025.1. Classification (NCBI taxonomy): domain Eukaryota; kingdom Metazoa; phylum Arthropoda; class Insecta; order Diptera; family Lauxaniidae; genus Tricholauxania; species Tricholauxania praeusta. Next base: position 121,880,116 of record OX459031.1, on the reverse strand, counting down.
AAAAGTACAAATTATGACTCCACTCGCTTCGACTTAAACACACATTTATACAACTTTTCTCCGAATTTCATGATATAATATCCATAATATTTGTTTAATCTTTGTTATTTATTTTTTACTTACAAACAAAGATAGCTCAAATATTGATAGAAGTTTTTCAAAACTTATTGCGAAGGAAACTTGAAACTTTTATAAACAAAATGAAACAGAAACATATTGGAAAAACGCTTTTTTTAAGGCTGACGGCTTGCTTTAAAACACTGTACTTAAAAAATTTATTCTGAATTTTTAAAGTATATAAAAAGTTGTAGTATCTACCCTGATATTAAAATGTTCTCAAAACGCAATTATAAACACAATTAAAATTTTGTGAAATCGACACCTCTAAATTCATTGAATATTTAATCCGTAATTTTTTTCTCATTAGTACAAGCTCATGCTGTGTTATAACCACAGCAGCAACAGCGTCAAAAAACCAAATTCCTCGATATTTATACAAATTAGCGTTAATTACACAACCCGCAATAATCCGCTTATGAAAATAACGGATTCACAGAGTTCACCAAGGAAACCCCGCTGTGGCTGTATGTGTGTGTGTATTTGAGAAAGTAAATTCCTCTTAAGAAAATTCGCATTAAATTGCGCAACTTTTCGCAGTAAACTCCATTAGAAAGCCACTTTCATGCTGGCATAGCGACAGCGTAACATTTTCAACGCTTAATTACAATTAATCGGCGCAAAGCGTAAAAATATGCTATGGAAAATAATATCTAAGGTATGCGCGCTGTTCGAACTTGTGATGGGTATAATATTGCGTAAGCACAAGAGCACGCCTCGAAATAATGTTGCAATAGCGATTTACCACTTGAGCGATTAAAAATCACATGCATTAGACAAGGTCTTATGTTGTGCGTCTGTGTGAATTTCTCCATATGTGTACTAAGGACTGTCTATTAAAAAGAAACACTGTACAAATAATTTATTTAATGCGATTATCCGTAAAATCCTATTTGCTATGCGAAGCAACAGCAAAAACAAATAGCTTCAAGGGAAACCACAATATGCGATTGTCATTTCATAATAAAGCAGCAACAAAATCATCATAATAATGACGAAAATGTGTCAAAGCATTTACATGTCGTTGTGTTTGTGCAGCTATGCATATGTATGTGCTTGTTGTCATAAGCAGCATAATCGTTTAATGTCACAAGAACAACAATAGCAATCACCATAGCAAAAAAATTTGTATTATCCTTTCGCTTCTTTTACTTAGTGTCTACATGTATGCTTTAATTTTTTATTCTTGCACACATTTTGTTTTCTAGGTGCAGACAGACATTGTCGATTGTCATTGTCAATTTTAATCAAAACGAAGTCTAAAATTTTCAAAACATACAAGCTTTAAGCATTGACATATATGTAACGTGAACTTATTCCCATTAGGAAATGAATTCTTTCATTGAACTGGCGAGAATAAGACATCATCTGATAGTAATTTTTGAAAAAAATTATAAAATTAGCAGTGAATTACTTTTAGACCACCATTGTTAGACTAAGAAAGTATTCGCGAACAAGAGTATAAGAAATATCGATAAGTAAAAATTTTGAGTCAAAAACCAAATACACTGCGTGCGCTGGCGTTTTTTTTATAAAAATCTCGTGATATATTTTTTTTGAGATATCAAATTATTATTAGGAATAGCGCTCAGAATAAAAATTCGTTCGGTTTTTAAAATTGTTATTAAAAAACAGCACCATTTTCAAAAGCTTTCAATTAGAAATACACAAAGCGATTTTAATTAATTGGTCATTGCTGTATGTTAAAACTGATGGCTGAGATTTTGATCGATGAAGTACAAACAAACAACAAATTAAATATCATGAGATAAAACTATCATCCTGTAAATTACATGAGATAAAAATGTCATGCGACATTCAAAATTCGTGTGTAAAAAGTATCAAGAAAAGAAAATCTCAAAACAGTTCGATCTTTTAAATGTTCTACTTCACTATTTGTTGACCTTAAGCAACTTGAAATAGTTTTAGCTGGTGTATCGATATAAGAAGTATGTATTTTGTTACATATTTTAAAATTAAAAGATAACAAAAGGCACTGAAAAAACAATAAAAATTTCATCAGACAAAACTAACATGTGGTAAGATATCTACATGATATGAAGAAGTCAAGAGATATAAATCTTATGACATTAAAATAGCGTGTAATAGAAATCACCAAATCAATTCGAACTCTTTATCAATAAAATGTTGGAATTAATTAGCTTTTACGTTGTTTAAAAAGTGAGCGCAGTTTCTATTGGGTAAATTCACACTTACATCTATGAGTAAATTAAAAGCCTACGACCTGAGGAAATATTTGCTTACGTACGAATATATGGTTACGCTTGAGCCTCAAGTGAAGTAACACTTCGTAACAAATAAGATTGTATATTCCTGTGGATTTGTTGTTGCTAAAGGAAATTAAAATTCATACCAAATCATAGAGCGGACAGGACATAGCTTCAAGTACAACGTGATAACATACTGCCTGTCATTTTGTTAGCATCAATAGGCAACAGTAAGTTGCAAAAAATACGAAATAAGGACAAATAGAACAACAGGCTATGGTGACAAAAACATACATATGTGTTTCTTTGAAAAATAATAACATAAAAGCAACAAACAAAAATTAAAAGAAAAACACACAAATACCATTTAAGTCGAGCAGCTATTAAAAATCCTGCTGCTGCTAAAGCAAGTAAAACAGACATTGCTTCTTCCTTATGCAAGAGCAAAAAGTAAAGTTTTGCTGCAGGCTCAACCATCAGCATCATCATCAAAAAAAAAAATAGGAAAAAAAATGTACAAAAGCTTCCGATAACACAAAAGCAACCGACAGCAGTTGGCAAAATGTCTTTTTGATTGCAACAAAATTTACGGAGTATAACAGAAAACTTTCGATATTTTATAAAAAATATGAGTAAAGTAAAACTATTGAAAAACTTTTAGTGAGCAGCAATTTATTTGTATTTGTATACTTTTTATTCTAGTCATCTGATGTTGTCGGAAAAGTTGCTTGTTTTGTTGCTCGGAATGTCAATCGCTACCAAATGTATACATTAGAGTGGTTTAAAAAAATCAATTTTTATTAAATTAAAAACAGGTGCCTGCTAGAAATCTTGCAAGGAAATCTAGAAGCTTTGCTGAAAAATTTGAGCATGATGTCTCAAGGTTTACACGTGATTCGAAGAGGATGAAGTTATGTCTGAAATTTTGAGTGGGAAAATTATAATTCAAGTAATTGAAAGTATATGAAAAAATTTATAAAATTTATTGGCAAAAATTTCAAAAATACGGCTTTCTAAGCTTTAAAAATCGTTTGTATATAGACCAAATCCATTTCAAACCATGCAGTCGAATTATATCATATTACGGAATTAAATTACGGGATCAAATTCATGTCACTTTCGAATGGCTGTAACTTTGCGAGGAAACATCACAGATTGCCACTTGAAAGCTCATTTTAAAGATAAAAAAACAGTACTAAAGAATATTATTATTAAAACTAAGTTCAAAAAGTATCACAAATAGCTTGGCAGTATTGAAACAAAAATTTAATTTTTTATTTTGAAAAAAAAATTCTCCTGACCTCAAATATCTTTAAGCGCGCATTAAAATCATGTAATTTCTTTCTTTTATTACACATATCCAAAATAAAATTTTAAGCGAAAAAAAGGTGGGATTTTTCAGAAAATTAGCTTTGCTTTTTTCTCATAAAAAGCGCTTTAACTGTACCAATTTTGAAATTTTTTTAAAGATTCTGACAGAGAATAAGAAGTTCTATTAGAATCAAAAGACAAAAGTTATTTATTTTGATTTGGATGGAAATGGCGCTTTTTCGAAAAAATTTTAAGCCGTTTTTTAATTTTAGACACCAAAAGTTCAAATGAAACAAACTTCGTAAAAAAAAATGTTTTAATCAAATCTGAGAAATATGGGTCTCCCTATATCCATTGATATTTAATCGGCAACCAATTCCGTTATATAAAAAATCCGACTTCATGGTTTGAAATGGATTTTATCTATATTTTATTCAGATACAAATTGCCTTTTAAAATTTAAAAATATTTTTTGAGCCTCACTCTTGTAAACATACATTTGTTTTATTACTTTTGTTCTATGCATCAATTTTGCATTAATTTATTGGCATTTAAAAGTTAAAACTTAGAAGTCGTGGTATAGATTTCAAAGCTGATGGAATAAATTAAGAGCACCTAAGCATAGGTGAATTTAAATGTTTTGCATTTGTTCACAAATAGAAATTCAATTTACATAAATCGCTATACGCAAACAATTTATTTTCTTATCGGTGACTAAAAAGTGTTCTTTTTCTATTTAAATTTTATCGAATATACGGGGCATTCCACGCTAAGTCATTTTGTTTATGTAGTTCTGATTTTTTTAAAAGTTTTTTCTCTTAGTACTGGTTGAGGATAGTCTCCTCCTTGATTTTTTTAAAATTTTTTAATTAGCTATATAAGACATATCCATTTTTGGAGTACACCTTGCTATTTTATTAAAATGGTCAACTGTGCGAATAGTCGATAGTAAAATTTTAATTTTTATTTTTAATTTTTCATATAAAAATATCGAAAAATTTCTTAAAACGATACGAAATTTTTTCAAAATCTTACAACCTATAACTATAGGGAAATGGAAGTTATAGAAATCATTAGCAACAAGGTGTTATATTTTATTTAAAAGGTATTTTTTCGTATAACAACTTTCAGCCATAGGTCAATGTAGCATGTTGTATGCGGAAGGCGCTAACACACATAGCTGCTAGCGAATAAATGCTCAAAATTTTGTGAATCTGAATCATCTTAAAAATATACTCTAACACTCAAATAAATTGCAATACAAATTTTTGAAATACTAAAGCTGGTCTTATCGAGCAAAGTTCGACTTCATGTAAAGTACACCTAATTGATCAATTTTAGAGTTTTCCAATTACTTAAATTACAAGCAAAGTTTATTCATATCCTTTGTATCCTTTTATCCACAACAAATTGCTATTTTTTTCAATAACAACTTTCCATTGTCGATTTTCAGCTCTAAACTAAGTACAGCAAGTTCCGACAGTGCATCACTTAACTATTTTTATTTACTTTTTGCAGTTGCGATGTCTGCTGCTTGACAGTGAGCCCCTCAAACGAAATCGCACACACACACACGCACGCACATTTAATAACTAACACATGCACAAAACTTGTACTTTATTCAACTAAATTCACTGACACTTGCATGTTGCCAACAAGCCAGCCAAGCCAAGTTAGCCATCTAGTCGGCAGCAACATGCAACACTAACTTTGCTGCTGCTGCAACTAAGTTGCTTTTGTTCGCGTCCAGTTTTTGCTATGCATTTAACGGCGGAGAATGCACAGAAAAAATGAAACCGAAGTGAAAACAAGTAAAGTTGATTCACTTTTAATTTTGCTTTGTCATGTTGCCCATGCCACAAACACGCAGACTTTTGCAAAGCACACACACACACTAGCACACATGTGCATTTGACTGCACATTGGAGAAAAAATGTTGAAACTTTGTACGCTCACACGATCGTCAGCTTGAAAGCAAAATCGATTAATTACTTCGTTTGAAACCGCTTTTTGAGTGACGTTTATAAATTGATTGCCAGCGTCCACCATTTCTGCAAATATTCCTTTAGTTGCACACGCAGTGTGTGTGCAATTACCCAGAGAGAAATTTAGCAAAGAGTTACAGTGGTAAACTTGAACTTTGGCAGCTGATTGTGGTTATGTTTGAGTTGACAGCGCTGTCATTCGTTGACACTTGTACGCTGTCAAAGCTGCTTGTTAGGTGCTAAAAAGTATACGATTCCTTAACGCTTTGAAGTAGTAAAAATTTACTAAAAATGAGAAAAAATTCAACTTGAATTTCACATGACTTTATGAAATTGTAATATGAATTGGCGACCAAGATCGTGCGATTGCATGCCCATTGCATGTTTCTAGCGAGCGATATTTCTGTAGGAATTGAATTTTCTTAAACTTTTACTTAAATTTCACGAAAAAAGGTTGAAAATATACATGAGATTTATAATAATTTGCTTGAAAATATAGATGAATAGTTTGAAATCAATGATGTTGTGGAATTTTCTTATAGTTCTTTTTAGAACTTTTATATCTTTGTAAATTAAGAAAAATATTTCCAACTGGGTAATTACACGAAAAACATATGCGCCTGTGTGCGTTAATTTCAAAGCTACTCAATGATTTTAATATTATTATAGCGTAAGAGTTCATACATTGCAGACTCCGTAGTCAGCAATTTTTAAAACAATATTGCATTACTTATTGAGTTTCGTTTCTATGAAAAATGTTACTTAATTTAGTTCATTTACTCGAAAGGTATGCCCCACGCCAACATTTTTATTAATTCTGAAATTGTGAAGTACAAATTTGTCGTCCGACTTAATTTGGATTTGCAACAAATTCGAGCAAATCAACAAAAACTGGAAAAAAAAACAGAAACAAATTTTATTTTATTTATTAATTTTTTTTAACAATCGAAAGTTCTAGTAGTCTTGTTATTGATTTGATTTTAAAATAGTGAGTATATACATATGCTACCGGCCAAACTAGTTTTTCTTAGGCCAAACTAGTTTATTTGTAAGCCTTAAAGTATGCAATTTAATTTTAATGCAAAATTCGAAGAGCGAAACCGATGTTGGATACACTACAAACTGAACCAATGCCGAAGGCCGCCGCGAAGCCTGCGTTATACTTATTAGAGGATGTAATTCCTAAGCCGCGGCCGAAGGACGCCCACTTACCCTAACTTAAAACTTGGCAAGTATACAACAAAATTGAGAAGTTTTATTATCTTACTTTGCTACAGCCTTAGTCTTCGGTAGCAACAGTGTTCTTAAATTAAAACTGTTTTTAGGCTGAACGGCAACTAGTTTGGCCAAAGACTAGTTTGACCTAAAACTAGTTTGGCCGGTACAAAATGCATGAAGAACCTATGCAACACAGTAAATGACGCCGATCATAGAAAAGCACCACAGCATAATGTAGGGATTTCAAAAGTTCTAAATTTCAAAATGTCACAATGTCAACATTTTGTTTGTAATCCACTGTAGTTTGTTGACTTTTATTTTTTTTTGTTAGTTTAGCTTTCGTACCATGTAACGTAGCTGTGGTACGCTTATGTTTTCATACGAAATTGCAGTTTTTAATGAGTTTTTGGGAAAAGTTTCAACGTTTAAGCGTCATATTTGTGCTGTGTGCACTGTGATGGCGTAGGTACTTTGATTAAGCGCAAAATGACATTAAATATTTTGGGGAGTATGGCGAAGTATAAATTGGGATGGTTGAAGGTACGAGTATTGAAATTGAAATTCACTTGCAATGTTTGACTTTCAAATTAGTTCATAATATTGTGAGCAGACAGCATAGTAGCTGGATTTAAATGACTCATGTTACAAATGCCAATATGATAAGCTGATTAGTATCATCATTGGCAACTTCTGAAAATGTAGTTTTGAGTGTTAATTTTGAACGTTTTGTAATACTACATATACTTAAAATAGGGTTATTGGCTTTTATACATAGCAGCTGCTTTTTTTAAATGCAATTGAAAATATATACTTTTTTAAACTCACATTGTATACAAGGTTTTTTGTTTCACTAGATTTTGAAATATTTTGTTGCATATATTTAGGAGTTATTTACTGTGGAATTTTTCATAAAATACTTACAAGCAATTGCTTCAAATTTATACGAACTTACCTGCAAAGAAACAGAAAATAAATTAATGAGTTTGAAGGTAAATTAAGATGTAATTTTAATATAACACTTAAATAGTAAAATAAAATATTTCTACAACATGTTACACAATAAATTTGAAGCAAAAAAACAAATTGCAAATGCATTAGCTGTACAATATTCCATAAGCCTAAAATATCAGTTAAAGTACAGGAAAATCTCAAGGGAAGTTGACAATTTCCTTCAAGAAAAACATTTTCCAGCAAATTTTCATAAGTACAATGCACCATAGAACGAAAAACATACCAATGTGTGTGTGCGGGTGAAATTTACATAAACATTACCACAATTGTAGATGAAAGCCATGTGAAGTAAATTTATTATTTAAATAAATTTTATAGTCAACAATTTGCTAAATTGGTTTAAACAGGAAATTAATACAAGATATCGTAATGCTGACGATGATGTTGGTCATATTGCAAATGATTTTGATGATAAGTAAAAATGAAACATAACTTAGCGAAGGAAAAGAAGTCTTAACCTCTTATGGTATAAGAAGATTGGTTGCAGAATATGTCGAAATTAAATGCAACTTTTGCAGCAATAGAAAACGTTGAAAATTTCACATATTTTGGCGTTTTAAAAACATAGTTTCTGTAAACAGATAATTATTATTTTGCTTTTTTAAGTGAAAGAATAAGCTATGATTATTTGCAATTTTGTCAAAATCTGGTCGAAAAAAAAACACACGTAAATTCAGATTTTTCTGTCTCTCTCATAAATGAGTTGGGCCGATTTTCTTTTTGATGCGAATCGGGCTTTATTTATTCTTGAAAACGATTTTCTTTTATGATGCTAGAGTTTTCCCAACGACGTCTGAGATGTAAGTTTTCTTAAGCTTCAAAAACTTTACTTTCATAAAAATTTTTTTATACTTTGAAAGCAAATTCTACACCGAGGTGGATGGAAAAAAATTCCAGAAAACCTATTGATTTTTGAGACAAAAAATTAGTTCTAATCAAAATGGCCAAGTCCATCCAAAATAATGGTTATCGAAAATAAAGAAGAATTAGCTATGGCATTCCAAATAACTGCTCTGGAGTGCTTTTAGCTCGCTGAATCCAAAACTACGTTACGTTTCTCACTTTCAACCTCATTTTTGAGAAATTTGTTACTAACTAGTTGTTAAATCCTTCTTCTGACCGACTTTATACAGAGTGAATTAAAATGCAAAAAATACCTTTGTTTTCCGACTTAACATTTCTAGTTTTATTGCTGTGCCAATGCGATATATCTTAGAAATTTAGTTACTTAAATTGCCAAAAATCTTATAATTTTAGCATTTGACGTTGCTCAAATTAATTTAAGTTATTTTTCCAAAAGTTGAAGCTAATTTTCCAGGAAATAGATTAAATTTATTCGTCTACAAATCGCAGCTACAGCTTTAGAACAAAATATCTGTAGTAAATTATTTTAACAGCAGTTTAAGGATAAAACTTTGGCAAGTGTTATTTTGGAGAAGAATGACTTATATTATATGAATAAGAAGAAAATATTTCGCAAAAGTCAAACTTTTCTTGCACACGTAACCTTAAAATATTTATTCTACAATAAAATTTGGCTTTCTCACATGAAAATGAAAAACTTTTAATTTAAAATAATATCATTCAAGTAAAATCCCATTATATTTTGACCCGTAAAGGTTAAACTAAACAAAATTGAAAAAACAATAGTTATTGCAAGCAGATAGAAGTGTTTCTGTTTCTGTTTGGTATGCCACAACATTTTGGCACCCTGAAAATATGCAAAGAATATGGAAATTAAAATGAGTGCAAAGGCTGTGTGTGTGAGTGTTTTTGTTCTTTGCAAGCTTGCTTGTATTGAATGAGTTTCACTTTTTGTGCATTTTCAGCAAAAAAATTTATTAATTTTAATACAATATTTTCATTAAATGTTTGCAACAAATTGTTGCAAGTGAACAAGAGCAAACATAGAACAAAAACAAAAGAATTATGTAAACACTTTGCTTTAAAATGGCAGCAGAAGAACAACATTTTAAATAATGGACAGACATGTAAACAAAAGGATATTCAGATGCAAGATGTATGCAGTAATTAGTAAGCAATTGCCTTAAAAGGATTTTAAGGATTTTGCAGACATAAAGCTGCATGAAAACTATGTGTGTAATTGTAAGAAATTTGTAAATTAAATTAGAATACAATTAAATGAATACGCATGTAATTACATCTGCTTAATGTTATAATACAAAGTGTGGCATACATATGTACGTGAAATGGCTTTTATTCAAGACACAATTGCATTTGATTGTCTTTCTAAAAATTCCATGAAATGAATTAAAATTTAATTGTGCACTAATTTCCTAAATTTATCATATTAAATTTCAGTTAATTCTATGAATGACAGAAACCTTAGTAATTGTTGCAATTTTGTGATTAAATTATGTTTAGATTAAGCATTGAAATAAAGGTTATCAGTTGAAATAACATTTATTAGTAAAAATTAAAATAAAATATCTCGAAAACCGTAGCCATAAGAGAAAGTTTAACCTTGGAGATTAATTTAGCGCATCAAAAAGCTTTGGAAAAGAGGTTTTCCAAATTGTGTCTGCCTGCGTAATCAGCAGCTTAAATTACTCAGTAATTAGGGATCAAGTAAGCAGATTACTAAGTTGTAGTGGCGTAGTGAGCTTATTATAACAAAGATTTCTTTGATGAACATTTCATTTCGGTACAACTTTGCGTTCAATCTTGCTGTTCTCCTTTTTCGAAGGTATTCAAAGATTTATTCAGAAAAATGTATTCAAAGCAGTTTTGCATGTTGAGCCTCACGTATGATAGCTGTTTTTAAGCGGCCACTTTTCAAACAATACATTTTTGTTGCACGTTTACATGCAATCAGAAATTATTAAAAACCAAAATTTTTTGCTACATCGAAATTTTGAGATCAGAGACTCACATTAGCAACATTTGATTAAAAATTTTATTTGCACTTAAAATTTTACACCCCTGCAAGAAAGCATTTTATAATTTTCTGCTTAAGTTACCATTAAATAAGTTCGTACATTTTAAATGTTGGTCTATCACGACGCTTACGCATTATTTTATTAAGATAATTGATCTTCAGTTAAACTCAATGAATAAAAAATATTTTACATTTCAAATAGCAAAGCTAAATGAAAAATGCTTTTATTTAAATTGAAAACAACTTTTCCCGTGTGCGAATTACCAACATCAAACATTTGATATTGAATTCATAACTTTGAGTGCGTTTATATTACGTTTAATATATGATAATGCAAATAAACAACGTCAGCTGTTACCACAATTCGAACTAACTTCCACTATACCACATCTTCAACTGTCAAACCACCCGACGTTATGCATTATCACATAAAACGTTTATTTTAATGTTTTTCCATAATTTCATGATGGTCGTCGATCCAATGTTTGCTTTTCTACTTAGCCGCAAGTTAGTTTATTTGTCCCTCCACATATAGCCCCTTCACGTTATCCTTAGAAAAAATATTATTAACAAGTAAACAAAACGCAACTTCAATTTATTTTTATTGCTTTTTTGCTGCCACTGCTGCTGTTGATACTTCGATTACTTTTTCTACTTTGCTTTTGGAAAGTTAGTGTCTTATTGCCAACGGCTGTTATTCACTCCTATAAATATGCAATGAAGTCATATAAATGTCATTTACTGCTTAAATGTCAGTGCCATATTAAATGCAAGATGGCGACTGATGTTGGCGTATAGTAAGCTAAGCAGCTGTGCATTGATAAGTCAGAAGATACAGGCAGTACAGTAAAGTCTTAGCACACCAACACAAACGTTTATACTTATTTACTAACGCACTTACAGAAAACTTATGCTTGATGGAAAAAATAAATTTCCACACAAGATTTAATCAAGGAAAGGGCGCATGAAATGGCATAATAACGAGCACTCGTAATACTGCCGTTTAGTTATTTTGGTATTCATGACTTATGAGTAACCATTTAATTAACATACAAATCGTTTAAAGGTGTCCGCTAGAGAACAAAGAAAGACACATTTTGCAATTAAAGTTTCAAGATGAACATGAAAATTCATCTATGATTTCATATTAAACGTTTCCACTCAAGCATATGCAACAAAAAATCACAATAAACAGCAACATTAATTGAATTACCACTTTTAGGCTATTTCGGTTTTCATGACGTATGAGTAACATTTAATTAACAAACAAATTTTACACAAAAAAATCAACGGTGCCTTAAAAATAATGCCAATATATGGCATTGAGCTCAACATTTTGTTTGTTGTATAATTTTTTTAAAATTTATTTCCAAAGTTTTTCTATTGTGGAATTTTCCCACACCACAAATAACTCTATCTGAAACGCATACGCCTAAGTTTATGCAACAAAAAGTTATGATAAAAAATAATCAACATTTGCATGCTGTGCGATAAATCTATTTTTGTTGTTGTTGTTGTTATTAAGCAACAAAAAAACAATTTCATTGATGTTGTAGCACGGAGAATTTGACAAATTTGCACCGCGACAATTGAGTAAATGTTCAACAACGCCTTTTGTATTTTTTTTGTTATTTTCACTTTCTCTAGCTGCTTTATCGCAACCGGAAATCAACAACGCTGTTGGCCGGAAATGAGAAAATATTTTGTTGCTCCAAAACGTTGCAGTCGTTATTTTTTCCCATATTTTCTCTTTGCTTTAATTTCATAATACCGAGATAGTCAGTTGTTTATATTTTTTTATTAAATTTTAGATACTATAGTGAGTTATTAATATAATCGTACATTTTATTTATATGAGAAATCAATATCCGGACTAGCGCTTATGTAGAAATTATGCCTGATAGCAATGCAGTAGAATCTCAGTAATTATTGAAAATTTTCCCAAATATGTTAAGCAAAATATCTAGATGTCTAATTTAAAATTCAAGCATTGCCAAAAAGCTTTGAAAAAGGCAACGCGACATTATTTTCAAGGGCGTTTTAAGTTTCACTCTCTCCAAAATGTGGCAAATATTCATCATTGAAAATAGCGCTTTACAAATTAAACCCCTGTCATTCTTCTTTCAGCTTAAAGTTCTCAATTTATTTTCCAATACTTATGCAGGGCGTTGGGGCAACACAAATGTAAAATTGATAAGGTTGCAAAATAGCGTACATCCCCTTATATGTATGCTTAAGGAAATAAACTCACCGCATGGCATTTTATTGCTGTAACCCACGAAAACACTTAGGGTTGAATGAAACGCAACACGCTAGTGCTGCGCTAGGGCGGAAATGTTACGCGTGAAAAAACAAAACTCTGACTGACTGAGTTCAAGCGACATAAACGACACACTTCGAGGAAACTTAATTACAAAAGCGTTTGCTATATTTGCTGCGTCTATTTCCAGCGATAAATTCATTTTATTATACGTTTGCGCGTCAATATCATCATCAAAGACACACAGCAAAAGTAGGTAACATAAACTCAATGAAGCTATTTTGGTTGCGGCAATAGAATCACAGCATTTATTTAGAATTCTACATATAAATGTGCCGTGTGAATAAGAAATGGTTTTTTGATATCATTAGATTTTGTTACGTTCACCTTTGCATCGTTTTGCTATATACCATATGACGTAAGGAAAGGTAAACTTTGATGTTAGTAATAAAATGCACGCAACACACAGTCTGAGGTGTGGTTACTGCTGCTGCTGTTGCTGTTAAAGCAAATAATTTAATTTTAATGGCTGCTGGTTCGTAAGTAAGTGTGTGCGTAAGTGAAAGTGATACGTTTTTAATTAAAGGAGAACTTTAAAGGTTTACGCGAACGACTGAAAACAATATAGTAATTAAAAAAGTTTTATTGATAAACTGCTTAATATTGTTACCAGTATAGCTGCAAGGGTTGTGGACAAAATCATACAACAATAGAGGAGAGAAATCAATCAAAATTTATATAAATTGTAAGTTTACTGTACATAAAATGTGTTCTTACATTTTTCGTGATATTATGAAAAGATATTAGATAGTGGGCGCTATTACTTTAAGAAAACTTGATCAGCACTTGGAATGCTTTTTATTAAAATTTTTTTTGAGTAATTTTGTTTTTAATATTTCGGTGCATTTTTTGAAAAAACGTAAGTAACCAATTAGACTCGTATTTTAATGAAAAAAAGAAAAAGCTCTCAAAATACTGAACTGACGAAATAAAAAGAGCAGGAAATACGTCATTCGAGAAAATGTTGGAGAGAATTGAAAGAGCTCGCTTCTGATCGTACACGTTGGAAGAGATTTGTATACGTACTTTGCTCCGTGTGCAGATTAAGAATAATTGTTTGCGTATTGGTAAAATTACTAAAAAATGTCATTTTCAGAAAATTTAAAATCGCTCAAAATATGAGGAAATATTTTTTATGGAGATGAATAACATTTTATCAATATGTCAATTAAATATTTTGGTAAAATAATGTATTGATATATTAATATATATTCATAGACTGATACATTGATACATAAATTCATTAATATATTGATGTAATCGTAAGGTGATACATTATTAAATGGAAAGTTTGGTTTACTGATGTACTGATATATTAAGTAATATGTACATTGAAATTTTGATGTACTGATTAACTAATGAGCGGAAAACCGGCATGCGTCTTAGCGTATTGTATGCGGCTTTTCCTCCGCTTAACTGTCACCAATGAGTTCTTGTGTGAAATTTGTCCATGGAGTCCAGCCGCAACGTTTGTTTTGAGTGACAGTTTGTCAGCAGCAGTCTTACGAGGATCCAATTTTGCCTTGCACACAATCTGACGATCTGTTGTGTCATACTTATCGATAAGATCAAGTCCATTGAATACCATCTCTTTGGAGCAATTTAGCTGTGTTGCCATCGCCTGATATCTCATGGCCGTCTATCGAAGCTTAACAATTGACTTACATAAGCATGGCCGGTTTTTTGACCACTACCCATGATCAAGGATATGCTAATAACCAAATTCAGTCAAAAAGTGTTCTTACAAGCAATGGAAATAACACAATATTGTTTCTGGAATCTTTTATTAAGTTTTTCTTTTATTTTTTGGAAATTATTTTTTTGTTTCCAATTAGTTGACCCAGTCAAATCTGAGGCTTGAGTAGAAAATATCTCATAAAACTTTTTTATGCTATGAATTTGAATTTAATTATGTTCTTTTTTTAAGCTTATATGTCCTACATTTATATTATGTTTAAATTTTCTGGTACACATGGAAAAATAAATGTGCAAAACTACAAATAACACAACGAATGATTTCGTTTCCAATTAGTTGTCAACAGCTGTATATTGAAGCCGTAAGCATGGAGTTTTCAATGACAAAAAGTGTTCAAAAAAGGTTAATTTAAGCAATCAGATGTGTTGAACATTTTATCAAAAAAATAACGCATAATCCTACCGTTTTCTTCTCCTCATTATGTTACGTATCGTTGCTCATGTGCTTGATAGCAAATATTTATCGTCGCATCAGTAGATAATATAAATGTGGCATGTTTATAAATTCTATGCTTTTTTATCGCATACCAAGACACAATGGCATGGCAATACTAACACTCTGCGCTCTGCTTTGGAACGCAAATACCAACATAAACATAAAACAACGTAAAGCTGCTGGTGCTGGTGCTGTTGCGTGGTTCAATGAGCAGCGCCGCATAATAGATCAACTTAAGCAGTGGATGTAGCTTCATGTGCTGTAATTCACAATGCTTTGAAATCCATATTTATGTTTACTTGAATTTATTTACTGTCATCGACGTAAGCATTGAAGTGCTATAAGTCAACATACGTAATGCAAAAACATGCAGTGAGAAAAAAAAACGTAAAGTACGATACCAAATAAAGTTATAAGTCAAACGATGCAGCAATTTTTTTTCTTTTTGCTTTTTCTTCTCTACGCTTGACATACGAGAGTAGTCACAAAAAATCAAAATCATAAAGCTACATTAGAATGACATTTCACTTACGTTTACGTGAGCGTTTTTAAAGCACTGACAAAAATCAAAGTGAATGGCAATAGCAATAAAAATCGTGTAAACGTTAAAAGCCAAATGAAACATAAAGCGCGGCAAAGTAAAGAAAAGCCACCGCCGCTTGTGGCAGAGCGGTAAACTGAAATGAAAAAAAAAAAGCCACGCAGCAATTTAAAAATGTTAAGTGATTTTTCGTTACTTCATTACGTTAACATGATTGCAACTTACATTACGATATTTTAAGTGAGTGTATGTGGTGGGGAGGGTTGGCGAATGCTACAACGTAAAATGTAGGGCAACCTACACCCCGTTGTGGAAAGGTAGAAAGCCAACACAAAAAGTAAAATGATTTCTTTTTTCTCCCTTGTATAACGCTCTAAGGAAACACTTGCCAGCATCCGTTTTAATATGTAACACAATGTAGCTTCCTACCACGCCACGTACGTACGAACGAACGTTAACGCTGTATACACATTGAAGAAGGTAAAACAAACTGACAAAAAAAGCGGGAAAAAAAGAAACACATCCACCCACATATCGAACAAGCGGCAAAAATAAATTGATTCTGATGGCTTTTCATGTTCAAAGCACTGCGCCCCTCTTGCGACTTATGTAGCTTGGTGGTGGTGGCAACAACGGTGAAAATGGCAGTTAATGAAAATATTTCGTTCAATTTAATATTGGCAAAGAAAAAAAAAAGAAACATGAGGCAGCGCGAAAAAATACAAAAAAATTTCCAAACGGCTTCTTTTCGACGCGAATTGTTGGTTACGTTGTTGACTGTGAAATGGTGTCGGGCCCACCTACAGTTTGTTGCAAATTGTAGCGTTTGTCTTTTTTCCTCGCTCCTTTCAATATTTAACATATTCGCGTAGGGTTTACTTTTTTTTTTTCTTCTGGCCTACGTAAATTGTCTTCGAAAATAACGTTAAAGTCAACATTATTTCGCGCAGCGTAATAAATAAAAAAATTTGCTGCATAAATGCTGAGTGATTTACATGTTGCGGAACTGTTTGAAATCATAATTTTTACGTTTCGTACGGTTTTTATTTGCTTATGACATTATAGTTAGGGGGTGCGCTTACGTTATAATATTTACAAGCATTATGTAAACAACGTAAATATTGTATTTAAATTACTTTTATTGCAATTTGAAAAGAAAAATGGGGACTTTATCAACAAAATATAAGAGTACAAAAATAAACAGGGGTCTTAAGTTTTACAAAAAAAGAAAATAAAACCGATGTTTACTTGAATGCATAAACAGTACCGAAATATGAGTAAAATATGGTGGGGCTTGATTTATTTTTCAGTAACTTTAAATTTGTGCATTTCATGTTTTAGTTTTAATGAGAGAAATGTTTTGGTCTTTGTAATAAAACGGTCCAAAACATAACGACTAAAAAAACACAATCGAAAAGTTACATTTTATTACATACGATATATTATATCACTCTTTAACGTTATTATTTTGAGATATTTAAGTCAAAAAATGTAATTTTTTTCATTGACGACTTTGGGATGGAACACCTCAAAGTCGTGACTTGATTAAAAATTGAAAATTCTGACGAAAATATAGACATATACCTAACAGTGCTACGTAGATACTGATTAATGGAAAAGTGCTAAGAAAAATCTCATGAGATAAAAATGACATACGTTAAGAATCTCATTAAAAAAAAATATTATACTAAATAAGTAGTTCTCACACCAAGATAAAAAAAAAATTTTACGATATATTTTAAAATTTTCTGTTTAAATGATTTGCCCTTAAACCCTTTCAAAGTAATTGTTGCAAGTTTTACCCTAAAATTTAATTTAATTGTCTATCACACATCCTTCGGGGACACTTTGAGGCCGGAACGGTTTGGCTACTAATTGTTAGGCTTACGAGTTTAGTGAAATTTATATTGCTAATTAATTTTTTGATAGCAGAAAATAATGCTTAGATTCGACTAAAATGACATGCAATACAAACTTAGCGCGATAGAATTCTCATGAGATAAAAATGTCTTGAAACATATATTCGAAATGTTTTGAAATAACCTTTGGAACAGTTTAGCTATTCAAATATATAAAAATATTTTAAATTCACTAATTTTATTCCATTGATTTTTGCCAGTATCAAATGGAAATCATTATCCTTAAGCTTGGTTATTTTTAGTTTGATTTTATGAAATGAAATTTTATGCTCAAAGGTATGTATTTAAAGTAAATTTGTCATTTTAGGTTTTAACCCAAGTGATTTAATATACAGTATAACCTCTGTAAGTCGAACTTGAAAGAAGACGCCAAAAAATTCGAGTTATAGAGTTTACGACTTATGGAGGACTTCGAATTAAGCGAATTATGTCAGGAATTGTTCAACTTGTAGAGGTTAAGATTTATTCCAACTAATTTTTAGTTAGAGAGGTGAAACAAATAAAAGATATAGTTATAGAAACATTATACATTGGTGTGTAATGAAACACTAGTGTGTTTCCAATCGACAACAATAAAGTAACCTCGCTAAAGTTCAAATGAAATCACGTGTTGTACATTGCCGGCATATTCTTAAAGTCGGTATCTTATTTTTTTTGAGCTATAGAGGTAAATCGTTCATATGATCGAGTTGTAAAAGTTGTAAAATCAAACATCAAATTTATTTTTTTCGAGTTATAGAGGGAAAGTATGTACTGAATTTACTTATAGGGAGGGACTCACTAATGATTTTGACTTAAAGAAGGTCAGATTTCGAACAAAAGAAGTTTTGGGGCTTGAAGGGAAGAGAATACAACATTTTTTCGAGTTTGTGAGCTTTTCGACTTAACGAGGTTCGACTGTATATGGGTATACTAAAAGAAGCTTTCAAGTTGTTGTAATTTAAAACTCAGTGCGTACAGAAAAATGTACAAATATATCTAAAATGCTAAGCTGTTGAAGAGATGAATTAGAAAAGCGATAAAAGAGCCTATATATAAGACCTTCATGATCAAGGATAAAAAAACGAAAGGATATGTACCTGCAAAGCTCTAGAACGGCATGCTAAGCAATAAAAGACTTTTATGCATAATAGTTATGAACCAACGTAAAAAAAGCCATTGACAAATAATAATTATTGACAACTGAAAAACATTTTCTTATGCATGGTAGTTATGAATTAATGTAAAAAAATATTTATTGAAAATTAATAATTGTCAGCAATTATTAAAATATTTTTTAACAAAAATTATAATAAGACAACTGAAATAATGTTCCTTAAAATTGGGTAATTTTTATAATCACAAAAAAACCAATCATAGTTATTTTGGATCCTTGATGAATAAATCTTTTACGAAATGAACTGAGAAATCTGAGTATTTCATAAATCTAAGCAATGATTATTTCTATTGTCAAAACAAATCTGAGTGAAGTTTAAATATTTGCATTAATAATAACGCAGATATTTTCTAAGTGCCTAAGCTTATTAGCTAAGTAGGCTGATAGCTGTAGTAGCTAAACTCTTTTATTATAATCTGGAAGTTTTTGAATAAGAAATGCATATATTCTGGCATAATTGAAACGCAACAGTCTAGAGATATTAAACCCACAGTAGATGAACACTGACATTTTATGTTGTAAGTCAAGTAAATATTACTCATACGAGACGTCAAATCAATTGTTGACCTTAATTGCTATAAATTATATTTACTTTGCATAGTTTCAATTGAATAAAATTTTTATATTCAAATTTGCCTGGCAACACTTTCTTACTTGTGGCATAAATATTATGAGACACACTAATTTTACTCTCTTCAAATTGATTTCTTGATTTAATTTAGTTAACAACAGCTTATACTGCTGACTATAGTTAAGCATCCAGCAACGTTATGCTGGCCATTCATTGCGATGCCTATACCAAACGTCAATATGCTATGTAACGTAACGTTTCACAAAGTGACTGGCTAACGTTAATTACACGCTTATATAACATGTACTTTACACGTAGCGCACACTCCTTTGTGTGTGTATGGTATAACTATCTTATTAGACACACACTAATAATTCAGAATAATAACCACATAAGCAAATTTAACTGATTACGTTCACGTTATGTCAAGTGCAATATATATTATTGGCTTTATAATTTGCTTGGCTTGCAACATATGCAGATTAGACCAACACATGCATACGTTTTGATATGGCATAATTGTAGTGGTCAGCGCTTGAATGCTTTTGTGTGAATTTAACACATATGTTACATGGCCACAACGTAAGCGGTTTAAATTGAACGCA
Organism: Tricholauxania praeusta; assembly: GCA_949775025.1. Taxonomy (NCBI): domain Eukaryota; kingdom Metazoa; phylum Arthropoda; class Insecta; order Diptera; family Lauxaniidae; genus Tricholauxania; species Tricholauxania praeusta. The sequence continues at coordinate 121,860,044 of OX459031.1, read as the reverse complement.
TAAAGTACATTAGGTTTATTTTAGTTTGTTCTTTGTATGGAAAATTCGTTACTGAGGCCAAAATTGTATCACTTTGTATGCATAAGTAGTAAATTAAGAGATCAAGCGCTTAAGATTTTAAGCAAAAGTACGCAAGTAATGTGACCAAAAATGGTTTTATGAAAAGTTTAGTAACTTTTCTTAAGAGTTTCAGCTGCAAAATGCAGTCAAGTAACTCAATGAAACTATTGATGTTTGCAGCAAGTTTCACGAGCATATGTAGCACTTAAAACAGCAGTTTTGCTAAGGAATTAGTGGTAATTCATGCATTAGCTTATATACGATTATATAACGATTTGATTAAGTTAAAAAGTGCTCTTTATAACTTAAATCAAATTAAATTCACTGCATAAATTTTATTACATTCCCTTTGCATAAAAGGCGGCATAATTTCGTTAGTTTACGTTCAATATTTCACCAAAAAGTGCCATTATTTCATATGCCGCCATTTCTGTTTGCAAGCAAAAGGTCGAAATTAAATTTAATTTAATGTCATGCAATATCGCGTAAAAGCTCAATTTTTACGTAACCGCATAAAAACCAGTTTCCCAGCCGCAACAATGCATTTTAAAAACGAGCACTTTTTTTTCCATCAATTTTTGTAGCACTGACCGCCGCATTAAAAATAACAACTTTTGCCACAGAGAATGCAAGCCGAGCAAAAATTCAAAAAAAAAAAAAAATAGAAAAATTAAAGGAATATAACGTAAAACAACGACATAGCACGCATTGCAAAATATCAGCGGAACGCAAGTGCTGCACAGGATATGGAACTGCTGTTGCTGCATTTTGTGCCGCAGCCAATTCGATTAAAAATTTTTGTCGATTGAATTGAAAACAAGTGCACCATTCTTTCAATTTTTATTTTGTTTTTATTTTCGATTTCTCGATTTGGGAGGTGTTTGGGTACATTGTCCGCGCACTATTGATGCCAGCAATGAAGGTTGCTATATGCAATCGCCATCCGTTCGTCGCATAGCCCCATAGCCAATCAATGGTTATTGCACCCCAGGGATGCATCACTGTATTCGGGTGTGCAATGACCAGCGACGCATATAGGGAAGAAAATGAAAATAAAGTGAAGGACGGTACTGAGGGAGGTAACTGAAATTGTAGCATACAGCACATTATTGCAGGGATACCGCAGAGATATGTATGTGTGCGTGGAAGGCAAATAACTTTAAGTAGCTTCGAGCACTTGACAGGTATTTCATTTTAAAAACGGAATCAAAAGGAAAATAACAATTTTTTCTCATGAAGAGGATGTAAGCCGCGAAAGAGTAAATAAATTATATTTAATTCAAGTGAAATGTAGGATTTTTCACACTATTATTAAGTTCTGACTGATTAAAGTGGAGGTTTAGCGGAAACATTTTTTTTGTAAATAATTTATATTTTTAATGCGAAATAATTTTGTTTACTTAAAAATAAGCAAAACTAAATTTTATAGTCATATTTATAAGAGAATGTGAGTTCAGTTCAATAATGAGACTTTTAATCTTTTCTAGTGAAAAATTTCAGCAGCAAAAAAGTCCATTAATTTAAGGCGGCCATATATTGAATTCTGCGTTATTGATAAGAAATCATAGCTAAGTAAGACTGCTAAGGCATTGAAGTCGAAAGTTGCATCGAATTTCATATATAAAACATAGAACTTTTAAGAGATCCATATATGTATGTTAAATAATAAAATGTTACTCATACGTCTCGGAAAAACAGAATGTAATAAAGTTAGGTAGTACTTTTTTTTAAACTACAAAAGCTTTTTATAGATAGGGTTAAGAGTTTCCGTTTTCATTTACAAAGTTTACATAAAAGTATTATTCCATTTAAATTCAACTATTCAGTTTTGATCTGCTTACAGTTGAAAATGTAATTAGATTTTATTCTTAAGCGTTATAATATCCAAAAAAATATTTATTTAAACTCTCAAAAAATTAGTTACTGAGTAAATAATTAAAAGTCAGCATCAAGTTGACTTTAAAAATTTACGTAAACAATTTAAAAAGTTTCTCATGCAGCATTTTCCAAACTTCAAAGTGAACAATTTATCGCATGACATCCAACTATGTTGTATTTTTTTTACTGTCGCGGTAATTAAAATTTTATGCTGTCTGCTTTTCTATTTCGCACAGCAGTAGCAGCAGCAGCCGCAGCTGTTTGTTTGTTTTTGTAAAACATTTTTTAGCGCACTCTCTCTTTATCCACTCGCTGGTCTTACACACAAACACTCTCTGATTTTTACTCTGCCTGCTGGCTATACAATCTGTCAGTTTGCTATTAATAAACGCGTATACTTTGTAATATTATTTAGCAGCGTTACTTTGGTTTGCCGGCGAATATCCTATGATATCCTGCGGCATTTGCAATTGTTAAACATTTCACAATGACATACCATAGTGTGTTGGCGTCGTCGTCGTCGTCATCGTTGTCGTTCGGCGTCGAAGTCGTTGTCGCCGTTATTATCCCTCTGGTACTGCCCAGGGTGCCACTCGCCATGGTGCTGGTGCTTAATAACGCATGTACATAATTCCTTTGCGTGCAACAGTAGCAGCACTACAGTTTTGTTGTGTTTTGAGTTGGTCGTAAAGCATTCAGTTGCTGTTGTTGTTGTTGTCATATCTCGTGTAGATTACAGTGCTTTAGATGGATGATCCTTTAAAGTTATTTGCAACTTGTATTTTGTTGTCCTCATTGTTGTTGCTGTTGTTTTCGGCTGATTGTTTTTTTGGTATAGTTTTAGCCAAATTTGTATCATCAGGGCAAAGTTGTAGCGTAACGGATAGTTTGTTGCAAAAGCTGTATGGTTTTAATTTATGCGTTCGCTTTCATTTAATTTAAAATTTTAATAAAAGTTTGATGCGTTTTTTTTCCAATTATAAGTTAATTTTGTCAGGCAACTTTCGATATGTGATGGTGATTTATTGATTTAGTTTGAAGTTATATTTATGTTAAGTGTTTCAAGATGAATTTAAAAAACTATATAAAAAAATAAAATTAAAATTGAAAGAAAAAATTTAACATTTATGAAGCCAAGTTCAAAAACTTAATAAAATTTAATTGATAAAGTCAAGACAGAAAGGACACTGAGTCAATACAAATGTAATGCATCGTCTTAGTTTATAGGAAAAAAAAGAGATAGTTAAAAGTAAAGACGGATGTGTATCAGACACGCTTAAAATAATCCAATGTTCCAGATTTCTTAAGGAATGCTAAAATTGGAATATTAAGTCCTTTTCGCATTGATCTGACAATGCGCGCTATGTTGACTGCTAAGAATTTTATAAAAGTCGAAAGAATGAATACCAAGTCCTTACCCAAGGGTTTCATGAATATAATACTTCTCTCAATCTTCTCAAATTTTAATTATTTTCATTAGTTATTATAGGACGAAAAATACTGTTGTTGATGGACGACAAAATAAGTGAGCGAGTGTTTATTTGACGCGTAGACATCTATCATACTATCGAAAAAACTGCAAAAGGAAAGGAAATTACCGACACCAAATACTTTAAAAATTCTCAATATTTCCAACTTTCGTGAAGGAAGGGCTTCATTGGTGAAGAGTTTTTTCCGGAAACTATATTGATCATTACGAAGTAACTCCGTATGCCTTTTATAATTTACAAGCTGGAAGATTTTGATAAGTTCGCTTTTTCAGAAACTGTCTGAAAAAATTCCAATACTGTGTCTATTATATGTAGAAAATAAAAAATTGAATTGTTTCCAACTTTTATTCCAGACAAGCTGATGCCTGTGACCTTGAATGCATAGCCTGTTTTTAGTTTGTTCTGCGAAGGCAAACAATTCAAATTTTTTTAGTGAACCTACTGTAATTTTTGATCTTTCTTCACACATCCCGCATTGTTGACAAATTGTGAATGAGAGCGAGAGTAAAATTTAAATATTCCATTGTTTCTTTTTCACTAATATTCCATTGTATTGCCTATCAATTTTAAAACTTAAATATTTTAATATATAACAAAAATATCGTGATAATTTTAATTGAAGATTAAGACCAAGCGTCTAAAAAATAAAACTAAGCAAATTTAATAAAAATTGGAAAAGTAGTTTTTGCGTGATGCGCGAACATCAAAAATGGCTATCATTTTATTTATATAGATAATTTTTTTTTTTCCGAATTTAGAAATTTATCCAAAACTGACTTGAAACTTTGACTTTAAATAAAAAATCGGAAGGATTTAATCCTAGCATTACGAGTATGCTACAAAAAAGCATGCACTTATAAACACAATCAACAAAAGAAGTTTTGCCATTTGTGGGGAATAAAACTATGCTGACTGCCTTCTATCTAAAAGCCTTTTTCAAACATTTTACATTGTCTTTTTTTGTTAAAGAAATTTTAACATTTTAGCACCTAACCGCGGGCGCGAGCTTTTGACATTTTTGGCACTTAAATTGTGTAATAGAGAGAGAGAGTGAAAAAAATGCACACATAAGACCCACACGTACACACACACACAAATGCATTCAAACAAAAATGGCAGCTCAACTGCCACTTCCGGTACAACTGCGCTACAAATAGTTGAAGTAGTCAGTGATTTCTTTTTATTTGCTAAAGTTTTTTTTCTTTTTTTTTAAATTGCTGTAAATGTAGAGTATGTAAAATATGTAGGTATAGCAGAATGTTGGTAGCAAAATGAAAAATAAAAGAAGAAGAGCGCAAAACTTTTTCTCAACATCAACTAATGTAGTTTAAAAGGAATTTCCATTTTTCATATAAATTTCTTATAAATGCAAGAGATAACAAGTGCTGTCAAGCAATAGGAAGTGAGCGCAGAAAAACACTTGTTTCAAATGGGTAGTAGTGGGGTAGCGCATGCATTATAAAAGCAAGCAAAACTTCTTACACCGTTGTTTTCGCCATCATCAAATGCTTTTATGTCATTTACTAATGTAATTAAGGCGAACAGCAAGCAGCAGTAACAACCTCTTAAAAAATAAATAATAATTTGGCAAAAAAAAAAAAACATTGCATACATTTTGGCGTTACCAGCTATGATGATAGCATTGTAAACGTGCGCACAAGACTCGACACTGTCGAGTTACATAACGTACACCCAACGAAAAAAAAAAACTCTTACACCAAATGCCAAACCAAAAACTAATAATTTTGAAATAATGAAATTTTGTCAAAATTTCGTATTTCTTTAACCCTTTTTTTTGCTATGCATAGAAACTTTCGAAAGGAAATATTTGCTGAAGTTTTGTATTAAACGCGTAGCATTTGTGCCGGGGTGTGTAGCATAAGGCTAATGCAATTTGTTCGTGTCGTTTGCAATTTTGTGCTTGAAAATCGAAAAAAAAGAAAAATTCAAACTTTTATAAATATTAGCAGCCAGATATGAGAACTATTTTTGAACAGTGTATGAAATCATTATAGTTTCAACCGCATTTGTTTTTGCAATTTCTTAAGGTAGAAACTAAATTCAAAATGCTTAGAATAGATGGCAACTTGTGGAAAACTTTCAAAGTTTGGTGAGTGTACTCTTTGCAGTTTTCAAATTTGCGGGGTCCGGGATAAAAAGTAGAAATGGATCATCACTGAAATATTTTTTTTTTCCAATGCACAAAATATGGAAAGCGCAGCTGGCCTTAGCATTATTTGTCTCCAACTAAGGTTTTGTCTTCCTTGGACCTGGCGGCTGTAAGTTGAAGATGTCCTTTGGGAAAGCATTGTTTTCGATTCGCTCAATACGTCGAAGCCAATGTAGTTGTCAGATTTTTCTCTTCACATTTACATCCACGTCATTGTACAGGTCATAGATTTCCTCTCGAAAGGCCCTAGTATTTATCATTGTCATTAATTTGCATAGTTCGAGCCAAAAAATTAGAAATTTTCATAAATTTGTATAGGGGTACCCAGGTACCCCGTCACCTTGGGAAAGGTGGTTTTCCTTTTTCCTTTTTGACTCAAACATATATAATTTGATATAAGAACCAATGTTCTCATTGAAAATGTTTCGCATACTATAATTACCAATTTAATTCCTTTTTTTTAAATTCAAAAACTATCAAAAAGTAAGCAATGCAACATTTCGTATACTGTAAAGCGCAAGTTTACAGAAAAAACAAATACCTAAGTAGCCTCTTATTCACTCCAAAAAAAAACGCCTCTCACCCGCTTACATAATTTTCGCTCGTTATCATTTCAAAGTTACTGTGCTTACAATTCGCAATGTTGATGACGAAAAAGTTTTCCAAAATTACAATTAAACATTTCATTTCACTGCAAGCAAAAAAAAAAAATAATAAAAAAATGAAATTAACGCACAAGATTGTCACTTCAAAGTTTGCCGCCGACGCCGTCGTTATTCTGAACCCTTATCTAATTGATGTTACGTATAACAAGTACAAGCAAACATCTAGCCATCTCTATTCAACGCTCGACGCGACTTTTGGCTTGTCAAGCATGTGCTGCTTGTGCTTGTCGCATACAAAAATCAAACTTCTGCACACTGCTACGTAATTCTTGTCATTTGTAGGTGTGGTAGGTGGGGTAAAAATTTTCAATTAAAAATATACGTTAATTTTTCAAGTTGAATGCGCGAAATGTTTCAAGTGTAATTAATGGCAATTGCATGGCAAAGTAAGCAAGCAAGCAAGCAAACAAGTTGAAAGAAATTATCATTTGAAGACAGCGAACATGAGTTTTGGCAGTAAGTGACAATATCAAATTTTATTAAAATATTACAAAGGAGCCATAAGATTTGTGTAGAAATATAATTTATGTTGAGTTTTTTTGCAAAAATTTTAATTAAAAAGCAAATGATTAAAAAAGTATTACCGTTGAGTGCAAAAAGCAAAGGATATTTCGCTTAAAATAATTTTTAATGGAAGTGAAATGATATCATGAAAAGCATTTTGCAATTAAAGTTTCTAAAGATACAGAAAAACTTAACATTTTCTATAGCACTTTTTTACAGTTCCTTCCCAATTTGCGCTGTACTTTTAAGTAGCTCATTTTATCCCTGAACAAGCACTTCGTCGTTCCATTTAACTTGTATGCCTCAATAATCTATTACATTTGTAACGATTACAGACCTTTCACAGGATGTTTTATGTATTTACCTAACTACCTGCCTACCTATGTAAGTTTTATAGCTTAACATAATATGTCAACTAGAGTCTACAAAATAAACTATTCGTGTAATAAAAACCTACAAACATACGCTATGTAGTTCGTGTGCCGCCGTCACCCGCCTGTATACTTTTCGCTGCATGACATCATCAACATCTAATTTGTAGGGCCAATAAAAGTCAAATAAAATTACAAAACAACGTGTAAATGCTCAACAAATGGTCAATTTCCTTGTGTGTGTATGTGTGTTTCGTGCCCAGCCCACAATCGCTATGACGCCAACTACACAGAGTAATGCCAATTTTGTTGCATACATTTGGGCGTATGGAACACAACTCAGTCTTCTTTCGCAAAAGTAAGCGGAAATCTATTTCTGCCAATATACGCGTACGGGTTCTTTGTGTAACCAGCTCACGTAGGCGATAATATCGAACTTTTCCTCACCCCTCCGCACACACGCCAAACAAGATATTCACACCCTATGCTTGTTTTTCAGTCAAGTTAAATGTTAAAAATTGCAAAAAAACTTTGCAGCAGCAGCTTATGAGCAACATATGCACACAGTTAAGACGCCTTAAAGTATGTAACATTTTTTATTTTTTTTTTTCAACATGTGATAAGCGTAAAGTGTGCAAAATTAGTAAAATTGTCTTCGCTTGTCTGTTTTTTGTTTGTGTATTTGGCTTTGTTAAGCGAAGCGTAAGTGCAAAAAAGGAAAAACTTTGAATTTTGTGAAAAAATTCCTTTATAGGCTGAGAGCCGGCTGTAGAAAAGTCGAGTGTATAAGATTACAGGATGAGATGTATGCCAAATGATAGAGCTCAATGAGCCTAAATAGAATATCTAGGGTTACCTTGCCAAAGCCTGTCCCGATGGCCGAAAATGCCCGAATTTTAGCCAATTTTGTTGTTCTAATTAATACTGTAGTACATAACAGCTTGAAATGTATGCCAAATGATAGAACTCGAAGAGGCCTAAATATAGTAACTGGGATTGTATTGTTAAATCCTGTCCCAAACATGGGTTTTCACCGGTTTTTCGGGTCAATTTTCATTAATGAAGATAGCAGCTTAAAATTCGTGCCAAATGATAGATATCGAAGAGCCTAAATAGAATATATAGGGTTGCCTTGTCGAATCATGTCCTAAACATTATTTGACACCCGTTTTTGGGGTCAACTTTTCTTAAATGAGTGGCAACTCATGTTTGGGACAGGATTCTACAAGGCAACCCTATATATTCTATTAAGGCTCTTTGATATCTATCATTTGGCACGAATTTTAAGCTGCTATCTTCATTAATAAAAATTGACCTAAAAAACCGGTGAAAACCCATGTTTGGGACAGGATTCAACAATGCAATTCCAGGTATTATAATTAGGCCTCATCGAGCTCTATCATTTGGCATTCATTTCGAGCTGTTATGTACTACAGTTTTAATTAGAACAATAAAATTGGCTAAAATTCGGGCATTTTCGGCCATCGGGACAGGCTTTGGCAAGGCAACCCTAGATATTCTATTTAGGCTCGTTGAGCTCTATCATTTGGCATGCATCCCATACTGTAATCTTATACACTCGACTTTTCTACAGCCGGCTCTTGGACTATTACTTTCTTATAAAATAATAAAAATATGCGCGTATTTTAAATTTTTAAGTTTTCGTTGCTGAAAAATTTCAAATATTTCGTGCATATAAAATTTTCATTTTTATTGTTATTTCTCTGTAAGTTTTGCCTTCAGCCATTCGATTTTTTCTGCTTCTCAGCTACTTGTGTAATTTTTCGTGCATATATTAAAGAAAATGCTTCGATTTGTATGCAAACATGTTGCTCACAAATATATCACATGACATTTGTGTACACGCTAATGGAGTACAAAGTGGATTGTGTACAGACTAACTCTCTGCACGGGTAGTCTTAAACTGACTTTCAAGACATTCGTTTGGAAACGATTGCTTGCTACGTTACATTCGTAGCGATCAATACAAACATGACAGTGCTGCAAACACTCGTCACACGAGCAAAACCGAATCAAACGGATACCGAGTCAACGAATGAAAGATTTGGAAAAAACGAATGCAGCATAAATAAATGATTCGAGTCATGAGTGATTGACTCGAGTCATAAAAAATAACTCCTTTAGATGATTCTATAAAAAATCTTTTATTTGGAGTTCAGAATTAAATATTTTTGGTATGGTTAAGCCAGCATTTTTCTTTGTTATAAAAAATTCATAAAAGTATAAAAAAATATTACAACTTTCAATCGGCTTTCTGTATGTTGATATTGTTGCTTTTATTTATAAATATATATTATAGGTTTTGTTTATTATGTTATTTGTTTCCATGTTTGTAAAATGTTTCATCGAATGAACAAATTTCTCGGGGCTATACAAATAAAACACTTCTCTCCGTGTTACCAGAAAATTACATGGCTTATTTATTTACTTGTGCATTTTTCGCCTTCCATTGACTTCATTCCTAAGAGACGGCTTACTAAATTCCCTTCTTTGATGTAATGCATTGTAACTGCTAAATATGTATTTTTTAAAAAATTATCGGTCCAAAGGTCGGAAGTTAAGCCAAAACCATTGCTTTTGACAGTTGCAATTTCAGCTTTAATTTGTTGAAAATATATACCATATAGCCCATTGATGTTTCGGGATATTGTTGTTGGATGGGGAAAAAGTGAATTCATTTCAACATTTTTTCCGTATTTTGCACCAACTGAAATAAAATATTCCGCCAATTTTTTAAGACCAGAGTCCTCAACAATTTTAAACGGTCTACAATTTTCAATAGTCCATTCTGTAAATAACAGTACTGCTTCTTTTTTTGTCTCCTTGTCAGCTTCTACTTTTGTAGAGCTATCGTTTTCTGTTATCGTTTTTCTTACATAACATTTATGCCTGACTAGGTTCGATGTTGAAGTTGTATTGTATTTGTAGACATTTGAGCAAGTTCTACAAGCCACTATGTCCGGGAGCTCATTTCTCATCTCATTTTCTATTTTACCGAACACATTCCAAACTTTACTCCTTCCTCTTTTTTGAATAATCTTAAACTCTTCAGATAAAATTTTTGTTCGAATTACTGAGTGAGTCAATAGTCCGGATATACCAGAATTAGAAGCGTCTGTGGCGATTGAATCTTGCGTTAACCCCTGCATTAAATTTATACACAATTTAAAAATAGTAAATAATAGGGAATCTTAACATTTTTAACTTTTTTGAAGTTGACAAACTAGGCCCCTTTAGAAAAGGATTTTAGTAGGTGTTCTAGTTCAGAGACAAAAACCGTAAATGGGTTAGTATTTAACACGAACCTTAACCTTTAGAACAGGGATGGCCAGGTCGAACAAAATTTAATTATTCCTGCTCATTACCAAATATGATCTGCTCTCATATAAATTTGATGAAAATTTCATCCGAAGATTCAACAAAAGGTAAACAAATTAAATACAGGCAAACAACAATAAAAAATAAATATTGTTACATTTACTGTTACTTGTGTTATTTTGCCAACATTTCTTGTCACTATTCAGTTGTTCATCATCAGTTCAATTGCATTTTTGTTATTGTAATTTTCAATTTTTCAAATTAAAAAACACTAACAACAATACCGAAAAATACGGCTCGACGCTCGCCGCGAAAAATGTCAAAACACATTTGACTTCATGCTTGTGTATAAAAAATGAAATGTACATAATTGTTGTTGCGATCGCTCCCCTCGCATTTCGTTTTTCTTAACTTTTTTCAATTCTTGGAATAAGATTTTGCAAACTACGCATTCGTTCACTTAATCAGGTGATTAGCGATTTCCTGCTCCCAAACTCCACTCTTCTGGCCATCCCTGCTTTAGAAGTTCTTTTTAAAAAAACTTTTTTGTTTTTAATGCACTATAAATTTAACTATGTGGTAAAGTTCTCCTGAAATATTTCGAATTTACTTTTGACATAAAAATAACTATCCTACGTAATTGCTAGATAAATCTTATTGTACTTTTTTTACAAAAAAAATTAAATCAATTTCCCACAACAATTAGGACCAACTAATATATATATTTAATATAACATTATTGTATAAGATAGCTTACATCAAATGCCGCCATTTTTCCAACTTATTAGCTTTTTATTTATTTATTTATTGAACCCGCACTAAAAGAACTTATTAGCTTTTTTATTTATTGATTGAACACGCACTGAAAGAACATAACAAATCGCACTACGAAGTTCAACTGATCTCGAATCATTCGTGTCTTTTTTGTTGTCAACGATTGCTTGGTTTGAAAAAGCAAATCAAATTATAATTTGCAAAAGCAAACTACGCACTTGTTTTGATTTGCAGCCGACGGTTCATTGCGTTGATCGTTTGTATCGTCAAATGACTCGGGTATGATCTCACTCGTTGTGTTAGAGTTGTAAACTACTGAACTCGACACCGAGTGACTATTGTTGCAGCAGAAACGAGTGCATTCATGCAGATATGTAGTACAGACTTAGTAAGCGACAATTGGCACAAACAGATAGACAGAGAGAAAACACACTTTAAAAATGCGAGGATACATAGTGTGCGCCACGAGACAAAGTGGGGAGAAAAATAATAAGAATGTTTTTGTATTATTATGTATTTTGCACTATTGTGGCTGAAACACGTGTCACAAAAATAAAAAAATATTTACGCTATACGGTTAAAAATGATACAGAAAATTATTAACATTCGAAACATTAAATTTTTTCAAAAATTGGTGTTGGAATTTTTGAGTTTTAATTTAAAAGCAACTTTGAAAAAAGTTTTTCAAAAGAAGAAACATGAAAACACTATGATATTAACAATAAAAATTAGAAATATATATTTAATATTGATTGATAGGTATTTCTTTAACAAAAAGTATTCGTTTTTTTCTATGAAAAATAAAAGTTATTAATGATTTTTTTTTTAAACTTAAATATTTTAAAATTTAACAGACCAAGCGTCTAAGAAATAACCCTAAATAAATTTGACTGAAATTGATCAAGCAGTTTTTGCGTGATATGCGAACATCGAAAACAGCTATCTATGAGAGCCTCAGAGTTTGTCAGTAAGTCACGTCAAAATTTTAAGATATTTAAGGTTAAGTATGTAACTGAAAAATGGCCATATGTGAGGTAAGGTGTGAGACTTTCAAATTTTTTTTTATTAATTTCATAATGTATTATAAATATTCTTTAAAAATGCTTATCTATAGTTTTTTCTCGCAAAAAAAGACTATTTGAAGATGACATGCGAAAAATTTGTTAACAATTTGTTTACAAGTTAATAAATCATGACAAGATTTATTTGAAATTTTAGAGAGAATAAAAGCAATTTTTATTAGTATTCAGATAAGCTTACATCCAAGCAATAATTTAGAAATATTTATTTTTTTTTTGGCACAAACAAAACTTTTTTTATTCACAAAAAATAAAGTTGAAATAACCCTTTAACCCCTTAAACCCATTCGTCAAAGTGACTAACAATTGGCCTTAATATTAAAATTTAAAAAAAAAACACACCGACTTAACACTATATTACAAGCAAGGTTTTGGCGACGACTGAGTTGTTGTGAGAGCACATGATTCAAGGTGCAATAATTAGAGCGAAAAAGGTGGTTGTTCGTCAAAACGACGAAGGTTAGCTATCTAAGGTTAACCTTAAGTAACTCAAAATCTTGATGTGATGAAGCCGGATTAAAATTTTGCACAGAGAATGACCCCCCATTTGCAGAGCTGTATTATCGTTATTTTCGATTTTATTTTTTGAGATCGAATTATTACAAAAATTTCGAATAATAGTTTTAATAAACTTGAATTTTCGAACTATTTATTGGAAATATGTTAGTTAAATTTTTTCACTCATATATTATTTTCTTGAATTTTTTTCCAGAGTTCGATGTAACTCTACTTTTTGCTTTTTCAAAAAAATTTACATTAATTTAGGAATTTGATTTAAGGTCATGTAGAAGCACGACCACATTTCTGTGACTCTGCCTTAGCATTATTTAAATGTTTTAAATTTTTTATTTAAAGAAATTTCTTTAAGCATCGTCATTTTAAATTTAGCAGTAGCCTAAGTAAAGTTTAAAAGAGCGAGCAATTTTTTGCAAAACATCTAATATTGGCACATTTCCGACTGCTTTGCTCATTACTATTACTGTGAAGCAAAAGTAATAAAATGCCCCAGCAATGTTAACAAACATGCTATAATTATAGGCTGCAATACGTTACTTACGTTAATTACTATGTACTTTTTCACTTACGTGACGCTTAACGTGACTTTTATAAAACACTCCAGCGTATGCAATAAATTCTTTCTATTCACTATGCAATTTTCTCACTCTACAAAATGTTGATTTTTATTTTAACTCAGTTACTTGTTACGTTGCTTGATAAACGCAATACGTAAACACTTTGCGTTATGCATTAAAGTGCGGTTACATTGTACAGTAGTTCATGTTGGCATACAGTTGCTGTTTGACTTTGTTGGCGTTTTGTTTGTAGTGTTAATTGTTGGTTGCAGCGACTACAACGTAACAATACGGCAAGGCAAGTGTGTTGAAAACCGTAATGGACAGAATACGTGTCGTATTACCATCGTTGTCGTATTCATTGTTGCTGTTGTTGTTAAGTATAATAAAACATTTTCTCTCTCTTTAAGTAGTAAATAACGTGAAGGAAACTACAAATAATTAATGCTGCTGATACTTTAAACTGACAGTATTGCGTAATGGTGTTGTTAAAGGATTAAATATAGTGCTCTATGTATGTGTTAATTAACTCACATGAAGGAAACTGTGTAACACAGTTAAGGCAGTATTGACGTGTTTGTTTTTGTAAAAATAAAAAGACTCAGATTTTTAAATTCAGGTATAATGAAACAAATTTAGCACTCCTCACTTAAAAGTATGGAATATAACAATTATATTTTCAAATTCAACGAGGAAGCTCCCAACATAAAATGCAAACTACTGTCAATACAGTCATAAGTTATTTATTACGCAGCGTATGCGTTGACGTAGCATTGCAGAAAACAGTTCATGCAATGCAAGAGATGTTGTAAGCAAAGTTTCTGTTTTACTTTTTGCATGCAAATGACGGCATAAGATGACCGACAGCAATTCAGACGTTCGGAAGTTTTGAGAAAAGGGGTCCAATGCAAACAATGTCGTTATTAATACAACTGCCACTCACTTTGATGTAGAGTATGAATAAACTGGTGCTTTCAGTTTTATGCATAGCTCTGGCAAAATATTAATGACACAATTTCTGTTTGCTTTTGCTGAAAAATGGGAACAAAATACTACGCTACATAAAGAAAATTTATGTTTATCATTACGCTCAACGTTATGAAATGCAGTTGCAAAATATTGCACTTGACAATTTACGTAAACAATTTGCCATCCAGCTGTGTGTGGAAGTATAATGGGAGTGTGAGCGGAGAAAATTGAAACAGTATGCGTTTATATATTCAAATTATTTTGTTCCATTTGATAAAATGTCAATAATTTAATTTATTTTGTATACCATGACGTATGAATAACATTCGCGTATTTGGATAACTTTGTTTCTCACGTTTGCGGACAAATTACTTAAGTTCGATATGTTTTGGGACACATGCGCCTTGAGAAATTTTTCTTACTAATTAAAGCTCTATATCGATTTGAAAACTGCATTCATGGCCACTTTAAATAATGAAAGTATTTTGCTTCGTAATTTATTTACTTTGCATTGTTTATCATGAAACATGTGCTGACTTTATTTAAAACACTAATGAAATCTTAATTTGATTCTATATACACATACAACTTTATTTTGTATATTGTATTTATTTCATTTAGGTTGTATTATATATCATATCATCATATTAAATGGTAGTTTTTTTTTATTTTGTGAACTTAATTTGCTCAAATTTGATAAGATTTGGAATTCATGCAACTGAGCTGTTTTCTTCGTTAATTATAGCTCTATGTTGGCTTAAGACTTACAATAATCGCCACTTAAAAATATGGCAATGTCTATAATTTTTAATTAGTTTGCTTTATCTTATATACCATGACGTATGAGAAATATTAATTTGAAGATGTGAGCTGAGATCTATGGATTATTGTCGTAGGAGTAACATTAATTTTTTACAGTCCTTTAGTAGTCTTGAATTTAAAGTCAATTTATTTCAAGTGCGGACTGGTTGAGAATACTTTCTTAACAAATTTGTTAGCTTATAAAAATTTTTCAATAAAATTTAATTTTTCTTAAATTAATCCTTTATTTAGTAAACATATTTTTGCTTTTCCCCTTGTTTCTTTAAATTTCGCAATAATATTCACGTTTTCTTTTTAGCTGCAAAATGGCACAAAGTCACCGAAATGCAAAGTATTATCAATTCATCAGCGATTTTGCTTTAAAATCAATAACAGACTATTAAAACGTTTAAGGATTTTCGGGAATTATGTGTAACCATAAGTAAATCTTTAAGATTTTGTTTTGAAATTTGACCAACTTTGAAGTAAAAAAGTAAGATTGGTTTAACTTAGCACAGTTACTTTAGCCCTCAGGGTACTTTTCCCATCATCATTTAGCTTCAGGATGTCATGGACATCAACCACTGCTAGCTATTGTCCCCCCTTTTCAAGTAGATACTTACTCACTTACGCTCGTGTGCAACAACGTTTGAATTCCAGCTGAGTGTAAAAGACATTGCGTCTGTCTGTCTATGACAAGCGACAGCAGCAAAAAGGACATAATTTTATTTTATTTTATTATTTTGTATTTCTTTGCTTCTCCTCCTTTCTGCCCTACGAACTAATCGTGCCATGAGCCAAAATCCAACATCGAAATGCGTAACGAAAGCTCAGTCAAATAAATAAAAAATGAAGAAATGAGCAGAAAATTCGCTCAAAGTCGACAGCCATGGGTGGTCGTCGGTCGTTGTGTCCTTTAGCAACAATAGTTGTGTTGCTCGTCATGGTCGTCATCATCAGCGCATTGTTCACCCGTTATGCGATGCTGTTGATGCGATTTTCTCTTTACTTGATTTTGGTTCTTTCTTGATTTAATTTTTTTTTTTGATATTTTTATTATTATTTTTATATAAATTTTATGCTACGTAACAGTCAGAGTAAGTGGGTTTAAGTGTTGGTAGGTAGATAATGAAAAGTGGGATTCGCTTGTGTATCTTTCCAGCTGTCTGTTGGCGACATTTTGTTGTCTCGTTTTGTGGACAAAATGTTTGCTTAAATTAGCTCATTGCTACAGTTTGTAAACTCTTGCTGGTGAGGTTATATTTAGAGGTTTGGGGCTTGCATTTATGTTATTGGAAAAGACGAATTTTTAAGAAAAATGCTTTACTCACCAAGTAATATTGGTATAAAAAATCAGAGCTTAAAGATCATTCTTACCTGAAAAACAAAAAAAAATATAGAAAATTAAAATACAAATGCATTAAAGAAATTGGCATGGTATTAACATATATTATAAATTATATAAGGCATATAAAGGCTTTCCATGACGTATGAGTGATATTTTTATATTTGAATTTGCTACATTAAAGTATTATTTATGTATCTGTACGCCTTTCCAGTGCAGCTTAAATTGCTAGTCGAAAAAGTTTTGCACGTCGCAACATTAAAACTTCTACTATAAAACAGTGCGTATGAGTAACCTTAAATTACGCTGAGATAAATTCGTTAAATTTTTAGTTAAAAAAATTATAGAACTGCACAGAATTTGAACCAAATAAAGCTCAGGTATCAAGAAATCTTTAGCCAAATATAAAATTTAAATTACTCCACCACTTTTTGAGATTTAGCTGCAACAAACGAACAAACTTTTCTTACACAATTAAATGAAGATGTTAAAACAAAGCAAAAACTGATAATTTATCATTCGAATAACATTGTTTTTTTGTACGCATTTCTAATTTAAGCAAACATTTGCTAACAAACAATGTTGCCGATGTTTCACTTTTTTGTAACAACGCCCACTTTGAAAGGTAAAGTGTAGTCTTTTACTTTTTTTTTGTTATGCCTATAAACAACAGTTTTGCTTCAATTAATGTGAATATTGGAAGGTGGGAGGAAAAAGAAAAAAAAAGGTGTTTGCACTTCTTTTTTACTCTCGCACCATTTCGCATTTGAGTGGTGAGCAAAGTGATATTAATTGCTGTGAAAAATGTTGTTAGCATTTTTTTGTTCCATTTTTTTTTGCAGTTTATTTTTGTGCTGCTGTTGTTGTTGTTGTTGTTATGCTTAATAAAAAGTAGGTGTGGTAGTCAACATGTACGCCTGGTCACCTTTTCTAATTTGCATTTTTTTGCAAGCAAATTTTTTCCAGTTTTATTATGCTTTAAGTTGTTTTCTTCATTTATGCTGTCGATATTCATGAAGTTCTCCACCAGCTGTCTGTCCGTTTATCCTTTGGTTAGATCGTGGCTTGTGCAATAGTGTAAGTGAGTGTGTTTGTGTGTACACAAGGACGAAGTGTGTACAACATATAAACGACGACAATTAACCAACTAAATGACATTTCATTAAGGAACTTTTGTAATTAATATGCGCTTGAAATGGGTTTGGCTCAGCGTAAATAAAACGGAAGTTTTTTTTTTTTTTATATTTCAAATTTCTTTATTGCATTTAGTTTGAAAAACGTTTAAAAAAAAGCTTTAAAAGGGGAGTGCTAAAGGACGCTTGAAATTTAAGTTGTATACGAGAAGTGTCTGCGATATAGCAGCGCAAACTTTTTTAATGAATCGCGTTGTTATTTCTTGTCTTTTTTTTTTGCGCAAAACAATTTAAATTGGTGTTTAATTTCTTTTTAAGCGTTTTTAATTGTGATAAAAAGTTTGTTTTGGCTACACATAAAAATAACTGTTAAAGCAATGAAAACATTAGTTCATAATTTCTTGAAATTCTCGATGAAATTTTTATGGCTTATCGCATTTTGAGATTTTTAAACATAAGAACTATGCTTTGAAAAATTTCCCAAAAAAAGGGAAAGGGATTTGGATCGAAATTCTTTTCTCCGAATTCACCATCAAACATTTGAATAAAAAATTGAAAAAGTTTCATTGGAGGAAAATTTTATTTCAGAAGTGCAAATGATCCGCTGCAAACATGGAAAATTTTACATTCAAGAATTATAGTTTTTCCTAAGTCTCGAAGTTCGGAAGTTTTAAAGTTCGGAATTTGTAATAAGATATGCAAAAAGGTGCACTTAAAAGTTTCCAATTTAGGGGGTGTCCATTAGATACGAAGCTCCATTAGAACGTCTATTTTTGCTGACCCCGGAAGAGCTTGAAACAACGCTATATGATATAGAACAAATAAATATTTAACCCTTAGCAGCACCATGGGGTCGCCAACAACCCCACGATAATTTTGAAATAATTTTTCGAATTAATAAATACTCAAGTTTAATCTAATGCAGCACAAACATTTTTTCAAAAATATCCCTAATAATCCTTGAATTTCATAAAGTAGAGTCATCTCAACACTCGTTTACAGTTATGAAGTCTGGAACTGAAAATTCGATTTTTTATAATTTTTTTTTTAACGTTAGATCGTGAAGGAACCCAATTTGCCGGATCGTTATAAAATTGTGAATTGGTGCCGCTAAGGGTTAATTGATGAAAATGTGCTTAAAGGGCATTCAATTAACAGTGATGCTTATAAATTTCAAAATAATATCCTTAATGGGAAATTTTCGGGAAATTAATTTCGCAACGGCAAAAGAGACACAAAAATGAAGTTGACTTTTTACGCTAATTATAAGTTATAACACCACTTTTGGCATGCCAGTATTGTAATCCCAGTGGTGTCAACCGAATTTGAGTTAAATACTTTTTCTTCTTTATAAATGACATGGATGTAACTTAACTTACAAATGCTAGAGCTTGAAGTATTTGTATTTTTTCTTTGTTGCTTAACCGCAAATCTTCCGTTTTTTCCCACAACCGACTTCCACGCAGAGACAAAACACAACACTTTACAACAAAATTAATTTAAAAGTTTGCAAAAAGTTTTCTTCAGTTCTCAGTACAAATACTACTAACGTATCCATTTCCGCTCACACACTTCCTGGCAAAACAAAAGTAACACCCTGTGTGTTTGTTGCGCAGTGTAACGAAGAAGATGGCGAAATTTGCAAAAAGCAAAAAAACAGCAACTGTGGGCGTTATAACTTGTTATAATTTTTCATCTTTTACAGTAACAACTACAAGCTAGTTTTTCTCCCTACACAACTTGTTGTAGTTGTAATAGTTGAGTTGTAACTTTAAAGTTTGTCATATCCCAGTGTTGCATTTGTTTTCAGAACAAAAAAGTTTCTTATTATGACAAAAATGTTTGTTGTTGCTGTTGTTATCGATTATTAGCAAAAGTTGGTTGGTACATTTTGTTGTTTATGTTGTCACTGCATGCAACCGAAAACTGTACCACCTCCTTCTTCAATTCCAAACCCGGGCACTATTCGCACTCATGGAGTGCGTGCACATTTTTGCGTCAGTTGCATTTTAATTTTATTAAATAAATTTTCAAAAAATTATAAAACGTGCCATGCATTGCAAGTCGCTTCCATTGTATGATATAACACAATTTCATATTATGTTTGTTAGTGTAACTTTAGCCTTTTGTGTTTAAAGTTAAAATGAGTTTAATTTTTGATGACTTTTTAGAACAGCAATTTTTTGTCACCCCCTCACTCAGTATGTTAGGTATCATGTCGTTTGAAGTTCAGAAATTTTGTTACAAATGAGTTTTGTTGGTCAATTTAAAAAAATGCGTTTTTTTTTTTGTTGAAACATTGTATGATTTAATGCATTTATGGTTTGCTATTAAAATGACAAATTTGTGAAATTGCATGAAAATGAAAAATTACTCCTTCTGTTGGTAATAATTTTAGCTTTGTGATGAAAAAAAAAATTATCATGAATGTTTGTTTGAAACTTAAAAAAATATATGGGGACAGAATATATAGTACTTTGAGAAGTGTAGAATTGTTTTAGTAAGTTATAGAAAATATTTTATAAACTATACTTTCATAAATTTAATTTTTTAAGAATACATTCGAAACTTGTAAGGAAAATGTGAATTTGATGTAATTTTTCCTGTCCTGTTCAGTTATAACACAACTATTCCAAGTCAAAAATGTTGAATTCCGACTGATTAGCCATGCTAGGCTCGGAAAAATATATCGATTATCGATATTTCCGATATTTGTGCCGATAATTATCGGTGGTATTTTTTATTTTGATACATCGAAATTCGATTTGATTTTTCGACTATCGAATTTTGATATTTTTGCTTAAGGGTAGCTCTGTATCCAATTATTGCGTCGCATATATTAGATCTTCTGTGTAATGACGTTGGAATTTTTTCAGCGAAAATATCGCCTTTCGACTATCGATATATCCGATGTTCTTTTCTCGATATATTTCGATACTGTTTAGAAATATGGATCATCGATATTTCGATAATATTTTTTATTTGCCCATGCCTAAGGCATGCTGTTTTTCTGGTTGATAGGAACCAATTATTGGAGCATTATATTATCAACTACAAAAAATCTGTACCTCATTTGCAAGATCCTCATTGGGGGTTTAACTTTTTTCTAGAGGTCTAAGACCTATCAGGACACCAAAAAATATTTCCTTTGAAGCATGAAAAAGCTCCTCAACGGGATGACAGTGGCAGATTATTCCAATGAGAATGTGAGTTCCATCGAAGCAAAGCGAATGCCTTAGAAATGAGTGAGCTGCGATAGTATTCTTCTTTTCAGTAAAAAAAAGCAGATTCATCATCCAGAAAAAATCAGCTATCAGATTGCTCCGCAGCAGTAAGGCAGCAGAAGACGATTGTCTACCAGCGGAGTTTTTCAAACTCAATAAATTCTCTGATTGGTAGTGCGAAATATTTCCTAGAAGAATCGTTAGTCAGGACTATTGAAAAAATTTCGAAAAGGATAACCTGGGGGATTGTGAAAATGTATATGCTAGCTGAGTTTTCACAAATTATGGTAAGGGTTAATATGGGATCACATGAAAAAATAAATCCTATTCGGAATGTAAAAACACTGCTCTGGTAGACTTCTAAGTGAAAACATTGTGTGCAGACCACATCAGTGCAGTACATACAATTACTCAGCCTTTGATAGTCTTCAAAGAGATTCTCTCACACAATGTTTTACGACGTACAGGCTCTCTGTAAAAGTTTATCGCCATAGTAATATTATTATTTCATTATTCAACCATTTTTTCGAATAATTGTTTCTTTTTTATTATAATTTTTGCAGTTTCTAATTTAACCATTACAAATGCCATAACTATAATAAATTCATATTTAATCCTAGAAAAGCTGCTTAATGTGTGCTTACATGCACGACTACATGAATAAATTTTATTAATTCAAGTCCCTCCTGGCTGTTTATAAGCAGTACACAATATGCTTATAGCAACCTGAGCCAACTTAGTAAAATTCCATACCCTTTTTTTCATCTATCTTATTGAATAACCATTCATAATCTACTCAATCGTATTAAGATTCTACCTATTATCTCGTAATCAATCGTATTCAATAATCAACTCAAGCGAATTCAACCAAACCCAAACTCAATTTCAAACTCAAAGCAAAATGAATTCAACCAACCCATCCTCATCATTGCTAATGCTATTCATATAAAAAGCACAGAGTCCTTTCTTCCAATGCCCATACAAATGGATGTTGAATATATCTCTTCTCATTGGGACCTTTTTTTTTGTTATCGTAGTACCCGCAGTCACCTTATCACATCATCAGGTTTTTATTACCAGTGGATATTTTTTTTTTCGTTCCAATCAACAATTAAACTTTTCAGTTTTCATTTAAGACTCGTTGTTGTTTTCTGTCCTTCTCTCTCTGTTATTTGTTTGTTTTGGTTCACTTTAAGTCGTTGCCACACCTCAGTGCACCAAGTTATGTTATAACAGGATTCTCTAGTGGCCTTTGTCACATTTTTCTCTCTATTTTTTTTTTATTCCTTGCAGCATGGTATTTTTATTCTCTTATTGTCTAAGGTTTTTCATTTTGCTGTTCTTTTATTCAGAATTCTCTCCTGTGCTACACCTCATTTTACCATATTTTTCCTATTTCGCATGCACCCACGCCTTTCCGGCGGTAGTTGTTGTTACTGCTGGCCATTCACCACATCCTGTGGATTGAGAATTGACCACGTTTAGACAATTGTTGCTGGCCATAATTTTCGTTTTGTTTTGGTCTCTTTGTGCTGCCGCACAGTGGTACCATATGAAATGGTTTGGTGACATATTCTTTTGGTTGTAACGAATTGTTTTTTTTAATAAATAAATGCACAAAGCCTTAATTCTTAATATATTGTTAAGTAATGAGTTTTGCTGTCGATAGTTAAAATATCCACACTAAAAGTATCGATAGTTGAAAATAATCATAGGAAAAGTATTGAGTGTAAAAATATCGAATGTAAAAATACTGAAAGAAAAAAGATTGATAGCAAAAATACCCATACTATAAATATCGATACAACAAACCATAGATGTATAAACACATAAGTAAGTAGTAAAAAATCTTCATTGCAAAAATATTGATAATAAAAAATATCGGTGGGAAAAATAATGATGAACAAAATCGGATATCATTAAAAATTTCCATAGTTAGATATATCGACTGCAGAAATATTAATAATAATAAGAATCGTCGTTAGTAAAAATTTCGATAGTGAAATATATCGAAAGTATAGAAATAAAATTTCGATTGATAAATACCCACAGTAAAAATATCGATAGTAAAAACCATGGATTTAGAAAAAATAGTTGTAAAATTTTGATTATAAAAATATCGATAAATGAAACAGCAATATCAAAAAAATATCGATAGTAAAAATATCGATGATAAAAATATAGTTAGAAAAAATCGATAATAAAAATTTCGATAGTAAAACATATCGATTATAAAAATACAAGTAATCAGTAGTTGTAAAAATTTCGATAACAAAAAATATCGACAGTAGATAGTATTGATTTAAAAACATGTTGGCTGTAAAGTTATCAATGACAAAAATTTCGAGAAAATTGTTGACTCACAGAGCTTAAAAAGTCGGAGACAGATTGTGGACAGTATTTAGTGTCTAAAGCCAATGGGTGACAGGCGTTAAGCCGATGGAGAATGACAAAGTCCAAGTTTTCTGCTGTCACAAATACTTCTCGTATTTCCTGTGAAGAAGAGATAGGAGAACGTCGGACTATTTTCCGTGTGTCTGAACTGTTTTTCCTCTGCGATACTTAAATGTTAGAAGCGGTACAGCTGTGCTATTTTTATGTCCATGCACTCTGATATGTTAAATTAATAGAAAATATCGTTTTCGTTTCTTTAATTCTTGGTTTTCCGAGTCAAAAACAAATTCATCATGTCTATTTTTATATGCCACATTTGCTGTTATCTTTAAAACTGATGTCTAAGGGAAATGCACATCATTATTAAAAGTTCGTATACAGAAATGTTCTGTCTTAATTTAATATTTGTCGCATTACTTTTCATGTATTTCATGCATATCGATGTATAATTTTGTCATATCCTAATATTCAAAGGAGTTTTTATCTTTGCAAAACTGTTCAACTTGAGATATATGTAAGTGTCAGCTTTAGATATTGGAAGACTTTTGAATAACGGATTTCTTATGAATCCAAGAACTAGTAATCGCATAAAGTAATAAATATTCCTATCGCAATTTGTTCCACCGTCCACTAGTATCTCTCTTAACGGTGTCTGTGGGTTGGATTTTAACCAGTTAATGTTTTTGTTTATTGCATTACATTGTTTTAACTTTGTTGTTGCTGTTGGTTTTACCTTTTATCGGGCTTGCGCCTGTTAGTGAACTTAATTTAAACCCACTTTCAACGAGTTTATGACTTCCCGACTCAGCAAACATCGCATATTCATCCCCCTAACTTGTTCTCAACATTGTGTTGGTGTCTACTGTTTTGTCACATTGAATTTCGCGTTTCATTGCGTTTCTTCTTTTACTGTTGTTTTGTTTGTTCAGGTTTACATTCCCTTTCTACACGACCCCAGTCGATCTGCCTGTATTTTAACATTGGCCGCTGTATTGTTTTCGTACCTGGTGCCTGTGTGACTTTGCGGATTTAATACCTGCTGCTCCAATGAAGTTTTTTTTTTTTTTTGTTTGTTTTCGTTTGTTAATTTATTTAATTTTTTACTGTGCTTCAACTGCGTTTTGTAAGTCCTCGCACTCTATGACATAGACTTAGAAATTTGAATAGGGTTGTTGCCAAGTAGTTTTCAAATATTTTAGTGGAAATTATTTGACTTAAATAAGAGACAGTTTTTATTGCGTCAGCTGATCTCAACTGTAGTCAAAGTTAAGTTAAATGATTTCATTCTAAATAAGACTTAACTAAGTGTAGACTTTTATAATTACCAGACTTAACTAAGTGTAGACTTTTATAATTAGAAGCGTGAAAGCAACAATCTGTCGATTTTAAGGCAGTGGTAAGGGTTTTTCTCAAATATAAAAAGCTGGCAACTCTAACTGCTCGCCAACATTGTTTGCTTACGTTTTACATGCTATCATATCAACGTATTCTATCTCGCATTCACTATTCAATTCCACAACTAAGTGGATTTCATTGCCTCGTAGGAGATTCTATATTCATTTTTCGCGTGCTGTCATTTAGAAAAAATGAAAATAATTCCGATACCAAATTTTTTTCGCAGGATAACGTTTTGTTGTCCTTGGAGATTTATATACCAAAGCATTTTCGTTGCTGTTTCGTTTTCAATTCAATATCATCAGTTTTGTTTTTTTTTCTACTGAATTTCATTTATGCCCCGTTCACATGCAATCACGTGACTCTAATTTTTTTCGATTTTGTATTTTGAATTTGTCGTTTTTTTTTTTTACTTTTTTTTAGTTCAATTCAATTTGATTTGATTTTGTTGTTTGTTTTGCTTTTGTTGACTTTGTTTTGTTTTATATTTTTCTCATCAATGCTGTTTTGTTTCCGAGAAATAATTGTAAATTTTGATGGAAGTAGAATTTTTTAATTCGATTTGGGTTTCATGCAGCCTTGGCTCAGCCCATTGGCACAGCGCTACTTTGTGTTAACTGGTTGCCAAAACAATACAAATTTCCATTGAAAATCTATGCTGCTCAAAGAATTACTACAATTGCTGCGGCGTATTTTTAAATTTTTAATAGAATTGCTGGCACAAATCGGTTAGCTGTTGTATAGCATGGATTTTTGTCTTCATCGCGTTATGCAATTTATATTTGAAATTTTGCTTTGTTGGTGGAATGATGCAAAAATTAAATTGAGTAAATATAGGGAATTTGAACAAAAATTTAAAAATGTTTGGTAAAATTAAATATTTAATACAACATATATTGCTTGGTAAAAAAAGTTTGAGCAATGGCATTTCACATTTTTTTATAAAGCTTTTATTGCTTATCATTCTAAAACATTTAATTTTAACCACAATTTATTTTGGAACAAACAATTGCCACAATTGTGCACACCTTTGTTTGGTATAACACGCTTTAATTAAAAAATTTAAATTTGCACAAATATGTCACAAAAACATAAATATTTATTTTTGTTTATGAAATTTAAACCATTTTACCATAAATTGTAGCCGTTGTCAAAAAAATGACAGTCGATTATGCATGATATGGCATTAAATTGTTTGACATATTCTATGTGTTGTTTTTATAACTAAAATTCCTAGTTATTACAATAAAATAAAAGTGTCCATTTTTTTTTTGCATAAACTATTCTAATTGACATGTATTTATTTACCACATGAAATGTTTATTTTTTATGCAAAATCAACAAAAAACTGCAATAAATTGATGGAACATAAATGTTATGTTTTTGACACAAAATGTCAATTTTGTAATTCATATGTCACTTGATGCGGGAAATAAATACTGCAAATATATCGATTAAGCAAGTGATTTAAATTTAATAATAAATTTAATTTTTAGTGCAAAAAAAAAGAATTATTCTTTTCGTTTAATAACTTCATAAATATTAGCAATTTTGACTTAAATACTTTTCGCGTCTGTTGAAATGAAGCCTTCCACAGATTTTCTATAAAATTGTGGTGTGTCTTAGAAAGTTTGTTGTTGATAGAAGTTATATGTAATTTAGAAGAACAACCTTTTCATAAATTAAATATATATTAGCTTAATCTGAGGCCACATTATACCAGGAAATAAAAATTGGCATTGCCAAAAAGATATAGCCCTGTAGGTAAGAATCGTTTTAAGAAGAATCAGTCCTTTAATGCTCCATTTTAAGCTAAGTTCTTTTTTTAAAGGAATTGCCAAAAAATTAAGCCTTTGGTGAAAGCAATAAAGTGTAAAATCATGGCCGTAGAAGTGTAAAATCACGTAGAAGTGTAAAATCACGTAGAAGTGTAAAATCACGGCTGTTTATTAAATAAGATAAAACAAACTAAATAAAATAGCAAAAATGGTATTTTCATGAATTTTATAAAAAAATCGATATGTGAAAGTATGACACAAGCAAAATTGATATTAAAAGATATTGTAGCGAAATTTGGTTTATGCTAGAAAACTCTTGAAATAAAACCAACAAAAGAAACTAAACGATACTAGCACCATCTGGACGCAAACAATAAACTGAACAGACGCTGCAGTACACTATAAAAGTCAATAACCGAGAGACATCTAGATTGTGAATTCAACGTCGTACAACGCCATCTAGATTCTGGATAATTGTGAACTCAACGTCAATACGCCATACTGATAAAATTATGGATTATGGTAGAATACACGCCACTTAGAAGCACTGGTAAATTATGGATTATGGTAGAATACACGCCAATTAGAAGATACTGGATTATTCGAGAGAGTGATGACTGCAGCATAAAAGGGTTGTCATCTGAGTTGAGTGACACAATTGAGTTAGAACAGTGAAGCAGAACAGTTGTATTTAAACAGTGAAGTAGAACACTTGAATTTAAGCAATAAAATGAATACAGTGTGATCCGTAGTAAAGTAAAACAGTTTTCTATACAGTGTTAAATTAATGTTAGAATTTGAATGTTAATAAGATAAACAATTGTACCGTGTAAAAACTAACTATTGTGATTTAAATAAACCATTTTATAACTAAATAAGTTTGTGTGTTTTTAATTGTTACACAATCCAGTGATCGAACTCAGAAAAGTGTAGGAGATCGAAATTATCGTCAAAGAGACAGAAATTTCGTAACAATATCAAATAATTGGAATACCGATATTTTTCACTATCTTATATTTTATATCAGATGAAGGCATTCACATGTATCCAGTAATTCATAAGTGCCAAGCAAACTCTCTTTTGTCACAAAATTCAGATAAACTAATTGAGAACTATAAAAATAAACAATTCAATAAACAAAAATTGAAAGCAGAGTTTGCCACTTTAAGCTCAGGTCCGACGAGAAAGCATGCTATGGGAAGGCAGAACGGCGCATGAAAAAAGATCCAAATAAAGCAAATTTTTTGACCGTTCTAACAAGTATGCTGTTCGAAAGAAGTAGTCCGGATGCAGCTTCGCAAATGACATAATCATTTTGATTCCTATTTTAAATTATTCCTTTCTGGTAGTAATGTGATGATCTACGCGTCAGCTGCTTTAGGAGTGGTAGGTGGAGTTGTGAGACCCACAACTCGGAAAGCAAGCCACAACTAAAAAATTATATCGAGACTAATGTTTTAGAGGAAATGAAAACACATCGATTTCATTCCAAAAAAAATCTCCATTCGAGAAAATTTGACCAACTTTTCGCCGTTTTAAAGCATCCAAAAAATACTATAATTTTGAACAAATTTAGGCAAAAAATGCGATATTCAAATTTGAGCGACTAGTTTTAATTTATTATAACTTACTTATAACTTCGTACTTTTACGAAAGTTACGATGGTTATTAGAATATTTTTACTGACATTTAATTTAATAATTCAATTTTGCTACATACCAATGTCATAATAAATACTTCCAAATGATGCTTACCTGAAATGAAAAAAAAAAAAAAATTGTATAAATATTTTTAGAAATTTAATTTATTTTTAGTCGACTGATTGATTGAAGATTATTTAATCGAATTTACAGTCATTTGCAGAAACGGATATTTTTAAGTCAAGTGAAATATTCATGATTAATTTCACATGAATATCGGTTTCTGCAAATGACTGTAAATTCGATTAAACAATTTTCAGTTATTATTATTTTTATATTTAATTTCAAATAGGTTCAAATATACTTGAGGGTAAATGGGAAAAAGTATAATGTTACGTGATTACAATAAAATAATTAATTTACGAATGAAAGATAAAACAGTTCATTATTTTAAACTTTGGAAATTGATATAAGAAGTCAAGAATTTTTGTTTTTTTTTTTAAATTTTGAAATATAATAACTTCAAGAAATGAGCAAAAAAATGTTTCTTACGGGCAATGTAAAGAATGTTAAATGAAATCTCTAGTAAGAACAAATATTTATTTGAATGAAAAAATTAATGACAACATGAAAAATGAAACATTAAATTACTTTTGATAAAATTAATGACTGACGTTTAGTTGAGTTGAGTTTTTCTTTTGTACAAAGTAAGTCACATAAAGAATTTCCCATAAAATTTCAATGAATTTTTAAGGCTTAACGGTAGAAACATTATGAAATTATCATAATAATATGATGATGATGGTACTACAACGAGCAAGCGACAACAGGAGAGCCTTTCATATGTTCGCCTGATATCGGCGACAGCAAGTCAGACAGCTTAGCACTTGACGCGTGCTTTTTTAATGCTGTCGCTTTAATGACAAAAGTCGTAAAAGTCAAGAAAAAACTTAAAAAAAGCGTAAAGTTATAAAAGATACCAAGCTAAAATCACCATCATTATGAATACGTAAACGCTGAATATAGAATGCACTGAGAAAAAAAAAGAAAAAAAAAGGTTTTGCTAGGTTTGAGCTTAGCATTAAAAATACAGTAAATTTTAATTTTTTTAAATACACGCAGCTGAAAAAACACTTAAGATCTGAGCTTTTCAGAAAATTTTGTAGCATATTTTTAGGCCTTTATTTTCATTCATAGTCACAGTTTCGTCGTTTTCATATTATTTTCGTTTTTTTTTCGCTGTGTTTACGAATAATAAAAACAATTCCTTTGTACTGGTGTGCAAATTAGGTATTAATAAAGGATATACACGTATGTATGCATGTACTAACTACCCTACCCTGTACCAACGCACATCACAAACTAAGGGAATTTGACAGTTTTCTTCTGCATAAATTTACAGAGTAATGCGAAATACGCAACGTAAAGTTTTCGCATGGAGTTGGGCTGAGAAGTTAACAGACGCGTTGCGTAAATAATGTACAAAAATTTTTAGGGAATGAAAAAAAGAAATGTTCATCAATTTTAAAATAAATTATGCAAATCACAGCGCAGGATAATCACAATAAACGACATTAATCCTTGTAAAAATAAACACAACGCAATGGCTGGTTGGCTGACTGGCTGGCTTGGATGGATGGTAACTGCCTTGCTTTGCTACACTAACACATTTACATTATAATGGCTTCTAAATGTTGAACCTCATTTGCACGTTATTCCTTCTAAGTATCGAAGCAGGGCAAAAAAATGATGAAAATATATCCTTTTTGGCAACGCGGTAACAAAAACTTGTCAATAATGTTGGCTGTGCTTTCCTTGAAGCCAAGTGAGCACAGTGATTTGAGAGTTGAGGAAAATTCAAAAAAAATTAATGTAGAAAAAATTTTTGCTAAAAGAATGTTTAAGAAAAATCAAGCGAATATCCAAATGAAAAATGATCACAAAAGCTTACAAAAAAGGATCTTCGCAAAAGGACCCGAAATTTTACCATAGAAAAAATGTTACTAACTGACCCAAAAATAAAATAAATATTTTTTCATCTCTAGATTTCTTGGAATGTAATATAGAAATAATTCACTATACAGTTCACTGTGCATACCACCGCTACCGCTGCTGCGTCGAATAAAATTTACGTAAGCTAAAAATTTTTTATTGTTTGACATTCGAATTTTTTTCACATTTTCGTTAGGCTTCCAATTTTCGTGCAGCGCTGCTGTGCTGTTTTTATTGTTGTTGTTTTTTTTTGTTGTTTTGTGTAAATCGGAGCAACCTTTGACGCTGCTCCGCTTAAGGGTTTATTGCGTGCGTAACCTTACGGAACGGAGCGACAATGCCAACAGCAATGAAGCAACAACAACAAAAAGTAGAAGAACACAACTGCGTTAACGTCTACGTACGTTAACGTAAACGTGGGCCAAAGGTAAATGAGCGTAATGAATGATAAATGAGCGCACGTCAAAATATAAAAATATAAAAATTACATTGGGGTTGTCTTTTTGAAATTGGTAAAGGCAAGCGCGAATGGAGTGAGGTTTCGTCGTTATTGAAATAATGTTGTTTTATGCCAGCAGAAGAAGAAGAAGCTAGGAAACTTTTTTTTTTTTTCGTGCCGCTTCTTGTGCAAAGCTTCATCAAATATTTAAGGTAGGTTTTTTTCTAACGCTTAGCTTCTCACGTCAGCCACGACTTTTGTATTATGTTAAATTGCATGATTCAAATTTGTCTGTGGGTTGCTTGGAGGTGGGTGGTAGGGCATATCTATGTTTCAATAATGCTATTAGATTTCTTGTTGTTCCTTTTTTTTTCTTGAATCGATTTAGTTAAGTGTTGCAGTTCCAAGTATTGATAAAAAGGCAGTGAAAAATTTTTGTTTATTCAAAGCATACTTATAGGCATAACTTGCTCTGGGCTATGCTAAACTTTTTTGTTTTCAAAAAACAAAATCTTTAATGCAAAGATATTGAATTGTTGTGTTAACTATTCCTTTTGAAGTAGATAGAGTTTTACGCTGTAGTTGTAAGGTTTTAGAGGAAAAATTTCCACACAGGGTACAACACAGAAAATTTGAAGTTAACAATTTAAGAGTATCAAACTTTAAGGCATCAATTATGACTTTTTGCAACATTTTCTGTGCTACCAACTTTAATTTTGATGCTTGTTTCGGGACTATATTACATCGCGAATTAATTTTCTCATCAAAATTTGTTACGGCGTGTGAAAGATCTACTTTTTCCCTTCAAAAATTGCCTTGAAATATATATGGCGATATTTCTTTTTTTCTCCGAAATTTCATGAATTGAAATTTTCCAGTTATCCTGCCATAACTAATAGAACTTACGTACATACAGCTGTTAACAATATGTGTACCAGAAAATTTATACAAAATATAAATGTGGGACATAGACAAAGATTTTCTTTTGTTTTTTTAAAAATTGTTTTTTTGTTTTCAATTAGTTGACTTAGTTAAATTTGAGGTTTGAGCAGAAAATCTCTCTGAAAACTTTTTTATGCTATGAATTTAAATTCAATTATATTCTTTTTATTAAGCTTATACAGTAGTGGTCAAAACTTTTGCAACCGAACTAACATTTTAGCTTATCATAGTTTTTTGAATTGAAAAACTCTTTTCAGTGGTAATGCTTGTTTTTATTTTCTTAAACAAAGTTCAATAAGAAAGCCTTACAAAATATAAAAAGCATTCATTTTATTATAATGTCAAAATAAAAGTTTTTTAAAAAAAAGACAAAATTCAAGTGTTCAAAAAATTTGAAACTTTTAATAGGGCTTAAAAGAAAAACCCACGAAATATTTTTTATTCAATATTTTGTTGCATAGCCTTTGTTTTTAATAACTTCGGAACATCTTTTAGACATTGAGCCTATGAGCTTATGAATTTAATCACTTGGAATTGCATTGCACTGCTTTTCTAGTTCGATAAAGAGTTCAATGCCATTTCGAAACACTTTGTCACCGATTTTCCGTTTGACAAACATCCACATATTCTCAATAGGGTGGAGATCCGGAGATTGTGCAGGCCAAGACATAACATTAACTTGTTTTTCTTCCAGCCAAGTTTTTACAAGCCTCGACGTATGCTTCGGGTCGTTATCATGCTGGAAGGTCCAAGCAAGTGGCATTTCCCACTCAGCAAATGGAAGCATAACTGTGTTAAGAAGGTCTCTATAAATTATTGCCGTCATTGTGCTGTTAATGCGATGGAATGCCATTCTCCGAAAAATATCCCCACACCATAACATTTTCACCTCCGTGCTTCACTGTTGCTGTTGTATATCTCGGGTTAAACTTTTCGCATCGTGGTCGTCGAACATAGGGCCTGCCATCTGATCCACTAAGATTGAATTTAGATTCATCTGACCATAATACATCCTCCACTGCTGTTGAGTCCAATCCTTGTGATACTATTATATTTTAGTTCTTTGAAAATTAGTTTAAACAAGAAAATATGTTTAAGGTTTTCTGATATTCTTTTAGCAGCAAACACTCAACATATTACGGGTATTCTAATATACCAGTGACGCTCACGTAAGATGGTTCTTATAGCCTTAGAAAAACCCCATTCTGCCTCACAGTCCAATTACGTCAGAGGCAGTTGTTAATGTTTTTGCTACATGTAATGCTTTAAATTAACTCAGACTTGCTACGCGTATAATGCAATTAGTAACTTCAAAAACAGTAAAATTATTTCACTTAATGCGTTTGAACCAACTAAATATGTTCTTAATTCAATTATCTAACGTTCAAATGCATTTAACGTGAAACATTAAAAATTGTGATTTAATAAACGCAAACATAAATTTTAGTTGTTGTTGTTGTTGTTGTACACTTAAAACAAATCATCATAAAAAACTTTGATGTTTTTACTGCCTAAAAATTCAATTAAAAAATTTGCTGTTTTTTAGCATTTTAACGTTGGCGCTGTTGCTGCTGCTGCACGTAAATTTATTTTGTGCGCGCCAACTATTAAAGCAAAAAAATCAAGAGAAAAAAATGTGTGCGCCACTTTAATTTTGTGTCATGACAGTGTTGTAGCAACAACAATATAACTAACATATGCCTCACTGACGATGCTGGCGTCAATGTAACGTAACGTTTATGTTGTTGCCGCAACGCAATCGTCAACGTTGAATGTTGAAATATGTCGCTTCATATCAGTCGCTTATGTTATCAGCACAAAAATAAAAAAGGGGAAGAAAGCACGCGCAGCAACAGCAAAAATGTTGTAACATGACATAGTAGCTGCTGAGCGTAAAGGCGTGGCTATTGTCAGGAGATGGTTTCTTTTTTGAAAAACAGAACAGGCCCAGCAGACACGTTGAAACATATTTTTCATTTCGTATTTCGCCATTGTTGTTGTCTGTTGAAAATTCATGTCCTTGCGATCGTCAGCGTCGTCGTTGCCGTCGCTTACGCAACAAGCTGTAAAAAGGGATTTTCATCAGCGTACCGTGTGTAACATCACATACTCATAATGTAGTAGTAACGTATGCACTAACGCTTTGCCGCGCTGCTTATGTTGTTTTGCTTATGTGTTGTTGTTGTTTTTGTTTCCCAGCAGCATATGCAAGTGACACATAGAGGACAAACTGTCTGTTCGTCATGAGGAAATAAGAGAAAGTTTATAAATTGTTTTGTTACGACGCAAAAGATGCGTTTTCTGTTTGCGTTTTTTTATTACGTTTTTATATTGTAAGCATAACATTTGTTAGTACTGTATAAAAAAACTTTTTAACGCTTACGTTATTTTAGTTTTTCTTGAGTAAATTTTAAAAGAAAAATGCGCCACTTTTAATGCAAATGCAAGGAGAGGGCAATTACGTATGATATTTTATACAAAACATGCACAAAATTTACTGAAGCTTAAATTATTTTAGTTAAAAATATATATTTGTTAGTTTTTCCTGGGTCAACCTAGTTCATCCAAAGCAGAATAGGTAAAATAATTCATAACAAATATGTCCCTGAAAATGCATTGGAATTATCAGAAAATGTTTTAAACATCGGACTGTTACAAGGCAAAAATATAACGAGAGATGGGTAGAAATTTGGCTCAGGCAAAAACCGAACTTTGTCATCAAGGATCTCTCTTTTAAGCTTTAAAGGAAGTTAAATAATTTTTTTGCACTGTTCACATCTTTTAACAATAATTTTCCGCAAAATAGGCAAAATCCAACGTGCTCTGAAAAATTACCTTATTAACACCCTTAAAAACAAAACTCCGCTAACAAGCAATTTCCATTTTAATTAATTTGTAAAAATCCCCAAATCTAAGCAGAAAAGCACAAAAGTCATATTACGCCATGAGTACCTCAACGACAGGATTAGAGTAAATTTCAAGGCAGCTTAAAGTTTATTTGTCATGACGAGCATGAGTTTATTTTGGACATGCGTAGGAAAAAAAACACCACAAATCTTTCACTTGTCGAAAAAAAAACAGTCATCTTTACAGAAAATAATAAAAAAAAAGTTCCAACAGCCTCCTTCCACTCATTATAACCATAACTTTATGGTCCACTCCCAACGCAGCACGAGTCTTTATTAGTACTCATCTTTTGATTTTCTTCTCAATTTTGCGTTACTTACTTTACATCAACTCCAACCACAACGTAGCCGTCGTCAGCGTTTTTTTTTCTTCTCCTGTCTTCACTTTAATGACATTTTGAGTAAACATCATCAGCATTCTGACGTATGCGAGCGGTAAGGAAAAATCATGTCTGCGCTATTGCTGTAGGATTTTCCCCATGGACAAGGATTTTTTTTATTTTTTTAAATGTGAGGAAAATAAATTTTTTGTAGGTTTTCTGCTTCAATTTTTACCTTAATTTTTTTTTTCCACAGCCATGCGACTGTGGTTGTGGTGGTGCGATATTACTGATGCTGGTTGAAGTTGTAAGTTTTTACATTAATGACTTAAGCTACGAAAAGCCTTGAAAAATGTCAAATTACTCATTTAAAAAGCTTTGCTAGTTGACTGCACTGCTGTGTTAGAAAGAAGGACTTGCCGCCTCGTTGAGGTTGGTGGGAGTGGTGGGAGAAACATAATAAATTGGAACTTTTTTTCTCGTCATTTATTTTAAGTTAAGTTACAAATTATATTCAAACAAAATTTTCTGGTTTCTACTAAATTAGGAGAGGTGGGTGTAACTTCGTGATAAATAAGGTTAAATAACTTTCGAAAGTTGCACACATATTTGAAGGATGTGGACTCAAAATTATTTGGGAAAATAACAGTGTGCCCAAGCTTATTGCATACGAGACAAATTACACAATGTTTTGGGCATTTACACATTGGTTCACTATTGGATTTTGAAGAATTTTTCCTATCTCTACTATTACTAAACGAACTAAACTTGTATGTATATAAATATGTAAAGAGCTCGCTGAATGGCGTGGCAACGCCCATAACGTTTTAATAAAAGAATTAACAATGTAATCCCTTAGAAATTTCATACGGCATATCTGCGTGACCTCATATCCCAAAGTGGGCACAACGGTAGCTGTAGGCGTGGCAAATACAAGCAAAAAGCGTAACATGTTTTGTTTACTCTTCATTAAATTTGCTGTTGATGTGTCGGTTAATATTTTCAATTGTACCTTACCGAATTTTGAGTTCAAGTTCTAAACAAATTTAATCACGGCTTGCTCCCTCTTCCCCTATGGTCAAAAGTTAAATAAGTTGCTTCCAGCTAAGCACTTAATTGAATTTATACCCAAAAAGTTAAAAATTTATTTGGACTGTACAGTTTTCAAAGTAAAATTAATTTAATACGTAACGTAAAAGTTACATTATGTCATTACGTTTTATGTTACGACGTCAAAAAGAAATCTTTAAGTTGTTTGCTCTTATTTTGATGAAACATTTTCATTTAAAAACATATCAAAGTGAAATTAAAAGTCATTTCATTAAAAAATAAAAAGTGCCCACATAAAAGTCATCCGCAATCATTAAATGTAGCTTTCGTTCTTCCTTCCTTTCTTTTTTTCTTCTCTCTGCCTCCCAGTGCAACAATTAAAGTGTTCACATAAAAAAATCACTTGAAAGTTTTTCTGAGTACTTACGGCTTTTATTTTTTTTTAGTGAATGCCACACAAAACGCTTTTAAATTTTAAATCCTTGCATTGAAACATTTTTTATTACAGCTTAACGTTACCCAAAAGCAATGCCGACGACGATGAATATATTGCGTATGTCTTAACACAAAGGCAAGACTGCAATATGGTACATTATTCACAAGGGAATCCACACAAACACACACACATACACACAATCATGCGACTACTACATAAACTGAAGGGCACTAAAAGCAATTGAATGGCTGTTTCGATTTCAACAAATACAAACAAATCGACATACACACAAACACACGCTTATACATGAATATAGTAGTGTAGTAACAAGTGTAGCACTTGACAATTTTACACTTGCCACCAATGTGTTTGCTTGTTGCTATTGCACCTTTACGGTGTAACGAACGTTACGTATTACGGTGTGAAATGAAGTCAGACACAGAGCGTATATTTGGCCTTTGGCGTTAAAGTTACTCTGTGTGCTTGGTCATGGACAGTTAAGGTGAACGTAATTTTTTAAGGAAAATTTGTGAAGCTGCAAAGATAGCTCTGCCTTAGACGAAATACAATAAAAAGTAGCGAAAATTGTAAACAAAATCGAAACAAAATTATTTGTTAATCAAAATATATTTGTTGCCTTCAAAGTGAGCCTCACCAATTGCGACGCAACTACGCTATTGCCTGATTCAGTGCTTCATACATTTTTCGTATGCTGATTGAGGAATGTTAGACCTTCCATCTATGCTTTATATATACAGAATTTCTTTTATAGAAATGGTTTGTAACGCTTTGGCGCAAAATATACAGAACCGATTTTAATAATTTCTTTTTCAAAACAACATACTTGTGTTAAAGAAGGTTATTGCCTATTGATTTTGTAATTTTTTAAAATTAAAAGTAGTTCTTTTACTCATTTGATCATTTTCTCGTTTTTAACAAAACTCTAAATTATTTGAAACAAAATATAACTTCCAAGACCAGATGCACTAGAGATATTTGCGTGCAATAGAATAATGCATTGGGGACGTAAGCAAACGTTATTGGCAGTATTGATATGTCTCACTGTTCGCACTCTCTTACTTCCAGCACGTTTTCCCTATATTTTATTGCGAATTAAATTTTATTACGTAGTCCGTTCTATGTAGATGTCATTCATTTTACATCACTATGTTTAAAAACTTAAAGACTAAAAATAATATCCACCCTAATATCAATATACCCTTACAAATGTGCAAAAAAGCCAAGAAATTGTCCATAAAACGAAATAAAAAGAGAGAGAAAAAAAAAGAAAGATTCGAAAAACATTGATTGTGCTTTGTCAAAATTTTACTTTTGGGTATTGAAAAATTGGCAGCAGCATGTGAGCTTTTAAATTTTCAAAGGGGTTTGTACTGATGCCAGCAAAAAAATAAAAAACCTACAAGTAAAACAAAACCATAGTACATGGCAACAAATTTCATAATAAATCATGAGAAATCGATGTAACATTTGGAGATGAAAAGTTCGTGCAGGTACAAGGCATGCAAAGTGGTAGGCTGGCAAATGCATGTGTTGTATGTATCAAAAGAAAATCTTTTCTTTTATTTTGACTTTTATGAAACATTGAAGTTTTTTTACAGAAAAAGAAAAATTTATATGTCAGTTGAAGCTTTTTTTGGTAAGTCAGGGGATTAAAATAAACGTGAGTTGGTGGATTTTTTCATTGATATTTATCGGCATTTTTAAAGTGAGAAATGTAAGAAAAACTTGAATATTTTTAAGCAGCCAAAAATATTTTTCAAGAGAGAAGATTTTGGATTCTTTCGACATGTCATTATTTTTAATGAAAATTTTATCATTGCAAAACTAAGACAAAAAATACAAAAAAGTTTGTTTGCAAAAATTGCCGCTTCAACCTAAAAGTAGGCGTGGCATCTCCCAAAAATACAAAAATGTGACGGTAAAATATATGAAATTTTTCGGGAAGTATAAATTGCCATGAAGAAGTCGCCAAGTAAAGCAATGAAATGTTGGAGAAAAAATTGACTTGACTTAAGTGCAATTTTGAATACTACTGGTACATAATGCTCCAAAAAAGAAATATTTAAAACTTGCATTGCATAATTAATTTGACCCAGACTAAAACAACGTTTTATATTTGAAAAATAACATTCAATGTTTAGGGAAAATCTTATAACATTGTTGCAAAACTTATTTTAAAACTTTATAAAAAGCAACAGATGAAATTTCATTCAGTTCTCTTTGGAATTAAATGAAGCTCTTTCAACTCTTTTATTTTTTAATAATAAAAGTTTTGCTGTTTCAAACATATACCACTGAATCCAGATATTTGATTGCATTTTATTTTTATTTAACTTTTTTTTGCGTTAAGTCTTCAGTGTCAAATTGCCAAAAAAAAAGAATAAAAAAAAGAATAATAAAAATCAAAATATGAAAAGTCGTAAAGAATATCTAAGAAAAATGTTTAAATCCAAATATTTCTCGTCGATTTTTTTTTATATTCTTCGAAAAGATGTCAAAATCCCTGCTTTGGCCAATATGAATCAACTA
The DNA here is from genome assembly GCA_949775025.1 of Tricholauxania praeusta. Taxonomy (NCBI): domain Eukaryota; kingdom Metazoa; phylum Arthropoda; class Insecta; order Diptera; family Lauxaniidae; genus Tricholauxania; species Tricholauxania praeusta. The sequence continues at coordinate 121,821,327 of OX459031.1, read as the reverse complement.
ACTGCTTCATTCTTGCATGTTGTGTCTTCGTAACCGTACACATTAGAACAGAAAACTGGAAGTGGGATGGTGAGCAGAATGACAACAATATAGAGACATGCAAGGACATGCTGCATGCCATGTCTGAAATGTAACTTGAAGGACGAATGCACGATGACTGTGTGGAATAAGAAAAAAAAAAGTAAATGTTGCAACAGTAACATTTTGCGTTGAATTGTCCATAAGGATTTGTGCACAAAATTGAAATTTCAAATTTTTTTTTATCGTCTGAGGATTTTTTCTCCAAATTTTATTATTTTGTTGGTAAAATATCTATAAACATATACATGTATGTATGTGTGTTTTTTATAATATGCTCTGACGCAAAGTTTCTATTTTTATTATTTGCTCCCCTATGCTTCACATATATTGATATAATATTGTGCAAGCGATTTTGGGTGTTTTAAAAAACATCTCCTTGAAAACTCTTGTTAAATCATAATCGTGTAAAATAAATTTATTTTATTTAGAATTTTCAAGCCACTCTAATATCTATACGTATGTGTTTGTGCCTTTCACTAAACTTCGATATCATTTCAGTCTGTTGTGCTGCTGTCAATCTTAATATTTGAATCCTTGATGCTATATTAAGGATGCCAACAACTGCTGCAGACATCACGGTTGATGCTGTCATTTCTTGATTTGTTACAGCAGCAGCAGCAGCAGTTCACTTTATATTTTCTCTAACGCTGATTCATTTTTTGCGCTTTATAATGTTGCCATTTTTAGCGATTTTATCCCTTTTACAATGTAACCACAACAACAATAACCACAAGAAAATTCATCACTTCTTTGTAAGTAAAGAAAGCAGCGACAAATTAATTCAGTCACTGTCAATTGCATATGTACGACATGTCGTAATCTAACGTATATTGTTACGTAGAAATATATCAGTACCTGCTGGAGAGTTGGTTTCCTTCAGAAAGTTTCTTATTTTTGCTAATAAAAATGTGAAAAATGCATCAGCGTCAATTGTGTGTGTTCTAATGTTCAATTTTATTCACACATTTTCGTCTTGACTTATTTTGCAAAATTTTGGCAGCATTTGACAATTTAATTTGACACTTGATTTGCATACGGGGTGTTGTGACAGCATGGTTGTGAATGACAAAGCAAAGTATTTAGTTTTTAATTTGAAATGACCAAAGGTGCTTATATTTGCTAGAGTTCGCCCACTGGTTAAAATTCAACCATTATCGTGATATTACAAAACAATTCAGTACCATTTTACCTTATTAAATGTAATCGCTCTCAAAAATAAAAAATTATGATATCAAGTTGTTCAAGTCCTATCTATTTCTTAAGCTGCAATCTATCTTTATACCTAATTTCATCAAAATCGGTCCATTGATTTAGAAGTGGAAACATATTTTGAAGTTAAGGGCGTTACATCGCCTACTTAAAAAACAAACTTTTGGGACGTGGCACCGCCCATTTAAAAAAATATATTTTTTAAGGGGCAAATCTCTCTCTATACAAAATTTCATCAAAATCGGCCACTTAGCTTAGCAGTAAAAACGTGTTTCCTGTTAGGGGCGTGGCACCGCTCATTGAAAAAACAAATGTTTATTCAGGAATCAATCTGTTTCCAAACCGAATTTCACAAAAATCAGTGTAGCGGGTCAGCCGTGACAGGATTTTTTCTCATTAGGAGCGGTGCCACATCCGCCAAAAGAATACCGAGTTTTTAATATCATTCCTTAGGGTACAATCTGTCTTAAATTTAATTCAAAATCGGTCTATTAATTTAGCCGTGAAAACGTAACCAAATTTCTTAATATGTTATTTTTGCAAATATTAGGAAAGACTAAAATTTAATAAAACAAATTATTATTATAATAATAATAACAAAAAATGTACTTGAAAATTTCATAAAATTAACACCTAAGAGCATAAAATAAAATATTTCGCAAAATTGTTATGAAAAAAAAAAAAATTAAAGTTCCTTCTGAAAATGTTTAAAAATTTCAAATGAAAAATTGTAACGATAAACTGCAATATATTTTACACATAAAAAATTTCAGTTTTTATGGTAAGTAGAAAGTTTTAGTTTTATATGATGTCTTCCTTCATGGCTTCTATGCATGCAATTCATGTAAAAGAAAAATAAAAAGCAGCAAATTTTGCAGCAAGCAACCCCAAAGTCTGACAGCTAAATAAACACTCATGAAAAGATGGTGAAATATTTTGCGCATATTTTGAGAAAATCAAACAAAACAAAGTGAATAAAAAATGAATCAACATGAAAATGAATCCAAAATAAAAAAGAAAAAAAATATATAGTTGGAAAAAACAAAATGCATAAAGAAAACTTCATAAAAGACAAACAACAGCTAAAAACAAAATAAGGAAATTTTCATAAGAAATTCGAAAAAAGCCACATCATCAGCATCAAGATACTAAAAACAAACAAGAGGGCAACACTGTTTTTAGTACGCGCAGCTTTATTTCAATAATTTTGTGACTTGTGCTGTTGCAAATGTTCAAAATAATAAGAATAATAATTTCAAAGTTTTTGAGTGCCACAGTAAAAAGTATTTTAATTCAACTATGAAATAAAAAGCTCCCAAGTATAAGACACAAATTGATGTTGCTTTGCATCAAATAAATACGTAAATGTGCTTGCATTAAATGCACAATTTTGAACTTAAAAATATATTTATTTGTGAAGCTTTGAATGAAAATTATTTATTTAATTAAAATATTTTAATGAATCTCTAAAGTAGCTCTTTTAAAATGTTGTCAAGCTTAAAAAATGCCAACGAATTGCTTTTCCATAATCAAATATTAGCGTCTGACACAAAAACTGCCAGTAATTATGAACAAAAATTAAAGAATTTTCAAAAAAAAAAAAAAAAACATTTATGTCACAAGATTAAATTAATCGGCAACGAAAAATCAATCGAAAATTTTTGTGTAAGCTTTTGCAAAACCTAAAAGAAGTCCTAAAATAAGGAATTTACACTTAAAAAAAAAAAAAGAAAATAAGTACGCGAAAACCTTCACTAACACAAATTTGTTGTTTCAAAAAAGAAATTATTAAAATCGGCTTAGTATATTTTACACCAAAGCGTTACAAATCATTTGCAGATAAGCAATTCTATATAAATAATATTATATTGCACAAGAAAATCTGCCAAGGATCATGAAAAATGTTGTTGGAATCGTAAGATATCAATAGCTTCGATCAACAACCTGCTTTTAAATAAATAAATATGTATAAAATCTTGAAGCTTATCAAAGAAAAACCCATTATACCCCAACCAAAAACTGTCATTTAATTATAGATTTCAATAAAATTTAAAAAAATTGTGATTTTGTTTAACAAAACCAAAGCAAACTCTTAAGCTCTTTGCTTTAAATTTCTATAACTAGCACAGCTAAGAGTTGCTTCAGCATAATAATTACGTACTTTCGCTATTACATTTAAATTTTAGTAATTATAGCAATTTTAATTACACTATCGCAAAACTTTTAACCATTTTAACAGCTTCAATCCAACACTACAAACTTTTAGCTAAGTTTATTACTTGCATCAAAGTTTTGTGCAACTCAATGTTGTGCAACTAATTAAATGTTGCGTATACGTATTGCAGCAGCTATGCAAAAAGAATTTACATTTTGTTGACAGTTAAAATTAATTATATCCAAAACTCTCAACTGTAACAAATTATGTTAACAACAAAAAAAAAAAAAAAAGTAATAAAATCCCCCTAACTGGCCAAAGCAAAAGAAATGCAATTTTCTTAACTCTATATTTTTCCTGTCAGATTAAGCAAAGATTTCATAGCTACAAATAAAAAGAAAAACCAATTTCAAAGTGAAAAAAAAAATAAACGACAACAATAATAATAACAGCTACAAAAATTTTAGTAACCCGACTAACACCAACCCCAACAACAACAATAACAACAAACTGGCATCACTTAAAACTGTCATGACGACGCAAGTGAGCTGCAATAAAGAATGAAATTTTTGCAACCTCTAAATAACCTTAATTTGCAAGCGAAACTTTGTCCAGACAAGTCAAGGAAACAGCAACAATTACAGCAATAAAAACAATAACAATGTCCACTGCTATTAAAAGAAAAAGTGCTTGTGTGTTTCAACTTGTTTCCGCTTCCGGTTTTTCTGAAACTTCATGCTGCATAATAATTCACTGCAGCAAAGAAACGCATACAATGGCGGGTGCACAGAAAAACTTAACGTAACGCAATATAACGGTGGCATGCAATGTTGAATGCTATAATTTGTGCTGCCATCTGCCATCATAAAGTGGTAAAAATTATGCCACAACAACAGCAGCAAAAACTGCTAGCATAACAACGTAAGCAAAAAAGACGTACGCGTGAAACTGACCTCGCGGGCAATAAAAATGAAAGAACACAAACCTGAAAGCACAAAAAAAGTTGCAGAAATAAGCAAAAAAAAAAAATGTTGCAGCAACAAGAACAATTGCAACAAAATGGAAATCTTGAAATATGACGCTAACGCAAAGATGCTGATGCTTCTAGTGTTGGCTAAAAATATGGCGTTGTTTTGCTGTTGGCATTTTTATTTTTTTCTTTAGCTGTTGCTTGTTGAGGTTGAATGTTTCAAGCGTAATTGCATTGCTTGTTATAGCAACAATAGCTACAGCAGTAGCTACTTTATGACGTCAACTAATGTTAAAGCAATGATGCATGCATATTTTGCATGAAGTAATGGATGAAGTTGCTTTACGTTTTACTTTAAATAGAAAATAAAAATTCATAAAACTTTGATTTCTAAGAGATTTTAAGTAAATTGTAGCATGAGAAAATGCTTTATTTTCACAAAAATGTGATTTTCTTAAGATTTTTTTAAATGTTGTTTTATGTGAATTTACAAAAAAAGAATTTCAGTGGCCGTTTTTTTATTAAAAAGAACTTCATATATAAAACTGTTTTTTTCCAAAATGTTAAATTTTCTTATTTCTGCTGTGAAGTATGCTGTTATGAATGAAATAATGCTAACTAACCTTAAGGAAAATATTTTATGCATTTTAAGAAAATTTCCGCACAGGGATATGTTTATTTTATGACAATTTTTGTGTCTATCCATTGAAAAAAATATGCATATCAACGTAAATTACTACGCAACTCTCTAACGTACTACGAAAGTAATATGATAGTTTCAAAACGTGCATCTCATTTGTCCGATAGCCTTTCAAATATTTTAATGCCGTACATAATCCATACAAATATTCTAAGGATTCACTCTAAAACAACAATAACAATTCTATAAAAATGAGCATAATACATGAGTGCGTGCTTGTACTGAGTGCGGCTGTATTTTAAGTGTTGGGTTCATAAGAAAACTTCATTTTTAAAGTACACTCAGCACTATAAAATGACTTTTTTTTCAGTTGTTTTCATTGAAAACTTAGAAACACGTTTCGTGCAATGTTGAAATTTACCACTACTTGTGCTTTACTACTTACTTCAAGAAGTTTGAAATGATGCAAGTGTATACTAAATACAACAGGATTTTCCTTGAGGAAATTGTAACTTTAAATTTTAGTGCTGTTTGAGTGTGTCTGCTTGCACATTTAATAATACTCTTATGTATGTATGTGTGAAAACTTCATAAGCTACAAACAAGTTGCATGTTGGACTAAGTATGTACAAAGCTGCATAGTGTATTTATAAGTTAAATTGACAATATTCCGACCTTCTTTGCTTATATGTGCGCATTGAATGTAAGAAATAATAATTTTTCAAGTTTGAAACAAAATTTCCTTGAAGAAAGTTTTTAATAGGTGAATTATTTATAATTACTATAGTTTAAATGTACAGTTTTAAAAAATTTCCTTATAGGGAAATTTTTCAAAGTTGTTATGTATCGCTCTTACAATGTCAGCATGGTGTTACAAGACTTTTTAATGCAAAAAAAAAAATTTCCCTTAGAGGGAAATTTATCAAAAGCAATAAATTTTCAGTTATTTTAATAGAACTTCTTGTAATAAGGCTTTTTAATGCAATAAATAAAATTTCCTCAGAGGAAAATTTATAAAAAACATTAAATTTTCGGTTATTTTAATACGACTTCTTGTAATAAGACTTTTTAATGTAAAAAACCAAATTTCCCTTAAAGGGAAATTTTTCAAAAGCGTAAAATTTTCAGTTATTTTTGTAAACTTGAATAATTTTACAAGTTCTCAAGTGAAATATAGTGGAAATATGCTTAGATATTGCTAGCAAAAGTCAATAACCGATTATGAGTACAATTACCCTATATTAAGTTCAGTGCAACTTGCATTTCATCTCTTATAATTTTTTTTTTCGTTTATACGTTTGAATGTCTGTGCGCATATTTGTATGTATGTTTTTGTGTACGAGTATTTCACCAAATATTTAAACTACTGATGCTTCTATTACAAGCTGCCAAACTTTTGCTGCTACCACTGCCACCAGTTTGAAAGCCAAGCAATGAAAAGACCATGAATGAAAATTCACGCTGAATGTGAATTATTTGGGTGAAAGTCAAAATTTATGGACTTTACACACAAATGAATGCCAGTACAGCTTATGCAGCTACTTTGGAGTCGTTTCATGTACATACTTGTACTGCATGATGATGCGTCTGGGAATGTGCTAAGGGATGCATGCAGGAAATTATTTATAGGTTTTCTATTGCAAATATTTGCTTTAAATTTGAATTATGTGAAAATTGCAAGAGTAGCAAAGTTACTGCACAACGTGTTATTAAACTGATGATTAGTGAACTTTTTCGCAGTTTCTGAATTAAAAAAATTTGCTTTCATTGAGAACTGATTTCAATAGTTTTTTTTTCATTGATCTAGACTTATGAAAAAAAAAAATTCTATTAAGGAAAATCAATTCTAAATGCCACATTTTAACAAGTTATTAGAAATTTAAGTTATCAAGTATTTTAAGAATAGTCAGCAGTTAAAATTTGGTTTTGCCAAAACACAAATGTCAGAATTTCGTACATTACATTTTCATTTTTCTAGTGATTTGCACAAATTGCATTAAATTCAATAAAATTTTTAGCTAAAAGCCAGCAACGCCCTTCAAATGCAAAAAAATGTTCGCAATGCACAAAAATGTGATGGCGTTTTTTTTTTTTTGCAGTAACGTTTGCAATTTACAACCTTGGCGCAATTGCAGCTGTTTTCACTGTTGTTGCTACCGTTGTGCGGTACACTCATGGCGAAATGCCTTAGGTAATTTTTTGTGGCACCTTTTTTTGTTTTTTGTGTAGATAGTAGGTAAAGAGTAGATCCTGTTGAAATATGAATGCAACAGTGTTGAACACGCGATACCATCATCCATGCAAGCAAACAAACAGACAGAGTCATACAAATCAAAATTGAAAATTTACTCACACTGGCCGAGCGAGGACAACGACGATATATTCATAATCAGCGACACCAGCTCGCAGCAACATTTTGTCTTGTCGCCCAGCAGCCAGAATATGCAAAAAATCAAATGGTCTGATTTTTTTGCGCAGTTTTTACAAATGAATTCGTTTTTTTGCCAGTACTACCAATTGTATAAAAATTGCAAAATGCTATCAGTGTCCACACAGTCACTGGGAGTCAGTGTTTGTTGTATGCGATTTTTTGTTTTTTTTTTTTGCTTCTTTGTATGTGATTGTTGTTTGTTGTGTGCATTGACATGAAAATTGAAAATTGGAGTTGCTATTCGTTTATTTTGTAATTTTTTACCTCCCATGTACACTTGTGTCTATTTTAGTAGGTACTCCTTTTAAGATGTGAAATACTGATATTTGTGTGACAGCTAATGAAAACGTGAAAACATTCAGTATTTCAGTACTCTGTTTTTTATTCAGCATTTGTGTGCACGAAATTTAAGGGTCAATGCTGAATGAACATTTTTTATTGAACTTTTATTTGTATTTCAAGATTAAATTAAGTTTTAACATTTTGGATAGACCAACAATGGTTACAAATGTTTAAACAGAGGTATTTCAGTTTTTCAACTTAAATGAAAAACAGCCTTGTTTCCAAAAAAAAAACTTTTGTTAGAAAAAGTTCTCAAAAGTCGATCAAAACTAGCATGCTGCGAAGGAAATTTAATAAAGAAATAGTTGCGCATGAAAATTTACAAAAACAAAGCCTTTTAAAAGTTCCGCAGAAGAAATGATGACCAAAATTATTTATTTAAAGTTCTTAAGTCTCTAATCGGATACAATATGCAATGGCCATTTCTCAAACTCTGCATTAATTTGGAGCATCATAATAGAAATGAAATTCTCTAAGCTCAATGGTTGCTAAGTTGTATCGATGTTGGTATACAAGACAATTTCCACTAAAGTTATGTATGGCGTATGAGTAACGTTTAATTACTACGTATAGTTTTTTTTCCCAATTGATATAATAATATTTGATTTTAAACAATATATTTAAGACAATGAAAAATTAATTGTTGAGCGAATATTTTTCATATTTAAATTTTGCTCATTTTGTTTTTCTGTACATCTCAATTTAATTAATTTAAAGCAAAAGAAGTTTCATTCTTTCGAAAAAAGTTTGGAATTGAAATACAAGACATAAGCAGCTCACATAGCCAAAATTCAGCAATTTTTTTTTTGGCTGCTTAAAGAAAAGTTTCCCATTTTTATACTGAAATTAAAATATAAAATACAGTAGGATAGGAAATGAAATCGAGCAACTCATCGAGCTGCAATTCTAATTAAAAATTAAATTGAATATCCAATTATTTGCGGAAGCAATGAGTGTGAGTAAGTGAAAGGAGAAAAGGAAGTAAGGCAAATCAAAAAAAAAAAATTTTCATAAAGCTGTGCTAGCTACCAGTAACTTGAAAACACAGATATGCGCCACAATGAGCGTTAAGCTCTAAGTTGAGTTCAGTTGAGCCGAGCGCATCGCATGCCAGATTGAATTTTCTATTACTAAATATTATTTTTAATAATTAACGAGCTTTGAACGCCGCGCTCCAGCACCAGCAGCAGTAGCAGTAGCAGCAAAAGTGATGATATTGTTACTGGTTACGGAACGTAAAGGACGCAATGCAAGCAGCAAAACAAAAAAAAAAGAAAATTTAATTTTACAATCTGAAATTTTGCCATCTTTATTTTTCTCACATTTTCTTCTTGGGGGGAAAAGCTATCAAATGATGAGATTTTTTTCTTTTATTTTGTTTTTATTATGAATCCCCCAGCTGTCCATTTGTATTGTTGCTGCAGTTGTTTTAATGTTCGTTTATCCAACAAGCAGTAAATCTAATTTTATGTCAGCCAACAAAGCAAGCGAGCGAACGAACGTTGTTTTTAAGATTTCCAGTTGAAATTCATGCACTCATGATTTAATCCAAATAAATTGACTTAGAATCCTTTTTGCCAAGAAAATATAAGCTGCAGTTTGGATAAGTGCAACTCAAAAATTGCGCAATGTTGAAAATTGCAGCAACAGCAACGACGGTTGTGCGATTTACTTTTTCGTTTGTTTATTTTTGTGTTTACTATAAGTCGTTAGTTACTTCATGTGACCTCTTGGCATTTTTGTCCAATCATGTGAAGTGTTGAAGTGTGCAATTTTGTCTGGGTCTTAGTGTGTGAATTACAGTAGCTTGACTTACCGTTGTGATAAATGGCAACAATTTTAAAGTGGCATTTGTCTTTTTTTTTTCCTTAATTTTATATCAAATGATGCTTACCTGAAAATACAAAGAAGAAAAAAAAAGAGGGTAAAATTTTTTAATTTTAAATTTTGTTGTTTAAAACTAAAATTATATTTTTCGTTAATTTTTTTGGCAGCCATTTATTAAAGTTCGAATTCATGTAGAGTTTTTCAATGGCAACAAAACTGTCGAAGTTTAATGGCCAATAAATTGCATCCAATTTAAGATATCAAATTTTTAAGCGTTTTGCCTTAGAGCTTACCATGACGTATGAATTATGTTTAACTAAACTGTATAAATATTTTCAAAAGATTTCAATTAACGAGATGAAATGTAACAGCAACAGCATATTTATTTAGTATCGTTGCGCCTAAAAAGGATTTTCAAAACTTGTCTTCCACACTTATTGAACGTTCTAAGCTGACTATGTGATCTTTTTTGAGTTCAACGTAATAATGTGGTTTGCTGAAAAAAAAGTTGTGCTTAGAGTATAAAGAAACAAGTCTACTTTTAAGCATATGATAAATTGTATATTTTGTCAGGGTCACTGAAATTTATTGATTCATTTTCGTACACTAAATTTAAAAGTATCGTAAAACGCACATTTTAGTTTTTATTATCAACATATGGTTCATGAAATGGTTTTTGTATATTACCGATTAAATTATTATAAATTTGTGTTTAAAGAACTTCATTTCACATTATGTGTTTTATATTTAGGCCATGAACATTACACACACACACACTCACAATGAACGCTTTTTAAACAAAAGCAAAAAATTCGAAGCAACTTTTATAAAAATCAAAAGTGTATGCAAGTTTTGTAATTTAAAAAAAAAAAATATTTTTTTTCATAATTTTTCTTAAAACTTCCTTGCATACCGCAGCAAAATGTTAAATCTCACCAAGTGCTTTTGTCTTCATTATTTTTGTTTTTTATTTTTCTCTTTTTGAGAAGAAACGAACAAAAGAAACGCTCCACAAATTGCAGGCATTCAACGTTCGAGCATAGCGCAGCAAAACAGTAGGAAACACAAAAGAATGGCTTTTGTGTGTGGGTGTGTGTGTGTGCGCAATCTTCATCATACTAATACCAATGGCGACAACAAAGTGCACCAAGCTAAAGCGTACAAAAGCGGTACGACTAGCAGTAGTAGCCGTGCCAGCTTGAACAAGTAGCTACCGCCGCTGATAAGACGTTATGCCACTTGTATGTAGTTGTTGCTGTATTCTGCTGGATGAGTGTAAAAGGGATGTTGATGAAGCATTAGGAAAGTTGAAGCAAAGAAGAAAAAAGTATAAGTGGAAAAATGCGCTACGGTGACAAAAATTCTAAGGAAATCAAAAGCATTTGGTTTCTTTTCTTTATGATTTTATCCAGTGCTTTGTCTGTTTTTCTCATTTGGTTTCAGCAAAGTTTGCAAAAAGTAGAAGAAAATTATTTTTCACATACCCCAAAATGCACAAGCAGAAGAAATTGCCCAAAAATAAACTAAAAAAAAGGCAAAATGGCACAAACAAATTCTACACAAAAGACATTTTTTTTTTTCATACAGAAGATATTCTGTAGACTTGTAAATAATTATGAAAATATTCATTTTTTGAGAGACTGTTCTTTAGCAAAAATAAATAACTCTCCAGCAAAATATTGAAATGTCAAAACTTGGACCTCGTTTTACAATGCCCAAAATCAGATATCAAAAGATTTTTCCTTTCTGTATTTAGCGCAATTTCTTCATATATTTTGGACAGAATTAGGTAGTACTTTAATTTTATTTTTTTATTTAACCCCATATATTTTCTTTTATATAAATGAATTTTTTACAGTGCACATACATAAAATTCCCCTAAGCGATTTCTCTCAATGTAAAAACAAAACACAGAGAAGCGAAACAAGCTCCATGAAGAAAATTCGAAACAAGCAAAAGTTAAATTTTCCTCAAGTACACTTTGGTAAAAAAGAAAAATAAAAAAAAGTAGAATGAATTTTCAAAGAGGCTGTGCTGACTTAGGCTACTTCAGCGGCAAAACGTGTTCAATTGATTTTTTCCACTGTAAAAATAAAGAAAAAAAACCAAACAACCGCAATATTACGCTTTAAGCCCAAGATAAGGCAAGTCATCAGAGCTACTGCTGTCGCACAGCACAGTGAACACCTTAAAGTATGCAATGAATATTTTACAAAGCATTCTAACAACAATTGGTGGCGGCTGCAGCGCGGATGTTTGAGTAGTAGTAGGTACGTAGTGTCTTCGTTTGAGTGCCCGCCCGAAGACAAGAGTTGTCATTCGGGTCAACAACAATGAAAGGAAGATGTTTAGTGGCAGCCACTTAAGTGTTGGTATGCTGCGCTACTTCCGTCTCCGTCGTTGCCCACACTTAAGTGGTGAGTGACAACGGAAGTGACAAAGATAGTGTATATATGTGTTTTTTATACACGCGCTGCTGTCTTCATTAGAAATGTTACACTGTATATGGGTGTGTGTGTGTGTGTACTTTAAGTGCCAAAATGCCTGCAAGGTGTTGGTGAAAATGTTGCAACTATGAGTGTTGCGCGAGTACTTGCATTTGACAGAACATAGCAAGCAGTTGATTTTTAAATGCGCATCATTAGCAGCCAGCGGATATGACAAGGGAAGCGAGTGCTGCTAAGCGTGAGACGCAAAAGTCTATGCTGCAACTTAAAAAACAAAAAATTCTACCTCATACTTTTTTGGTTAAGACGTTATGTTTAAAGGAAAATATTTTAAAATTTTTTTGTGAGTGTAGGAAAAATTGCCTAAAAATATGTGCTGGATAGACGATAAGAATTATCCAACAAGAAGTGTGTGCGTAGTAGATCTTAATCGACAAACCTTGTGCGAGTCGTGGCTCTTGGCTTAGCATCAGGCCCAAGCTCTGCTCGCCCTTAAAAGAGCAACAAAACGTTACTGAGAGTGAAGTACAAATAGTTTCTCTTGAGATTTCTTCGGCTTAGTTCCCTTTGAGAGACAATTCGATGGTGTACCGATATTTGTTTGATTGTAACATATATATATTTGGTATATAGCAATTAAATATTTATTTGAGTCAAACAAACATGAAGTTTCACTATGTATGCCAAATAAAATATGTTTGACTATAACAAATATTTTTTCTATATATCAAATAAATATTTGTTAAATCCAAACAAATCATTTTCTTAGTATCGAAGTTTAAATATTTGATCAAATGTCTTCAAAATAAAAATTTATATTTTAAGCATATTGTCGCCAACACGTTCTACAACTTGTAAGCACACAAATTATTTTGCCCAACATTACATCCTGACGCAAATTTTCCATTTCTTCATTCAATTTCAATTTAAATCCCATTTTAATTGTACCACCAAAAATTTACTTTTTTTTTACAAAACAATGCGCAAAACTGTACGCAGCTAGCAACAGAATTGTACAGCAGTGGTAGCAGCAGCAACATGAGGAACAGCACAAGCTGCAAAAATGCCAACATGTGGCGTTTAATGGTTTGGTTCGTTAGTTGGTTGTTTGGTTGCTTGGTTAGTTGCTGGCACTTAAATGGGTTAGGCGTGGTGGGAGATAACAAAAGAGAACGTACGCAGGTATTTTTTGCTGTATATTTTAAGACAAAACCCTGTTTAAGGAACCACAAAAAATAACAACGCATTTACACAATTAAAATCTAGAATGCGAAACAAATACAATAATGGCAGCAACATTTATTATTATATAAACAAACAATTGTTAATTATGTTGAATAAACGTGGGTAGACTGATGAAAAAGGGCTGTTGGGTTAAGATTTTCACTTAGGAAATTACAAAGTTTAATTTTTTTGAACAGTTGGTAGGCAATGCTCGCTCGTTGTGTTGACAACACGTTGACAATTACAAAACGGCAGAGGGGAATGAAAATTAAGCGTAAATGTTACCTTAAGCTGTAAGTGCTTTTTACACAAAATTGTCTTCTTATTCCCGCATTTTACTGCTGTATTGTTTTAGCACAAGTTTTGACAGCGTTATTTTAAGTTTTGACAGTTATAAGACAGACTGAAGCAGACACTTGAACATATTTAGACGCACACTTACATATTTTCTAAGCACACGCATACATAGTATAAACTTGAAAGTACATACCTTTATATTCTCACAGTTTAGTTAAGGTTCAATGGGAGGAAAATCTTTTTTCACACTGAGAAAAAAAATGTACACAGTGTTACTCATAAAAACTGCCACCGAAAAAGAGTACAAGAATATGATGCAAGCAACATAAGATAAAAAAAATGACTTAGGAATCTTCGGTCATATTCGGGAGTTTCTTGATAAAAAAAAGTAATAAATCTATATAATAAAATGACAGCTGTCTTCGATGTTCGCGTATCACGCAAAAACTGTTTGATCAATTTCAATCAAATTTATTTAGGGTTATTTCTTGGACGCTTGGTCTCAAAATACAAGCAAAATTATCACGACATTCCTGTTAAATATTAAAATATTTAAGTTTTAAAATTGCTAAAAAAAATTAATTTCACACATAGAACAAGCATGAAAACATAACAAATCGTTGAATGGGAATTGAATGTGTTATTTAGTGTGTGTGCTTTGTTTTTTGTCGTTCCCATGGCAATTTAAAAAAAAAAATAAATTGTTTACTAAAAATTTTGAATAAAATTTTAAAATGTCTAAAAGTAAAAGCTGTTTGTTTAAGAAGAAAATATTTGAAAAATTATTAAAATTGTGTTCGAAAATTTTTCAAATACATTTAGAAGGAAATCAGAGCTAATATATGTATTTCGTACTAATATGCTCCATAACATTATAACCTGATGCGTTAACGTCCTTTTGGATGTAAGTAAGGTAATGGCACATTAAATTTTAATGCCCGGTACTTTTATATTCATAAGTGACCGAAATTACTTCGATTATAACTTAATTTAAAACAGGCTACGCGTAGAAAGTCGCGAGGATAAGCTAGTACTTAATAAAAATTAAAAAATGTTCCTGTATTTTGTATAAAAAATCTAAATTTTTTTCAGTGTATTCACTGTCATTTGTGACGCCATATTTGACATTAAGTACACCAATTTTTTCTCTTTTTTTTTACATCATTTTGTTGCTTACATTGTGGTTGCTTAAAAAAGGTGTTAAAATAACACTTCATTAACAACTGATGACAGAAGAAGCGCGGCAGCGGTGGAGTCATCATCTTCTTTGTTACCGTGCAATTTTGTTAATTTGATCAATTATTTTTACGGTTGGAGTGAGATGAAATTAAAGTTAGCGAGCGGTTGAAAATGATAAAACGCTTGTTACCAAGCGCCAAATTTTTGTGGTGTTGATTTAATGTTGATGAAATAGATTAACAACAGCAACACCGGCGGAAACGGAAGTTTTAAATGCTAAGCGGCGGCGGCAACAAAAAAAAAGTGAAATGTTGTAAAAGTTGCTAATAGCAACATTAAGAAGGAGACGGAGTTGATGAGAAAAAGGGCTCTGAATACCTTTTGTTTCACTGACGAACAGTGTTAAATTAACTATGCGCGCTGCTTAATGACAGATTTGTTGACATGCAAACAAATATTGGCACACTTTTAGGCGTGACTTTAAATTTAATATTAAAATTTTTGTTTTTGCCCAGGATTTTGGAGAACTTAGTGTTTGGTACTTTCTTCTGTAAGCAAAGTATTTACAAAGAAATTGCTTTTGGTTGATTAAAAATTTTGTTTGTATTGGACATTTACATAATTAAAAGTGTTGGGTAGTAATGCTTTCTATTAAAAGAGCCCAAACAAAAATATTAACTTTTGTCATTACATTAATAAGTGTTGATAAGCTAAAATTTTCATTTCGAACATCAAACGGCGAAAATTTGTTCATTTTAAATATAAGAGATATTAAAAAACTTTAAGCTTGGCAATAACCAAATTAACTGCAACAAGATGTACTTTTACTCAGATTCAACTTAGTCCTTCGTTTAAGAGAAAACAAAAACCCATTCCGCAGAACAACACTAAAGTTGTGGGAGAATACGAAAAAACACATTAAAATTCCAGGAATGTACTCGACAATGAAATGAAGCGTGCAAATCGTTTGGTTTTGTTTGCTGCCACCAGCATAGCAAGCAACCTGACATTTACCAGAAGTGCAGAAAAATGCTCATGAAGCAGGAGCAGGAGCAAATACCACTTGGCAGAGCGAACAGCAAAACCAAATTCAATTTCAACCCAATTTAAAACAAAACCATAGTCGTAGTCTATTTCCTATGCCCAGACGGTAAGATAGCACATTCCTTGCGTTCTTCCTCTCCTTTCGATCCTGCGCTGCTACGTTCGAGTGAATCTTTAGTGAAGTGCGAATAAGTTTTAATTGTTTTTCGGGGGCAAGGCTTACAATTACATGTAACTACGGCATACAATTGTGAGTGAAAACAGCAGACACTACACTTACAATCAGTAAAAGTACTTACAGTAGAAATTAAAGTGCCACTTATTAGGCTTATTTTTAAATCTTTTCAGCATCGTAAGATCTTTAAGATTGAATTTTGCATGATTGAGAGTGTAATAATCTTATGGCAGTTAAATGTACTATTGGGATGGGAAATTATATCACTTCAATTATGAGTCATAAAGTGTTGATTGGATTAGAATTCGATGATGTTTGGATAAGGAGTTTAGTTGTGATATTAGATATATCTAGTATGGGACATTTCAATTGTAATCTAAAAAAAACTTTAGGGTTAGTTTTAGAGTTAGAGGCGATTTTTCATTTATTTTAGATGCTGTTTCTCTTAGTGAATCAGTAGGGAAACACTTAACTTTATAATTTTTTATGAAGCTATATCAATAGAGCTTAGCTACTACAGCTATTAGCTTTCTGAGCTATCTAAGTACTATTCAAAGGTAAAATAACTGAAGGCCAATAATTATTTTCTCATTTTTCAATAAATTCCATTAAACTTAGCTTTTATTCGTAAATTGAGTTTAATGAATGTTTTACTTAAAAAAAATGGTATTTAACTCTAAAAACTAAAAAAACTTCCTATGCAATAACCTCCTTTAGTATAAATACGTTCTTTTAAAATATAAATTATTGAAATTGGTTCAGTATATTTTGCGCCAAAGTGTTACAAACCATTTTCATGTAAATAGTTTTATATAAATGATATACATAGATACATTATTTACTACACTAAAACCACAATTTCAAATTTATAATTTTAAAATTCTACCATTTTCATGTCTTAAAAAGTCGTACTATAAAGATATATAAAAAAAAGCAACGTCAGTCACATATAACTGACACATAAAAAAATTATCAGAAAACATAAAATTTCCTTAAACAGCAATTTACTGCATGATTTTTTCACCTGCTTCATTTCAAATCAATTTAACAAACAATTTTCTGCTCAAAACCGAGTTCTTTGTCAGTTAACAACACTGGCGTCGTGGAAAAACCACAAAAAGGAATTCAAATTGTGCACCATAGCCGTCGCCGCGAGTGTATTTGCGGTTAAAATTTGCCCAGTGTTGTTAAATGTTTAAATTGCTTTCACAACCAAGTTGAAACACTGGCGTAGACACAGATAGTGCAACTGACTAACATCCGACTTTCTTGTAGACTTTTCTCAAATAACAGCAATTCTATTCCAGACATGCCACGCAGTTTTTCTGCGGTTTTGTGTCTGCAATTAAAACTGTTACTGCAACTTGCTGCTGCTGCTACTGCTGTAGTTTTAGCGCACACGTTTATTTGCGGTTCAGTTGCAACAGCAGCAGCAGCAGCAGCTATGTGCTGAGCGTTACATTTTAGCAAAATTAAAATGTATTAATTATTTATTTAATTTTGTTAAGAGTTTTCAGTCTTCGGTGTTTTGTTACCGTTGCCGTTGGTTGTGCCAGGGTTAATCAGGCTGTCGTTAATTAGAAAACGTTAATTAAGAATTCTGCAAAAATGTGTTGTCGGTTACAGGTTTCTGCTGTTCGTTCGTTCGTTCAAGCTAAGCAAAGTTTTACTATTTAAAGATTCAGTGACAGTCAGTTTTTTTGGTAAAATGTTGTAAATTTCGTGGTTTTTACCATGATTTAAGCGGTTTTAATGGTTGTACGGAACAAGTAATTTTTTTGTAAAAGCGATAATTTTTACCAGAAATAATTTTCTGAAGAAAAATTGCTGAAAATATCAATGTATGAAAAATAGACTCTCAATAAGGATACTAACTGGTCCTTAAAAAAAATTAAAAATTGCCAAAAAACAAAATTTAGGTATCCAAAAAAACCAATAAAAAATTATAACTAAGTAGAAACAACACATAAATTATCAGGTATATTTATATTTGCCTAGCAAAAATTGAAGAAAGTTAAAGAGCTCCATCAAGTTTAAACAGAAATAGCTTTAGAACGAAGAAACTAACAATGCAGTAGGAAATTTAGACAATAAAACACAAATAGAAAAACTGTGCCTTAAATGGTTTCAATTAGTTTCACAGTGGCTAGTGGCATATATGAACGTATGACATAGTGAGCATCGTATGCAAATGTAAGGGCGAAAAGATTATGCTCTATCGAATGAAGGAGGAGTGATATCTACGAGATCACTATTGCTTAGTGAGAAAATCTGTATATTTAACGATTGCACAAGAAATTTGAGGCTTTTGTATTAACCAGCATCAGATAATATTAAGGTCAGTATGATTACATAAAAAATCAGTTAAAATTTTATTCTAATCTTATACTGATCAAATTTATGCCTGCATTGTTTAAAACGTTCAGCATTCAAAATAATATAAATATAGCTATGCAAATCATATCATAAATCGGAAATTATAATTTTTTTAACTTTATACTCTAAAAAGTTTCGGGTTATTCTTTATTCTCACATACATAGTTAAAATAAGTTACTTTTGACCCAATTGGTTTTGCCAACGCACATAGCGTTACTGCATTAAGCTCAACTTAACGTTATTTGTGTGCCACAATTTCGCAAATTTTCCATTTATGCTGGTATGACAAAGTATTTAAAAAAAAAAGGTAGGGTACTTAAGAATTTGTACCTTCAAAAATTACCCTCATTAAATGTCATTTGATATGCCACGCATACATTATGCATAGCAATAAAAATTCTCCTACTCCAGCACCAGCACACATACACAAAATTAAGCGTAGATTTTTGCTACCTTTTGGAGCTGTTCCCCCATTCCCACATAATTTTTTTTTTATTCTTTGCATTGAGTATATAAAATTTTTGTCAACTTGGCATATGCAAATTTTCGCCCCACGCTAAGGTTTGTTATGAAGCAGAAAAAAAAGAAGAGAAAAACAACACCACGACGCAACGTTTGACGCGTTAACGCATAAAAAGTAGCAGCGACAGCGGCAGTGGCAACGGAATTGGTAACACTAGCACAGATACAAACAAAATAGTCAACAACCGCATCATAAATACGCACACAAACACTAAGATCCGCAGCACACACTCATACACTAATAAATAGCATAGCGAAAAAAAGTATAAGTAATAGCGCAGGCACAGCGAAGACGCAAAGAAAAAGAAAACCGTGCAAATATGGCGGAAAATTTAAATTGCGTCTCATATGTTTTTGTCGGCGCTAATGTTGAGTCTAATTTAACGACTTGTGCGCTTCCGCTTCCGTTTAGCGCAAAAGCAGAAAAAAATAATAAAAAGAAAACGTTTTTCCGCCTGTTGGAATTTTTGGCTCTTATTTCTGTGCTTCTTACATTTTTTATTTTGTTGTTGTTATGAGTCCAGCATAGATAAAATGCAATTAATTTTTTGTTTTTTTTTTCATAAATGAAAAGTGACGCAAAAGTAGCACAAGACAGCATTAACGTAGCACTGAATGCAAATAAATAGCGTTATTAAAAAGCGTAACAAATGGTCCTAAGAGTTTACAACCACAAAAAAGGAGTTGCGGGAATGTTTACGCCATGCGTGTGAGTGTATATTGTGCGGCAGGTGAAAAACGCTGCGCATCATAAAAAAACGCACCACAGCAAAGTAAAGCACGGGAGCAGTAAGCGTCATTAAATTTTGGCAAAATGCGGCGTTAATGTGGTAGCTGTGGTTATGAAAATTTTAGCTTCGTTTGGCAGCATTTTTTTTTTAACATTTTCGTGTTAATATTTCAACGCTGAATTTAGGGCAAAGCAAATTCGAGAAAACAAAATTAAAAGTTGTTTTCTTATGAGAGGCAAATTTGAGGACAAAGTTCTTATGGAATTATGGAATAAATATGGTACCTTTTTAGTAAAATTTAAAAAAAGTGTTGATAACACGAGTTTAAATATGGGAAAGTAGCCTAAAGCTTTCCTCAGTTTTAAAAATAAAACATGTTTTCATATCTTTCAAAAACAAATAATAAGTAACAAGAAAGTAATAAAAAAACATAGAGTATCGAACAGTTTGGGGTCTAGTGCATTGAATTATCGCTGCACATCCGGTTTAGCTAGTACTCAGCTTTAAAATGTTAGTGAAAATTAATCTTTACTATTTATATGGGAAAGGTTTGTAACGCTTTGGCGTAAAATATACTGACCCGATTTTAATAATTTCTTTTGTAAAACAACACAATTGTGCTAATGAAGGTTATGGCATACTTATTTTTTTGAAAGCTATATATATCTGATATATGTATATTATTTAAGTCAAGTGCTCTTAGGAAAACCAATTTCTTCAAGAATCAGATAATCGGCTTTTGAGACAAATGAGTTTTTAGGATCGTTTTGAAGCTACAGAAATATGTTGAAGGTGATGGACATAAAATTAGCACAAAAAATGTCCGACAACTGTAAGAACTCGACAACTTGTCAGAAAGTCAATTTTGGCAACAAAAATATTTGACAAAAAGGTATTCTTTTCGACCTTGAAGCATCTCAATGTTTTTTCTTGTATTGGTGATATTACGCCTTTTTGTCGAAATTTGTCAAATTTTTTGTTCGGCGCTAGCCCAAAACTATTGGTTGTTTTTGTGTTAAAGTTATTTGCATTACCTTAATATATTCTATCAAAAATTCTATCAAATAGCTTGAATAATACGCCAACATTTTGATGAATTTTTATTTCTGATTTACCCAAGTTTGTGCCATTTAATTCCGCAAATATAAAATTCATTTTATTAAAAACGTTCTAATTTGTTTACTTTTTTGTGAAGTTTTCCATCATTTCTTTAACTAATGTAATTGCTGTGTTGTAGCACGTAGTAGCCACTAAACGAATAAGTGCAGTAAGAATGTTTTTTCTACTTTTTACTGTCGCAATATTTTCTTTGTAAATTTTGCATTTTTTCTCTCTATAAAATGACGCTTATGACGTTACTGCAGAGTCTTTTTTACTTGCAGCTCAATTATGGCAAAAGCCACTTTGTCCTTTACCACTCCTTTTATTTTTGCGTGCATTTTCATTTGCTTTGTTACAGCTGCACTATTGTGTTAGCACAGTTGCAATCTCTTTCGCTTTAACGCGCGGCAAAATTCAATATCCGGTTGCACTTTATGGCGTTTTGCTAAAATGGAAATTTTTTTTTTATTTTTCCAGTACTTTATTTCTTAACTGTACTTTTCTGCATATAAGAGACAAAGAGCACAAATTGTCACGCCCCCTAGTAAAAAGCCCACAGCTCATGTGACATATGTTATATTTGAAGTAACAAGCAAGCATGTGTCACGCTTCAATTTGTTTTTCTCACTCGCATAGTGCATGTGTGTGAGTGTGTTTTGAAAGTTTCTTTAATATCGCACTTAAAGTTGAGTCCAAATCTACTGTTTGTCCTCTGTTTCATTCAGACGGAGGTGGGGCAAATTCTATAGATATTAGCGTGGAACCGTAGGCAATGTAAACACAGACATGTTTGCCTGTGTTAAGTACGCATAGCGTTGTGTTAATTATTTAAAAAATAATGCAAAGGAATTTTTTTGAGGTAAAACAAAAGTATAGACGAGAGCACAGTGGTAATGAAATATTTTTATAGCAAAAAGTCAACATTTTACAAAAAAATAAGTTTTTAAAACAAAAATGTTATAATATTGAACTTTTCATTAAAATAAAAATACCATAAAAAGTGATCAAATTAAAGTAAAGCTAAGAGCTTTTTTCAAATTAAAAAAATTGTATACAAAAATTGCTCCATTGTCACTATGTCACTTTGAATACGATGTTATACAAAAGCTAACTAGGGTTTCCGTTTCTAATTATTCATAATTTTTCGCTTTTATTCCTTTTTAGAATAAAACAAAACAAAAATATAAAAAATTATAAGAATACCATAACATACCTCATGTGCATTTCTGTTGCCTACTTTGGGGCACACACACACAAATAGCGACTATAGCGATATTTATAAGAAAAGTAAAAAATTTAAAATGCAAGGCACTCAGTGCATACAACAACAAAAGTTGTAGTACCATGTCAAAGGGCGTTTTCTTTTTTATAACAAGCTGTCATTTTATATACATAATAAAACAAAACCTACGGCAGTATGTCCTGAATAGATGAATGGTGGGTGGCTGGCTGGTTCGTGTTGGTTAAGTAGGGGGCAGGTAAATTACACTTTGAAATAATTGCATACTTTTAGGCAACATAAAGTGAGGTTAAAACGAGGCTATCATTCATGCAAATTGCAAGTAGTGCCAGAATGAGGGTGAGTTTTAATAAGCGGAATATAAAATGATAGACAGAAAAAATTGGGGGACAGAAAAAAACTTTCTGTGGCTTGCTAATTTCTAGTGGAATGTAAACTTTTTGACATTAAGTTGACATTTTACAACCAACAACACCATTAAGCGCAGACATGCACAGATATTGTAACTATTATGTTTATGTGAAGGGTGTGCTTATGTCAGGATGTGTTATATGAAACACCTTCTCTTAGCTACTTTCTTTAAAATTATTTGACTAATGAATATAACTGTTTAATTAAAATTTTACTTAATGTTTCTTAACATATTAGATTTCCGAAGGGCAACTGTGCGTATGAGTAACTTCTTATTCCCTTGTAAATAGTTTTCTTTTTAATTAAATGTTAAGTTTGAGGTAAATTTTGCTTATTTGTAGCGTGTAGCTCTAGGTAATATAATGATGCAACTTAAAACAAGTTCGGTTCAGTAGACTTCTATTTATTGTTTTTTTTGATTTTTTGGAAATTTTCTGCAATAAAAACTACAAATCATTTTACTGCAACATGAGAGATAAAGTTAAGCAAAAACTTGAAAATTTTGGTCGCCGATGGTAACAATTTTTTTTTGCCAGCAAAGATTTCTCGTTACAATTTTCATGATATCGTACAGAATTTTTTGATATATGGCATCAACAGTTATGAATTTATAGGACTGCACTTAATAGTAAAAAACAACCAGAACAATTGCACTGTCCGCTTAAAAGTTACAATGGTTTTTCGATAAATCTCTGTGTTAAGACGCGTTAAAATTGAAGCTTCGAAGTTGGCTTAATAAATTCATTTGGCGTGGCACACATAAGAAACATAAGGATTGCTGCTTTGCTTCTCATTAGAACACGTGACATTTATTCAAAATTTACATTAAGTCGCTGCTGCTTAGCGTAAACGATTTGTTCTTTAAAAAAAAAAAAAAATCAAGCGACCGATGTAACTAAGGTCCTAAATAGCTTCTACATTATTACTTGGAAATGTTTGCTTTACAAAAATCTAGACTTTTATTAATGGCCGCAGAGCCTACAATGCAGTGCTGCACATAAGACAAAAAATTTCTTTTTTATCCAAACAGATAATTAAAAATTGACATAAAATTAAAATTAGGAATTTGGAATTTTCGAATTGGTTACGCAAAAAGAAATTTGAATTTAAAATCATAATGAATGACATTTTCATTTGAACTCAATTATTGCAATATGCTATTGTTTAATAAAAAAAAAAGTTTAACCCATATTTTTACGTTTTTTTTTTCTCCCTAGTTTGCTTCAACATTGATGACGATGACCAGCATAAGACAAATAAACAGACTTCAGTAAAAAGAATAGTAATCAAGCAACTTTGAGAGCACAATGAAACTTAAATCAAATTTAATTGAAATGAAATTGAAAGCAGCTGACTTTTTCTTCTTCTTGTTAATTACTTTGCACATTGAAATATTGTTCATTTATGTATATAATTCTTATTTCACTTAGTGTTTTAAATGAAACAAAGATGGCTACTGATAAATAAAAATAAAAGCTATGAAGCAAAATAGTGGAATTCATTTAAAATTGGCGTTTGAAAAGTGCTGATTTAAACAAATATTATAAGAAAAAAGAGTTGACTTGCTTCATATAAAGTACTAAGCAAAATTAATGTTATAGTAGAGCACACTAGTTGAAAATATTAAACAAGAGATACTAACTTAAAAATGGTGTGACAAAAATTAAATGTTACTCATACTTCATATTAAATTTATTTAATCGATACAATAGAACAGCTCCGATTTAAGTTAGAATTAATCAAAGTACAAGGTTTAACTGGTCTATAAATGAGCTATAGAAATGCGAAATTTGAAAAATGGCTGCCGTTTCTATACCACTCATTTCAAGCACTTTTTACATTACATTTTTGTATGTTTGAGGAAGCAAGTCACAGCATAAATCTGATATTGTTTCACTGTGATTAATGTAGAAAAAATCTATTTTGCTTTCAAGAGAAAACACTTTAATTTCGCACTACCATGGCATAACAAAGTTAGATATCGCATTGAAGCTGCATTTCCATAAAATCACATTAAAAAGACGCGACACTTTCGCTACCAGAAAGTAAAGCAAAATCCAATAGCTAACAGCCTTGACTTGTAAAAGTGAGAAATAAAGCCATGCTGTTACTAAGCACAGTGGCAAGACAGAAAAAGTGGAAGTTGAACACTTCCACGCAGCTAACAGTGGGTTGTTCGTCCCTTTGTCGACGTAGGTTGGTCACACATAAAATCCCATTTAAAAAGCAATTATTTTGCGTTTATTCAATATGACGACGACGACAACGATGGCGACGACACTGCTGATGGACATGACCATCAACGAAACGACTACTGAATTGAACAGCGCTTGGTTGCCTACAGGCAACTACCATGATTTCCTTGACTTCCGTTTTTAAAGAAAAATTAAAAACGAGCAAAAAAAAAAGAGCAGTTAAACTGAAATTGGTACTGGCGACTTCTATTACCACTTCAATTTTTTTATTACCACATTTTTTTGTTTGTTGCGTTTTTTTTTTGTGTTGTGCTATTGTTTTGTGGCTTTTTGCAATAATAAATGATACTTCTTTTTTTTTTGTCGCTGTCCAGTTTTTGCTGCGTAGTACATTCTTGTTATTGTTGTTGTTTTTTTTTTGTGGTTAGCTGACGATGAGAACGATATGTCCTTTCATGTCCTGTATAAATTTTCTTTCTGCCAAGCGCAGCATTTTATTACATACAATGCGCGCGTGTTATATGTGTGCAGCGTAGCATTAACGCTATGTACTGTTGCTGCTACAGTGGCGTTGCCTAAAAGGGATACAACTGGGGAGAGTAACCGAAAACGCGTAGCATAAGCATTGCAGTGATATTGAGCATACGTATTAGCAAGCTAGATTTGCCGCATGTAGCTATCATCAGTATATTTGTCTTACAGTGTAATACAAAGTTCTTCTTAAATATTTGACTACGTTGCTTTATATCCTTTATATGCATGGGTGATAAAAATCACACAGCACAGTCAATGCTTGAACATCCTTGCGTTGGGTTGGCTTCAAGAAATAAATATTTCATAATTTCGCATTTTAATGCGTTGCCATTTTATTTCGTTGTTTTACTACCAACAGCGCTGGTTGTTGTCTTGATTTTTCCTCTTCCCCATCATGCTGCATAACATTTTCTTGCTCTTTTCATTTTGGTGTTACGCTTACATGCAACGCATAAATAATTTCTAGCGAACGCATTTCCGTTTCCTGTCGTTGGCTTTTTGTCCCAACCATTTTTTTCTTTTACAATTACGCTGTTCCACAAAGATAAAGTTGGTAGCCGGAAGCGTAATTTTTTCCCCTTTAAATTGAAGCCGGATGTACGGAATATTGTTGCTGTTGTTTTGATGCTGTCATTTCTGCAGCATATTCAACACTTCATTGCTGACTTATATGTCTTTTCGCATTGCCCACAATTTATTTGCTGACAGCATCATCATCGTCGTCGTCGTCATGCTACACGCTGTCACGCATCTTTCATTTCCTTCTGGTCAACATCATCAGCAGCAGCAGCAGTAGGAGCAATAATTTTCATCATTTTCAAGTTATTAAAAAATACACATGAATATCGCAATAAATTGCACAGCAGCAGCAGCAGCAACAGCGACAAGCATCGCATTACATTAAAATTCAAATTGCAGAATTTCTATTTTATGAAAGGAAATATAGGACGAACATGATACGATACCCCCTAGAAACCTTTTATATGCTATGCACAATATTTTCCTTTTTATCACATGACATTATCTGTTGCGTTCATATCATTTTTTGCTGTTGCTGTAAGCATTTTATTTGTAACATTTGCATAGTAAAATTTCAAAGTTGCAGATATGGTCATATTTTTGTGGTATAGAAGATTTAAAATTGAGAATTTTTCATTTAAATTGTAACGAAACTGCCAAATGACGATGAAATCTCACTAAAAAGTGTTAATCAAGTTAAGTAACTCGTAAAATATACGTTAGTTTAGGGGCAGCCAGATTTTGTGGAAAGATATTTTCATAGAAAGACTCGTTGCTAATAAAGTTTGCTCAGACGCATTACTGCTAAGTAATATCGGAGCTGAGTAGTAGATACATTTAACATAGTGAATAATAAAGAAGCCGATTTTTTCACACATAATAATTTGCTTCAAAGCCATTTCAACTAAAAATATTTAAGTAATAAAAAATATTTAAGTGGTAGTATTTATGATGATCAAAAATTCAACTTTACTTCATATTAGCTAAATACATTGCATAAATCAGCACACTCTGTGTAACACCAGCAGCAAAAGCACTAGAGGTCAATCTGTACAGCTACGAGTAGATGATGATAATAATGATGGTGACGGCGGCGTTGAAAATAAATTTTCAACTTTAACACACACACAAGCATGTAGTGAATATACAAGCACAACATGAAGTCAAAATTTTTGCGCAAAAAACAACGTACAAAGTCATGGGTGGGAAATAAGCAAAAGTGTAACATTGTTGCGAAATATGTTTATTCGTGTGTATTGCTAAGGTACGTGCAGCTTATTCCGTTTTTATATGAGGAAATTCATTTAAAAAAACCTTTTTTTAATAAACTATTAAATGGAAATACATGTTACGTATACGCTATGACTGACAACATTTTGGGCTTTAAGCAAGAATATCTTGGCACCGATGCTATTTGTAACGAATATCAGTCAGTATTTAAGCATTCAAATAGATGTTCTACAAACATATAAAAATTATTTGTTGGCTGCAACAAAGCTATGTTTCCGTTAAGTTATTACATAAGTCATACAAAACTTACAACACTCACCCTAAGATAGTTGGCGTTGTTGCTTTAAGTGTAGCTGTCAATAGATGTATTGCAGTGCAAGGTTTACAATAGCGGTCAGTCAGAAGTTTAAATGGAGGGTTTTAAATTTTAAAGTGGATTTGTGTATTCACTACAGCGGTGAATTGCAAAGCATGCAGAATTGGTGTAGTAAACATTGTTAAAAAAAAAAAAAACATTTTTTACTTTTTTAAACTCAAATTCTGGCAACATCCGTTTAATAACAGCAAAATGAAAATAAAACCGTGAAAAAAAAGAGATTAGTGGCGGTACAAATGTAAACTTATCTCTTTATTCTATAGCAATGTTTCCGCGGTGGTTTCCCAACATGAAAAGCGATAGAGCATACACAAAAAGTGAAAAAATTGTTGCATACTTTTATGCTTAAAAAAATGTTTATATTCTTTTTTCCACCAAAGGCACGTGTGCTTAATTAATTAAGCCTCTTTAGCGCTGCTGCATGAAGAAATCATTAAAAACTTAGGAAAGTCCTTGGGTATCCTTTTCCTGGCTTAAATTACGTAAATATTAATTTTTAACGTGTAATAGCCTGGTGAAACAAAGTTATTTTTAAAGTGAGCTGGAGGATTTTTGCTTGAAAAAAAAAAGAAAGAGTAATAACAACAAAAAATTAAAACGGTATATTAAAGTGTTGCTAAAGGATGCGCACGACAGCTGTGAGCTTAAAAGCAGCTTTATTACAGCAAAAATAACAATAACACTGGCATGTGTTTTTTTTAACAAAAGCGCGTCGTTTTAAAGAAGTAAGCGGTAAGGTAGATGCTGCAAGACACCCGCATAAGTTTATGCAAAATTCATAGGGTCCTTCGCTTTAATGCAAACAGCGATCACCTTGCAGTTAAATTGGTAAAGTGCTATTCATAAAGTTTAAACACAAATATTTGGGCAAAAAACTTAAGCAGAGCTAAGTTAAACAAAATAAGAAAACAGTGTGTATGGACTAAAGTAAAACAAAGTTTACATGGACAGAAAATACGGTAAAAACTAGCTTTATGTTGGAGATTTTACCTCAGGACAGCGTTTTCTTAGAAGCAGCCAGTAATCAATTGTAAAGGATATAACTAACTAAGCCATAGGCCACCAAAAATGCTACAGCATTGAGGAAAAAATTAGCTACATTTTATATAGAAATTATTTTCAGTGTGTATTCTGCAAGGTAAATTGTGTAGCATGGTAAATCGTGAAATACAAGCAAACGATGGAGATAACGTAAAGCGTGTTGCCGCTCGCACGATTCAAGCAAATGTTGCAAACGGAAAAGCAAAACGGGGAGAAGAAAAAAACAACCAAAAAATAGGCAATCCAATATTTTGTTTTTGTATCTCAAACTCTTTACGGCAAAGCCAGCGCTGCTGCCAGAAAACGAAATACATAACCAGACTAAAGATTTATGACCGCCAAAACGCAAATAGTTCAAAATAGCGATAAAGAATGCTATTTAAAAGGTAGGAGGGGCACGTTTGGGTGGTTCTTGGACAAAAGTACAAGAACTCTGTTGTGCGTGCGACAGCCGAAATAAGAAAGCAACAACAAATTTTGAAATGGCAAAACAACTTAGTAAAATAAGCAAAGCCATGTTTCAAGTTTTTCTGCTTTTTTTTTTTTTGCAGCGTACAGGATACGACGCTTCATTAACATAAATTTTTGCATTAAATTGTGGCATCATCTAATATAGATTCTATCGTACATACATAAATGTAGGGTGGAGCGTAGTGGCAGGCTGAATTGTTTCTTAAAGAAAGGAGTTATATTGCCATGTTTAAAGAGGATAAACGCTTAGCTTAGCGCAAGTTGACAGCTTGCAGCGTTATTGACTGGGGTAAAGTTGGCGGTGGGCCACATTTTATGACGCTACTTCGAAGTGTGCGCTATTGGCACGCCCACTTTACTTTGTGAAACTATTGGAAAATGTGTCAGCACTGACGCATAAGCGAGTGTGCGTTCATTCTCATGCGTGCGGTCACTGGAAGGTAAAGAAATTTATGGCATTTCAAAGCAATGAATTGTGAAGGGCTAAACGAAAAGCAAACTTTCGGGAGAAATAAATTGATGTTTTAGCGTTGTATTAAAGAACACTATTTTATGGTGATTGGATTGAAAAACTTTTTCATTTAATGCAGTTTGAAACTTGGGCACAAATTGTTTAATATTTAAAACAAAGTTTCATAATACATCAAATATACAACTACAGAGTCGATTGTGATCAAGCCGATTGTGACAAAATATATGCCATTATATAGATAAATCATGTAAACAAAAAATAAAAATAAATTTATTTTGAAAGCTGACAATTAATTAAATGTTGCTCATACGCCATGTTGATCAATTTATGCAATTAACCATTGAGTCAATATAAACGTTGTCAAGCATGAAGTTCCATGCAAACTACATAATTGATAGCGTTTATGCCAGCATAATCAGTTTAGAAAGTAAATAAAAAGCTTTGC
The DNA here is from genome assembly GCA_949775025.1 of Tricholauxania praeusta. Classification (NCBI taxonomy): domain Eukaryota; kingdom Metazoa; phylum Arthropoda; class Insecta; order Diptera; family Lauxaniidae; genus Tricholauxania; species Tricholauxania praeusta. Next base: position 121,791,641 of record OX459031.1, on the reverse strand, counting down.
TGATACAAACAACAGTAGCTTAAGTAACTTTCAAAAAATCATAAAAATGTTTCTTTTATAATGACGATTTTTTTTTACTCATTTTACAACTATCTTCATAGCTGCTTGTGCATAAGTGTAGTGCAAAACAATGACAAACTAATAGTAATTTGAAGCCAAACTATATGCAACATATTAGTCTTTGATAATTATCTATGTTGCAGGCATTTTTGTTGCTAGTTTTATGTCAGTAACAAAAACAGCAACAGCAACAGAAAGAGCAACCACACAATGTCCAACAATAATGATCCAAGGTGGACTAGCACAATGAACGTCATTGTTACCTGCTAAACAATGGCAGGCAACACTGGTAGTACAACAAAGAAATGCCGTTCAATTTTAGTTTCAGTAGCTTTTCAGTCTTTTGTGCAAAGCAAAAAATTTAAAATGTTTCTTTTTTTCTCACACACAGTTGCAGCAGATATTAACGCATCAGACCAAAGGACACAATTGCTATATTACCGGTGTAGCAACCGGTTACTCTACTGTATGCATGAATTTAAAGTAAATAAAAATTTTTGAGCTCAGAAGTTAAAGAAGAAATTCGTATATTTTGTTGGTCCAAAATTTGCTAAACTTAGTTTTCGAGTTGACACTAATCGATAAATCGAAACAGCTAAAAGTTAAATTTTCGACTGTGAAAAAAACTAAACTTTTTCTTTAAATTTGTTGTTTTTGAGAAAGCAAATTTTTCCATTAATGTTTTTTTTTAAAAATTTCAATAGTGTCTCACTGTTCGCCTAAAATGATTTTAAATTACTGATTATTCCAGTATTGCTTATAAATTGTGCTGGTAGACATCTATCAAGCCTCAGTGAGTTCCTTACATGATATGACGACTAGTTTGCACGTGAATCTTATGAATCTTCAAAAACATATCTCTCCACAGGTGATCTTTCAACTGATAAAATGTCTTTTTTTTAATTTTTTCATAATTCAAAATTTAGTGAAAATTAAAGTACTCGATAAAATATCAGCAACACTAGACTATTACATATGTATGTGTGTGTCTGCACGTGTGTTTGTACATGTTACAGGATAATGCTATGAACTTAATCATTTTACCACGTAGACCAAGTTAACTGACTCGCATAAAACGTTTTTGTACGCTTGTGCTGCAGCAACAAGAGCAAAAAACAGTAGCAGCAAATGTCCGAATATACGTAGAATTTACAAACTCAAGCTCGGACACATCTTCTGCGTTTTTAGCATTTTTTTGCTTTTGGTTTGTTTTCTCGCTTTTTTCCTCCATTGTTTTGTCTATTTTTGAGGCAGTTTATGATTGCCTAAAAGCGAAATTAGTTACATCATTGTGCCTCTGTTGAATTCACAATAGTGTGGAGGTTAGCTTGTGAAGGAGATTTAAGTGCGCAATGCAAGCGCTGCTGTTTTGCTTACATTGGAAGCAGTGTATGTTTGTGTTTGTTTATCAGTGTAGGTTCAGTTTAGTCATTTTGGGATTGAAAATGGAAGTTCCTTGTGGAATTGGGTTTTGTTTGTCACTTTTGTTGTTGCCGCTGCTACTGCTGCTGCTGTCACAGCATCGTAGTCAGGAAATTAACAGGTTGGTAAAATGACGCTTAACATTTTGTGGCATAATTGGGTTTTAATTTGATTTTTTTTTTTCGAATGGGCAGCCCAATTTAAAAATTTTTGTTGGGCTTTTCAAACTAAGAAACTTTTATTCTAAAAAAAATTGAGCTTATTTGGTCAGCATTCCGTTACAATGTATTTTTACTTTAAGTTGTTATTTTTGTTAATTCAACAAATTCCCAAAAATAATACAAAAGAAGTATTACAAACATTTCAAACTTTTGCCAAAACCATGAAAGTTTTGTCAACAATTTTTATTTCTCGTAACGTGTTAGTGTTTACTTCAACGAAGAACACAATAGTTTTGTTAAACAAATAAAATGTTTTAACAAGCAGCTGTTATAATAACACTTAATGCAAAAGCAATTGTTGTTACTGACTTTGTTATAAAACATCGTAATAATTAAAAGCGACAACTTTTCAGTTCCTCTAACGCTCTAATGCTATGAAAATTTTTTTTTACTTTTTTAGTTGCAATTCATATGATTATTCATTGTTTTTGTTTTGACAATTTTACTCACAGTTAGAACTTTAAAATAGCACATGACAGCATTGCCAGACTTACCTGAAAAAAAAGAAAATATAAATAGAAATTCAAAAGTTGGCCATTTTTAAAGCAGTAATTAAAATTAAAAAAATGCAAATGCAGCGCATAAAACGTCACGATTATCAACCGCATTTAAAAGTTGCAGTTTCAGTTGGGAAAATTATGCAAAATTATTTGAAAAGTTTTATTGTGGTTTAAAGTTGAGCGAAATTTTTAAAAACTTTTTATTGCACGATTAGCAGTTTATGAAAATGCAACAGTACGCAAAAGGCAGATAAAATTTAACTTTAAATTTCACATTTTCGTATTTTTTAGCAAATTAAATAGCATAGTGAAAAAATTGTTTTTTCTCAAGAAATTTTGTCTTTAAACTATTTTCATTTGAATTCAAAAAGGTTGCGTAAACGGAAATTCATATAAAAAAATAGAAAAAGCCGTGTATAATGGGATAAAATGAGCCCAAAAATTTTAACATTTTTAATTTTAGTGAACAACAAAATATTAAAGAAAATTTTGACGTTGTAAGGGCCTATTCGGTTTAAAAGAACAATCGATATTTTAGTTTTTCTTTCAATGGTACATTTTTAAAAGAGTTTTGTACTGTAAAATGTATAACACTTTTCTCATTATATGCGAAAGAAAATCTGAGGTAAAAATGAAAATTAAATCAATCACAGTTTCTTTACTTATTCTTTATTTTTCATCAAACCAGAAAATACCTTTTGTATATAGAAAATGTAATGAAATTAACATTGATTACTCAAGTTAGTAGCTTAAAATTGTACTTGATGCAAAGTTTTGTATGCATTTTTATACGTGCGTATCCTTTCAAAACTTTAAAGGATGCTTATAGTCATGCAATTGTATTTGGAACGAAATCAAATGTTTACTTTGTATATAATATATTTAACCTTGGCATGTAAATTAGAGGCAAAAGCTACTTGCAACGCATATGCAACTAGTTTATGTACTGCAACTTTTTTGCGACTTCTATGCAGCCAAACTACTAATTTGTTTCGAAAGTATGTTACAAAGGCTATGCTTTTGTTAACTTTATTTCACAGCAGCTTTAGTTTATCTTCTATTCAGGCTTATGCCAGCACTCAAATCAATTTTAGAAGCATTACCGCTATTCAGTTTCATTTAATTCAAATTCAATTGCATTTTACCAAACCTAACATTGTCACTTTAATAATTAGTTAGATAAAAATTTGGCTTTTATATACAACGACTGCTTGAATCTCAAGATAACTGTCAAAAAATAAAACTAATAGATCGTGTATCGCACGAAACAAAGTAGCAAAATGAAACTGACAGCAAGTAACATATGTCAAAATCATTTGTCCATTAAAAATGATTTAATTGAATACAACAAACCACACCAAATGTCTAAAGTAAAAATGAAGGTACTGTTTTGAAGTAGCCATAGTGTAGAGCAAACCAAAGACAAGAAAGTTACTAAAGTTGATGTAGACATCAATAAAGATGCCAATGAAGAAAAATACATGACATTGACAAATGAAAGTAACACAACTCAATATAGCTATGATATAAAAAAAGACAATATATGAGGGAATTTTGTCATAGAAATAAAAGAATTAAAATCAATAAAGTTACTACAGCCAATCGAAGTAAACAAGAATCGAAGAGAAAAAAAAAGAGATTAACTTAAAGTTGCAAGCTGCTTTTGAATGATATCTTTAGATACACTGCCAGCACTCAGTGGTAGTAGATTTATTTTTGAAAGAAGTTGGTGATAAAAAGAGATACGGAATACAGCAACAGCCAATGCTATACATTGAAATATCACGCATGATATTGATATTTAGGGCATTTGATACTTTGAAGATTCTTTGATGTTTTTAGCATGCTTAAACCCTTTGAGAAACTCTTGTGTGCATAAGTTTATACAAGGTTTTGTATGAGGATCTAGCTCATTTTATCAATTCTGAGCTTATAAAAAAAACAATTTATTTTTGACAGTAGCAGAGGCGTACTTGGACTCTTAAGAATTCAATTTTGAGCTCAATTTTCGAATTAATTTTTTTTTTCAAAAATTGAGAAAGGTCGAAAATACATTTTTAAAGTGATCCAGACCGCCAAGAGGCCCGATTCGGATACTTTTTTCGAAATTTATTTTAATTTCTTAATGCACCAATCCATGGGGAAAGATAGATAATTTATTTTGAGACCAAAATCAGAGACTTTTTGAGACATGACGCCATGATATGCCACAAAAGGCTTATTTACCGAAAAAAAAAAAAAATTATTTGACCATAAGCCGAGTTCAAAATTTATTTTCAAATTTGATAATCAATTGGTGGAATGAGCTCTTGCTCATGGCATTCTTTTTTGTTTTTGACTAAGGTACGCAACACGAACAAGACATTAACAAAATTAACACTGCGGACCAGTGCGTCCTTTTTGAAGATTTCCAAACGACACTTTACAAACAAATAACGTAAATGGAAGTTTCAAAAATTGATACTTTCCTTGATTACATTTAATACATCACACTAAAAACATCTCATCTTTATGTTAGATATGTTATAAGTTAAAGCAGCAATAGCTTTGCGAGGGTAGCCAGCCTTTGCTTCACGCTGCTGTTGATTCTTCAATTTGTTGCTGGTTTTAAATCTAACGGAACTCGAGCAAGATATATAAAAATAAATGCTCTTATAGCTTATGAGTTGAAACGTTAACCAAAAAAAAAAAAATCATAGCAAAGCTGTAAAATTTTAAAATTACATGCTACTAAAATGCCAAGGATGCCAAGGATATAAAGACCTAAAGCACACATACGCTCGTATAGTGAAACAGTCAAGAAGGAAGTTGGCAATTCTTTAGTTTAGTTCAGTGTTGCAGCAATAGCAGACTTTTTAAATATTTATAAGCTTGCACTGATTTTGAGGGTAGAAGTAAGCAAGAGTATGAAGTATGTTGCTGCTACTGCAACTGTCATAGCATTACTTGATATATGAAGTTTCCTCAGATACACCTACTTAAGTGCGTGTGTGTGAGTGCAAAAGTATCTCTGCTGAAGTGTATAATTTTTGACACATATCTCTTGCTTCACTCATATGTATGTACGAGTACATACAAGTAGCTGTCTTGCAGATATGAATTAATATTATTAGCTTCAATATATCAAAGAAATGTAAATGTCAAGCATCTTTGCTTGAATGTGAAGTGAAAAGATTGTAAAATAGATGCTACAACTCGTCTGACGGTGCGTACGTTTGTGCATCCAATACACTCGTGACGATTTCAATTGACATTTACATTTCATAAACCAATTATTGAAATCCCTTATGTGGCTTGACTAATTCTTTTATTGCCTAATGCAAACTTCAATTGTTTTATGATGCTTTCATTTGTTGATATATTTTGTGGAAGTTTTTGTTAAAAGCTAAAGTCATAAATGTAATTTTCTTTCAGATATTTTAATTTTTCAAGCTGCTTAAAAACTTCAACTATTTTAAAAAATATCACTCCAAAAACTTAACACATAAAATTAAAGTTACTCATACGCACTGTTTACCGTCATACTTTTGCTGATTAAGTTTTTGTTAAAACTTTCAATTTGCTCAAAATCTTTTGGTGTAACCGAAGTTTTTAATTTTTTCAAAAAAAAAGACCAACTACATTTTGCAATGAGAACCCTTTATTTTTGACGTTGTGCGTTCCTTTATGCTTAAATGTTTGCTTTAATTCCATTAGTTTAATTTATTTTATTTTTTTTTTGCTGTCTAAATTCACTGCATGCCCAGTTTGGTGCTTTACTTTTCTGTGGTTTACTTTCAGCTGTATTTCTTTTGCTTTCTCTTTCTTCTCCATTACGAACTTAGTCTCTACTGCATTGAAAATGTATTGCTTTTACATTGAATTTCCTAAGAGACTTGTTGTCGTTATTATTGCTAGTTGCCATATATCAATATAATGAAAGCGGTAGCAAAACTACAAAAACAATATGAACAAATCACCATCTTCATATATTTTTATTATTTATATTAAATGTCATTTCTGTCAATCATTCAAATGCCATTTTTTAGTTGTGACATTTGTTACCAAAATACTCGTAGTCTCATAGTTATTATTGCGTTCTTTTGTAGCGCCCAGGAATTTTTTTTTTCTTTTTTAACTTTTTTGGTACTATTCTTTTTGGTACTATTCTTTTTACTTGGTATTTTTCTAAAGAAAGAACTTAAAGGTTTCGATTTTTCCGAAACTAAGTAGACCATCAGACTTTGGGTCGAATAAAAACCCTTTAGATCGTCTAAAAAACTTTTCAGCAAACCATCACTTCAAAATAAACAAATTTATCCCTTGGAAAATCACACTCTGTCATTATCGCCTGATAAATTAATTAACTCAATTTATTCAAATTTTCCTTGACAATAATAAAATGCTAAGAAATTCATTTGTTTACGATGAGTTTATTTTATAGCACGAATTAATTTATGCAATTTTTGAAAATAACCTACACAAAATCAATAAATTACACTGCCTATGGCAAGATAAGAATTTTCAACATGGACCAATATAAATTAAAGCAATTGGAGACACCTACAGCAATATAGGGTGAAAATACAAAGGTGTCCTTTTTTGAGTATTTATTGCTAAGACAAAGAAAATAAATATTTTTTGTTTGTTTTTGTTTTTTGTGCATACAAAAAGGACACAAACAATTTATTTAATAACGTCGGACATATTTTAGCCCAAAAATTTGCATTAATTCTGTTTGTCGTCAGCGGCACACGCCTATCTAGCGGCAATAAACTTTTTGACTTCACGTAACCATTCCATTCCTTAAAATCGCAATACTACACGTTTACAACAACAAAAGCGATAGATATTAATTTGTTGTTGCTGCTCACCTGCATGAGAATTTACTTTAGTGGTGGCTAGACAGTGCAGTGTAATTGGGGCGGATGGCACCAAACAACGGAGTGGCACTGCGCAACATAGTACAATAGCTCTCTAAGCGGCAGCTAACAAATAAACATTAATTCACCTCAGAGACAATCATGAAATTTTTATTAGCCATCAATAACATTCCGTAAGTAACAAATCACTTGAAATAAGCACAATGTTGGCATGGGGAAATGCAAGCGAATAAGCTCAGGGAATGTGAAGGAATTAAGCAAGTAATGCATTAAAGATTTGTTACATTTTTTGTAAAATTTAAAAAAACACAGACACTATATAAAATCCACAAAAGTTTTAATAAAAATAAAATATTCATCTAGCAATCAAATGCTTTTGCAGCAATTGCAAGAAAATCATTCGAATAAAAAGCTCTCAAAAGTAGGCAATAAAAATTAAGCTTACTCACATGAAATTGGCCAGAGAACTTAAGATTCTTTAGTGAAATTGTTGCAATAAATATTTAAAGAAATAAATTCACTACTTTCATGTTCACTTATGCTCTTACACGTATGCAGGCTTAAAGCTTAAATTTGAGCTGAGTGCCTGCCTGCCTGTCTTTATCTGCTTAGCTTGCTTTTGTACTTTGTTGCAACACACACTTCCGCATTAGCAAGCAGAAAATAACAAAACGAGCAATTTGTATGATCATGGCATAACTACATGCACACAGCTATACATATACATATGTAGGTAGGTGTGTACGAAAATAACCAAAAATATTGTTTCAGCCTGTGCAAAATATTAAATTTATACACGAAACAAAAGCGCAATGCCTAAGAAAACCAAAACAACATAAGGTACACAAAAAAAAAAAAAATGCTACATAAAAAAGTTTATTAAATTTTAAACTGTAGTTGATACGAATTTTTTATTCCACTGCCCAAGGGACTGAAGCTTTTTGGTTTGTAAATGACTGCAGAGTTATACATATGCAATGATATATTTTTTATAAAAGAATTAAAATAAGCGCAGTTTTTGATCAAAAAAAAAAAAAAAAAACTATATTACACATGGACATTTCCGCAGAATGGTTCACCATGACAAAAAAATTAAAAGTTATTATAAAATTGTTACTATCTTATACTATCTAAGGACAATATTCAAATTTTGTTAATTTAAGCAATATTCACCAGATCTCATTTACCACGATGAGCAAACCACCTGCAAACTTGCATCAGCTCTTTTTTCTAATATTGAATAATATTTTGCCTTAAATATTTAAGTCTGCAGGAGAGCTAATATCTCTCTTTCCACAACAATTAACTAAACAAATTTTAAGACATCAAACCAATCTCTATATCTATTTAAGTTTTTAATGTACTTTAGTTCATATTATAATGTCACATTCGACATAGAAAAACATAATTTGTTCTCATTTCGTGTTTGATAACAGCAGCAAGTGTGTCAAAATTTTTGTTCCAACGGAGTTTCATGTAGAAAAAAACAACAAGTCCAAAAAAAAAAAATTAAATAAAATTTTAAACTTTTGGAGCTGTTTGAAGTTGGTCACGTTCGCAAACATAAGTGTAATAAATAGGCAGTTTTAAAACGTTTAAGCCACTTTATAACTGCCATAACAAAAATTCCAAAATTCAAAAAAAAGGCCGTGTACAACATAATATTCTTTCGAATAGTAGGCGGTGGCACACCCTTGACAGGAAAGTACCTTTCCACGGCCAATATAATAAATTGATTTTAATGAAATTTGGTGAGTAGACAGATTATACAATAAAAAGAAGATTATAGACTATAAGTCATTAAAGTGGGCGTAGTACCGCCCCTAATTGGAAAAAACGCAGCCTCGACTGATTAGCTACACAAATTTGGATCAAATGTGGTATGGGAACAAACTGATTCCTGAGAAGAAAAGTTTGTTTTTAGCAAAAAGAAAAGTTTCATATTCTTTTAAGAAAAATATCTACTGTTTTCTATTTTCTTTGATAAAATTGATCTCACTAATTAATTCGATAAATGTAAATATTAAATTTGTTTTTTTAATCACTGTATATATCTTAAATATTATTATTTATATAAATATTAAAATCTATATGAAAAATTGCCTTAATTGAAAAATATGTAACTTTGCAATGTCACGTTCGCATGATATTATGCTTTGTAAAAAAAAAAAAAATAAAAATGATTTTTCAATCAAACAAAATCTAATAAAAAGTTATATTATTCCAAAACATTTTAAAAAGTCGCATTAAAAAATTTTTGCAGGTTTCGCTGACTTCTGCTTTTCTATAGATGGCCATGAAAAACACTTCCGTTTTTCGTCACGTTCGAATTGATTTTTTATTGCCTCTACCTGGAATCAGTATTACGTCTGGCATCAACCTTACCACGAAATATAGTGCTACCAAAGGACTATTCCTTAAAGTAACAGAAGAAAATAAAAGTGTTTTACTAAAACTTTTTTTCCACTTCAAAAGTGTACGACAGTTACGTTCGACATCAGAGAAATCCTCATATTTAGTATCAATTTTGCAACAATCGATAGAGTTTTACTGTTGCTTAGAATTTTAACCAAAAATTTTTTTTAAGTGTAGCTCGTTAGACAAGTGAATCTTTTTTGTATTCGATGACGATTAAGAGTGAGTCAGTGAATTCTGTTGTATTTCACCTTTCAACTTTGAATAACTTATACCTATGGCAGTTAGAGTTTGTTGTTGTTGCTGCTGTTGTTGTAATAATAAAATAATAAGTTAAACTATATTATGTACATAACAGACAGCAATTTTGAGCATTCGAATCGATTTTTTATGGCAAAGCACAAACACCCCCGACTGACTCTGAGCACTACATCATATGCTCTGTGCAAATAAATGGGATGAGTTGGCAAAAACGTGCAGGTAGAAATAGGCAAATGTTGGCAAAAACTATAAGAAAACTTCTTGGGTTCGTATTGTTTTTTTGTGTTGTTTTTTTGCATCAGGTATATCAAGTTTTATCTGAACGGAAGCAGCTGTTGTCAAGCCAGTAGCCATAGCATAAGCAGTTGAAATATCATAGAAGATGAAATGAGGAAAAAAACAAAAAATAAAGGGAACCACAAACGGAAGTTTATTGCACTGGGGAATTGTTGCCAAAAAATGTTGTAGATTTTAAACGTTTGCTTGTCATATTGCAAAATATTGCAAAGTAGGCAGAAGTATTTGGGTCTAAGTTTTAGACCCATCACCGCAACGGGTAAGAAAATAAAATATCTGCTTCAATTTAATTTTAGTTTTGAAATAATATTTGCTAAAATTATTATTGACAATAATTTGGGTTAAGGAAAAAATTGGCTTTTATAGCATAGAACAGATATGCCCACGGGAGCTAACTAAAAGAGCTAGAATTGCAGTAAGAGCATTTTATGTTTTTTAATTTTCACATAATTTATGATACAATTTTTATAAGAGCCAATTATATTTCCATAGAAGAAAATTTTAACAGCTGGGCATAAAAGTGGTAGATAAATGGCTTTTTAAAATTTATATTTTTATGCTTAAAACTCAACCCTTTATGAACTTTATGAACGCAATAATAATATCATATTTCAAAATTTAATATCAGTCCAACTGGCAACAATATCTTCTGAATGGACAATGGCTCATTTTTCGTTCACCTGAATGCGGGTATATTTAAACATCAGCACAGCTGTTGTTTGTGTCCTTTTCCTTTAGTGCTTTTGGTATTTTTCAATATTCATTGGCCTCAAAGATTTGCAACATTTGCAAGTTTATTGTCTTACCAAAGTGGTGACGTCAACAGCCACAGCACTGTCTATTGAGCCATAATTTTATACATTCAAAGTGTTGCCAAATGGTAATCCCCTCTCTCTCTCAATAATGCTGCTTCCTTCTTTGCTCTTTTTTTTTTGGTATTTATTTTTTTATTGTCCCTTTGCATGTTCCCCATTTGTACGTCTGCTTGTCCACTTGCAAAGGTATCCACTTTCATATTTCCCTCTGTGCTCGTATCGTTTACAAGTTATTAGTTTTTGCTTCAGTACGAATAGCAGGTAACCTTAAAGGACCTTTGCTTGTTTTTTTTTCGTTTCAATCAATATTAATTTTTTTAAGCAGCAGTTAGCTTCTTTTTTTTTTTTGCTTACATCTCTTTTACCACAGCATTTACTAGCTCAAATTTCATATTGTGTTGCCTTCGTCGTGTTGATGTCGATGTCTATTTTTTTGCTGTTTTTATGATTTTACTTCTGTCTCTTTAGTTTTAATTAAAAAAAACATGCCATGCTTTATTGTAGGTCGTATTCATTTACATGTTGGGCGGCCTCAGGTTTAGACTTTTCTATATTTTTTTTTTGTTCAACTTCATTTAGCAGCGTTACTGAAAGTGTTTTTGATATAAAAACTTCCTGCACCAATAAATATACAGGACAATTAGCATATGGTTATACTGTGCCAAGTACTATTATTTAATATGCATTGTTATCGTTTATATTATGTTATATTAATAATTATTTTAAGTTTTTAAATGGAGGTTCTTCAAAAAAAATTCAAAAGACCAGCCAACCATAGCAAGGGAGTGCTGCTATCAATTTATAGTATTTTTTTGAGACATATTACATGAGTAAAATAACTTAGAAATATCCTTACAACATCACCAACGTCATCGGAGCTAGATCTTTGACTGGTTGTGATATAGCTCTGATATTAATAATGTTGTATACTTTTTCTAAATAAATTTTTAATAGCTTTAAACTTTTTCAATACAATTGATATATATCTTTTGGACACTTTTTAAGTGTTGTTTTGTATGCAAAGTTTTAGTTTGATTTTTAAAAATAAAATTATAAAACTAAAAATTTATTTTTCATAAGGCATAATCACTATTATCAGTTATAATAACAGAAGTGAAATATTACCATCTTTAATCATTACGTCTACGAACGCAGGTGCGGACAGTACAAATGTTCTGTTGCCTTATAGCTTCGGAAGTCTTCACTTTAAAAAGTTTATGGAATAAACTAAAACCAATATAAGTACATTGATACGAAAAGAGTACAAATTTTGGCGAGAATTCCATAAGACTTAAAAAAAAAACAAAAAAAAAAGTATTAAAAAAAAAAAAAAATTAATCCAAAATTAAAAAGCAAAGGACGATAAAGTTCGAAAACTATCGACAAGATAATCGAAAACGACAAGTAAAATCCAAAAGCATGCTTTAATATTAAGAAGCTGGTTAAATATCGGAGAGTATCAGTATTATCGAAAAATATTCAGAAAGGTATTGAAAATCTTGAAGTATCGAGTAGTAGCCGATGAATGAAATCGAAACACTCGCTAAAAGCTTGGAAGATTCGAGAAACTCTATAAAAGTCTATATCGAAAATAATTAAAAAATATTAAAACAGCCGACAAAGGTCCCAACATCGATAAAGGTCACATATCATCGAAGAACATCAAAAAAGTCGATAAATGTTAGAAAGTACAAACCATGCATGGGAAAAATTAACAGTATCGAAATTAATCGAAAGATATCGAAACTATTTAAAAAAATTCGAAAAATATCAAAAAAATGATAAAGTTGAATCGTGTGAAATATAACTGGGAATAAGCTTAGATGTGAATAGAATTTGAAGGTCAAATAGCATCGGAAAAATCGAAGTACTCAATGAAAGTTCATAAGTACCGAAGGAGTCAAAGAAAGTATTGACAACCATCGAAAAAATCCATTCAAATGAATAAAGTATCGAAAAATTTCAACTTGAAAGAGTTTAAGTCTTCTGCGTAAAAGTTTGGCCACAAGTTCAAACGTCCTTTTAGTCCTTAGGCTCTTTCGAACTCAATGAAAAACTTTATAGCATTTGGAGCCTTACAATTTCTTAATAGCCTTCAAAACTTTGAATTATTTTTAACGTCCCTCATATCTTCAAAGCCTTTGATTTTTGTTTAAGGAACAAAATATGGATTCGAGGGCTCGCACAGTCTTTGTTAGGCCCAAGAATCTGAAAATATTTGTGTTCTTGAATTGATTTTTAGTGGCTTTGAAGTTTTTTAAGGATCTCAAGCACTATGCACTTTGGTTTCTAGAACATTCATGCTTTTCATTAATTTTGTAAAGAGCTTTCGATAATTTTTATACGACTAAGACATAAGTTCATGACGTCAAGATAAATGAGTTGATAACAAAAGTATTGATCAAATGAAACAAAATTAGAAAAAAAAGCTTCAGAAAGTATGTATGAGGTAGAATTGTCTGAAAATTTGAAAAAAATATTTTTGCTTGAATTTAATATGCCAAATTTCATCCAGTAAATTTTTTTAAATTCCTTTATTTTATTAAGTTAGGTATAAATTCTTATAGCATTTACTGAGCGGTCTTCCTCAAATTTATTGAACGAAATTACCTGTAACCATTATAAAGTCAAATTTTGTATTTAATTAAATTTAAGATTTAATTACAAGAAATTAAGAATTTAAATTAAACAAAATGACAGTATCTTTTCTTTTACACAGAGTATAAAAATAAACAGTTAAACACCTTGGCATTTATCAACCAATATTTGCATAAGCCCCAAAGCCATGACTGAGTATATAACTAAAATATCCTGGCGCTGCTTCTGCTGCTGCTGCTGCCAATGCTCGTGTTATAACCGCAAAATTTGCTCAACAACGACGTTTACGACGACGAAGGAATGATGTTGAAATGAGAATGCATTTTACGTCAGTCATCCGGTTGATGTTGATGTAAATTACACCCACTGTAGCGCAAGCTACTAACAGCCCCACTAGGAACATACCATTGAAAAATCCACTATTCGCATACTAGGTATCACTAGGTGTGATATGCATACGTGTGTGAGTGATATTTGTTCTATAAATGTATGTGTGTGTGTGTTTTGGTCTGGGCATAAAGCAACTAAAGCCATTATACACTCAAATATATTTCATGGCTGGTTGTTTTTTTTAGTCTTTTTTTACCATTTCCTACAGCAGCAGCTTTACTGCGCTTCAAAAATGATGAAGATGGATTTCCTCTTAGACTTATGTAAACACGTAGACACACGCGCGTACATTTACAGAGCCATTCCTGTGTGAACGTGGTTGGGCGGTTAGGATAAGACGAGACCTTGGCCAAAAAATCCGCAAAAACATTGAAATGCAATTGTTTAGCAATGATGCAACACTTTTTTATTACTCAGTTTGTTGTTGTTTTTTTGCTACTGCTGCTTTTTGTTTTGTTTTTGCTTTGTGGCTGCGGTTCCAAAGCCACAATAAAACCCAGCAGTGTCAGACTCAACTCTAATGCTGATACCTTTACTTAGAAATAATAACAAAAAACTCCAACAACTGCCCTATAACTACAACTGCAACGACTCCTACTTGGTTAACAAATATTGCTGTAGGAATTGAAAATGAGCAAGCAATCTGTTCCAAATATTTTGCACCGGTATACAGTGGAATGTTTCCATTAATTGAATTGATAAAATTCAGTGATAGCGTTAGGTATGCTTTGTACATTTTGTTTTTAGAGATGAGATCCTTGCAACCTAAAACATGTGCCGCTATAGACTTGGCTTTTATTGACCCGGCAAGAAATAAAGAATTTTCATTTCTAAAATAAATGAAAAAAGTGCATGGCATTATTGTCATTGCTGTCATCATTGTCATTTTTGTCATTGCTGTCATCATTGCCATTATTATCATTACTGTCATTATTATTATGGACAATTTTGGAGTTGGGATTTGAAAACTTTTTCTTTTTTGTACAAATGCAGACGCATTCGTTTCAAATTCCAACATTTGTATAAAAATCTCTAAAAAACGCCCATTGTACTACTGGCCAGATACAACCTTTGGTAATATCTAGGATATTGTTACATTTGCCTTACCACACTCTCTTTCCTCTCGGAAGGCAATGTATTGATGTTAATTTTTTGTTTTTTGCTTTTCTACTGTAGCATCTATTTGAGGTCAGTAGACAAACCGACTAAGGCAAGGCATGATAGGAGCACAAGAAAGGATGCATGTATCAGGATTAGCAAAATACAATACGAGAGGTAGCACAAAAGAGTCAGCAATAAAGTGTATAATAAATGCAAATCTAAAAGCGAATGAGTGAGTGCAACAGTCCAAAATTTCCGTTGTGAAAATGTCTGTAATCTTGTTTTGCGGTTACATTATTGGCACAAAACATACACACAATTTCCAGCTGGTTGGATGCAGCCCGAGAGGATTTAAATGAAATTTTCAGGCAATTCAGGTGAGTAGTAACTTGTTACAAGACTGCAAAGGAATATTGCTGCAGCTTAGTTTTTTGTCGTTTTAATTTTAAGTTTTCAAGATGTTGTTGCTGCTGTTGTGCATTGCCGGTCATTGGCAGTTGAAATAAATCAAAATTGGATAGCAAATATGGAAAATATTAGATTTTACAATAGCATATGCACTGAAGATATTTGTCTTATTGAGTTACATGCACAAAATATTTTTATTTTATTTTTAAATATGCAAAACATATAAAATATTTATTTTCTTGTACTGTCGTTATTGTCATTATTGTCACACCTGCGGTTGCTGTCATATATTTTGTTATTGACACCATAGTTTTCTAATATGATTGATATTTTTGTTGTGACTTGTTGTACTTTAAGTTATTTATATTACAATCAAATTAATTTAGTTTTACAATTGTTGTGATAATTATTAATTTATCAACAATATGGTTGACAATCTTTTCACAAGATATTTATCTTTAAATTTTCACGACTTCTTGCTAACTTTTTGCTCCACTGATTTAATAAGTTGCAGAAAGCTGAAGTCATTTACATTTCTTAATTTATAGGATCACGTTTTCTCATGAAAGTTATCTATCACAATACTTATCACATTATTTCAATATTGTCTCATCACTGTCATTATTGCTAATATTGTCATAACTGCAGTTATTGTGATAGTTGTCATAATTGTCATTTTCACATTATTGTCATAATTGGTATCAAATATTTTTGTCATTGAATAAGTATTGTAATTACTGTGACTATAACGCTTAGTTGTCATTATTGCCATTATTGTCATTATTGTCACGATTATCTTTTCTCAGTGTTGTAATTTTTATTAAAAAAACTATTCTGTAAAAATTGCCGCTACTATATATTGCTATTATTGTCCATATTATTGCTATCACTATCGACATTACTGTCTTTTTTGTCACTATTGTCATTATTATCATAACTGTCATTATTGCAATTATTTTCGCAGATGCCTCGTTTTTTGCATTATTTTGTCTCATTGCTTTAGTGTCAAAAAAATTATAAATAAATTTAGCAAATAATCTTTGTTTTTAATATTTGTGTGGAAACTTTTCAGTGTAGTCCAACATTGCGACATGCTTCGAAATTTTACCCAGTTTGTTAATCAATTGTTGAAATGAAATGAAGAGACGACTATGCTGGAAATTTTTGTATTTTTGCAATTTGAGTATTGAGCACAAATATTTTCAGCAATGAAATTTTATGGTTACAGCAGAAACCTACTGCAAAACAATTTTGATGTTGTCTTTTTTGGGGAAATAAATCAACGTTTGTTGAGTAAATTTCAAGGTGTTGTTATATGAACAGCTAGCTGTATTTAAAGCCATTTGCCGTTTTCATTTTAGTAGTTCAATTTGATATAATTTTTGCTGATTGATGAGCAGATTTAAAATCAAACCATTGAATTAAAAGGCTGAATGGGGATTTAAATGCTGTTAAGTGCTTCCTTCATTTGAATATTTCAATAGTTAGTGGATGCTGCATTGCCTGAAGTTTTTAAAGATATATACACAGAGAGAAAAGTTGTCAATTTGATTGATTGAAATCAAGACAAAAGTTACTGCCCATACGGGTATAAAAAAAACTGTAAAGCGAGCGTTATTCTATAGAAAATAGTTCATGGATTTAAGCCTTTTAAAATTCTGTTTTGAAAGCAATTTTTTAAATTGCAGAATCGCTAAGTGAAAATCGTGCTGATTTCTATAACATTTCATAATTTAATTTAACAAAAAAACAGAAAATTCAAATTATTACAGCAATGTGCTCATAATATTTCAGTTAATCAAAAAAATTACATAATAAAAAATTCATATCATAAAATAAATACTCCCACAAAAAAAAAGCCAAAGATTGCTCAATACAACGAAATTCTCTGCGCAACATAACACATTCCATCAATTACCACATATGCGATAAAATTAATTGATATAATGAAATCGGAGAGAGGCACAATTTATCGAGAAATTTGAATAATATGAAAAAGAATTAATGAAGCAAGAGTTTTGTCCGATAACGTACAGTTCAAAATACAAAAAAAAAAAAACAATTACACATCAATTAAAATGCCCTCGCGTTTGCCTAGCATTGAATGCCTCATCATCATCCATAGCAGACAGCGCAAATATGGAACGAACAGCTAAAGGCAAATATAGGGGTAATTTAACGTGAATGCAGATAAAATGAAAAAAAATTTGATGGAAAAATTTTGAAACAAATTTTTAGTATGCTGAGCATATCTATAATCATAAAAAAAAAGAGTACAGATTATGTATGTTTGCTCAAAAATAAATTGTCCTAATTGAAAGCGCAATAAACCTTAAAAAAATCAAGTTAAAGAATGTTTAAGGTTTCATATAAATTTTGATATTATATAGAGATCGCTTACGAAAATCAACAAAAAAAAACATACAGATTTACACAATGCAATACTCAATCTCATATAAAATATATTGGCCATAAAGCAATCAGTAAAAATTATAAGAAACAATTAAATGTCTGCTGAATTTAGGTTATTGAACTGAAATTTATAATTTTCAACTCAATTAAACCAAATAAATGAAAATGTAAAAATTAAAAATCAACAATCAGCTAAAAAAAAAACGTCATTATCAACAGAATGTAAAATGATACCCAAAAAAATGGGCGAAACATTCGCTCATTAATAAAAACCATCAAGCGCTATTGTCTATCGGTCTGTTTGTCTTTTTGTCTATTTAACAAAATGTCATACAATATGGCGTCTTGACAACTAGACAGCATAGAAAAAACTAAAAAACTGAATACAATAAGTGGAAAAAAAAATTCAATTTGTAGCAAATGATGTCAAATGAAAAATTGCACCATTTCAAAATGTCATGTAAAAAAATATGAATATTGTGAGTTTTTGATTTTAATTTTTACCATTCTTTATTGGCGCTAGTGCGTTACAGACGGTAGGACAAACAAATGAATTTTAATTAAAAATTGTATGCAATAAATTGATTTCGATTTATTAGAGTTTTTATTTTATGAAATTTTCATAGAAACTCAAACTAAAAATTTATTTAAAAATTATGAAACAAAAATATTGCTTACGCGCGAACATTTCAGTTTTAGCATAGCGCCTAAAAATATTAGTGTTTCACCGAGGCCGAGGCGAGGCGAGGTTCTAGTTGATCTCGGTCTCGCCTCGTTTTATAAATGTAAGTCTCGCATCGCCTCGGCCTCGGACGAGATCTTGCCATCACATGCCTCGCCTCGCCTCGCTTCGCCTCGTTCTCGGCCGAGGCACCTCGGTAAAAAAGCGAGGTTTTTATTAAAATAAATAAAAAATTATACATGTATCCGGGCTGATAGGCTGATCAAGCCTCAAGAAATAAAATAAAATATCAATTTTTATTTATGGTGAATTGGATGAGATATGATGAATTTAAATCTTTTCTTATATGGGAAGGAGAGGCATTGCCTATTTTTCCAAACCAAACTAAGCTATGAACCTTTTACAAACTATAAGAAAGATATGTACCAAATCTTATTTATCTACGTCAAATAGATATTGAGATATGATAAAGTTAATTTTTTTCTTATATTGAAGGCATGGTACCGCCCATTTTATTAATTGAATCTTAGTTATGCCTCTACCTTTTATAAATATACCAAGTTTTATTAATCTGCACCACGTAGTTGATAATAAATATATGATGAATTCTGCTTTTCTCTTATGTGGGGGTGGCATCACCCATTTATCGTAAACTATGTTACGGAGCATCCCAAGTCATAAGAAACATAAATGTATGTCAAGTCTTTCGTCGGTCGGTTGAACGGTTTAGGAGTCCATTAGCAACGAACATACATATATTGATCTTTATTTATATACTAGCATTACGCTATACGTTTCGCTTCACCTTACCGGTTCTTAGAAAGACTATTAGAATAAATAAATTTCAATGCAGTGTTGTCAATCATGCAGTTTTGCTTATAGCCCTACATGCTTCCCTAATCGATCAATCGAGGCGTAGTCGCATAGAGATCCAAGCACTTCTGTGCATTAGCGCTTGGACCAAATCTGAACTCGTAAGAAGCACATGCGGGTTAAAAATAAAACAATGTAGTTTACTCAAAATAAAATACTAAAATATTAGTTAAATATAGATTTTAATATAAAAATTACATTCATATTTTGAATCTGCATATGGGTCTTACGAGTTCAGATTTGGTCAAAACGCGCCTCGCTCTTGGTTTCGAAAACGAGGCGAGGCCGAGGCGAGGCCGAGGCGAGGACGATGCGAGGTGCCGTGTGATCTCGCCTCGCCTCGGTCAAGCGAGGAAAATTTATTTTTCCATCTCGCCTCGTTCTCGCCTCGGTCTCGCCTCGTTCTCGTAGTTAAAAACGAGGCTGCCTCGTAGCCTCGGTGAAACACTAAAAAATATACATTGCACATAGCATACAATTTTGAATTATAGCTCATGAAAATACCAACAATTTTGTTAAGCATAACTTTAGGCACTTTCATATTATTTTTTTTTTTCGAAAATAGCTCAAAAGAAAATTTATAAATTAATAATTTTTTGACTTAATTTTAAAATCCAAACATCTTTGTTTCACGCACAAGCACTTTGTGTTT
Source organism: Tricholauxania praeusta (assembly GCA_949775025.1). NCBI lineage: Eukaryota > Metazoa > Arthropoda > Insecta > Diptera > Lauxaniidae > Tricholauxania > Tricholauxania praeusta. The sequence continues at coordinate 121,771,672 of OX459031.1, read as the reverse complement.
AGCAAAATACCAAAAGACTTAGCCGCAGTAACAACTCAATCTGTTAAAAAATTCGTTTAAGTTTTGCGTGCATTTTTTAGCACGACAAAAATTCGTAAGAGTTTCAACTCAATTTCTTTTTTTGCTAAAACTAAAGTTTTGTGACCTTCTAAGAGCAACGACATTCCTCAAAAAGTAAAAAAATAAAAATGCTACGCATAAAAACGCAAACGCTTGATGCAGTCGTTGCACAACAAAATGGCGACAAAAAGCAACGAAGCCATAGCAAACGAGGATAAAGCAGATGAAGAGTTAGTTGCAGACTAGTGGTTGAAGAAGCTCAAAAACTCCTGACTTAAACTTAAGCTAAACCCTAAATTGAATTTCACAGCAAGTTTGACGTAAGAGAATGAAAATGTATTACTGTTAGGACAGTAAAAGTAGTGACAGGATAGCAGGTGGATAATCTTTGTTCACTAAAAGTATCAAGCGTTTAATGAAACATGATTTGTAAAATATCGAAAAGGAACGCGTAAGAGCATATTTTTTAGAGTTACTGGTAAAGTAAGACCATAAGCTGTTTTTGAGCTAAAATTATTCAAAAATCAAAACGATCTCAACTCAAAAGTCTGGAATAATTGTTCAAAATGTTGGGGCTTTCACAGGCGACAATGATCTTTTTATGGTGGTTTTGGTCAGTTTTTCTTAAAATTAATGATAAGGCAATTTTACCAACTTCCATTATGTGCTCATGAGATGAGCTCAGACTTATTTTTTTTTTTTTTCAATGATTAAAATGCTGAGACCGTATAGGCAACAAAAATAGTTTGAAGGCTTATTTTATTATCGCCAACACATATCTTTCTTCGTTTTTAATGGAAAAAATTTAAGGAAAGAACCAACTGAGCAAAATTTTTTCAAAAACACGACACAAAAACGAGGTAAATGAAAAACGGGCTGTATTTGATGTCAGTGTGAAAGCTTCAATAAACACATAACGTTCTTAAAATGTTCACGTATTTTTCACCAAACGTTTTTGAAACTTTTGTATTTAAATAAAAAAGTTTTCAAAGAAATCAAAAACATTTTTTACTCTTTTAAGTGAGTGAAATACTTTGGGAAATACTTCTTAATATTTTTCAAGATATAGCTTGGTCAAAATTTTCACAGAGAATAATCTCACTCATCTTTACAATTCTAACACTCGTAAGTATTTGTTATTTTGTTATCTCGATACTTTCACTAAAATTGAATTTCTCAAACTAACTGTAAGTTTCACAAGATAATAAAAAGAAAATAGAGCGAAGGAAAAAAAAAAAAACGTGGTATTAGGGAAAGTGTAAAAGGCAAAGTGACATACGGATATCTTATTTCGTAATGTTTTCATTTTTTACTTTCTTTTTTTACCTTGCAACTTTTAACGTTACTTTGCTATTTTTTTTTTCTTAAACAAACTTCTATGGCAAATATTCTTGTTATACTTGCTGTTGTAGTTTTTTTTTTCTCATAATGCAGTTTTTTAAAAATTGCACACGAAATTCCTTAAAAACGCTTAAGGGAACAACAGCAACAGCTACAAGAAACCAAGTTAAATTTAAGAAAATTGAAGGTTATTTTTGGAAAATACCAACAAACTGCTGTGACAACGTCAAGTAGATAAACGTGTAATGTCAGAGACAGAGATAGAAATAGATTGAAAGAGTTAGTTAGTAAGAGGAATGCAACAGAATGCCAGCAATCGATATGCCAAAGATATTAAACTTAGTCTGTCAAAGTATATAAACTTGTAACTTGATTTTGCTTGATAACTTGGGGCAGAGTTAATGGACAAATCCAAAATTAGGGACGTGCATTTAAACCAAAAGTTTTTAAGTAATGCTTTCTTTGAAGCTTACCTTTGAGCTCAGTATTGAAATTTGCAGTTTATGTTTGTTGGATGAATTACATTTTGAAATTTTGCGTTAAATGTCACTTTTGTGAAAACTATTTTCTTTTTTCAAAATAAAATTCATACTGAGAAACAACTTAAGCTTTTGATTCTACAAAGATTACTTGGTTATCTATTTTAATATTAAAACTTACCGTATATTTTGATTTACAAAATGTTTACTAAAAAGCGCTTACCTGTAAATAAAAGAAGAAATTTGTTAAAAAAATGTTAGGCTTAATTCAACGCATAATTCTTATGATAATCAATAGAAAAGGATTTAATAAAAAATGGATACATATTTTCGTTCAAGAGATAAATCGGAGAAGTTTTTCAGATTCATTCGAAACTTGAGCTGGTTTTATTCATCCCAGAAGAAAACGTATTAAAAGGCTTGCTGCACTTTTTGGCTTTACAGTGGGCGATTAGATCTTAGCATAATTGACATTTATTGGCTCTATTCCTACGAAGCCTTAGGAACTATCATATTAATCAAAACCATCAGAGGACTTTAAAACTTAGAAAGCTGCAAAAATCTTGAGTTTCCCCGCAGTGTGCCATAGCTTTTTCGACAAACTACAAATCACTATTAGAAGCTGTTTTCATTCATGTAACTTTGAACAAATAAAAAGGATATCTACCATCTTCTAAACTTTGTGCAGCACAAGGTAAGCAAAGTTTTGATAAAGTTTTTGTTTACTTGACTTTTTTTGTTTTCAAAACCAAAAAGAAATTTAGTTTTTTGCTTCTGTAAGTTTTTGCAGAAACTTAAGAATTTTTTGGCTTCCTTACACATAAGGAACAAAGGCAAGCAAAGAAGAATTCCCCAAATCCTATAAAGAGTCATAAGGTAAAAAATAATCATAATTGCGCTAAAACTGTTCGCGCAATTTCTACATCAATTGCTTTGGTATAAAAGAATATCACATTTTCTCGTTCTTTTTTCGTTCGCATTTTAAGACTTTACCACTTTCATCATAATTTCACTTTTTTTCGAAAACTTTTTTATGTATTCTCTCAAAGTGTTTTCAATTCTTATATCGATTACTATAAAGTTTTAACGTTACATAAACTTTCCGCCATAGCTTTTTTTTTCTATTCCACACACAATATTTTTGCAATTTTTTTTTAAGTTTCAGAGTTACTCGCCTCGACGTGCTTAATCAATCTTGTGCAATTTATTCCCCTTGCATAAGTGTATGCGTTCGTTCCCGTCATGCACAAAATTCCTCATTAACTTTTAAGCGCACAGTTTTACTTCCAACCCCGCTCTGCAATTTCTCGACTTTTTCTACTACCGTGCAGCGTATCCTTTCATTTTTTACAGCATTTCACTTACTTTATGGCAGCTTACTGATAGTAAGAGTTATCAGAATTTTTTAAGTTTTTTACGCTTTCGCAGTAATAGCAAGTGTTATTAAAAATTTTCAACTTGCGAGAATATTTGGTGTGCGCTGCGCTAATTAAAAGTTTGGCATTACCTAAACCATAAACTGTATTTTCTTGTGTTTTCATGAAGTGCATATCCATCTTGGTATTTTATTTCAAACTTTATTTTTATAGATCCGCATTAAAAAGCTTGATTTATATCTACATAAAGTGTTAAATTCTTAATTATGTAAATTATTCTATGCATCAGTTTTATGTTGCTGAAAAAATGCTGCAAGGTAAAGTTTTACAGTTGAAGGTGTTTGTGCATTGTAGAAAAGAGTCAACCCTCATAAAACTATAATTCGCTTGTCTGAATTTCACAAGCAAAGCACTGAACTTGGATAGAGTTCTGGTAATATAGAAATAGACAAAAATTTAGAAAACGAGAATTGACACTAATTTTTTAACAAATTTATTGTGATTAAAAAGAGATTGGTTTCTAAATAAGAACTTTCTGGAAATTGACTAATTTTCATTGACTTAGATTTTCATCATGGAAGCGCAGGCATAAGACTCACATGAATCATTAAAAGATGACCTTCAAGTGTTAGAAGTTGAAGTCCTCTGACGTTAAGTGCAAAAAAAAAAATTTATTCTCAAACCAACTAGGCTTGGCTTTTAAGCACGGAGGTGGCGGTATCATGGTCTGGAATCGATTTTCTTATAATGGAACATTTTCATTTATGGAACTTTTTTCTCAAATCGATGGATTTATAGGTCGATTTGTATATAAAAATATTTTATAAACCAAGATACATACACATGAAGAGTGGAATATGCGAGGAACGTGCGTTTGAGATCCAAAACACACAACAAAATTCATCAAAGCTTATACATTAAAGGCAATGCGATTAAAGTCCTTGATTGACCGGACTTGAATTCCAACGAAAATCTTTTTGGGATTTTTGAAGAAGAGTGTTTTCTGGTCAAAGGTTTTCCAATAAAATATCATTGTATGAAGCCCTTAAACTTAATTTGGAACAACTACTTAATACCACTCTAGCTAATTTAATTGAATCCATGCCGAGCACAAGTGCAGCGATAATTAGAAAAAAGGAGGCTTATACCAAATATTAATTTTGTTGCTTTTGTTTCGCACACGGACAAATTAGTTTAAATTTCATTGCAAAAACAAAACCAAAATTGAATATAATTTTATTTGATATGATGAATGAATAAATGCTTTGATTCCTATAACATTTTCTGTGTGCTCCCAATATTTAAACAGATACACGATTTTAAGCAGCGCTGTGATTTTGTTGCTATTGTTTTGCGCAACACTTTATATTTTGGCATTTTGGCAGCAGTAAGAGCCATAAGCTTACACTATGTCATATAGAAGTGTGAAGACTTTAAAAATCTCTAAGCGAACGAGTATTATGTCGGATACCTGGCTCTTAAGGGATTGAGAGAAGAGGATCAAATGCGTACTGGAAGATATGGTATCAAGCTCAAGTAAGCCACTACAAGGAACTGACTTAATCAATTGGTGGGAAATTTTTATAGCCTTCTTTGAACTTGAAATACACTATCTTTACGGATCAACAAAAGAATGAACCGAATTCTCACAGTGGTTTTAAAGGTGCACCATGCAATCACCCACCGACTTGTCAAGAAGCTCCGAAGGTGCAGCATCTGCTCTGCAAATACCTTACACAACCACACCAAGCGCCATCACTGAATTGGTGACAGAGCGTTCGAAAATTTGGGCAATGTTTAGTACTTACCAACATCATTCAAACTTGCGAGATTCAACAAAACACACGATGATTGCCCTGGGAAGAAGCGTGTCAAAGGGGTTAGCACACTTTCGGGCATCACAACCAATCTTTCAGGCGTCCGCATGGGCTTGCGGTTCGGTGCAGCTAAACATAAATATAAGCTTATTCTCGAGTTTTTCTTTTTTTCAGGTTTTTCTTTCTTTTTTTATATGAATTTTTGACCAAAATTTAGATATTCAAACTGATGCTCCGAAATGATAGTTATCAGTCCATAAAACCCGGTGTAGCAAGTGAAGTTCATATAAAATCTGTCTGCTATTATGAAGCTTACAAAATTGAAGGCTTTGTGACTTAAGAGCATTTTTGGAAATAATATTTATTTAGTATAGAAAAGTTTTAAAATTTCAATACCATGAAAAATATTTAGAAAACTTTGTTTTAAAAATAAATGGCGAATAAATCAACTGAAAATATTTCAAATTAAGTGCTTCTTTTTTCTATCGACTGCAATGAATATCTTAGTTAAATTGTTATGTCTTTAGATGGAATAAGGGACTAATTAATTTGATTTTGGAAATTTTTTTTTTTTTTTTTACAGTGGAACCTCGATTATCCGTCAGGCATGGAACCAGCAGCTTGATGGATAATCGAATAGACGGATAATCGAATGTATGGCAGAATTTTGTTTTAATTCTGTATGGTGATGTAGTTTTGCGCGACCATCCAATGATTCCATTTGAGAGACACACTTTTCGATCTCATCAGCATTTTTCTTTATATCATTAATTGTGGTTCGCGGAATACCAAATTGAGTGCTCAAAGTTGTAATAGTAGATGCACCTTTTTTGATTTCTCTAATGATTTCCATTTTTTTTTTTTTTTTTTTCAATCGTAAGAACGGTTCTCTGGCATTTTTCTTTACCAGATTCGGATGGTTGAGGCTCCATTGTGAAGCCAAAAAAAGTTGTGTAATCCACTTGACTTGGCGAATAAATAAACAAAATAAATCATGTTATGAAATTGAATCACACACAAAGTGAACTAATTAATGAATTTCTGCGAAGTTTTCATCTCCAAATTTCGTAAGAAAAATTTCAGACAGATTCGCTTCGCGCATTGTATGCATACATAAACAGAATCGAAGAAAAAGGAAAAAATAGTTTGCTGACAAAATGTGACGGTTAATCGGAGTGACGGTTGATCGGGAGACGGATAATCGAGGTTCCACTGTATTATTATATATTATCTAATTTGCTCTGCAGCCAAGACTAGCGTTAACTCAGCTTCAATTTTAGTTGAAATATACACACTTGAGAATTTTGCTCCTCCATTCTACATTTATATATATCCAAACCCAACCTTATCTCAGAGGAAAATGGCACTGGAAATTTGAAAACTTAAATTTTGATTTACACGTTCAAATCTTAATTTTAAAGTTTAAAATGGTAAAATCAACAATTTTTAATTTTACTTTAATAGTGAAAAACTTCAAATCGCATTTTGAAGTTGCAAAGTACATATTTGAAATTACTCATTTTCATTTTACATCAAGCACTTTGTCACTTTGAATCAAATATGAAACCACTTTAAATCAATGTGGATTATTTTTGAATTAAAAAATGTTTCTCTTCGACTTAAAGACTTGAGGCTCTGGCGCTAAATCAGAAGTTTCTATGGTTGAGTTATTTATATAAGCATTGATTATAATTTTGTGTGATTCTTTAGAGGAGACATAGCTTTGTTTTTTCGCAGTCTATTTATTGTTTTTTTTTTCCAAACAGTTTCTCTTCTGGAAAAATCCCTAAAAATTTGATACATGTTGTTTACGTTAGGGCCTTGATATCTTTTTGCTGCCAAATAATATTGATATTTAAAAAATTACCTTTTTTAGTACCACATAAAGATTAAGTTTTTGTCCTTTATCACTCAGATTTTTTTTTTTTTTTTAAATAAAATTAATATACATAATGAATTTGCTGTCCCACTATATGCATTAAATTTAACATCAAACATTTATATTTACTTAGCGTTGAATATTCAGTGAGATAAAAGAAAATTTTATACAAAAGAACTAAGACCCCCACATTTGATCCTTTAAGAGGAGATTTTTTCCATCATATCAACATAAAGAGAATTATTGTCAAGGTAGATAATTACCTACCTTATTGTTTAAAGACAGCTAAGCAGCAGAATCAGTTTGAGGACGACTTCATAAAAACAGCGCCATTAAAGCAAACAAGAAGATGCAATGCAGCAGCAGCAGTTGTGTTTTCGAGACTGCCGCAATTAGAGACGCTGCTCTGCTGATACGACAACAAGAGTTTTCCTGTTTTAGAGCCCACATGCAGATGCATCAGCACCCAGTGCAGCATTGAGTACATCATCTTTATTGCAGCAGCACAAAAGTGTAGAAGTGAGCTTAGCGCAATTAAATCTTCTTCAAACATTAGCATAGCCTTTACAGAGTAGCGAAGCAGCAGCAATTGCAGCGCAAATCCTGCCAAGTGTTGGGGTGCAGTTTTTCGTCCTTCTTTTTTTCCGTTTATTTTTTACCCCTGTTAAGTTTTTGCTGCTTTTGCTTTAAGCTTTCGTCGTCGTCGTCGTCGTTGTCGTTGTCGTGTATAAGCTGCTGTTTCCGTATGTCTAGCAGGAACTTGTCTATTGACAACAGTCGGTCGGTCGGGCTGGTTGGCTGCTTGGTGTGGCATATAGTACTTGAAGAAGCTAATTCTTCTTTTGCCATTTTCGTGTCTAGTGTTGGATTTTTTTCCGCTTATTCTCTTTCTGTTTGCATTTAATTCTTTGCATTTCTGCATTATTTGAGACTTTGTCATTTTGTTCGTTCGCCTTTTGTTCGACTTTTCTTAAACTTTTGACTTTTGTTGCAGCAGCAGCAGCAGCAGCGATGGATTATGTTGAGCTTCAAGTGTCTGGCATTTTCCTGTAATTTGTGCGTTTTTGTTTTCCATGCTATGCTGCAATTTCCTCTGCTCTTCTTGCTGTTTTCTGTTGTTTTTCTAGTGGGCTTCAATTTCTGTGGCCTGAGGCTTAAGGCCTCTGCTTGGTGCGCTCTTAAGGCGGATGTCGGCGGTATGTTGCGACAAGCTGTTGTGGGAGTTTTGAGGGTTTCCAACTGGATTTTGTGGACTTTAAATGAAATGCTGTTTTTAGTGGTGCTAAAAAGGTAAGTGTGGTTGTTGTTACTGTTGGATTTGACTGTTGGACTTTGCGGGCATTTTGCCAAAATGCGATTTCAATTGTTTTGCATGGATGCGAGATCATGGTTGTGATGAGATATTTTTTTTTATGATGATAAATAAAGTTTCTGAGAATTTTTATTATTTTTTTTGTAAAGCACAATTTTTATTTAAAACTTTTTTCAAATTTTTACTAATATTTTATTTTAACATATCGAAATTATTTATAGTATTTTTTACTTTAATGGTTATGAGATTTTACTGTTCTATAGTTTTTTTAAAAATGATATTGAACTTTTATTTTTAATTTTTGTTTTATTAGAAAAATATGCTTCTTTGTAATTTTTTTGTTTTTTAAGTTTTTCCATTTAATATTTTTCTAAAAAAATAATTTCATTTCAAGGCACTTTGTGTCATTTTCGATTTCTTTTCACTTTTCAACCACAAAAATTCCACATTAATTAAAAATTAATAAAAGATATTTGTCATCAATTATTCTCAATTTTCAGCAGTTCTTTAACACATTCTTTTTTTTTATCACCAATTACTTTATTGTCTCATCATTGCCGCCGCCAACTCAACTCAATTCAACCACTCACTCCGACTACTCGCAGGCAACTAAATGAAAACTCAGCTGAGCGCCACTATTTGAATGAAGATATTGGCCGCGGGCAATCGAATCAAAGTCGAAATTAACGTTTTCGTTTTCGTTGCCGCCGTCTTCTTCTTTTTAGTTTACAGGCAGGCCATCGTTTCTTTGTCGTTGCACTCATTGTCGTCGTTTCTGCTCGTTTGTCTTCTGAACTGTGCTGATGTTCCGCAAAAGAATTTCGGTTTTTAAGTTCGGCTATAAACGAGGAATTGAGCGCATGTTCGAAAAAAAAGTGTCACCAGAGTTTAATCGGCAGCAGCAGCGCTGCCGACTGCTGGCTGGTACCGTTCAGCACTAGATTTCCTTAGCCCTACGACGACTACGAACTGCACTCTTCAGCAGCTGTATGTTATCTGTTCGTATTGCCTGCTATCTTGTAAGTGACAAGGTCCTGGAGCCCCAAAAGTATGCAATGCTAAAATTGCTGTTCAAAGCTTAACAAAAGCTTTTTCGAAGTCAATGAACGTTGTAGGAAGCTGGCCATTGGCCTTGCCATTTATGGAGTATAAGAGATTTGCATACAAACAGTGTAAGAGAGCGCATGAGAGAGAGAGAGAGAGAGTTTTCATAAACCTTTAGTACGCATGTCGGTCGGCAACAAGGCAAACAACTTTGCAGTGGAATGAAAAAAGTTTTCTTTTTTTGCTTTACTCTGTTATATTTGTCAATGTTTGAGCAGTTGTTTTTGTTGGTTTATATTTGGCATATCCCGGTCATATTTCACTTGTTATCCGGTGCCGGAATTTTTTTTTGTAACTGACAGTCTTTTTTTTTGCGCTGGTAACAGCGTTTAAGCGGTGGCCTTGTTGAAAATACGGCAGAAAAGCTTTTTTCTCACCCTGTTCTTTCTGAATGAAATGAAATTTTTGTTAAATTTTGGTATCACTGCAGCTTCGTTTTCTTTCTCCGGTAGGTAGACGACGCTACCTTGGAAAAGGAGAAATTCAAATTTACTTTTCGGTCTGATTGAGAAATTGTTGAAAAAAAATTTTTCAATAAGTAAACAATTTTTGCGCCTTAGATTTGAAACAGATGTAAATGACACTTTAAGATCCAGGCTTAAAATAAGTAACAGTTTTTTTATGTCGAACATATGTCCGAAAGCGTTTGCTTACTTGAAACCTTACTTTAAAATTCCTATATATGTATAAATGTGAACCAGTGAGTTTTGGAACTTCAAGTTTTCAACACATATTTTGGGTCAAGAAAATATATTTTCTTAAAAAATTAAATTTTGAAAAGTGGCATGAAATTTTACTTGTCAATCAATCTTGGGATTTGTTAATAGTTTTCACTGCTTTTTTCCTCTCTTTACAATCAAATTTTTCTGCTGTTGTGGCAAGTGCAAATAAAGGTATTGTCCATATTTTTATTTTTCTGACTGATCATAAAGAAAAACTTCCATGCGTGTGTGTGCCCATAAGAATATGCAATATTTTTTTTTTTTTTTTTTCAGCGGCAACAGTCACTTTTAGCCAATGTTTAGTGTCATCGTTTGTTGTTGACTGCAGAAAAAACATGGCTGAGGTCTGTGTCGGGTTGCCTGCATTCAACCAAAGCTTTCTCGGAATTATGCCTTTTTTCCGGGAAAGTAGGAGTTATGTTAAAGTACTAGGCTGTCAGAGAATTTAGACTGCACAAAAATGTTTAACACTGCTGCTGTAGTAGTGAGCCTCGCATATGGCTGAAACCGTTTTGTTGGTTGCATGTGTGAGTCTGTGCAGTACGAAAGAAGCTGCTTTTATTTTGGCTGGAGAAATTTTTGTGCGGCACATAATTTGTTATTTCTTTTGCATTAGCAAGTAGGAGAATAAGACCTGGTTTTTTCTGTTTTAAATGAAAGACTTTTGTATGGAATAAATGTTAAAAAGTAGCATCAACAAAGATGAGCCCTTTATTTTGAAAGTGGAACAGGTTCCCCTTCGATTAGAAGAAAATGTTTAATAACATGAAATGAGCTGCATAAAATTTATTTAATTTTTTCTTCACAACGAAAAAGGAATTGCACCACATTCAAAATAAAATACCGATAGAATTAAAAGCAAGATTTTAGTACATGCTAATAATTTTATTTTTTCAATTCCACCTTCCTATGGTAAGCTATAATTTCTCAAAGTTTTGTTGCCAGAAAACTAAAAAAATTCTCATTTAGCATTATTTACTGCATATTTTCAATACTTTCGCTCTGACCACTTAACTTTTCATTAAACTGATAGCTTGAGCATAGCGCATTCGCTGTGTATCCTTTTAGCGCAATTTCATTCTCATGTGACCAAAAAAAATTAATTGGTTTTTTTTCTTTTTTTATTTTACGAGTTTTGTTCTATCTTTTCACTAATGTAGTTAGGATGGCGTATGGAAAGTGATAAGATTAGTACCAGAAAGAAAAAGTAGCAAAAGAAATGAATGGAAAAAAGTGCAGTATTTAAAAGAAAACTCATTAAACATTTGATTTTGTGTTGGTTGGCGCCACTTCTGGAGTTAAATTAAAAACTTTTGAAAACAGAAAAAAGAGTAAGTGCCATTGGGAGGAGATACTCCACCAAAAAAAAAAATTAGTTCGAAATCTTTATTTCGGTGGTGGTGAATATTGACAAAGTGTGTGAGATTATCATGTTTCTCTAGTGTTTGCATTCTTAATAATATAACTAAATAATAAAAATTTCCACTTTGCGGAAAATTGAAAAAAAAAAAAAAAGATTTTGTACAGCTGAGAAAATTTATTTCAGTCAAAACGAACCAAAAGCATATGCAGTCAAAAAATATTTTTTTACAAGAGGGTCGAGCCATTTTATGGCTGAAACTTTTGATTTTGCCAGAAAAAAATCGAGTTTGCGAATGTTGGCTGAAAAAAAGTTTTGAAGAACTCTTTCGAATTTGATCGGTACGAACTAAAATTCCACTGCGTAAACTTCACTCAGGAAAAATATTCATTGGAAGCTAAAAAAAGTAATTTTTATGACTTTATTGAACCATTGCTTTCTTTTAAAAGAGTGTGGTCTTTGGCTCTTTGATTAAAAAAATAAATTCTGCTTCTCGTTGGATATCATGTTATAAATTCGTCTATAGCAAGTAAGGCTGTACCGAACTCGTTCGAAACTCACGAGCTTTTCATACAATTTGACCACCGAAACAAGTTCGTTTGACTCGACTCAACTCAATTCGTTTTGTTTTATTTGAAACATTCACAATTCATTATTTTGCGTCTGTTTCTGACTGTGTACAAGTCGTTTAAAGAAAATAAATGAAAATTGTGGTACGCCATATATTGGAAGAAACTTGAACAAACGAGCAACTCGAAACTCGTGAGTAGCAATAGTGTGATACGGACAACGAACTCACTGAACATGAGTTGAGTCGAACGATTCGAGTTGTTCGAGTTTGACTTGTTGCGTATGGCAAAAGTTCGAACATGTTCGATCAGCTCGTTCCACTGTCTTAATAACAACGTTGCAAGCATTTTTAAACTAAATGTTAATTTAAATTATTTTTCTTAAAAAATAATAGCTTTAATTTTATCAATTCATTCCTTACAATTTTTAGAAAATCAAAGAAAGACAAATGTAACTGCAATTGCACGCACATACACTCACGTATAATCAACAATAGTACTGCAATAAAAAAAAAGTGCATTGCCAACAATTAAACTGAAACAAAACTTAGCCAAAGAACTTACAAATGATTGCAAAAGTGGAATAAAAACGATTTAAAATGTATTAAAATAAACGATTAATCGTTAAAACAAAAAAAAAAAAAAAACAAACAAAATCAATAAAGAAAATAATTTCTTTGGTAGTAGAAGAAAACTCTGGAGCTCTTATTAGCGATGGTCTATTTAGCTTATGTACTGACTTAAAACTTTTTTTAAAATGAACTTTTTTCGGGGAGATTCTAATGAAAAAAATATTTCTTTAAAAACTAAACTTTTGTGTAGGGTTTTTGCATTTCGGTTATGGAGTTGGTTTTAATGTCGATTTCAATAAAAATATCATTGAAAACTTGAATCATGTCAAAATCAATGTAAATGCAAAATTGGTAATAGTTTTCAAAATTTTACTAAAAACTTAATTTGGGATTTCGGTCAATACATAACGGGACAAATAAAACATTTCTCGAAAAAAAAAAATGTCAATTCAATTTATTTTTGAAAGTTTTGACATAAAAGAGCTGAGATTTATTCAGCTGAGTGGAACTTAGGCTCTTTTGATATGCACATGTCAGCACCATAAGCATTATGTTTTATCATTTTTTATAGAAAACTTAAAACATTTAATGTATTTTCTAATAAATTAATTTCAGTTTGAGATATATTTGCCTTAGAAATATATCTCTGTGGACTTAAGTGCTTTCGACATTTCTATCGACTAAAGTATCGTTTACAAACCGACTGGTATATCTAGATCAACACCATATTCTATAGTTTTGCTGCTATTCCCTCATCAATAGCAGGTTTTAAATTTCAAACTTAATGGAAATTGACAAAAAAAAAAGAGAAGAACCGAATAGAAGAAAAAAAAAACAACAACTACGGCGGAAAAAACCCATCAGCAAAACCATACAACACAGAAAGACCAAACTGCTCGTATAAACACGGATCAAGTGGACAACACAATATGCATGCGCGATAAGTAACTGGGATAATACAAAACAATAAAATAATTAGTGTGAAAAAATAACAGAAACTCAACACCACCAAAGGATCAACAATAAAGCCGCCCCCCTCGTATGCTTTCAAATAGCACTACCAGCATAGAATGTTTGCCACATATCCTGCCTACAGAGTACACGGAGTTTCATTGAACAGCTCGTGAGTTCAGTGCAGCGTGCGGTTTTTTCTTTTCTATGGTTTCATCAACATCAACTGTAAATGAGTATCATCGGTCTTGAATCGGCGTGTTAAATAAAAAAGTTGGTATTTAAAAAACAATGAAGCACCAAAATGTTGAATGCGGGCGGTTTAGGGAATCGATTGAAGCCTTTTTTTTTACGTTCGTTTATGGGGTTGGAATGGAATGTATGACTCATGTTCGAAAATTTTTTAATGCCGGATGGTACATGTGAAATATGTTTTAATTAAAAAACAAAATAAAAAAATGGGGAATAATGTAATTGAAACCTTTAATAAACTATCGTTAATGGCAGATAAACGTAAAACTATAGAGCACTTGCAGTTTGCGCGAGCATGTACTCAAAAAATTTTAACTATTTTGAGAAATGATTTAATTTTTTGTTTATTTTAAAACTGCCATTTACTTAGCGCATATGTTCAAAGATTTTAGTTATTCGTGTCGAAAGTAAATAATATTTAGTATGTACAAAAATAAATACAAATTTTAAAAATTTATACCTTTTGAATATCTCAAAAAAAAAAAAATTTAAGAAAATCATGGACGCTAGTAGCCTCAACAGTACAAAAAGAAAAAAAAGTTTTCAAAAAAATCAGAGATGTAAAAGCAAAATGGTGTTCGAATTGACATAGAATTCCCCATATGTACATGGAAGTCCAAAAATTCAGCAGTTTAGCTGCTTGAACGATAACGCTTAGCCAAATATGATATTTCTCATACACGTGCATGTGTGTGAAATATGCATGCTGTGGCGGAGCGAAGGCTGTTGACGCCAGGGGCTAAATAACACATTTACCTCCCCGTTACAATTTTGAAATTTTCCTAAAAAAGGTAGTAACAAAAATTTCATTAGATTTTCTTTCTTTACGCATATTTCATCGAATATTCAAAACTGCATTATGAGGCCCATTTTTCCGCCCCCAAGCCAAGGTGGCCGCCTCCTAGCTCCGCTACTGTACATATGCAAATATTACACATTTTCACTGAGTAGCACGTTTTGAAACACTATTTTATTAACATTTATAATATGCAAACATTTTTGTCGCAAAAATTTTCGGCCACCCGAAAATTTAAAATTAATGGAAATTTAGTAGCTGCGACGTAATCGAGAGGATGATCCAACTGTGTTACACAACCTTGCTTTAGTCGCTGAATAAATGTTTTGTTTATTTTGGTTTTTTTGACAGCGCCTTTTTTGGGTCATTCCACTGTCCCCGTCTCTATGACTAAACGTTAAACATTATTTTCACAAAATATTCTACTGCCGCTGCAAAATTTTCGCAGTATCAACAACTAATTAATGCACAAAAGCGCAAATTTAAGTGAATGAAAGAGATGACTATTCACTCGAATTGTGGTACTCTGCATAGAGTCGTCCGCTTCATTTGTTTACTTTTGTAGACTCGCATAAGCGGTTATTAGCATGAGCTTTATAGCAGGCGTCAATGTTTACATAGTTCTTTTAATTTAACGGGTTTTGTAGCTTAACGTTGGCGCGATTTTGTCGCTTATAAAAACACGTGCGTACTTTTTGTTTTCGCAACTAAACGCAACTGAATTTGGTGATATTAACTACGTGGTAATTGTTTGATTTTGGCGTAAGAAATACAAAGTAAGATGATTTGAAAAGTATACTTGAAAAAAAAAGAAAATTATCAATAACCCAACGGCAAATATGTTATACACAACATCGATAAATAGTTATATTCATTTCAGGTAGTAATGCTCACAACTTCAGCCACAACTGTAAATTCGTTTTACAAAGGGATAGCCGCTTTGTAGGCAGCTTGCCTACATCTCTATATACAATGTGTAACAAACGAATGGTAGATTGCCTTAAGACATCGCTTACTAATTGCCTAAGTATAGTTTAGCGAGTTGCTTACATCTCCACATACAAAGCAAGCAGACTGCCTACAGCTCCATATACAAAGCAGGCAGCCAGCAAGCAAATAAACAAAATATCATAGTAACAATTTGTTTTGTGAAACATACAACACAAAGGGATGGCTTTTCATATGTGTATGAAAAATCAGAGTACTTCATCGATTTACTGCTGGGAAATAATATACTTTTGATTTTAAGGTTAAAGAGAGCGATTTAAATGTACTCAGTGAAATGTGCAAAGTTTTTAACAACCGGAAGTGCATATTTTTGACGCTCTCATTTTATAGACAAACGTGACCTCGACTATTGTGTGCAGCCATTGATTGCGAAAAATTTGTTAAATATTTTTGGTTTTATTTTAATGAATTCAATGAGTTGGAAAATAAATGAATTTACTTTGCAAAATTGGCAGTAGGCCGTGAAAGAGACAGATACGAAGAAAATACAACATTATTGTTGCAATTGCTGCCAACTGACGACGGTTATGCTTCAGTGCGCTTTTGTCGCAAGGACATGTGCGTACATATTTAAGCCGCATTGGAATTAAATTTTAAGAACTTTTTTTCCAGCTTGCAAATTATAATTTAAAGTAAGGAAAATCTCGAAAAAAATGCAGAGTGTAAGTAAGTTTTAAATCAAACAAATGACAAATATTTTGTGTAAGAAACACTTTAATCTAAAGGTTTTAAAATTGGAATATTTATATATGATTCCTTTTGAAACAGAAAAAACTGAGTTAGGTGTTGATGTACATATAACTTATTACCGACTTCATATCAAATGTTTTATAATTGAAACCTAATAATAATGCACTTGAAACTTTTGCTGTCAAATTAACCCCACGTTAAAAACTTCATTTGACTTTTTCGTAAAACTGACAGTTAGATTTTCAAAATTTCATATATTAAAGTTTTGAAAAGTTGAAAGAAAACAAAAACACATACTGCACAAACAACAACAAGAAGCATGACACACCAATAACAAGCATAAGTTTGTTCACATGTAAGCGTTTCCTTAAGTAACTTAATTTTCAAATTGCAAGTTCATTTTATTCAACCACCAAGGATAAAGTTTTGAACTCCATTACTTTATTACATATACACACAAACTGACAAACACACAGACACCAACGTGAAAAGGGGCAAGTGTTGAACAAAATATGAGCAAAAGAATTAAAGAAAAAATATTTCTTATATGTCGCTAAGTAAACAAAAGTAAATAGGCAAAAAAAGTCTAAGAAAATAAATTTTTATTTTGATTGTTAAGAAAACACCGATGAACCTGGCTATAGGAAGGGATAAGACAAAGTTTTAGCTTATCAGTGGAGAGCAAAAAAAAAAGGTTGCATGTGCACACTGAGAAAAGAATATGTTTTCAACACATATCGCTCACTTACTTCAAGACTGGCATAACTCAAAAAACGTGATTTTTGAGTTAATGACGCAGAAATATCCGCCATTTCATGTTTTATTTTGTGTCAAAAAATCAGAAAATTATCTCATAAACTTGTTTTGTGAGAAGAATTTATGTAGACATACTTTTCATTATTTTCATATAAAAAGCAACTTATTGAAAACTTTAAATGCGTTTTTCTCCCACTTTATGTTTTTTGAGTTATGCCACTCTTGAAGTAAGTGAGCGATATGTATGTAAATGTTGACAGTCTCTATATTAAAATGTTATTTACTAAGTTAAATGTGGTATTTTTATGCGGAGATCAAAGTGGCATAATTGGCACAAATAAATATTTAATTGAATTTCATACATCGGGTCCTCAGTGCATATATTTTTGCTTTAAAGCCCATGATATAATAAACAAAAAATCCAACATTTCTCTGCAGGTCAATTAGCTTTCGAGTAAGAAAAATATTTAAAAAAAAATTCATTAAGTTCTCGGTGACACTGAGTTAAAATAATGATTTTTTTTTGACAAAAATAATATTTTTTTTATCTCCACGATTAAGGTAACTCAGGATATAACAGCATAAAATTTTAAGTGTTTGATTATTTGAGCCGACACTGTTTTCTTTATCCTTTTTTAAGTGGCCTTTGAAATTGAACTCCCTAGTTTTGCTGTAAAAAAATTCGAAGGCATGAAGTTTTTACTTTGCATAATATCTTTTATTGTTTACATGAAACTTTTTTTTTTTAACTGAATCCACAGTATTTATTTAACATTTTTATTATTTGCAAAAAAAACAGCAGAAAGTTTAATATCAACTTATGAGTTACAAATCGTTTGGGTGAAAATGTCAGTGATAAGGGTCAACAAATACTATAAAAGAAACAAAAAAAGAAAAAGGATCGAAAAGCAGTCAACTTTATGGAATTTTAATGCAAATTTGTCGCCAAAGTCTTAACAAAATGTTGCGTTTAAGTTTAAATTTAAATTTATTCTTAATTCTAACATTTTATATACATACATATCTTTTCAGTGATACGTCAAGCTTGTGCTGGTGGCGTAAAAGGCATTGGATTTTGCTTTGGAGTTAGGTGGACCATTAATGTTGCAATTGGAAAAGCATAAGCAAACATTTTATCTCCAGATTGGTTAGATTGAATAGAAACGCTCAAAACTTAAGGCAATCACATGATTTGTTTTACTGAAGATCGTGCTGCCAAATTGTGTACTTCACGTTACCACTATGATTTTTCCTCCAAATTGCCAAAATATTTTTGTAATAGAGAGGTTAAGCTAAAAACTCAAAGACGTACCTATTATTTTGAGCAGATGTGTATCTCTGATCTTAGAATGCATGAAAAAGCGACAATGGGTGTGGCACCACTCATAGTACAAAACTAAAAGAAAACACTGCATACTTGGATTTAAAGGCATCTTAGCATTTTGATTTAACCAGGCAAAAAGGAATCCTTTCTTTCAAAATATTTCACGTTAACTTTGTTCCGTTCCGTCTACAACATTAACTTTGACAATACAATTCACAAGCAAACACACATACACACACACACACACTGGCTACGTTACGTAAGTCATCAGAGAAATAAGGTAACGTAATGAAGCGTAAATAATTGTACATTGTGTTGACATACGAGAAGAGTTGGCATTTTGTGCGCGCCAACACCAACTGAACCAACAATAGCAACGGCACAATGATGTCAACGTGCACTGACTGTCCATTTTGGTGCACTAACGAAGGATAATCATTGACTGCCGTCAATTTTCAAGCATTGCGTTGTTGTTGTTGTTTTGCCATGAAATTTGACACTACTTTTTTTTGGTTTTCTTTTTGTTGTTTTGTTTTCTTTGGTTTTTGTTGACTTTTTCCCAAGTTGCTGGCTGTTTGTTTTGTTTTTAATTTTTTTGGTTTTTTTGTTTTGTTTTCATTTCATTTTATTCTTCTGCTTTTTTTTTGTTGTTTTTGTATTTGATTGATGACCACTTTAATTGCGGATATTAAATGACATTTTGTTGGGCGGAAACGAGGTTGGTAACACACTGATCAGTTAGTTCGTGCGTGCGGGATGTTGCCGGTTTGGTCAAAAGTTTGCATGCAGCACATGAGAGCGAAAATACAATGACAAGTGACAGTTATGCAGTGCCTTATGTTGATAAAACTGTAGGGAAAAGTTACATAAGTGGGATATGTAGTGAAAATACAAAAAAAAAATATTAAAATAAAAAATCCTGTAAGCAGAGTGCCAATTCTTAGAGCTGCGTAATTAAATTGAAATTCTATTATAAGAATTCATATTGTGCTTATGCAAAACATAGAATTGAATTAAAACCTATTTTCGCGATATACATATGTATGCCAAATCAATTTTATGCCAAAAAAGATCGATCTCCATTGACTTCAGCTCAAAATATGGAACACTAACAGCATCAATAACGTACAGCAACATACAAGCACATGTTTTCTTAAATGTCCTTTACACATTAAACATGCTCTATAAACGCGTACAAAAGTTTAATAGGCATCATATTTTCAGCGTAATAACAATTTATTATTCATTAAACGCCGTTTATAGGCTGCTTGCAGAAAAACAGTCCACATGGCAAACAAAAAAAAACAAAAAAAACAAAAAAAACAATATGAAACACAACATAAGGCCAACAATAATTTTTGCCCCATTTTTTTTTTAATTGCGATGTTTAACATACAGCGCTGCAAGTTTTACGCTCCATTTTTTATTGTAAAAATTATTATTGTTGCTTTTGTTGCCAATATTAATGTTAAGTTAAACATACTATACAATAAAAAAAAATTTAACAGAAGTAAAAGTAGGGCAAAAGAAAAAATCCTCAATTATAATTATATTATACTTGAGATTTCACTGCAGGATCGAATATGGTGAAAAAATGATTAATGGAGTCAATGATTTTTTCAGTGTTAGTAAATGAAAAAATACTTTTAAGAAGGAAAAAATATTTTATACATCGTATAAATATGTATGTATATGATATATGTTTATAAAACTTACATGGTAATAATAAATAAAGTTTTAAACCAATCATACCTGTAAAGAAAAAAAGAAATTTTCATTAATAAAAATAATAAAATTTTCAACATGTTGCATATTTGGTAAAAAATCATTGCTCAAATAATTACATAAAAAATAGTTTTAGGAAAAACTTCTGTTGTCATAAAAATGCGCTTTAAGAGAATTAAATCAAGTCAGAAAAGTTAGCTGCATCAACTCAACTCAACTCAACTCAACTCAACTCAACTCAACTCAACTCAACTCAACTCAACTCAACTCAACTCAACTCAACTCAACTCAACTCAACTCAACTCAACTCAACTCAACTCAACTCAACTCAACTCAACTCAACTCAACTCAACTCAACTCAACTCAACTCAACTCAATTCAAATCAACTCAACTCAACTCAACTCAAAACAACTCAACTCAACTCAACTCAACTCAACTCAACTCAACTCAACTCAACTCAACTCAACTCAACTCAACTCAACTCAACTCAACTCAACTCAACTCAACTCAACTCAACTCAACTCAACTCAACTCAACTCAACTCAACTCAACTCAACTCAACTCAACTCAACTCAATTCAAATCAACTCAATTTAAGGGACGTGAGTTGTTTTTTTGAAAATTCTGACCACCTCCCCACCCATAGGTGAGATTTGGTGAGTTCTGGCGGGACCACCCTTCCCTTCCATGAGACTTGCATTATTTTTAAATGTAATCTAATATAATAATGTATAGTCTTTGCATTAAAAAGTCAACGTGAGATTTTCGCTGACCCCGCCCCCCCCTTGGTGAGATTTTGCCGGATCCCTTCCCACATTATTTTGACTCACGTTATTTATGGAGGGCCCTTTAAGTCAATTCAACTCAACTCAACACAAATCAATTCAAATCATTTCAATTCAACTCAGCTGAACTAAACTCAACTTAACTCATTTCAACTCAACTGAGTCCATATCAAAATTGAAAAATTTTCGGACATTATCTCCATTTACGAAGAGGTGAATTTGTTCGTTGCGATAATGTCCGGTAATCTCAATAGAACTCAACACAATTTTTTCTTTCCACGTTGTTTTTAAAACAATTCGACATGCTAATGTTTTAATATTTTGGATATTTTAGCTTTAAAAAATAAAATTGTTCTTGCTTTTTGTGTGCATGCTGATTTTCCTAAAAAAAATTTGGAAAATTTGTTCAAAACATAATAAAAATGGCTAAAATTTGGAAGGCGAAAATCTCTTATAACAAATTATTTTTTGAGAATATGACAGAATAGGTCTCAATGAAAACTTCAGGCTACTTACATGAGAATGCAAATTCTTTCAAAGATTCCTTTCAATTTTTGATCAAACAATAAAAGGAAAAATCACCAAAAAACAAAATCTCTTGTGAAAGGAATACCAAGATAACAGCCACTTTAATCAAGTTTGGCCTACGCATATTACTACTGAGTACTGAGTAGATATTGCAAACGAATGAAAGTTAAAAGTGAAAACGGTAAAAAAATTGTCAACGTTTTGTTTTTAAAATCGAATTCAAAAGGATTGATGACTTTATTCAATCGAACATCCTGTGTGTTTACCATTCGAAAACGATTCTCCGGTATTGTTTTATTTTCTACTGATTTACCAGTGTGTTAGCTAACTTCCGCTTATTGACGCGCTTACACATGTGTACTGTGCACTCCTTTTTTCTCACTCTGACTCTCACTCTCGCTCTATTCCTGAAGCACACACACGCGTTAGCTGTTGTCGCTTTTACTTCCGTTTAACCACATAAGTGCACATGTTAAGGACATTCCAATGTTTTAGGGAATTTTTATTTTCTCATTGTTTTTGTAGTTCACTTTTTTCTGCTGCTGTTGCTGTTGTTGTTTCTAATTTTTTTTTATTTATGGTTTTTGTTGCCAATGTTGCCAACATGTGGTGCGGTTTGAATTTCCTTTACGGAAGAGCAGAAACAAAACAAAAAAAAAAACAACTAAACCCAACAAATGTCGAATGGTGTGCAATGCCAATAAAATATGCGGCCTTAGGATAAGAAAAACAATGAAAGCATTGCTGAAAAAAAAAACTTAAAACACTAAAAAGTTGTGAAAAAATGGCAGCATGTTGAGTTCTGTTCTACTGCTGCTGTTGCTGCTGACTTTGACCAGCTAAAGCAATAAAAATAAAAGTTACGGCAACAGTAACAGCAAAAACAATCAAATCTCTGTTAATACCCTTAAGCGTAGGCGGCCAATATTTAGAGGGTGAAAAAATGCTGCTGAAAAACGTAGCTGACTTTTAAGAAAAACAGAAAAGAAAGGAATCGCATTTATATGAAATATAGCTGAAAGATAGGATTGCCATGCTGAAGAAAATTATTATAATAAAATGTTATGTAGGCAAACGGATAACTTGGTACGGTGGCCCTTAAGCAAATTTAATTGGCCTAAGATATTCCCGAAGTTTGAGTATTTCCGAACAAAAAGTAAATATCATCTTCAAATACGTATAATACCAGAGTTAATCCTCAAGTCAGAGAGTACCTAAACTTGCCATTTATAAAAGTTGTGATTAAAGTTTCATTTGTATAAAAATTATCAAATATTTTTGACAGTTGTCTACTATTTTTTGTGTAATTTTGCAATATCGGTTTTCCATATTTTCTAATGGCAATTTTCCAAAAATCTTATATTCATTTAACTTCTATATTTAAAGAAAAATCTGGCTTAAGTCTGACATTTGATTTATGGCGGCTTTCCTTTTTGATTTTACTCGAGAACCTTTTCTTTTCTGGATGATTTTTCATTTTCATTCAGATCAAATTTCCTATCGAAAATTTTAAGTTATTTTCTACACAAATAGTTTCGGCATTTTTGTCCATTTTAAGCTATTTTTGTGGCATAAGA
This sequence comes from Tricholauxania praeusta, assembly GCA_949775025.1. Lineage (NCBI taxonomy): Eukaryota > Metazoa > Arthropoda > Insecta > Diptera > Lauxaniidae > Tricholauxania > Tricholauxania praeusta. Next base: position 121,748,689 of record OX459031.1, on the reverse strand, counting down.
TAAGAGTGCTCAATAATTTAAAAATATTTATTTTGTTTTTGTTTCCAAGCTGGCAACCCTTTGCAGAGTTTGCTTCAACAGAAAAGTTGAAAATTTGTAAAGACTTTGGATTTTTTTCTTTATCAAATTTTAAGCCAATTTTCCTATCTGATATTTGATTGAATCACAATTCAGAAAGCAAAGAAAAGAGCGACATTAACTGAATTAAAGGAGGAGTAAAACAAACAAGTCAAGGGTTGTGCTGCTGCTGTTAAGCGCGCTATTTTTGCAGCTGTGCTACAACAGAACAAAATTGGGTGTGGTGGGCAGGTTGGCGAACAATATTTTTTGTTTAATACAAAAATAATTAGCTTGGTGCGTTAATAGAATTATTGCTCCTTCTCTACTACATAAAAGAATTTTCCTACGCAAAAAAAAACTTAATATTTTCATATTTTCCTCTTCCTGGAATACAAACAGTTTCTTTGTTATTTTTGACTCTTTATTTGACAGTTATACTTAACGTTGCTGATATTTTTAGCACAAAAAATTCATAAATTTAAAAAGGGTACTTTTTGTGGCTTCAAATTAGCTTAGGAAGTAAGCGATTTTTTAAGACTTTCAAAGGGGTCATATAATTAAAATGTTGGCTAGTAGAGTAATTAATTTGCATACTTAGGGGTGGATGCTGCTGTGCTGTTTTTTTTTTTTTGCATTGACTAGGGTATTTTTAAGCAATTTAAATGTTTATGGTTTTAATTAAATAGAAGAAGTTTTCACTTAAGCAGAAAATAAAGTAAAGTTCAGAGAAAAACTGAAATTTAAAAATTTAAGCAAAAAGCGAGCTTTAGAGGAAAGTTTACTTTGCTTTAAGATAAAATTTTAAGCAGCATTAAATTGAGGATTGATTATTAAGACTTTAACTGCTGATAAAATGTGTATAATTTCTGTAGAACATTTTCCACGTAATGTTATTAATTTTCATAAGAAGCTACTTCTTTATATGACAAGCCACCGAAATGTAACCAACATAATTTTTAATCATATCTGTTTAAACTTTTCTATCATTCAATGTCACAATCAAAGTAATTTCATTATGCACATATTGTGAACAAAAAATAAAACAATAAATTTCTTAGAAAGTTTTGCACTAAACTGACATACATACGAGTACATATAAGAAATACATAAATAAATAAATTTTATGACCGAAAGCTTTTCTTTATGATCGTAAAATATGGTAGCATATGTATACGCACACACACATGCCATATACATACACATTTCCATACACACGTAAACAGGGACACATACAAGGACTTGCACTCATCATCAACATAAAACTTTCGCACTTACTCGCCATCACACTATGGTCGCAGCAACGATATAGATGAGCTCAATTGGTGCTGCCAGAGAGATCAAATGAAATGAACTTACACAAAAAAAAAAAAATCATTAAAAAATTGCTTTAAAATAGGGTTCGTAAATATAATAATTGAGGTCAAAAAATCACAAAATATTAACGATAAGATATACTCGTTTGACGTGATTTTTAATTTTGTGATTTTTATTTTAAAAATCGAAAATAATCTTAATTCTGGATTTCTTTTTTCGATTAATAATAATTGTAATTTTCGATTTTAATTTTTTTCAATCCAAAATAATCGTTATTTTTGATTTTTATTTTTTTCAATTCAAAATAATCGTTATTTTTGATTTTTATTTTTTTCGATTAAAGTAATCGAAATTTCGGATTTTAAAAAAGTCAAAGTCTTCTTGTGTCCTTTATCTCTTCACGGAACATAAGGGCTCCACAAAACCATTCCAAAGTGCGCGATCAATAGCGAGTTCCTTCAATTCTCTCCAATACTTCCGCAATTTACTTATTTCCTTCTCCAGCAAAGGTTCCTACGATGTTTTGGCTGGTCGCGTTTTCTGTTACTCTGAGTTATCCACTCCAATGCTTGTAGGCAGACTTTAGTTGGTGACTCCCGCAAGGTTTGCCTAGTCCATTTTCATTTTCGCCATTTAATTTGAATGGTAATCGTATCCCGAAACAGCAAAATTTTAAGCAAAATTACGAAATTTTCCTCCATAATTTCTGCGCGTTCGGGAAAATTACAAAAAAAATAAATTTTTTTCATCCTTTATTTTGTCAGTTTATGAGAATGTTATATAAATTACAATGATCTGGCAGCAATGCTTTACACTTAAACAACGAGAGCAGCATGAACGCACACAGTGCTGCGCCCACTCTATTGCTGTCTTTGTCATGCAGTGGCCATGCATTTAATGTGTTTTGCTGCAATTGTCATTTATATGACTTAATTGCAAAACGCAGGCGGCATGTGGCGTCAACAGCAACAACATCAGCAGCAGTAGCGGCAATAGTAATAAGATATATACCAAAATGGCGACAGAAAAGTGCTTAAATCAATTTTCGCACATATGACCCTCAATGGCAAGCAAAAACACACATAAATATTAGCACACAAGCACAAAGATACACTATAAAAAAAAAATTTGAGTATTTCTTGAAATCTTTTTAGCATGTAAGATTTGTTCTGCACAAATTTGTCTTAACTGGTTTGATACTTAAGACTTTTTACTTGCCACAAGTCATTGGAAAAATTATAAATTATTTTTGTCTTATTTTTTTCCTGTGTAAAAACAACACCAAATGAACAAGAAACAAACTTTTGCCGCAGTTCACATGAGTTTCCGCTTCCGTTCCATTTGCATCACACAATGTGGTAGTGATAGTGAGTGTTGTTTCCTACGGGCAATAAAACCACTTCAAAAATACTGCTGTTAAGCTTCAAAAAAAAGCTGCAAATTGCTTACAATGTCATATATTTTTTTACATTATATGTCATTTTAGGAAAGAGACCCTTCGAATGTTGCTGGAAAGCAAATTCATGGAAGCACAATGAATCTCACGCACTTTTTTTAGAAATTTTAATAAAATTTAAGCAAAATGCTTCCTTTTTAATATAAAATACGACTATGATTTTGCTGGTAGATTAATGATTCCTTTGGAAACAGCTTCGTTTACTTCCCGTTGGGTTGGTACTACACACATGTAAATATTTATTTGCGTGCAGCATTCGCAGCTACTGTGTGACGATTCCGACGACGCCAGTGTTGCCAATGTAATTTGTTCTGTTCCACTTGTTCATAGCTTTTAAGTATAATTTATTTACTGCTATTTTTGTTTCGTTGTTGTACTCGCACAGCAACAGAAAAAAAAACCCAAAAAAAGATTAAGAGTGGGACAACTGTTTTCACTTATGCGCCAACCATATTGAACAACATGGCAGCAGGATATCAACATTTTAATGCTGGATCCACAGTTGAATAATTAATCAAAATAACAATTGCAATATTTATATGTCGCCGAAACGTATGTACTTTGAGAGTGTAACGCGCACAATTCATGGCTTGAGAGTAGGCCCCTTTTGCATATTGTTAAGTAAGAGTGGTAAAAATGTTGGCTTAACCCAGTTTTTATGCTAAAAATAAAATAAATGAGAGAAAAGAACATCGGTTTCTGATTCCTAAGCAAATAAATTTTGAAAAGTGAAACCCTACAAATGTTAAAATAAAGTTTTGCAAGACATGAAAACTCACAGTGTTCTTGCAGCAAAATAAAGAGGACATTGTACTCACTCAGAGAAGTTAAATTCTAGAACGTCACAGTTTTATTCTAACTACATTTCAAGTTCTGAGGTAGGTCAGAAGTAGTCTGCACCGTAGTACATAACTTGAGGAGCGAGAGGTTCAATGTCTGAGACAAAATAAACCTTTTGAAAATTAGAATACTTTTGGGCGGTGTATCGGAACAAAATATATACTAAATCATATTTCAGAGCTTACTGTTCAGTACAGTGTGCCATAATACCAAGCAAATATTAAAAACAAAACTTAAAGCAAAAAAACTGAGCTAAAGCTAGGTATAAGAATTTCATTCATTGCTTAATGGAATCATCAGCGACCCTTCAACTGATGATTGGGATGTTTTAAGCCTGATATGTTTTCCTTTGTGCAAAGGTTCATTGCGAACCCAAACAAAAAGTGAAACATAGCAAAGCAAAAATTTTTCTTTGTTCTGTCTTTGTTCTTGTAACGCATTTGACGCTTTTCTTCACTTGCTGTTAGAGTTCGCAATATATTTATGCAAAAAAAAAAAAATATATCAGGCTTTAAGATTTTCAATAATCGACTCAAAGTTCACTGAAGATTCTATTCAGCAATGAATGATTGTAGTATGAAGAGCTTTAGCACGGTTTATTTGCTTTAATTTTTGTATTTTGTTTTGTATTATCACACACTGTACTCAGCAGTAAGCTGTTTAAGATAATTTAGAATATATATTGTTTTAACATAAAACCTGACCTCGTATTCAAAACACAATTTTTGAGGAAATTAGAGGTGCCATATTTCGCTTTTCTTCAAATTGATTCTTTTTTAATCAAAACAAATCACATTTCTCTCTATGTCAAGCATTCCAAACCACTTGCTATGGTAAATATTAAGCCAATTTGTAGCATGTGTCACAGTTTTGTGGAAAAACATTTCATAGTGTGATATCTGGTGAAAAATAAAAAGAAAGATTTAGGTACGCCAATCCTTTCAATACAGTTGTTCCTTTACATTTATTTTGGTAAATGTGGGTTAAGATTTTTGTGCTCGCCAGTATATACAAAGTTTTTAATTTGATGAAATTTTTTTTTTAATTTACTCAACAAGCAGACATTAATCACGCCGAAAGTGCCAACAACAATAGTGAAACAACTGATTTATGACAATTATTGTTACAAATGCTGGCAGTAGTTGAAAACAAACTCATGCAAAAACAACTTTTAACATTTTGCGACAAAAGGACATGCAAAATGTCCTCAGTATGTATGAAAAAATATTATAAAAGTGTAAAATTTAAGTTTTTAAAAAACATTTTAGATTTTTTTTCAAAATTGGCTTTTGTTATTTGTGTTAAAGAAAATAGAAACTAAAACTTTTTTGGCTTAAGAGCAAGCATTTAATTGCTTGCATTCGTTGTGCATTTTATGATCAATCTCGAAGATGCGAACAAGACAATCACTTAAGTCCTTTAGTTATCACCACAATGTTGAGCAACCATGACAGCATTCAATCGATGACACTGCAGCCATTTTGTAATGCCATGTTGGTTTAATGTTGCCACTTGCTACAAGTGAGTTGCTGAGCAACGAAAAATGGTGCTTAAAGTAATGTTAAAATGTAGAAAGGGAGTGCTAGCCACAGCGCAAATTTAAGTGCATTTAGGAGGATTTTTAATTTCGCGAATTTTGAGATTAAATATTTTTTGGGTGACGATCGCCAGGCAAAAAGGTAAGATAAAAGAAAATTCCCATTTTTTAGGCAAAATTGCTACAAAAATCTAATCGGAAATTTTTAAAAAAATACAATAAAATTCCAGATCTACTTTTCTTCGAATGTATTAATGTATGACCGTGCACAATTTTAAAAATATTTGGAAAAGAGCATCTAAAGAGTATTCAATTAAAAAAAAAAGCTTGGGGATATCTTCATAGGAATTTTTTTTTAACTAATTTTCTGGTTTGGTTTGAATGTCGTGATTTTGAGTTAAAACAGTTCTTAAAGAACAAAAACTCGATAGAGTTTTTTGAATAAGAAATTATTTCTATGAATTGACGCCTGGATTTTTTTTTTTAAATTCAAAATCAATTTTTTTTTAATTTTAAAATCATAAGACTCATTACGTCAGCTACCACACTATGCACTATTACATACTCCGCAGAAAAAAGTGCATAGTTTTCAACTACAACTACACATTTCACAATGGTTCAAGTGTCAGTGTCATTAAACCAATATGTCACACCAAAATGGCTTCATTGTCATCGATGAAGTGTTGTCATGGTCGCTCAACAACGAAATTGAACTCTTTTTGTTGTGTGTCTGTGCTATGCATCTTCAATATTGAAAGGATACCATCATAAAATGCACAACGGATACAAGCAATTAAATTGTTTGTATTGAACAAGAAGTGGATTTTTTCGTGGCATTACATTATTGAAGGAATACATAAAACGTCCTTTTTCGTTGTACTTTTTATCAAAAAATTGAATGTTCGATGCAATGCATTCATATTAATACATGAAAAAACTAAATGAAAACCTTAAACAAAAATTACACAGTCATTTAGCATATGAATTTAAAAAAAAACCGCTTCATTTTAAATAAAAATGTTCATATTACTTTTTGCATAAATTTCCCTACAACCCCAAGCGTAAAGAACTTCATATCATATTTTTCATATTTCCATGCACTTAATCACGAATCCTTGCAAGTAATTGTACTCTTACCGGAACAAGCCATACCCACACACACACACACACACAAATACACTAACAATTGTTTCGTGACCTGAATGCATTTTTCCTCCTACATACTAAAATGTACCCACGTGTCCGTTTACAATCTTTTTGAGCGCATAATAAAAACAAGCGAAAAAAATACGATGAATGCGTGTATCCTGGTTGCGTTTCATGTCAATCTTAATCTTAAAAGGATTTTTACTACCGACGCCTTTTAATTCAAAAGGAATAAAAAGCAAAACAAAAAAAAAACTCTGTCCATAAAACGAAGTGACTTTGCCATCAAAATGACAACGATATCCGCCAAGCACACATACACAAGCAAACAATGGTATGCTATGGCAGCATATCCTTACTGATCCCGATAGTAGTGAATGCTGCTGAAATGCAACACTACGTACGCGTCATAAAATTACTTTTTGTCTGAGTAAGAACATGATTTTTTACGTCAAATGTTAAGATGAAAAAAAAAAAAAAAAAAATAAAATTAAAATTGAAAACAAAACCGTAAAAGCGAAAAATGCATTGGTGCACATTTAACGCCCTTCTCCTAAGGCACACGCCCACATTTATGATATTCGCTTCGAAGCTATATCTTACTTCTTGTTTAAATGCATTTTTTTTTATAATTAGGAAAACTCCATCAATTGAAAGTGTAGCGATACTGAATGAGACTTATTTTTTCTATTGACAGTCCTTGAGTAAACTGAAACTTTGAATCATTTTTGTTTGGTATTAGAAATCTAAGATTATTCAAAAACTTTAAGCAAAATTTTAACTTTGAGTTTTATTTGGTGCGGAAAAACATAAAACTCAATTTAAAACTTTACTTTCTGAGCAAAAAAGAATAACTAAGGCAACGGTGACGTTTTTATTTTTTCAATCAAAATAAGAGTTATGCTCTTAACTGATTAAGCAAAATGTAAGTCACTTCAATTAAGCCTCAGATCATCAGAAAAAAATTAAAAAATCGCGAAGTTCGCACCAAAGTTCGTATCTGTTTACAAAACACATAGAGATTTTTATTTTATGAAATAATAATAAAACTCAAAATAACAGTTATTTTTTGACCAAAAAAAAAACTTAACTTTTTCGTAGGTATATATCATTTAATAAATTTTATTTCCAAGCAACAACATTATAGCAAGAAATTGATATTATTTATTACAAATACTTCGCACTCGATATCGATACTTTTGTCCACACATCCATTATAATATTTTGAAAGAAAAAAAAAAAAAAAACATTGTTCCGTCAAGAGTACCGACCACTTTTATCAAGGAAGCAGTAACACTGCACTTTGGTGGTGGTGATGCTTCTTGGACATATTATTACTTCAAGCTATTAACAATAATGTCTCAAGTACAACAAAAGGATTGCTTTTATTGTTGTTGTTCTTAATGTCATTAAAAATGTAGCATAAGCAAAATGCTACTTTCTTGAGAAAAGTTTCCTTCAGTGGCATTGTTGCTTTGTTAGCAAATTGCATTCGAACATGCATTAGGGAGCTTCACATGAATTTGATCTATTTGATTTTAGAATAAAGGAAATGATAGCACATTGATTAAATTAAATTCATATGAAAAAGTAATTATTTACTGATTTCTGACTCTTGATGCAAATCGCTGCTTTAAAATAATTTTTCTTATATGTATATCAGGCAAAACTGTTTCATCTGTTTTTGTTATCAAAATTAATTAACATATTTCCAATGACGAAAATAAATATTTTTGAATTGAACATGTCTACATTTTATTTAAAAAATCATATGAATGAGATTATTATGACACACCATCTCTCGTTCAAACAAAATATGTATGTTTTACTCCATTTAACTAAATTTTAAAGAATTTAGCCGCTAGCCCAAAATGGCAGACTTCTGGAAAAAAACGCTTTCCTTTGATTCCTTTTGATTTTCAACCTTTACCCATCGATTGAAACAAAAAAGAAAAATAACATAAATAAGTCATAAGCGATCCCTTCCATGGTCCAAATCCACTCCAGGTAATGTCATAAATTCATTGGAAATTGTGCCGTCGTGAGCCAAGGTAGAGCGCTCGGCCTCCATTCGCGAACCAAAAGTCAAAGAAAACAAGGAGCCGATAGCTATTCAAAGGAGCGCTTGTGAGCTGTCGCGAGCCTTTCCGAATTCTGCAAAGCATCTGTGATTTTCAGAACAAAAATTGCGATAAGAAATTTTTAGTTTTCTTTTCAAGGCAACTTTACCTCCTTAAAAGAAGTCTGAAGGAATGACGAAAATTATACTTTTGTGACGCAATTTGAACAGAAACGTTTCATAGCTTCACGCTACCTCAACTATTTACGGTTGATCAAAAAATTGAAAACTTATTTACGTGGGTGGGTGATCCCTTGGTGAGACTAAGTGAGATTTTTCTGGACCCCCTCCCCTTCTACTTTAACTCACGTAATTTATGGCAGTCCCCTAGGTACATATCCTTAAAGAAAACACAAACTTTTAACGAAAAAACTACTTAACACTTTCCAGCTTCGTTTCGCATTAACAGCCCCTATGAAGTCATTGTACGACTGGCATCTTTGCCAAAAGGCAGTCGACAGTGAAAATAGCTACTACGCATTTAATCTCCAATTTTCATAGCGCTTGAGGTTCCTTAATTGCTCATAATTCAGTGACAGACAGATGAATTACTGGAACTTACTTTCAGTATTGGCTTGCAAGTGGAAAGTGTTATACCCATCGATTTGTTGTCGGGTAGTTTCCAGCAGGCTCATCAGCTTTCTAGCTAAATTTTATATCAATGTGCTTTATGAATTGTTCACATTTAGTCAGAAGAAGAGAATGGTAAGAAATAGAGCTGAATAAATTGACAGGGCCTATAAAAGTGCAAATATTTCTCGCAGAAATATGATTACCTTTTAGGTATTCCGAAATGTTTAGAATTTCAACGATCTCTGCTTAATAGAAACTACAGTAGTCTGGTAGCTTAAAAGGAAGCTAAGTTCATGAGAAAAACTGCCGCCTACTATGATATATCCTCCTTTTGAATCATCAGTAGTAATTCGAAACAAATGTTCTTCCTGGCAATCAGGAAATCAAGAAAATTGAAAGTTCTTATTAAAACTATAGACCTACATTCATCTGTTTTTGAGGGATTGGTCAATAACTCCTTTAATATCAGGCTGTGACTTGATCTGTTTTGCTCCAACTATAACAATGAAGCTTTTAATTAAAAGGCTGAATTTTCTGCCATTTTTCTGTAGTACCAAAGGCAAAAGTAAAAATCCTCTCGTAATGTGAAAATTTGACAACCTTTGAAGACAGTTGTTCTATGAAAAGCACGATTTGTCTAATTACAAAAGATCCACAAAGGTTAAAAGCATAATTTTTTGTTGAAGCCCCCAACTTTTTTGATGTGTAGTCCCTAGTCTAAGTTACTTTCGAATTGTCATAAAGAAACTTAAAACTATTTATGTGCACAAGCGTAACTCCAACGAGTGTAGAAAGTATGGTGATTTTTGTATGTCCTGCCAATTAGATCACGAACTCGTATGTTTTCATTAATTAAGCGAATTTAAGAGCATTTAATTAAACGATTATCATTTACCGAAGGCTATTTTTGTTGAATTAAAGACTGAGTGAATTTTAAGGAACATTTCACAACACTTGGAAAAAATTATTATTTTTTTGCCCGTATTAAAGCGTAATCACATTCTTCCAACGCGTTGTATCAACAAACCGGACATCCGTTGACATGTGATATGTCAAGTAAATAAGCGAGTTGATGCACTGAATCGTCAGCATTTTTGAAAAAACGTTTACGAATGCAGCAACGGCACAAAAGCAGGACACAAGTGTAATGCCATTTGGTCTGCTGCTACATAGCACACTGGCTTTGTTGCATGCGCCTACAGAGTTCACTTACACTGATGGGAATTTTAATTGAAAGTTTATTTTTTTGCGTCAAATATCTGACTATTTTTCTAGTTTTTTAAAGAAATTTTTGATACAAACGCGTAAATTGAATCACCAAACGTTCGTAAACTTTTAGTGCATCACAAAATGTGGTCACTATAGTAATATATATTTTATAAATATTTATATGAATTTATCCAGTTCAAAGAAGCCAAAGAGTCCTTAATTCTCTAAATGCTATTGCGAACACAATATTTATATGATTCTTGGCATAAGGACTTTAAAGCTCAAAACTTTGCTACATTATACTTTATATTTTTTTTTTTGCACACATTGTGCATGTCTACTTATAAGTCCTTTAAGTAAGGATTCAGTGTAATAATAATATCCTTGCAGCTTATTTTTAACATTTCTGCAGACACACACACACATACACACAAGCCGAAAAAAAGGCAAACGAATACTAACACAAATACAAAACACTCAACGCGTTCACACTCTTCAAGTGCGCGCAATCAGCTTAAATTGTCAACTGTCACAATGACAACAGTAACAACAGCAATGACAACAACAACGGCAACAACAACTATGGCAAAAACAACTTAAATGTTGGAACAACAATACAATAAAAAGTGTTGCCAACTAGTGGAAAATTTCAACACCCACAAAAGAGGATAAAAAGTAGTTGAATTTGTGTTGAAAAAAAAAAACAAATAAAGATAGAGGAACTCTACTCTAAAACGCAATGCAATGCTGGATAATGTCCTTTTGTAGCATTTACTGTTGCAAGCGCTTCTCTCTTTTTTGCATTTGTATTGTTGACATCTCGTTGTATGTGTGCGAATGTGTTTGCTTGTGTGCCTAATTGTAGCGCTAATTCGTGCACATAAACGTAAAGATTTTCCGCTGGAGAAACTCACGCTCTTGTTGACTTTTCGCTGGTGTTAAAAAGTGATCTTCATGCAATTGTTGTTATTGTTTATTTTATTGTTGCACCACTACAATTGCCAAGCAAAATACACAAAGTTCTATGAGCATTTATTTAATTGCAGTTAAAAACTATGCGCTATGGCACTTTGCGTTAATATCACATTTGGGAAATTTTAAATATCAACGCAATAGCAAGAAAATATTATTTTTATTGCTTACAAAGTTGTTTTAATTTGTTGGAGTGCATTTGAAAATTTATTTTTTTCTGGTAAAGAAACACTCAATCGCAAAAAAAAAAAAATTTTCTTTCCCTTAACGTTTTACAGTTTAAATCAGCGATGGGAAAAATACGAAAACTGAGCCAAGTTTAGCTCTTACCAAAATAACAAACACATGCACCCGCCACTGCTACGCACATTTTTATCATTGTAGTTTTTTTCTTATACGTGATATGCACAGGATTTTTATTATTGTTATTATTTCATCATTCAAAAAAAAAAAAAAAAAAAACAAGAAAACAACAACGCGCACATTGAGGACAGCTTTTCTCGTTTCGTATGATCAGTGTTCTTTTATTTCTACACTCATGTTGTTCTTGCTTGATTCTTGGAATTGGCGTTTGGTTTATTACAGAAGTTTTTTCTTTGCTATCGAGATCAGATTTATGTTGATTGTTGTTGTTGCACTCTACTTTTGTTACCAAATCTTTGCCCATCTATAGTTTTAATCATGAAATATCGTCATCAATTATTTTCAAAATCAGCTACAATAAACTGCTTACGCCAAACGCCGAAATTGAAAAAAAATCACAAAAACTTTTAGCTACACTCTGTTACTGTTCATTTAATCTTAGAAGCTAACTTAATATGTCTTACCACCCTCCACGAAATCTCAAACTAATTTAACGAAATTATTGTCAACGCCCGTTCATCATCTTTATGAATCGCCAAATGTGCGTTTTTGAATCCTTTTGTATCCAACTGACTGCAATGCCTGTTATTCAGTGATGGTAAGTAGTAACTCATGGACTTGATGTGCTCATTATTTGCTGCCATTCCGTCAGCCATTCATTCATTTGACCATTCATTCTTTATGTTCATCCACCCTTTTTGCTTTTCAATGTTGCAGAGACACAGTTTTTCATGCGTTGCGCTGCAGTGCCTTAGCGGGTGTCTTTTTTGAACACCCACTTGATGACATCAGTTTCATCATTGACGCTTACACACGCACACACACACACACACATACACTCCCATACCGTAAGCATCAGTTCAACACAATTTGGTACGGCTAAAATTCCCATACACTGAGTGCGACATTTTGACATGCGACACTCCATTAGCAAAAATACTTGAGTTCAAAATTTTACATATTTTCATTTTAGTGTTAAGGCAGCGGATGATGTACAGTGGGTATCGTTAGCGGAAAATTTCAAAAAAAAATCAAATTGATGCAGACCGTAGATTTAAGTTCTGAGCTGAGAAATTCATGAAAACAGATCAGTAGTGTATGATATTCTGCATTAGTTTTTGAAATCATGTTCGAAGCTTTGGGCTCATGTTCACGAATAAATGGCAGATGACGCTTTTCGTGACTCTGGTCAATATAAACTTTGTTATTTATTATTATCTATTTAACAGAAAAGCTGCTTCTCAATTCACTAATATTTTCACTATTGTTTTCTTTGCGAAATTTTAAATTTGACTTAAGTCCTTTCACATCCCACTGTAAAACATCGCAGCAGCAGAGAAAGACTACAGCAGAATGATACTGTGCTTGGAATGAGAGCATACTGTTGGACGTTTGCGAATGCGTTTGTTGACAAATGCCAATTCATCTTAGTTTTGTCATGACCTTCCTGCGCTTACACCGCAAGTATTAAAATTGGACGCTGCTTCTCCATTTCACTGCTTAAATGATGTGACTCATTTCGGATTTAGCCCTGCAGCTGCTTAAAATTTTCTTCTATTGGACTACATGTTGAGTTTGACGAGCGAATTGTGGGGGTAAGAGTTTTTTTTTTGCTCTTCTCCCAGTTGCTGCTGCTGCTGCTTTAGTGGGTGCTTTGCTTGTTTAATACGAAATTTCACTCCATTGCAAATGTCCTTTGGCGTCTGGTTGGCGCCAAAAATACTTGTTACGCATAATACAGACAGTCGCACATACACACACGTACGAATCGACAAGAGCACACATACACACACACACACTTAAGCATTCGTAAGCACGGTGAATGGTAAAAAAGAAAGTGGCATAAAAATCCGTACACGTTTTAAGGCTAAAAATTTTGAATTTTTAATATGTTGGCGCTTAAAAAAGAATTTTCGTATCCTTTTGAATATTTAAAGGAGTGATTTCTGTTGTAGAATTTGAAGCAACTTGAATTTCACGAGGAACGTAAATTTGAAGTAATTGTCGGTTTAAAACTTACTCAATTTAAGTGAGCGCCTAAAAGTTTACTATGTAAAAAATATATTTTTGCTTTAAGCTGCGCTGATATTATTAATATTTTAGTATGAATAGTTTAAGACGGCCGCTATAATTTATATTGAATTTTAAAGACATAAAAGGGGTTTTCTTGGAAAGAATATTTCAACATTTTTTGTTAATGAAACGAAAACTTATTAATTTAAATATTTCTTTTCTTTTAACTTTTCATGCATATTATTTTAATTTATTTGTGGTTTGAATAAATATGTGAAATTTAAAGTAGATTATTTTGGAGTTGTGCAAATTCTTATCTACTGTAGATTTTTTCGATAGTTAAGTCCTTGTGAAGACCAGAAACTCAATAAATAATTTCACTATTGAACGTTAAACTCAAACCATTGCTTCCTCGTTTCAAAATCCTTTTACAACCTAGCAATCGTAGCCAAAGGATTGCACTGCAGGCGCCATAATGCTGGCAAACAAATGAGTGGCGGCGAAAATTTGCGTTATCTCGGTTAATTTTCATTTGTTGTGTTTTAGCCACTTGTGGCTATCTTCTGGGAATGATATTGTTGGTTATTGTTTTAGTTGTGGTTTCGTATTTGCATTGTAAATGTTGATTATTAATTAGCTGTGGTTTCAGTTATGTTTATGTTAATTGATAATTGGTAATTTTGAATTAATGATTTTAATTTAAGGAAAAGGTTTGATGTTAGGTTCTCTGAGTTCTGTGCGGCTTATATTTGACAGTTGCTGTACTTCTGCAGTTGTACTGTCAACACAAGTTGACACTATTATCAAAAGTTTCTATTGGAAGTACAATTTCTCTACTTATTGTTGGATTGGCTTTAATTAGAAGAATCTTTAAGTCGAACTCCGGTTTAAGAATGGAATTAAGTACCAAAATTGATGAATTTCTTTGGTCGATGTTGAATTTTTAATTTTCTTAGAATTGTCTAAGTAGTGAGTGAAATTTTCTAGAGACTTTTGTGCTGAAGTCTTTAAAGTATAGCTGTGAAAACATATTTTTAGTTAGGGGCGATCTCTCAATTTATCTCTGTATCGAATTAAATCAAAATCGGCCTCTAAGCCAAGCAGTGAAAACTTTTTTACTGTATGGGTGTGAGAAAGCTTGTTAAAAAATAAGTATCTTTACTCCGAAATCAATATATCCCTATACTAAATATCAAAATTGGTGTAGTATCTCAGCCGCGGCAACGTTTTTTCCTACACCCACTGAAAAATTACAGAGCTTTTAAAATCGTTCTTTAGAGCTCAGCCTATCGATTTGTTTTTTATCTCATAAAACCCACTTATACTCCCCCATTCAGCACCCATTTCTGTGTTTACCGAAGGATTTTTCAACATTTTTATGGAAGTACATAGTTGCCCAATGTTCCCGAATATTTTCCTCTAGTTTTTTTATAGCGTTGATTTTATTCTATATTTCTACAGTTTTCCCAATTTCTTCGGTACACGTGTTGGTCATAATATCCCTCAGGATTCGCAAATTTTAAAGTTTTCTTTTCAATTTGTAGTCTGCATTTTAAGGTTTTATTAAATTTCAATTGCTGCGTCTCAATTTTTCAATGTTGTACTATTTAAGAAACTTGAAAAAGAAACCTTTTTAAAGACATCTCCTCTAAAATATACAAAATCAACAAAAACTAAAAAAAAGTGAATTAAATGCGATTGCCAAAATTTAATTTAAGGACATTTCGTCAAATCCTTTCGACTTAATGATGAGCTGCTGTGGAAAAAGAGTAATTATTTTTAACTGCCAAAATATGTTCAGCAAACAAACAAACAAACAAACAAACGGTGGAGGAAAGAAAGCAGAGTGAAATTTGAAGCGATTTTTTTTTTGTTTTTGTCAACCAACTGCAGCTGAACAAAATAAAAACCACAAAAATGTGGTGCACGTCAAACTGTCAACTTGGGCCACACAGTCAAACAACTGGCACACAAATACAATCAAAAAAACCAAATAAAATAATTCCAAAGAAAAGGATAATGCAGAAAAGAGTAGAAGATAATACAGTAGATTAACAAAAGGATCAGCATGGCTTTGAGTCAAAAATGGAAAACCACTTTTTTTTTCAAAAAAATTTTCGCGACAGTAACCAAGGTCTAAAGCCAAAAAGTAAAAGACAAAGTGAACATGGGCAATTTCATCACTAACAGTTGGTACATTTCGCAGATATACAATTGGAAGGTAGGTCATTAGAATATTTATTTGTAAGCATGGTTTTTGTATAAATCATTCAGAGGATTTTTATAAAATCTCAATCCGCGTAAAAATATCGCAAATTTAGTTTTTCAATGATTTGTACTACATACAAAAAATATGCAATATTGTCACTAAATTTTGCAAAGAGTCCTTTTGCCATCTTCCCATGGAATATCACATTTAAAACAAAATCATAAAAATAATAAACCTTTGCCAAAAATTTGCTGCACTCTATTCTTTGTGTTTCGCTAAGCATGCCAAGGCTGTTGTGAGTTTTTTATGTCTGCTTTTACTGCAAATTTTATATTTCAAGGTTTTTTGTTTTCTTTTAATGATATTATGAAAAAAGGTACTTTTTCTTTTGATATTATTTAGTATTTTAATTAAAAAAACAACGAATCTGCAGCTGTCCTCACGCGTGCGCTAGCTGGCCCAACACTCAACGGAGAGTTTATTTTAATTTCCCAGATAAAAATTTTCAACTGGTATTAAAAAGTTTTAATTAACATCTTTGTAGTGAAGTGAGAAGGGACTAACATCTAAATGATAGCCAGTGGGACAGCAACAAAAAGTAGCAAATTTTGGCAAAGAATTTGAAGAGAATATTTTGTATTTCTATATGAAATGTATTTTTTGCAGATTTCGATTGAATGTTACTAATTGAAATTTATATTTTTAAAGATATCCAAAAGATAAGTAACTAAGAATGGTGTGTCTTTAATTACACGAACGATAACATTTTAACATTAGAAAACATTTGTATAACAAAGCCAAGTTTTTGTATTAATATCATGACCCTCTAACTACTTGGAATAAATAAAAACTTAGTTTTTTTTAAGTTAGCTCACAAATTTTAAGTTTACATCATGACGTATGTGTAACATTTTTTATATTTTATGGTTTTTTCCTCAGCAGCCATTCATCAAATTTGAAATACATAAAGTGTGCTAAAAAGTCAAAACAATAGATGTGCTTGATAATTTCTAAGTCATATCAAACGAGCACTATAACTGTTAGAGTTTTTAAATTGAATTACGAAAAAAGTAGACTTAAGTCAGATTGAAAATAAATCCAAATTTATTTCCAGCAAACAAATGTGTATGCAGCTCTTGTGACATAAAAAATTTTATTCAAAATCAGCATCCAAATTTAGCTCAGTAGTTTTATAGGTACATGACGTATGTGAAACATTTTTTTAAAATTTTATGGTTTTTTCAACACATTCTTTAGCGAAGATTGATACAATTTTTAATACCTGCAAAGTGCTCAAGAGGCTATATCTAAAATTTTTTTTATAAGTTTTAAGTTGTAATGGATGAGTATCACAAGAATTGAAGCTTTGAAATTGAATTGTGTAATGTTAAAAGCAATGTATGTTTGTTATTTTTTTGGTTTCAAGTTATGAATATGTATCTCAAATAACGCATAATAAAATTTAAAATTTTTTTAAGAGCAAAGCAAATACAAATATTGTTAAAAATAACGCAGAAATAACTGTATAAAAGTATTAGTCAATAGAGCGCACCGTGCAGCAAAGTAAAAAATGTACGAGTATATGCTGCAAACTATTACTAAGCGCCACATGCTAAATTTTCTTTCTTTCACATAATTTTCTCTCAATTTAACGTAAACCAAAAAAAAAAATAACACAAAGTTGTTATAATATGCGACGCAAAAATTGCATTATGGCGTCTCAGAGGCGGCAATAACAACAACAAAGTCAAGACTGTTTAGATATTGTTGTCATACTGCATACATAGTTCACGGCCCCATGTAGTGCTATATGAAAGCAAGTCGACATTTCTATAAGTTAACCCAGCAAAGAGAACAGTCATGACAGGATGAAATTAAATTTGAAATGTGACTATAACATAGGTCTGAGCTTTACTTCGTGATGGATATGAAAAAGTCTTTAAAAAAGACAAACAATTTACTCCTTCAGGCCTGAGTGAAAAGCATACCTTTCGCGCCAACGGCTTAAGTCCAAGATCGATCCGCTGGACCTTTGATTAGATCTTGCCATACATGTGGAGTCATCACTTGTTATTTTTTTTTTTAAAAGAACTCTCACTGTGTTTAAGTAGTTCACGAACGTTTCATTTATGATTTATTTCAAAGTAAAAATCATTAGTGACCACAAAAAACGTATTAATAGAAGTAGAAGAATAGCTGAGCTGAATTTTTTAGGAATGTCTTATGTCCGTAGAATATCTTTCGGGCCTGAAGTGCTTTAATATTTTAGGCCCAATAGTTCCACTGGGTATTTTAGTTTGTAAAAGTATTAGTTGCTGTACTAAGTAGTAGTGAAAGAAATATTTGTGAAAATAAGTAAACTTTTCGACCCATCATACTGCACTTCGATCGATAATAGCACTCAGATCATAATGCGTATTATTATGATTTTACGTTGAACAGTCTTACAAGGTCCAATTATCTTTACAACCAGTTTAATGGTGGTACACATTTTTCTTTACCAAAAGAAGCCTTCCTTGACCCTATGAATTTATGATACTCAAACTAATTCCATTTTGTTACGTCATATCAAATGCGCACCCTGCAAAAGTCAAATGCTGCTGCTGCAAACCCTGTAGCAAGCGAAGAGCAAGCACACAGCGCGACCACCGGGTTAAGTGAAAATATTCATTAAGCCAATGTAAAGATGTTAAATTAAATGACTAAGAAATACTCAGCAGTAGAAGCAACGCAAGAAGCAGCAGCATGATAGACAAACGTATGCAACTCTTCAGCTTTTAAAGACGGCAGGACGTAAATTACTCTTCGGTGCTTGGAGCAGGCAGGATAGAAAAAAAAAAAAGTAAAAAAGTGGAAAAAATAGCACAGAAAATCGTAGGTGTGTTTTACGTGGTACAACGTAAGAACATTTAGTTATGTTTGTTTATTGCCTGCTATTTGTATGTGTTAGTGTGTGTGTCTATGTTTGCAGTAAACAAGGTCACATTGTAGACAATTTTATGCGTGTCACAGTACTCAAAGCTGTTGTGCATACAAATTTGAGATTAATACTTGGTATCGTTACTCGATACTTTTTTCTTCAAATTTTAAACTTTTATAGGAGTGATGAAAAACTTTAATTAAAGTGACACAGAAATAGCACACTTTGAAAGTTTGAATGTTATTTCACAAATAACGAACTTCCAAGATCTTATGGCTAGTGATTTTTTTGGACAGTGATTATTATTTATATTTTCTGTTATATTTTTTTTTTTTTAATTTGTCACTTTATATTAAAATGAAACGTAAGTGACACTTAAAAAATAATATGCAATTTGATCTTTAAAGCATTTCTGTATAATGCTTTCTGAATGCTTTATGTCGCTAAGGATGCTGATATGTTAACACAACAAAATAGCAGTTCTTGTCACTCAAGTTACATTTTTCTAGGACACTTGAAAGCTAAAAATCATATTTTTAGTGAACACTTTTATTAACTTTGTGTTACTCAAATCATAAATTTCAATTTTAAAATTTTTTCTCACTAAAAATGAAACATGAGTGACATGAAAAAACTTTGTTTAATGCATATTTTCCAATATGTTTTTCGAAACAGTATTTAAGTTGATTCTATAAGAAAAAAATTTACCGTCACTTGCGTTTCAATTCCAAAAAAAAAAAAAACATATTTTCGTCAACATTAATCAAATCAAACATTAAAACAGTCATTGATTCCAATGCTTGTACATTTGTAAACGCTCAGCCATTTAACATCGATACCCTACAAACGTCACCCACCGCATAACATCACAATACGCACCGCACCCTACACTGCAAATTTCCTGTTTCTTATTCAATTTCTTTGTGTCACTCAATGCAAACTTTATGCCATTTGGTAAAATCACCATGGGTGTTGTAGGCGTACAAGGGGAGTTGTTGTTTCTGTTGTTGTTGTAGTATCCTGCTGCCATTGTTGTAATTGTTGTTGTTGTCGCTTAATAGGCAATTAAGTGTACACGATACAAAATAATTAAATTGGGCGACATTCATTCGCAGTT
Source organism: Tricholauxania praeusta (assembly GCA_949775025.1). NCBI lineage: Eukaryota > Metazoa > Arthropoda > Insecta > Diptera > Lauxaniidae > Tricholauxania > Tricholauxania praeusta. The sequence continues at coordinate 121,728,841 of OX459031.1, read as the reverse complement.
GCTGTTATTCCTGCTGTTGTGGTTTTACTTCGCACAGGGACATAACATAGCAGAGCGGTGTCGAGTACCGAGAGGGAATATTAATGTTATGCTTTTGTTTTTGTTCTTGTTGTTATTGTTGTTGCCATTGTATATGACCGCCATGAGCAGCATCTTATGGTTAGTGGCATAGTAAGTGCTGAAAGCAGCTTCAAAAAGACATTAAAAGCTTTTTTTATGCTGTCTCTTCTTAAATACCAAAAAAGAAAAGAAAAAAAAAAAAACAAAAAAAAAAACGCCAAATATTGGTGACAGCATTATATCAGGCAATGGGTGGTATCTGTATATTAAAACATTGTTTAAATGTATTTAGTATTTAATACATTTATAGGATTAGGATTAAGAACATTTGAAACATTTGGTAAAAAAAGATTTCAGGAGAAAGTATTTCAAAATGTAAAACTCCTAACATCAGCAATCAACAAGTTGAGGCGGGGATCTTATGAAAGAGTTATTGTGAACTATAAAGATGTTCAGCATTCAGATAAATAATGAAAGATTCTTATTAAGACAATCAGGGAAATGTGGTTGAGTAACATGCTCAATAGTCATTCTTGAATTTTTAGTTAAAACAAAGGGCCGCTGATGAGAGAGTCTCTTTTTTGCTACTCAATACGTTTATATTGACTAAATGGTCGCTGATGAGAGCATGTGGCTAATTTCGAAAATGACACAATGCTTGGTTCTTGGGCAAAGCAGAAGTAATAATGTTCAAAGCTACTGGGAAAGGCAAATGGTTAAAATATGGAAAAAGTAAGAAAATGCGTCAGAAAAGTTTTAAAATCAGCTAAAAGGGCTGCTGAGGAGAAAGTTTGGCTAATGCATGATTTGAAAATCTGATGAGAAGTTGATTAATTTTTTCCGAAATAATATAGTTGTCAAAATCAATCTCAACTTATTTTTTGCTTAAAATTATTTATACATTTACTCCACAGTAACATTGTAATAACTACATACATTTACCCCCCCACATGCTTAGTTCTTTTGAACTTTTTGTGCGGAAATCCTACCTTCCCGCTTTCATAACAGCAGTAACTTAGCCATGGGGCAGCAATCACTACTCAATCATGAACTCAATGTAAATTAAATAAAAATGAAATTTCTTTTTCATTTACGCTTCACGCAGTAAACAAATAAAGTTGATTGAAAATGACGCCTTCGGAGCAGCAACGCTTTGTGTTGTCCTGTGATGATAATAATGCTGTTGCTGTTGCGGAAAGAACATAGTTATTTTTATAAAGCCACTTTGTCCTTTATCTAAGATTGCTCGTAACATTCCCAACTATCTTTGTGAGACCATATTATGGTATTCTTTAAGAGTTTTTTTTTTTCTTTTTGCACACAAGCGTTTAAATCTCAGCGTGACCACTAAAATTAAAGTGACCTAGAATATTTTTGCCTACATTTGGAAGACATATCCTTGCAGTGTTATTTTTTTATCTCCGCTACGTCTTGCTTATTTCAACTTTCTTTGGCTTTCCAAGTGAATGCATGTCAACTGAAATGTTTCCCTAAATTAACTGTTAATGATGTTTTGGCGTTATAAAGCATATGTCTGTTGTTGTTCGGCAGACCTTATACGACCTAACATTTGCTTTATTTCCCCTTCTCTACATTTTGAGATAGCGTTCATTTAATACACGTTTATTCCTTCCAAATGACTTCCTTTTGGTTATTTGTTAGTTTGTCTTATTCTTTCAAAGTTTTGCTCAGCTACACAGATAAATTTTTGTTTACAGGAATATCCAGTAGTGTGGTTGAGGACTCGGGGTAAATCTTGTTAAAAAATGAAATTCACGCCAAGAAATAAAATTAAGTAAAATAAATGTCCTAACTATTTCATAACTAAAGGAAAAATATAGGTAAAGTAAAGGTAAAGTAAAGGTAAAGTAAAGGTAAAGTAAAAGTAAAGTAAAGGTAAAGTAAAGGTAAAGTAAAGGTAAAGTAAAGGTAAAGTAAAGGTAAAGTAAAGGTAAAGTAAAGGTAAAGTAAAGGTTAAGTAAAGGTAAAGTAAAGGTAAAGTAAAGGTAAAGTAAAGGTAAAGTAAAGGTAAAGTAAAGGTAAAGTAAAGGTAAAGTAAAGGTAAAGTAAAGGTAAAGTAAAGGTAAAGTAAAGGTAAAGTAAAGGTAAAGTAAAGGTAAAGTAAAGGTAAAGTAAAGGTAAAGTAAAGGTAAAGTAAAGGTAAAGTAAAGGTAAAGTAAAGGTAAAGTAAAGGTAAAGTAAAGGTAAAGTAAAGGTAAAGTAAAGGTAAAGTAAAGGTAAAGTAAAGGTAAAGTAAAGGTAAAGTAAAGGTAAAGTAAAGGTAAAGTAAAGGTAAAGTAAAGGTAAAGTAAAGGTAAAGTAAAGGTAAAGTAAAGGTAAAGTAAAGGTAAAGTAAAGGTAAAGTAAAGGTAAAGTAAAGGTAAAGTAAAGGTAAAGTAAAGGTAAAGTAAAGGTAAAGTAAAGGTAAAGTAAAGGTAAAGTAAAGGTAAAGTAAAGGTAAAGTAAAGGTAAAGTAAAGGTAAAGTAAAGGTAAAGTAAAGGTAAAGTAAAGGTAAAGTAAAGGTAAAGTAAAGGTAAAGTAAAGGTAAAGTAAAGGTAAAGTAAAGGTAAAGTAAAGGTAAAGTAAAGGTAAAGTAAAGGTAAAGTAAAGGTAAAGTAAAGGTAAAGTAAAGGTAAAGTAAAGGTAAAGTAAAGGTAAAGTAAAGGTAAAGTAAAGGTAAAGTAAAGGTAAAGTAAAGGTAAAGTAAAGGTAAAGTAAAGGTAAAGTAAAGGTAAAGTAAAGGTAAAGTAAAGGTAAAGTAAAGGTAAAGTAAAGGTAAAGTAAAGGTAAAGTAAAGGTAAAGTAAAGGTAAAGTAAAGGTAAAGTAAAGGTAAAGTAAAGGTAAAGTAAAGGTAAAGTAAAGGTAAAGTAAAGGTAAAGTAAAGGTAAAGTAAAGGTAAAGTAAAGGTAAAGTAAAGGTAAAGTAAAGGTAAAGTAAAGGTAAAGTAAAGGTAAAGTAAAGGTAAAGTAAAGGTAAAGTAAAGGTAAAGTAAAGGTAAAGTAAAGGTAAAGTAAAGGTAAAGTAAAGGTAAAGTAAAGGTAAAGTAAAGGTAAAGTAAAGGTAAAGTAAAGGTAAAGTAAAGGTAAAGTAAAGGTAAAGTAAAGGTAAAGTAAAGGTAAAGTAAAGGTAAAGTAAAGGTAAAGTAAAGGTAAAGTAAAGGTAAAGTAAAGGTAAAGTAAAGGTAAAGTAAAGGTAAAGTAAAGGTAAAGTAAAGGTAAAGTAAAGGTAAAGTAAAGGTAAAGTAAAGGTAAAGTAAAGGTAAAGTAAAGGTAAAGTAAAGGTAAAGTAAAGGTAAAGTAAAGGTAAAGTAAAGGTAAAGTAAAGGTAAAGTAAAGGTAAAGTAAAGGTAAAGTAAAGGTAAAGTAAAGGTAAAGTAAAGGTAAAGTAAAGGTAAAGTAAAGGTAAAGTAAAGGTAAAGTAAAGGTAAAGTAAAGGTAAAGTAAAGGTAAAGTAAAGGTAAAGTAAAGGTAAAGTAAAGGTAAAGTAAAGGTAAAGTAAAGGTAAAGTAAAGGTAAAGTAAAGGTAAAGTAAAGGTAAAGTAAAGGTAAAGTAAAGGTAAAGTAAAGGTAAAGTAAAGGTAAAGTAAAGGTAAAGTAAAGGTAAAGTAAAGGTAAAGTAAAGGTAAAGTAAAGGTAAAGTAAAGGTAAAGTAAAGGTAAAGTAAAGGTAAAGTAAAGGTAAAGTAAAGGTAAAGTAAAGGTAAAGTAAAGGTAAAGTAAAGGTAAAGTAAAGGTAAAGTAAAGGTAAAGTAAAGGTAAAGTAAAGGTAAAGTAAAGGTAAAGTAAAGGTAAAGTAAAGGTAAAGTAAAGGTAAAGTAAAGGTAAAGTAAAGGTAAAGTAAAGGTAAAGTAAAGGTAAAGTAAAGGTAAAGTAAAGGTAAAGTAAAGGTAAAGTAAAGGTAAAGTAAAGGTAAAGTAAAGGTAAAGTAAAGGTAAAGTAAAGGTAAAGTAAAGGTAAAGTAAAGGTAAAGTAAAGGTAAAGTAAAGGTAAAGTAAAGGTAAAGTAAAGGTAAAGTAAAGGTAAAGTAAAGGTAAAGTAAAGGTAAAGTAAAGGTAAAGTAAAGGTAAAGTAAAGGTAAAGTAAAGGTAAAGTAAACGTAAAGTAAACGTGAAGTAAAGGTAAAGTAAAGGTAAAGATATTCCCTTCTATTTTTGAGCCATGTTACGTGGTTCTGTTGACAACATATTCTTTTTCTGCTTCGAGATTTTTCTCATCCATTTAGTCCCAAGTTTTTTGGCACATATTTTCCAAATTTTTGAGTTGCTTTGTCTTAAGCGACTTAGCTGCAAATTTTACTATTTTAACTGCTTGTTTCTTTCAGTGTTGGTCTTGTAGGCTACACCATCCACGAATTCGTTTTGTTTAACTTTTTTACATTTTTTTTCTCATAGATTTTTTCTGCACAATTTATATATATTTTTTTCTTTTTATTACATCTAATCTTTGTTGACGATTTGCTTTTGTTTTCTACTGGTAACACGCACATTCGCATAACCATGCATACAGACTTGCAAACAAACACATGTACACAAATAAACATACCTACATACAAACAAATAGATCTCAATCTACTACTGGCAAACTTCAACTGATTAATTTTTCTTGCATCCCTTTTTGATGACTTTGGTCCAGTTTTTTCATGCCATCTATGGCATTTGGTTTTTATGCTCTACTCAAAAAAAAAACAACTAAGGACTGATTGTCCTTTAGCGTGTGTCAGTGATAGTCGGCTGTGTGTATGTGTCCTGTAGGCATTATCTTTTGTCACATTTGTGTGAAACTTAAAATGTGCAGGAAATGATTAATGAATGAAAATCTGTTCTTTTTTTTTCTCGAAGTCTTGTAGCAGAAAGAGAGAAAATCTGCACAAAATTTCGAAATTTATAGTTTGTGGCTTTTGTTTGGTTTTATGTCTGTTACAGCTTTGTGTTAAATGAAGGCGGCATATCACTTGGAAGTTGTTTTAATAGTTTTTTCTTTTAGCTTTTTATAATTAATTTAAAATGCATACCTTTGCAATTTAACATGAGCCCAAAGGCCCATGCTTTGTTAATTATCAGCTGTCATATAAAGCTGTCACTTGTAAGTTTTTTAAGGAAACTATGTGGACATAAAGTTCTTGTAAATTGAGCTTGATTAATTACTTATGGGATGAAATTGTGCCAAGAGATACATTTTACGTCGGTTTTCAAAATTAGTAAAATCTCGAAAAATAATTTGCAACATTTTTAACATTATTCTATTTCACAAAATCTAAACAATAGCCAAGTAAAATGAACTCATGGGTACGTACAAAGTAGACCATACAATTTTCAATACAAGATCACATACGAAAAAATAGCAACACATAGTTTTAGGCGCTCACTTCCTCAATTGTAATTGCAGCTTATTTAAACTATTTTTGCTACTTCCTCTCAACACACAGTGTAAAAGGAAAAAAGAAAAACCAAAAATCTCGCACTTAAAACGTTTTCAAATCTATTAAATTCATTTAAAAGTTTTCTTTTTAATTTTCATTTAAAAAGTTTTCGCAACCAAAAATCTCGCACTTAAAACGTTTTCAAATCTATTAAATTCATTTAAAAGTTTTCTTTTTAATTTTCATTTAAAAAGTTTTCGCACACCTTTTTGCGTTTCCTTCGGGCGGCTTCAGCGGCCAGACAGACGGTACCTACAGCCAGCACACACAGTTGTGCAGAAAAGTTTTCACATTATGCCAATTTTTCTCTTTCATTTTACTTGAATCATTTTGCAAAATCATTTGAGTGAAATTAGCTTAAGGAGCGAGCAGAAAAAGTGCCAACTTACTGGCTTTCTATATTACGTTTTTTTTTCAATTTTATTAAAAGCAGAATTAAAAAAAAAATATCAAATAAAAAATCGCCCGTTCAATCACTTGATTTCAATTTTCATTTTTATTCTTCATTAATCCTCAATCAAGCGGGTGATAACCTTCTTATTGTGCCTTCTTTCAACTAATTTTTTATACTATTTTTTGCCTCTTGTTAGCTAGTGAGAGGAGCCACTGGTAAGTTCATGTAAGAGTTTCTTAAAGTGACTAATTCGGGTGGCACATATTTGAAGTCTATTTTAAGTTATTTTAAAAGTTTGGTTACCGCTTAACACTAAGTTCTTTCGCTGTCCATTGAAAAGGACATGCATTAAATCACAGAAATAGTCCTCAATTCTGGGCCATTTCTTATGTGAAATGTAATATTTTGCACAAGAATGGTCCACACTAAATGCTCAAACAATGGGATCAAGCGACATTGCGATGGCGTCTGTGTTGGACACTGATTAGCAATCAGTTGGCGCGCATCATTGGATACGATAAGAAAACGAGAAATTTTTTTGCAAGATTTTTGATTTCTTTTTTCATTTTTTCCAGTATTTTACAATGAAATTTGGCCAAAAGTTTGCCGCCTTCGACAATGTGAAAATTGTTCAAAAAGTGTCACAACGGAAATCGTTACTTAACTTGAAAATTGTTGGCAATGCTGATGGGACCAACAACGGCTGCTATGCTAATAACAACAACAATTTTAAATCAGAATAAGAAAACTATATCCGGTTTTTGATGCGGAATTCGGGTTTACTGTGAGCATTAAAATTTAGAGGATCAAGAAAATGTTTTTCGTAATAAAATTTGAAAGCCTAAAAATGTGCAACGAAATTGTAACTTTTCGAAAGTCACAATTTTTGCTTTTTATATAAAATCTCTTTTCAAAATAAACCGACTACACTTCCTAACAACACAATTTTCATTTTCACTACTGCAGCATTTCTCAAATTTCAATTGCGTGGGGCGACAAAAATTTACGCTGGCATTTGAAAATTTGCCAAAGGAACTGCGAAAACTGCGTCGACGACGTTCACTTTATACCAAAGTAAGCAAATACAATAAAACCACCAACGAATGGCTGCAAAGGCAATAGAAGTGACAACCGAACCGGAAGTGAAAAGTTGTTGTCAGCGCATTTTAGAAATTGAAATAAAACACAGGATGTTATTATGTTGAATGAACTTCCTTAAGGATATTCATGAGTACACAAAGTTTTCTTCCCCGACAAGAACAACAGCAACTTAATAATAAATGCAGCAGCAGCAGCTGTGACAAAAAACAATGAATTCAGCATTCAGCTGCATTCGATTTGCAAGTTTTGTCCTTAGCGCGTCCTCTCCTTTTAGTTATCATTGTTGTTGTCGTCATCAATGAGTCCTTCGAGTGCACTTTGCATTTGTGCGCTGTCAATGACTTTTGAGGGAGTTGGAGTCATTAGCTTACTGTGCCATAAGAAGTTATTTGATACTAGAGTTATCGAAGGTTAATTGCAATGAAATAACCAAATTTTTCGAAATTGAGCAATGGTTTTTTGAAACTATTTGAACTCAAATGATTAAGGATAATTATAAAAGTTTTTAATTTATTTAAAAAAATATGAGAAAAACTAAATTTTTTGCTGGAATTTTTAAGTTAAGTCGAATGCAGAACTCTTTCGACAATTAACCTTTTTAAGTAAAAAGTTTTTGAGAAAGTCGGATTCGATGCTAGCGAAGCCGAAAGGACGAATTTCCTCAAAAGAAATAAAAACTTTCAAATGTTGCAATGAGTATTTTCTAGCAAAAAAGGAAAGAAATTAAGCTTTATATTGCTAATATTAAATCAACAAAATTTCGACCTTAGTCAAATGATTTTTCTTTTGAAAGATTTTTATTCCCCTTTTTTGTCAGCCTCATTGACCCTCAACTAGCTGTCGCTCCAGTTTGCTTGCAATTTGAATGAAATTAACAATGAATATAAATGCCAGCAGGTATCTTAAGACACTTTTAAAAACAGCACTTTTTACAGGTCATTACATTAATAGCAAAATAGCAAAACACCGTCACAGTCTTGTGAGTAAACTCGCTATAGCGGCAAAATTTAATTGTCAACACCCAGCAATATAAGAAAAAAGTTGCAATGCATTTTTTTATAAATTGCAAATTGCATTGATAAATAAACAGCTAATTTTATTGCATTGTAAACTGTATTTACGTGTGTGTGTGTGTGTTTGATTGTTTGTGTGCAAAAGTCTTTGAGCGCAAAATTTAATTGAGCGCGTGCTTTGACTTTGCAATTACAAAGTAAAATATGTAAAGCAGCGTGGCAGCAAAAACAACAACAACAAAGAACTACAAGAACAAAAGCAACAATAACAACAACAATAGCAGGCAATATAATTTCACTACTTACAGCAACTACAAATGCAATTACATGCTTTTGTTACATTAACAGTATCAGCGAGTAGTGGTGATTGCTCTTAGGGTATTCGTGGATGTGGATGTGGCAGTAAACAACACCCCTTCATCATCACATTTACTTTAAACTCCAGCGAATTGAATGCTATTGCATGCGAAATTAATTTGAAATTTATACAAATTATAGCAATAGTCATTAAAATGGTCACTGCTTTGATTATTGAGACTGTCAAGATATCGGTTGGAGTGTTGCATGCTGCAGGAAGTAGATGTCTGTGTGAAAGGCGCTGACGTGTTGATAATTTTGTGGGTTATTGCTATGTTTGTAAGACATCTCTATCATTGTTGTCACTCGATACAAAGACAAATTTAGCGTAAATTGATGTTTAAAATTAAATTGAGCGCGAAACGGATATTTGTGTTGCATACTTATGGGGGGTGCCTCAAAACAATACAGTGGAACAAATCGAATTTATATTCAAATAAAATGTTTATTCTTACATAAGCACAGTTTGATTTCTTTATTTGCAGTTAGTGATTGGTTGAGCAGGAGAAGAAGCAAGCTATCTAAGGTTTGAAAAGCAATGACAAATGAAAGGATTTTATTCAAGAAAATGGTTGCAATTTGTAAGTATTTTTTTTTTTTGAGTTAAATGCTCTCACATCCAGACATTTCAAAAGACTGAGATTGCAATTTTTTAACAATGGCAATTACTTAATACCAGCAACAGAAATCGAATAAAAAAAGACAAATTACCCAAAAATAATCGTATTTGTTCCTGTGGTTGTATTTTTTGCTGCTATTACTTTGTTCATGGTCTGTTCTATGCGTCAAGTCATAGATTTTAAATAAATGATCCAAGGAATTTTTTCTGACTCTTTAAAACGATTAACACTAAGTAATTTTCATGTGTTCCGCATAGCTCAGACAATTTTCATTGGATATTTCATAAAATTTTTTACGGTTTCGATTTTCATCACCACCGCAATCTGACGATGGTTTTCGATAAAAGACTTCAAAATAAATCGAAAATGTTAAGTATGAAAATCGATATCAGAGTGTACGTAAAATGAGATCTTTATTAGCCAAAACTCAAAATTCAGTCATGTCCACTGAAACTTTTGTTCAAGATGCCAGATACTAGGTCTCTGCAAAAAAATGGAAGAATGTGATTCAAACCACTTTCCCGTACAAATAGTGCGGTGTCCATTTTATTATGGCTAAAAGTTTTGGCGGATAAAAAGGATTTATGTATATCCTTGGAATTTACTGCTCAGCAACGCATTTGAAATTTTTTGAAATCTCAGTATAGCATAAGAAATATTTTCTTGAAATTTTTATTAAAACTAAGTCCAGGCTTAGTAAAAATTTACGCTACAATATACCAGAAACGTTTGGAAAATTCAAAAAAAAAAAAAAATTTTCCTGAAAATATTCAAATGCATTAACCGCTAAAATGTTGATTTCATTTTTAGTTTTTTCAAGCTCATTTAACATCGTCATTTACAATTGTTAGCATTGTAATTAAGTGAAAACTTACGAAATACTTCCAAACAGCCTAGAAAAATACAACCACTCTTGTTTCAAAATCAACAATATGCGGAAAAAACGTAGCATGTTTTTCGAGCAGTTCACACTAAGGTGGGTTGAAATTCGGAAAATGTTTTTTCATTGGATTAAAGGATATCCGATAATTTGGTACAAAATTCCAAAAACAGAATCGGTTTTGATTTTTATAATTTTATTAAGGCAAGAAAATTATGCAATAAATGCAAAAGTGACAGAACTTCAGGGCATCAAAAAATATCATTCGGATTTGGAATTAGCGAAACAGTTTAGATTCTTATCACAAAATATTATTAGTATTTCATGTATATTTCTCGGACCCGCTTCGAAATAGGTTAAATTTCGACCAACCCTAGCGCACAGTTACTTGCTATCCAAAAAAAAAATCCAAAATGATCTTAAGGTCCATGATGGTGAGACAAAAAAAATAAACGGTCGTATCGTTTCATGCTAAATTATGCAATCAACGTGCTTTTGCATTAACTTATTGTTGTTTTATATACAAGTTGTAACGATATGCTGCTGTTGCTGCTGCTGCTTACACTTAATGCATAATGCCATCAACAACATGCACACACAACAGCAACAACAACAACAGCAGCAGCAGCACAACAGCAGTTGCAATCATCCTAACACGCTGCAGCAGCCAGTAAAATTTAATTTGGCGCAAAATGCTACGCAGTGGGAGTCGAGGTTAAGGGTAAAATGTTGCTGCTCGTGCGAAAATACTGCACTGCTGCTCCTTTTTTTTCTCCCCAGCTTTAACTCCGCTGTGTTGTTGACTTTTATTTAAAGTTTTCATTTTGATTGAATTTTAAATTAAGTAGAAAAACAAGAAATAAATGAATTTCTTGCATGCTATTTTGCATAAAAAATGTTATGCGTCTTTAAAGTTGCAGAAAAAAATCATGAAAGAAAGGGGTGCCCATAAAAAAGGGCGTATCACAAGAAATTGCAATGAAAATTAAATTTCCATAAAATTTTATGCATAAAAGCAGAAAGGAAAAAAAAAACGGAGAGAAAACACAAAAATAAATATAAAAATTAACACGTTACGCTACGTTTGACATTTGAATTAATTAAAATTTGCTCGCAGTTGGAAGAGCGGATTTTTATAAAAGTTTAGTAAAATTAATGAAGAGTGTCAGGGTTTTTGAAGACAACAGCAATTAAAAATTATGTTGCAGAAATAAATATTATACTTTCCGTTTTTAATTTGATACTAAAAAAAAATGCTAAGTGTTGAGAGAAATAAATTGTGTGTGAATTTTAATTATTTACTTCAATGCTGCAAATGCGTTGCATATTAAGGGTATTTGGAGATTTTTTTCACATATACAAAATAAATGGCGAATTTACTATTGAAATTTAAAAATTCAGTTTGTTTTTTTTTTTTTTGTAGAAAACCGAAAAGCACAAGCCATTGAACTTTAATTTTGATATTTAAAGAAATTACATTTGTTTAGGCATAAATTTTAGACATAATGTTCAAAAACATAATCCCACACATACATTCGAACAACTCCCAAAAATAAAAGCCCACTGTGGTAGTCAGTAAAAACCAAAACATAAAAAAAGATCAGTTCACCCATATAGGCAGCATGGTAAAATTTTTCACAGCTGTCGTTTAAAGGACACATTAAAAGAATAAAGTTAACTTTAACAAATCATAAGCACAACAATTATTGCCTACTTTTTAGAGCTTACATGTAGTTAAATTCAAAAAGTACTTAAAAAACAGAGTTCTTATCAGTAACAACATTCACTCGCTCACTTACCTCCATGTTAGATCCGTTTTATCCCATTTGGGTCCCTGCAACACATAACGTTTCATACGATGACCAATACCGCCTACACCATGCTGCAGATTATCCGGTGAAAAATTCATTGTCCTGTTGCTGTCACCCACGCCACAGCGTGGTTTAATGATGAGCTTACGTGTGGCGCCATCTATTTCGCCAGTAGCTGGAATGTTGCCAAAGCGCTGTAGAAAAAAACAAACCCACACACAGTGTGGAGAAAAAATTAATACATATTCTCCTTGGGCATCAAAAAGTAAAAAGCACACTACATACCTGTAAAGTTCTGATGGCCTCCTTGAGTTGCGCTTCCGTGCGCAGCGCGCCAGTTTCAATGTCCGATTTTGGTAGATAATCGAACTCCATTAAGTAATTGTACTGCAAATTGCAACAGGAGCAGCCGAGAAAGATAGCAAAAACGAAAAAAAAAATGAAAATTTTTAGTAAAAGAAAAACATTAACTAGGAAAAAAAAATGTAGCATATTTTTAGTAGCAAATGCAAATTATTTGGCAAGCTACAATAAAAAAAAAAATGGCGATAATAGGCGCTGAGCCAAATTTTTGGTCATTGTTGCTGGTGTGGTGGATTATGATAACAACAGCAACAAAAATAACAGCAACAAAAATAACAGCAATAAAATTTGGTATATCCAAAAGATATGCAACACAAAATACTTTATAAAACCAACTTTTAAGCGATAAGCTTGCTTAGTAATAGAAAAAAAAACAAGTTGTTTTTATACAGAAAGTTACACAAGTGAAAAAAATCATGAATGAAAAAAAAACTGATATTTTAAAATTTAGTCGTAGATGGTTAATGGCACAGCCCAGATAAAAGACACGAAACAATGTAGGGAGCATTTGAATTGTAATCTTGGCAAGAAATTTATGTCATATTTAGTGCTGGCACATTTTATTCGGAAAAGCATTAGAGAATTGTATAATTTTTGGCCTAAAAGTATGCAAAATAGGTTATCTATATGCTTGTCCTAAAAAAAAGTTGAGAGTAATCAGAATTAATATACATGCCCAAAAGTATGCTGCATAATTTTTGAGCAATAATTTCTAATCATTTGATAACAAGTTTAAGAATTTAACGTTGCATACTTTTAAGCTAAACTTTTTTTATAGTCAACATAACATTTTTATTTTTCAACTGCAGACAACACAGCTACACTATGCTTGAAAAAAATGCAAAAAAATATCAATGAAGCTCAGCATGAAAATTATTGGCACAATTTATAAAAATAAAAAATTCAAACCGCTTCAAAAAACACTCACAAATAACCAATTGTATAAGCTATGGAAAAAAATCCGCACACACATGTACAAAAATGTTACCTCACCTATGCATGTGCTGCAGTCGTTTTACGAAACCTGATAATAATCGCACAAAAAATTGTTGATAGCACTTTTTGGTTTTTTGTATCCATCAACGTTTTCGCGCAAAAAAGTGTTACAGTTGAGTGGAAGATGATTTTGAAAAATTACACGTCATCAATTTCAAAGTTTTCCTATTATTGGAGTAGAAGCTAAGTTTGACTATAGAAAAAAATCACATGTGATTTAAAAGAAAAACTTTGCGTAGTTATCTGTGAGAACAAAAATTTGTTGATATTCCAAAACTCTATTTTTGTATCGATGTTTTTGAAAAATGTAAGCTAGGCTAATACTGGGTCGCTTGAAGAAACATATTTACTCTACAATAGATGCTACATAAGCAGGGCTTTGCGTGGAATATGATAGAAACGCAGTACAAATCTCACTGAGCAATGTTCAGAATAAAGACCTTAACGTAATGCATGTTGACTTCGACATTGGGGACATGAAAAAATAAAGATTGCGTTCTTGCAAAAAATTGATTTTTTGAAATTTGATATTTTATTGCTGTTACAGATAATAATTAGTCCCAAAATTCGATTTTTCCATATAAAAAATGTGAAAGAATCGAGTTTTAGGACCGAATATTATCTATAATAGAAAAAAAATGTAAGACTTTTTAACGTCAAGTTTTTTGCAAGAACGCAATCTTTATTTTTCAAGAAAGTTTGGGCATCCATTCTGTGAAGAAATAAAAGTTACGAGGAAAAAAATCGTTTTTTTAGCCAAAAAGAACCTTCAGGAGAATCAAAAGTGCTCCATTGGTTTTTCTCGGAACGAAAAAAAAAATGATGAAGGCATCGTTTTTAAGAGTCCTACCAACTTTTGATTCGGTGTTTGGATGAATCCTAATTTCGGTCCGGTCTAGTATGTATGTACCTACGTAGAAAAATATTTTAGCAAAGTGAATATCAATCAGCGTCTGATCAATTTTTTTGCATACTTATTTTATAAATCTAAGTTTTTAAAGAAATTATTTTATCAATAAAGCAGCTTAAAAAAAGGTATAAATATAGCTAACAGCGACTTGGTGAGTCAATTATTATAATGCACATCATACGCAAATATTTATACAAATACAAACATACTTCTGTACACTATCTGCGAACATATGCACATATGTGTGTAATTCGCCAACCAAATTTCACCGCCAAAAGCGACAAACTCACACCTACACTATTGGTTGACAGTTAAAAGGACGAACCAGCAAACACAAAGGCATACAAACTGAAGGACAGACGAATAAGCAGCACATTGCATCACATTGAAATTTACAGTTTCAATTTGTAATAACTGTCAAAGTTGTTGAATTTTATGTGGTCATTTATTGTCAAATGGATGTGTGTCAGTGCCTGAGTATGAGTGTGAAAGAGTGCGTACACATATATTTGTTTTTGTCACTTAAATGCATGTATGTGTTTCAATGTTTTTGCATCGAAATTAACATAGTTGTGAGTAGTACATTAAAAAAAAATATGTAGTTTGGAAATGCCACCTTTTTGCAACATTTGCTGCACGTTGATAAACATCGCTGACGAGTGATATGGTATCATTTGTGTAACAATCGTTAAAAGTATTGGTTTTGGCTTTTAGTAGATTTTTAACAGAGAAACGAATATTCGATATAACATATAAATATAGGCAAAAATCATTACATATAAAACGCATAGTCCGAATGATCACTGCCTAAGTTGATCTATATTTTAGAAACACACAATTTGGAAGGCAAATTACTCTTGCGCCGTGATTGCTACATCAGAAAGAGTTTGCTAAAATACGATTTTTGAAAGGATATGACACCTCCTAGATGTTAAAAATTCAACAATTCCAAGCAAAAACTAAAAAATTTTTTCCCGATATAATAGATTACAGTGTAACTTGAAAGTGGTCACTTCTTACACACGCTAAGCATAAATTGAGTGGGGTTTTTTAAGTGAACATGGAACCCCACACAAAGCAAAAATCTTGAAGTTGTCATATCTAAAGAGTTTTCTATTGAAACGTAACGAATTTTTCTATAAGAGTACAAAACTACATTAGCACCATTCAGATAAAAGTAAGTGGAATCTAAAAAAGGGCGTGTAACCTCCCATTAAAGCCAAAATTTTAGCTATCATGTTATTTTTTAACAAAATGTAGTTAAGCTTAGTACAAAATGCATAGTCGGTGTTTTGTGGCAAACAGTAGACAAAATTGTGCAAGTGGGCGTGGCACTTCCTTGATATCATATTAAAAATACTTTTCAAACAAGTTTGCCGAACCACACAGATAATTGTGCCACCTATCAAAGAAGCAAAACCTTAAGTTGTCATTCCTACAGAGGAACATAATGAAACTTTGTATAAATTTAAAATGAGACAAATGAGTGATCCATAAAGCTTCAAAAATTTTATCATAGATGGCGCTATACGCTAAAATTAACATAATGTCAATATATTTTGAATTGGTGTCTTTCGGCTTTTAATGAAATTTTATACGAGCGTTGTGCTTTCGACGTTTCTCCATACTATTCGGCTCGCTTTGACTTTTTGACTGATGTTTTTTGATACATATCCTTTTTTTCGAGATTTTTTCGATACCATGCGTTTATCGTTGATTTTGACTTTTTCGATACTTTGCATTACATGTTATTATTTAGTTTTCGATATTAATTCACGTATATCAGGTGTGTCTATTTAATATGTATTAATCCTTAATTTTCGATTTTGTTCAAGCTACTCGACTTATTCGATACTATTCGACTTTTATCAACTATTACTGTACTTTTTTTAGATATCCTATACTTTGCATACTATTCAATGCTTTTCAAGCTTTTTCGATTCTTTCCGACTATTATCTGTCCACTTTATCAAAATATATCGATACTTTTCATCTTTTTCGAGGTTACCGAAAATATCGATGTTGTTAAGCTATTATATGATTTCCTAATGTTCTTCAACACCATTCGTCTGTTTTAGGCAGTTATTGACTATTATCTACACAATCTATGCTTTGGTTGATATTTTTTATACAATTCGATACTTATCGATTTTTGTCAAAAAATTTCGATACTTTTCTACTTTTTCGAAGTTATCGAAAATATCGATTTTGTTAAGCATTTATATGATTTTCTAATGTTCTAACATACAATACTTATCGACTGTTTTAGGCTGTTATTGACTACTATCAACACAATCGATGTTTTCGTTGATATTTTGTTATACAATTCGATACTTATCAGTTTTTATCGAATTTTTCGATAGTAATTATTTTTTAATTTCTTTTTTTTTATATAATTCTTTTTGAATTTTTTGCTACATTTTATTCAATTTTTTGTTTTTTATTTTTTTTTTTTCTAAGGGAAATTTGTTCCTGCTCAACAAGACACTAATCCATGATTAACTTACTTTCGTCAAATCACACATGACTTTTGTATTTAAAATTTTACCAAAGAATTTTAGTGCCATTTTGCAAGGTTTCATTATTTTGTTTAAGTCTTGTTGCATGCGCGATAGTTTAGAACACTAAATGCTTTTCGATACTGGGTCACTAAGTTGAAACAAACTTTGCTTTCAACTGCTATTTATGACTGTAATTTGTTTCAGCATTGGTTTGACTGTCATTGCACCTACTGTTAGTGATTATACTGCACAAATGATTAAGTGTATGAATATTAACGTTTTTCCTTTTCAATTGTTGCTCTAAATTATTTTCTTAATAAAACTCATTAAGGTTTTAGTGATTTTTTCATATTTTTTTTGTTGTTTCTTTGAATATTTATAAGATCTAGAACAAGTGAAAATAACTTACAATATCGACGTTTAAATTTTTTCTTTTGAAGCTCAGACAAAAATTTGATGTTGCCTGAATGTCAATGAAAACTTAGTATTGCTATGAATAAAACATCACTGCCTCTCATTAACATTGATGTTCAGAACTAAAAATGAAATAGTTCCCTTATTTTGCACAAAACATCCCTTTTTTGAAATGACTAAATTAGCACTTTACGAATTCCCCAAGCAATCGACCTCATTTGCCTTATCAAAGTTAAATTGTGTAATGAAGACAATAAAATTTAATTAAACTTATTATGTGAAAATGATTTATGCACAAAGAGACAGCCAATGTTTAATGCTGCCATTTTTACAACAATTAATTTAACAGCTTTTTTATTATTATTTTTATGAGGTTTTCAATACACTTTATGACCACACATAAAAATAAAAATAAAACAAAAAACAAAAACCCTAAAAGCATAAAACATATCAAGCCAATAAAAAATGCTGTAATTAATCGCAAAAGTATAAAACAACGGCAACAGCTCCGCTGGGCATA
Source organism: Tricholauxania praeusta (assembly GCA_949775025.1). Taxonomy (NCBI): domain Eukaryota; kingdom Metazoa; phylum Arthropoda; class Insecta; order Diptera; family Lauxaniidae; genus Tricholauxania; species Tricholauxania praeusta. The sequence continues at coordinate 121,711,482 of OX459031.1, read as the reverse complement.
CATATTTTTTTGCATTTATTTTTTGTTTGTTTAGTTACTGCCTTTTTTCTATTTCTTCCGGTCAGAAAATAGTGTGAATCACTAAAAGTGTTGCCGAATTTGGATTTTTGATTGGTTAATAAATAGATTCCCAACAGTTCTATGTTCTGACATGAAAACCAAAAAGATAGTAAATTCTAGTAACATCTTGAAAATATGCCATTGCTTAAAGGGATCCAATGTCCTTTACTGTCCAACGAATATTCATGTTTATCCACCCTTTTGTCCACATTCGGTTCCTTAAAAATATCACGTTAGTTGTAAAAAATGTCGAAGAATAAAAAGTTCTATTCTATTCGCTTGTCCACAGAATGTCCATGTTTGTCCATCATTTGGTTTTGTTTGTCCACCTTTGTTTAAGTGATATTCAATAAACAAAAACTTTATTTTTATCTGAATTTTTTAGGTCCAAAAAATTTTCTAATTCTATCTTCTAAATCATTCCTTTTTATCTCAAACTTTTTTACTAAAAATCTTTTAAGCCAAAGTTAGGCAAACAAAAAAAAGACCGCGAAACTTTAATAATTTAACATTTTATCCCATTTATAGGGCCCAAGTGCATGTTTTTCAGAAGTTAGTTTTTGAATATCCTCTGAATCAGAGAGGGGTAACAGAAAATTAAGAACGGAAATAGGAAATTTAGAGTAGACAAATGAAAATTTAAGGTGGACAAACAAAAATTATGAATGAAAGATTTGATATTTAATAGAATGCAATATAATTTTTTGAATTTTTTGTTTTGAATTTATCCAAAGATTAGTATGTATTTGAATGACTTTTTTATCAATGCTGGACATGGAAAAACATGGACATTAGATGGACAATCAAATGTACTCTGCTAGAGTTTTGAAATATACGCCATTTTGTGGGAATAATGTGAATATCTTGGAAACCAAAAGTGGTTAAACGAAGAAAAGGATGGACAAACCTGAACATTTGTTGGACAATCCTGCGTAATAGACTGTATTATTTATTCCCAAATTTGTCTGGGCCAACTTCTTATATTTTAAGAGAAACTACATAATTATCTTAATGTATTTAAAGCCTGTTTTGAATCAATTTAAAAGCCTTTGTTTTACTAAGATACGATTTTTTTCAGTGACATCAGAAGACTTCTGAACGAAAAAGTTCGTTGATTCCACTGTAGTATTAAATGAAACTACATAAATTTGTCACACACTACAAAGCAGCATTTGTTTTTATGTTGATCGATGATATTACACGACGAAATGCGATTTTTAATGAAATCTTTTCAGTGCACATTCTGTGAGTCTGTGTTTTTGTGTATAGAAAACAAAAAACACAAAAAAACAAAAAACATTTTAATTACAAGTTAATAAAATATATATTGTGCACGTATTTTATCTTCTCATATAGTTGCGTTTTATCTACGTTTAAATCAATCGATCGACTTAATGTCAACATGTACATATCTGTATACATAAGGGTGGTTTAAAAAACTTTTAAGTGAAATTTTGTTTTATTTTGATACCCAAAAATTTGAGGATTTATAAATTAGAAAAACCTAAAAAAATCTTTAGCGAAAAAGAAAAATGCACGCCGTATTCAGCATAACAAATTCTATATAAAAATAGATTTGGATGCGAATAAATAAATAAAACAAAATATATTATATTAAATATTAAATAAGCCAATGTTTTGAGTTTTTAAGCAATTTATCATTTGTCATACTAAATTACAAAAATTTAAAATATCAATCTGGTGCAAAATATTAAACAACTAATTGAGCTTATTTTACTGAGTTTATTGTTCGGTAAAGTGTGTGATAACAGCAATACTAGTACATACTAGTTTCATCCATTGCTAAATGAAATCATCAGTGACCCTTGAGCCGATGATTCGAAATTTCTAAGCTCTGTATGTTTTCCGTTTTCCACAGATCTGTTGAGAACCCAAGGAAAAAGTGAAACAAAGTTAAGCTAATTTTTAATTTTCTGTTGTGTCTTTGTTTTTGTTTTTTTTTTTTTGTTTAATATTACACTTTTCTTGCTGACACTTTGTTGCAAGCTTTCTTGGTGAATCAAAACGAAGCAGCAAGCAAAAATCGTATAAAAAGTCAGTAAGCTCACCGAAAGGTAATTTTTTTGTTATAACTTAGAGCAAAAAATATTTTATAGTTATTTTGCTTTACTCATCGGCTCAAAGGTCGCTGATGATTCCATTCAGCAATGGATGAAACTTGTATGAATAGCTTTAGCTGTTTTTTATGTTTTTTGTATTTTTTTCTGAACTATCGCGCACTGTACTAAACAATATCCTCCTTAAATAATTTTAAATCATTTTTTGTTCCGGTTCGCAATAACAAATATACATACAAATTTCATAGCATACAACTTTTCCGGAGATAAGACCTAAAGAAAAGATGTTCGATTTTTTTGAACCGTACTAATTTATTTATATTGGTTTATTCATTTTACGTAACATCACATTACGTTACTTTGATTTACACACACAATGAAATTTATTGCAATTTAACGTGTGTAACTTAATTTGCGTGACATGTCGCAAACTCCATATTGAAAACATTTTTTCAGCATTTTATTTTTTTATTTTTGCCGCACAGTTTTTATACTGCATGGTGTATCTATCGTCTGTTTATATGTGTGCACTCATTTGTGTCTGAACTTTTGAAAAAACAGTAAATAAATTTTATTTTTATGTTAACAAATGACTCTCATTGATTACAATATATATATACTGTGTGGCAACACTGGTTGGCAATTTAATCAATTTCCCATCTTTTAATATCCATACAATGAAATTATAGTTGTTTTATTTATTAAATATATTAAAAATTTATTGAGTTAATCTGTTACATAGCAGACAAATTTTTTATTTTAAAGAACAGCAGTCAATATTATTGGCTTTAATTATATTTTTGCTACGACTATAGAAGCATATGACAGGTTAATTATTGAAGGATAATAAACACCCATACACCGAATATGATATACTAATTATTGCTGAAAAAATTGGTAGAAAATATAGAATGACTTTGATGATGATCAAAATCAAAGGGTTTCTTTATGTATCACGATTCGTCTCGTTTCGTCTCTAATTTTGACGCCCGAAAAAATGCTATTATATTTTAAATGACAACAAAAATATCTAGCCGGTGCTTAATGAATGATTAACTACAAATATAAAAATTATACCACCATATTTTAAGGCTTACAATTAAGAGACGAAACGAGACAAATTGTGATACATAAAGAGGCCCTAAATTTGCCCACCTGAAAACTATTCAACCCAGTTTCCAGTTTTAAGCTCAACTCTAGAGCTCGAGTATTTTTTTTTTAAATTTCAAAAAGCTTTTGAGAAAAAAATATTTATTTTAGTTTTTGAGTTGAATGTTTAAGTAAAAAATTTTATTTTATTTAAGTTTCAATTGTGTTGTACAATTCTTTTAAAATTCATACCATCAGCAATGAGATTGTACTACTCGTATTTCATTTTATTAATTAAATCCGTAAACATATCAATTACGTTTAAACTCAATTAAAATTTAATTAAACGTGTGATAATGCCTACTTATTTTATCACTGAAATACGAAAAAATAAACAACTGAAATTGAAAAAACGAAAACAATTTATTGAATGCACTGGCAACCAGTGTCAATGGCATACAGTGCAATTCTGACCTCGGCTCTTGACAAATAAAAAAACCATTCATTTGTGACCCATGTTGGTTTATTCGAGCATTTATATACATCAATACTGTTCTGGCATTTTTATTATAATATTTTTATCGACATATCTGAATCAGCGACTCTTAAATATGCAACAAAAAAAAAAATGATTTATTAAATAGGGAAATACAAATTTTATTATTAATTACATTTTTTTTTTAATTGTATTTCATATTTAAAAGCAAATTTTGATTTCTATCATTGTGTAGTTTTGAATCGAAATTTCTGTTTTAGAATCAAATAAAGAATATAAACGAAGGTGGAATTTTAACCAAAAACTTAAAAAAAAACTCAAAAACTATAAAAAAATATGAAATCTTGGGCAAAATAACTTCACCAAAATGTGACGCTCTTCATTACAATTGAGCAATAAAAACTATCTTACTGTCAAAATTATATCCATTGTGTTATTGTCAATTTGTAACGATCAGTTACATTGGCAATGCAATTTCTAAATATATTAGATTACATTACACCATCATCTGTACGGACAATATACATTTACGTCTGTCACTGTCAAAACGAACGCATTCTACGGAGGTACGTACGTATACGTAAACAAAATACACACACACACACATGATTTGAATTGCATTTACTGACAAAATTTAATTCGACGTAAGTGGAAATTCATGTCATATGAAATTTAAGCCAAATTTGCACATGGGGGAAATGGAGTATATACAGCAAAGTGGTGCGAGGCGAGACTGTAAACGCATGTGCGAACCAGCATACCAAAGCGAATTGGGGGATACTTGGCAGTTGAAATGAAGAAGCTTAAGTGATTTTTCAATTATGTTTATCAAGAAGTTTGCAGATTTTTCACTGAATATTTTCTGAATAAAAACAAACATCTCTTAAACTGATATTGCATAATTTATGTTAGTAATCAACTTGAAAATGTTTGCCTTTTTTGCAGAAAAAATAAAACACGACATACTTTCAGGCGCTTAACAACAATTTTGATAATTGTTTACAAGCTAAAATCAAAATAAAAATCAAAATAAAAAGAAAGCAGCTTTTTAGCACAACAAACACAGGCAAGTGAGTGGCTTTGAATAATTAATTGATGTTAAGAAAAAATGCCGTCAAAGAGAGTGCACTAGTTATATGCAAGTGGAAGTCACGTAATTGTTGCCATGACAACTCTTGCTATGCTGTAATTAATTTTGCCTATTGTTGTGCTCTAGGATTTCAGTAGTTTTTCTTTCTAGGTATTTTAAAAACAATATTTTAACTGCAATGTTTGCAACATTTTTAAGAACCTGGTCAGCACGTTGCACGCGTCACGTTTGTTGCATGTTTGCGGCAATTCAGTATAAAAGTTTTGTTTAACAAATAAATTGTTGCAAATTTAAATGGAAAAAAGAAAAAGTTTAATAAACAAGCCATATAGCTGCGTTGGGCTATGTTACATAAGGTTGCGTGTGCTTTTTGAAATTTTTATGTAAAGGCAAAAGTTTATATTCTTAATTGGAAATTTTGCGTATTCACATTGGTCAAAAGGCTTAAATTGAAAGAATAGCAATATGTTTGCACGTGTCAAATTTCAAAAGTTATGTGATTTTTAGTAATATCTTATTCACTGCAAATTTAGCAAAAGTTATCCATTTCTCCATTTGCATTTCGTTGCATTCTGCGCGCACATTTACACGATAATGTCATGTGTTTGCACGCGTTTGACTGATGGTCTTCAAAACGACATGTTACAATACATGACAGCATGGCGTTTGACGGACGTGCTGCGATTTTTTTAAATGGTAATATGTATTATTAAAACATACAAAATGTTTTATAAGACAACAGAAAAATGAGCTATGAGTTGAGTAATGAGTAATGCATTAAGGTCTTCATAAAGTATGAAGTGTAATGTTAGAAGTATTAAGCCGAAACCATGAAAAATTAACATAAGGCATAACTTACGATACATAGGCTCAGGAGAAAAAATCAATAATTTGGTGTTTGATTGAACTATTAACGCTTATTATTTAGCGCCAAAGCCGAAAATGTTTAAATTGAAGAGAAACATTTTTGATTTGGATTCAAAAGGAATCCACATTAATTTAAAGTGTTTTCACAAATGATTCAAAGTGGCAACGTTTTTAATGTAAGATAAAAAAGACTAATTTTAAATACTTTGCAACTTCAAAATGCTACTTAAAGTTTTTTACGATTGAAGTAAAGTAAAAAAAAAATGTATTTTCAATATATTTCTGATTGAAATTAAATTTAAAGTTGTTCGTGTTAAAAATAAAAGGAAAAATGGTAATTTTACAATTTTCAACTTAGAAAGATTTTCAAATTAATGTAGTTTTTCCTGAGTGTACGTACAACATACAAGATTTAAGGGGACATGACACCTTCAAGTTTTCAAGAATTAAAATTTTTTTTTTGACTGTTCTTGTTTTAAAAATATTGAAAAATACGTTTTTAATAAAATAAACCTCAAGGTCGGCATACATAATATATAGCGAGCATTTAAGTAACATCGTGTCAAAGTTATAGTTCTTGAAAAGCTATAGGTAAGAAACTTTAAACGCGTTTTTCTCGAAACCACGTTTTTTGAGTTGGTGGGCATTATAAAAAAACTACGGGACCGATCTTATTGAAATTTTAAATGCAGGCAAAGAACTACGGACAGAAAGATCGGTATTATAGTTTTTGATTTTTGGCCAGATTTTGTCCCGAAAAATTGGCAATTTTCGAAAAAATTACGCCATTTTGTTATTTTTGAACCAACATTTTTGCCTGTTCATTCCCTGGCGGCTTTGATGCTGATTAAAACCTTTTATTTTTTTTTAAGATGTTTTAGTGAGCTGCAATCATGCGCGCCGTGATTTTTTGGTGTTTTTTTAAACAATTCTAGAGGTCATAAATTTCATAAAAAAATTAAAAAAAAATTGTTTAAATATTGTTTTGTGTCAAAATATATGTGTAAAGTTTCAAAATGATGATATCTTGTTTTTTATAAAAACTATACGCATTTCAAAGCACGTAAGAAAAATTTTTTTGAAGGTGTCATGTCCCCATGAAGCATGAAGCTTGAAATACAGAGTAAGATGTAGTATGATGTATAAAGAAGTATAAGTTAAAATATATAAAGTACGAAATGCAAAGTATAAAGTGATATGGGAAATGAAGAATGCTGTTTGAAGTATGACATATAATGTGTAAAGTATGCGCATAGTATTCAGTATAACGAAGGAAGTAAGAAGCATGAAGTATGAATTAGGAAAGAATAAATACAAGGTATGAAGTAAGAAACATGAAGTATATTATACATAGTGAAAAGTATAAAGCAAGAAAAACGAAGTATAAGGAAACAAGGCAAATATCTCGAGAACTTAGTAGATAGTGATGAATGTCTTCGACAAAAATTGTAAGGTCTCTACGGGACAAATAACAGGGACGTTGAAACAATTTTCAATGTTGATTCAAGATCAACTGTGATTTCTTACAAAGCTATATTTTTTTTTACAGATTTCTATTTTTTTTTTACAGATTTTTATTTTCTTGAAAAAAAAAAAATATAAACGACCAGCTTAAAAGAATTTTCTCTAAGATTTTTAGTCTTTGCGTTTGTGATAATAACAGTTTTAGTCAAAATATCAGCATATTCGCCTTTTTCCCTAAACTATCAATTTTTAGTAAAAATCGCACTTAGTTAGAGTAACTTTCAAATTGATGAAAATATTCAGAAATATTTTTTTTTTGGTGACAGTTTTTTTTCTAAGACATCATAAATTTAAAAAAAAAATTCTCATAAACAATTTAATTAAAACATTTTTTTTTTTGGAAACTATACTAAAGATCTCTTAAGTTTGGTAAACATCTTTTATAGAAAAAAATTATTCCAGAATTAAGCCCAACATAAGAAATGTAAAGTGACTCGCAATTAGTGTTTCACCGAGGCCGAGGCGAGGTTCTAGTTGATCTCGGTCTCGCCTCGTTTTATAAATTTAAGTCTCGCCTCGCCTCGGCCTCGGACGAGATCTTGCCATCACATGCCTCGCCTCGCTTCGCCTCGTTCTCGGCCGAGGCACCTCGGTAAAAAAGCGAGGTTTTTATTAAAATAAATAAAATAAAATATCTGTTGGATGAGATATGATGAATTTAATTCTTTTCTTATATGGGAAGGAAAGGCATTGCCTATTTTTCCAAACCAAACTAAGCTATGAACCTTTTACAAACTATAAGAAAGATATGTATCAAATTCTAATCTTTCTATGATGAAATGGCAAACCTTACAAAAGAAAAATGCCAAAAGAGCGAGAAAAAATATGGCGTCGTTTGCTGTCCCTATTGGTCTACTTTTGTAGCGTCCCTATTGAAAAACCCATTATATGATGAATTCTGCTTTTTTCTTATGTGGGGCACCCATTTATCGTAAACTATGTTACGAAGCATCCCAAATCATAAGAAACATATATGTATGTCAAATCTTTCGTCGGACGGTTGAACGGTTTAGGAGTCCATTGGCAACGAACATACATATATTGATCTTTATTTATATACTAGCATTACGCTGTGCGTTTCGCTTCACCTTACCGGTTCTTAGAAAGACTATTAGAATAAATAAATTTCAATGCAGTGTTGTCAATCATGCAGTTTTGCTTATAGCCTTACATAGCCTTACATGCTTCCCTAATCGATAAATCGAGGCGTAGTCGCATAGAAGCTGATGCGATCCAAGCACTTCTGTGCATTAGCGCTTGGACCAAATCTGAACTCGTAAGAAGCACTTGCGGGTTAAAAATAAAATAAAGTAGTTTACCCAAAATAAAATACTAAAATATTTAATATTAATATTAATTTTAATATAAAAATTACATTCATATTTTGAATCTGCATATGGGTCTTACGAGTTTAGATTTGGTCAAATCGCGCTTCGCTCTTGGTTTCGAAAACGAGGCTAGGAGAGGCGAGGACGAGGCGAGGTGCCGTGTGATCTCGCCTCGCCTCGGTCAAGCGAGGCAAATTTATTTTTCCATCTCGCCTCGTTCTCGCCTCGGTCTCGCCTCGTTCTCGTAGTCAAAAACGAGGCTGCCTCGTAGCCTCGATGAAACACTACTCGCAATGCATATTTTGTAATTAAGAAAAGTGCTACACAAAAAGATTATGCGTTCGAACAAATAAGCGGATATAATTCAGGATCGAATTAAACTCTGCAGATTATTGACCTGAACTTAAACAATTAATTCTAATGCAGTTGCTATTAGGCATATTTTTCTGTAAGCAAATTAGAGTCAAATTTTCCCTAAACTTAATTAAAAGTAAGTTTCAAATCACTAAATATTCTATAAATAAACTATAAAAACAGTTTATTGACGCTTGTTATAAATAGGTTAGCAACCTCAGTAGCACAACAAATTAAATAAAAATAAAATTCAGGCAGGTTTTATTCATTTATGGCACTACCAACATATGTGCTATTTTGTACAAAACAACAATATAAAAATTAAAATTCTACAAATGTCAGTTGAGTGTATATGACGCATATTAAAATAGTTAACATTTTTGCAAATTTTAATATGGGAAAAAGCAGCACTTTATTTAATTGTGGAAAATAAGCAAAACGAAATACAGCAATTGTTGTAAAATTGAAAGAAAAAAAAGTTGTGATTTTTACGCATGACATGACGATGACAAAAGGGAAGGAATAAAATTTTTAAATAAAAAAAAAACGAAGTTTAAAAAGCTTACACAGAGGAAACTACTTAAATTATTTGAAATTGTGCTACGTATATACTACTCAATAGCATGAAGTGCATTCCATATGCTTATTTTTAAAACAGCCATTTCTGACGCGTTATTGTATTTTGGGTTTTTGGGCGAGTCACTACGCAGTTATTCACCTCCATGAGTGACCGCGTAAAATGATAACAAAACGGAAGTGAACTGAGTAACAAATTTTCGTATTACTTAAAATAAAAAGATACCAGTTTGACATCTTATCAAGGGTTTTCACACCATTTGACAGCTCATAGTTTCCGCTGAGATACGAGCCTTTGTATGTGCTAATAATAAAAATGATTAAATGTTGTGTTCTCCACAAGCTACGTTTTCGAAAGAAGAACATCGACTCATCAGCGCACCTCCAAATTAAAATATTTCGAAATAATATTCATACGTTAATTTTTACTATATATTTTGTACCGTGCATAAAAGCAAATTGACCCACGTTTTAACATGATGCATAACAATAAATAAAATTTTAAAAGCCAACAGCGGAAACTCATGTCACGGGTTAAGCATGCATTTTTAATGAAAATATAAAAAAAAAATTAACAAAAGGCACCACGCATAAAAATTAAACAAAATGCTGAAATGACTAAGGCTTTTGAAAAGAAAAAGAACATGATACCAACATAAGAGAATCATTTCCGTTAGTTATCTACCTAACGTAATGAATAAGACTAACGTCATCAATAAAATCCAAAAATAAACTGTCATGTAGCACTAAAGATAAGGATAATATTGTGACAGCAAACGCATAAAATTCGCACGAAGAACTTAAGGAATCATCAAATTGATATGCAATTTAAAAAAAAAATGATAAACTTAATTCGCATGAAAGTTATCAAATAAAAAGCACTAACTTAATACCTTATAAAAAGGTCTCATAAAAAGCACACATGGGTGTGTCACACAACATGGGAGTTTTTGGATGCGCAACAAAGTTCTTGACCGCATGCAGTTATTTTTTTCATTGAAGTTTTTGGGTAAGAAATTCTTATTAACACATTTTGCCCGTTTCATATTATATATATAGATTATTAATTGAAATGTAAATGACAAGAGATTGTAAAAAAACTATATATAATGAATCATATGGATTCGTTAGATTTTTTATCCTTAAATTTTACGAAAAAATGCTTGTGATCAAGAAATTTTTTTAGCATTCAAAAAATCCCATGTTGGATTTTAAGAAACTAAAATTGAAATAGTTTGAAAAACTATTTGAAATAAACAAAATTCCCAAAGATTTTCCAAATTAATTGAATCAAAAAATGTGCATATTAATATGTATATGTTACCGGCCAAACTAGTTTTAGGCCAAACTAGTTACCGTTAAGCAATCAAATTTGAATGAAAAAGCACTGTGGCTAGTGAAGAATAAGACAGTAGCAAAGTAAAATAATAAAACTATCAATTTTCTTGCATTCGGCCGCGGCTTAGGATTTACATCCTCCAATATGTCCAATACCAACTTCGCGGCAGCCTTCTACCGCGTTTCAGTCTATAACATGTTCAACATAGGCTTCGCTATCCACAGTTCTTTTGCATTAAAACTATGTAGGGACCTAAACATAACACATCCAACACTTACACTTAATCCAAATACACCACATTCTCAAAATTAAAAAATTTGTATTCATTTAAGAAAAATTTTATTTTTGTTTCAAAATAAAAAAATAAATTATCATTACTTACTTACTTACTTACTTGGGTGGCCATAACAACCCGTTACCGGGTTACGGCCGACCTCAAAAGCTCTCTCCAGGCGCCTCTGCTTTGCGCACGCCTTCTCCAATCATTCACACCAAGCGTGGATAGGGTTTCCTCGGCTTGGTCTTTCCATCGGAGGCATGGTCTTCCTCTTCGTCGTCGCCCAGCGGCTTCCGCATCAAACACCTTTTTCGCCGGAGCTTCTTCGTCCATACGCACAACATGTCCCAGCCAGCGCAGACGTTGAATAGTGATGCGCTTGACTATGTCAATGTCAGCGTAGAGCTCGTACAGTTCGTGGTTCATTCGAATACGGTAGTCGTCGCCGACGTGAACAGGACCGAAGATTTTGCGAAGAATTTTTCTCTCAAACACCCCAAGCGTGGCTGCATCAGTCTGCGACACAACCCATGCTTCTGCGCCGTAAAGTAGCACGGGTAAGATGAGCGTCTTGTAGAGTGTCAGTTTTGTCGGGCGAGAGAGGTCTCTACTACTCAATTGCTTACTGAGACCATAGTAACACCTATAAGCAAGAGTTAGTCTTCGCTTTATCTCCAGGCTGACATCGTTTTGAGTGTTCACAGCGGTGCCAAGATAGGTGAATTCCTTGACAACTTCGAAAGTATAGTTGTTCGCAGTAACAAAGGATCCAATACGCCGCGTCTCCCTGTTTGTGGACAGCATATACTTTGTTTTGCCCTCGTTCACCGTCAAACCCACTTTCGCTGACTCTTTTTCGATAGCAGAGAACGCAGCAGTAACATCTCGCTTACAACGTCCAATGATATCAATATCATCGGCATATGCAAGGAGCTGGACACTTTTGTAGAAAATAGTGCCATTACGATGTACACTGGTTCTTCGCAACACCCCTTCCATCACAAAGTTGAAGAGGTTGCAGGATAATGGATCGCCCTGTCTGAAACCTCGTTCGGTATCAAATGGTTCGGAGAGGTCCCTTCCTACTCTAACGGAGCTGGCTGTGTTGCTCAACGTCATTCTGCAAAGCCGCACCAGCTTCGCAGGTATACCGAACTCAGACATGGTGGCATACAGGCAATCCCGTATCGGGCTATCGAAAGCTGCTTTAAAATCGATAAAGAGATGATGGGTATCGATCTGTTTTTCGTGGGTTTTTTCCAGGATTTGACGTAGTGTGAAGATCTGGTCTATGGTGGACTTACCAGGTCTAAAGCCGCACTGATAAGGCCCAATCAGTGTGTTGGCAAACGGCTTAAGTCTTTCACACAGTACAGTCGACAGGACCTTGTAAGAGATGGCAAGAAGACTAATTCCCCGGTAGTTAGCGCAGATTGTCGGGTCACCTTTCTTCAGTACAGGACAAAGGACACTGAGATTCCAATCGTCGGGCATGCTTTCAACTAGCCATATTTTGCAGATGAGTTGATGCATACACCCTATCAGCTCATCGCCGCCGGTTTTGAACAATTCAGCAGGCAGGCCATCGGCACCAGCCGCTTTGTTGTTCTTAAGTCGTTGGATCACAACTCGTACCTCGTCATGGCTAGGTGGTGGTACCTCCACACCATCGTCGTTGATTGGTGGCATCGGGTTAATTTCTCCAAAGGCGGGATTGGTGGAGTCATCGCCAGCAAGCAGCTTGGAAAAGTGTTCCCTCCATAATCTCAGTGCACCCTGCGTATCCGTAACCAGATTTCCATGTTCATCTTTACAGGTTGATGCTCCGGGCTTGAAACCTTGGGTCAGACGCTTGACTTGTTGGTAAAATTTTCGAGCATCATTCCTGCCCCGTAACACTTCGAGTTTCTCACGCTCGTGCCTTTCCTGCTCTCGTTTCTTGCGTCTGAAAAGGCGCCTCTCATCCTTTCTCTTTTCCCGGTAGTTTTCGTGCACGGCTCGCGTTGCTGCTGACTGCAGGGTTCTTTTGTAGGCGGCGTTTTTCACTGCAGTAGCTTCGCGACACTCCTGGTCATACCATTGATTTCGCGGAAGTGGGCGTCGGAAACCAATGACTTCCTCAGCGGCAGAGCGCATGGAGCGGGATATATGCGCCCAAAGTCCACCGGCATCATCGGGTAGAGAGTCAGGTTGAAGGAGCAGTTCTGAGAGGCGAGCGGAATAGGCTTCGGCCGTCCGATGTGATTGCAGCTTAGCGACGTCCAGCTTTCGTTGCGTACCAGAGCGTACATCCTTTGCATTGCACAGCCGCATGCGTATCTTGGCTGCAACAAGATAATGATCGGAGTCAATATTGACTCCCCGGAACGTACGAACATCTAGCACGCTCGAAGCATGCCTTCCGTCGATCACAACATGATCGATTTGGTTGCGTGTTTTCTGATCAGGGGACAGCCAGGTGGCCTTGTGGATATCGAGGTGTTGAAATCTGGTGCTACTTGATGCTAAAATTATCATTACTTTTTGAAAATTGAAAATTGAATGAAAAATTTATTTTTTTATTTTGAAACAAAATTTAAATTTGAGAATGTGGTGCATTTGGGTTAAGTGTAAGTGTTGGATGTGTTATGTTTAGGTCCCTACAACTATGTTGCATACTTGTAGGCATGCAAATAAACTAGTTTGGCCTAGGAAAAACTAGTTAATCCTAAAAACTTGTTTGGCCGGGTAACATATACATACATTGACCCACCATATAAAGCGAAAATGAAAAACTTGAAGCATGAGGGTAAACTTTTTGTATATCTTACTTAGCTTTGGAAAAATTTTCCTTTTAACCCAACTTTTCGTTCGATTTATTAAGATTGATCTAAGGAAAAAGGTCTTGGAAATTCCCGTAATAGAGAATTAAGATTTGGGGTGCTATTTTCAAAGTTTACATTTTAATTTTAAGATATAATGTAAGAAAAATCCAAAGAAAATATCCAAAGTCAAATACTAAGAGGTCGCCCTGATCGAAGATATTTTTTTCATAGAAAAATGTATGGTCATGATCATAATTTAAATGAAAAAATTGGAGCGGAATTTTCATATATACACAGAAATTTTAAATGAAATTTAATTTATAGAAACCCTTACTTGAAAAGATCTTAACTTTTTTAAAATAAAAGCCATCGTTTATTAAAAAATATTTTCAATAATACTAAGGTTAAAACCAATTATGAAACAAAACTGCAATAACAACCACCAAAACAAAACAAGAAAAGTACACGCCTCTATACGGTAGATTGATCATTTCTATGAAATTAAGTATCGGTGTCACCGTGCAAACCAAATCAACTAATGGTGGGTGAGCAAATGAATGAATGATTGGCTTTGCACAGTGACTAAACAGTGAACAACTTTAAGGGGCCTATGATAAAAAAAAATCACAATAAACTGGCAAAATACAATAAACTAATTAGGTAAAGAATTGTGCATGAATTGTTTTTGTTTTATATGCAGCATTAATTAAGCGTTTCACGATTTAACGCAAACTAATTGTATCAAGGTAATCCGTTGAAAATTAATGGTTTCGTTTGGTATCTCAGGTCATTTCAGCCAGATTTCATTCAACCGCCTAATTAAGGAACCGACATTATTTAATTAATTGAGTTATGATATTAAGGAAAAATTACAGCAACGAGAATTTTTGATATGGTGAAATTAGGAAAATTTTCAATTCAACTACAGATACAAAGTTACCACTTAATAATTATTAGTTAAAGACTAAGATCTCAGCAAAAAATATTGATACATTTTATGAACTCCAAGCAATAAAAATTAAATTTATAGAAAAGTAACGTTAAATACCTAATTATTACTGTAGTTAATAATACCCATAAATAAAAAAAACAAAGTGATTAATTCTTGCTAATAAGCCGCTTAGAGCTCTGGCATTTTTTAATCACCAAGCTTTGGTGTTAAACCGCAACAACCTTTAATTACCTTATAAAGTGGAAATCTTTAACCAATTAAAAGTGCTCATTTGAAATTCAATTCAATTGCTAGTTAGTGAATGGGAAAAAAACAATTTCAACAATGGCGACAAATTGACAAAATAACAATTATTTTATAGAAGCGACAAATATGGCGGAATTTTTTTTTTGTATTTAACACGGAATGATGAATGTCAAGTGTGAATAAAACTGACACTTTTACTATTGACGGTAAAAAATGCTAACAACAAAAAAATCAAAAATTAATGAAATGATGAATTTAACGATTAGCAGTGGGCAGCTAATGTTATAGCATTATTGTAGCTTACCAGATGGTTGTGAGTATATATAAAGAAATATAATAAGACATACCTGCAATTAGAAGAAAAAAGTTTGATTAGATTACTCACTGAAATTGTTAAAATATAAAGAAATACTAAATTAACATTATTATTTCCAAAATTTCCGATTTTTTCATATACACAGTGCGGCAAATATATATCAGAACTAGAGCTATATCTCAGGAACTATAAATGACAACTACTGATTTATACGCCATTTTAAACCCTAAACTTTGCTGATCAAAACTTAAACTTTTCATTGAAATCGGTTTACAATCAGATATATGGCATTTCATTCATCAGTAGTTTCACGCATTGATATATAATAAAGGAACAACGCGGTACCCGGTCATAATCCCCACGGACATAATCCCCATACCAAAAATAAGGATTATGTTTGCAAAGTTTTCGGACATAATCCCAATGAAGGTTATGACCAAAAAAAGTAATTAATGAAAACAATTTTGGACCATATGTCCGTTTTTTTTTTCGGTCATAATCTCCATTTCCTTTTGGGCTTATGACAACTTCTAAGGACGAACATAGACGGTGTTGGACATATTGGAGGATGTAAGTTCTGAGCAGCGGCCAAAGAACGCCCCCTTACTTTATTTTAAGTTATCAATAACAAAATAATATTTATGGTGATTATGTCTAAAACTGATACTGACATAGTTCCCATAGCTTTGGGGATTATATCCGCTATTTCCTGGGGATTATGTCCGAAAATTTTGCTGACATAGCCTCCATACCGAAATTGAGGATTACTTCCGAAAAAATTGCGGTCATAATCCCCAAATGGAGATTATGTCACGGCACCGAACAACGCGCTGTTCCACGCAAAACTTGACACAGCAACCACAGAAACATTCAAATTTATGCAAAAAGTTTGCGGAGGTTATTGTCTATCACTGTCAAAAACATTTTAGTGGCATAAACTATTTTTGGAAGGCAGATGCTAGAGGATGAAGCCGAAAAAACTCGAAAAATTCTATCAAAAATCAAGTCAATATTTTCTTCGGTAGCAAAGGCATCATCTACAGCGATCTGCTGCTTTCTATTTGGTAGTACAATTAAGAAAGAACGCGGTACTCGGTCATATTCCCCACGGACAAAATCCCTATACCGAAAATGGGGATTATGTCCGCAAAGCTTTCGAACATAATCCCAATTAAGGTTATGTCCAAAAAAAGTAAATAATGAAAACAATTGTGGGCCATATGTCCGTTTTTTTTTCATCGATTGAACGCCATAATTCTTCAAATTCGACCAGACGTTAGACGATAATGCACTGAGTCACACATCAGTAATTTTAAGTTAATTTTTGGTTTACGTGTTGAGTCATTCAGTTAATTTAGTGCCATATGGATTAGCACTGTTCCCAAAATCAAGGATGAGTTTTCGATAACATTGAGACCATCCGACAAGCATCTTGGAAGCAATACCACAAACAGGGTTAACGAATCGTGCGAAAGCCTTCTCAAAAATAATAATTTTTCCTGGAAATGGTAAAGAGTAAAAACTTTTTTTTTGGTTCACAATATCAAAAAATGAATTCATAATGATAAAAACTAAGATTTTTTGTGTGGCGAAAACTTGATCACTGTTCTTTTTGCTCGTTAAACCAAAAATTTTAAGTCGATGCTAAAAAAAAATCTTCCAATTTCGGGCAATTTCCAAAAATTTCAAATTCCTACCAAGCCCCCGATTTTGACATCATTAAATTCGGGCCAAGACCGAATTAATCCCGGTCACTTGGTAGCCCCGACCACAAAATGAACTCGAGAGAGCATTTGAATCAATATTGAGTCGCTGTAACAGCTGTTTTCAGTACCTAGGACGAATCACAAAATAATAATTGAACGAGCGTGAGGCCGGAGTGATTCACATTACTCGTCTCAACTCAGTGCTTTGCTGGATCTTCCTACATTTTCTCGAACAACATAAAAGTATTGTTTCAGTGATGTTTTCAATAATCTTTCGGCAACAGCAAGGCACAGGATACAACGTGAAAAATATAAAATCTTTTTTATGAAATTAATGATTAGTACTTAAGTGTGAAACTTCAGTAACATATCGATGCGTGCTGGTGGGGGAAAAAATTATTTTTAAGAATATTTTTATACCACAGTTCGAGTCAATACGATTTTTTAATGATTTTGTTTAAAGGATCAATTTTGTCTTTTATGCTACTTTGAGCTAACCTTTTGCCTAACACAATGGCAATGCAATAAAAATCAATTCCTTTCAATTCAATGATTTCTTGATTAAAACTCAACAATTGATTCATTGTTGTATCAACAAATAAAATGTTATCGCTTCTTTGTCTTCATTCATTGCAAGTCAGTCAGTGATGATATTTTGCTCTCTTTTTACATCAAAACAAATAACTTTATCTTCATCACAACAACAGCAACAACAACAAAAACACATATAACACTAAGAAGGCGCAAAACAAGACAAACGTGTGTGCTGCATGCTGTATGTGTAACACAACACAACAATATTGTTGTTTCTATATTGACAGCAATAATTTTTGCGCTTGCAAACATGAAATCGCTTTACGAAAAATAACAGAAATAAAGTCTTTTTTTGCTAACAATAGCAACACTGAAAAAAAAAGAAGAGTATTAACTTTTTGTTGCTTAGTTACGAGAAAATACAAATGTTACCAAGGCGCCTCATGCTACTCGCAAGCCCTGATTACTTGATAAAGTCAATTTCATACATTAATTTCAGTTTTGTTTTTCAATGTAGATTTCGTCGCAAATTAGGCCAAAGCTTTTCAAAAAAACATTTTATTTTTCAGCAAGTTCCTTTATTATAATTTCATAGCATTTTACTTTCAGTGTAATCCTACAAGTACTGCAAAATGACATATGTTAAGAGAAAATTGCGCCAGCATCTCACAACAGACAGATATTGCAAGCAGTAAAACGAGAGACAAACAAATAATGATAAATGTGGGCAGCAGCAGCAACAGCAGAAAAAACAGAGCCAAGGATACTCGTAAGATATAGTCAATGAAAACAAAGTGGTAGTAAAGTTGAAAAAGGCTAAAAATAACGGTTTAGCAGCATAAAATATGTGCGGGTAAAAATTTATAACCCAAAAGATTTAATAAAGCACAAAGAAATAACCGTCATGGTTTCGAAAGAAAAGTGTTGGAGAGTGTAACGCATGCAAGATATAAAATAAATTTGAGGCTGTCGTGTCTCGGCTAAAATTTCTAGCAACAAGAGCAGCCACAACAACAACAACAGCTTTAATTAATTAAAACAAACATTGATCAATGTTTAAGCAACAGAAAAATTGCACTCAACTTTGAAAAGTACGAGTAAAAGATGAGGAAGCATTTTGAAAAATTAATATGAAATCGAACACCACACCAACAGTGTGGGCTGCATGCAGCAAATGCCACAAGTGAACACACCCAATAACTAGGCAGAGTTAACAAAAGCAACAGAAAAAGCACTTGTTGATAGCTTGTTACAGTAGACAGCAAGCAGTAAGTCGGAAAAAGTCACATTGTGAAAAAAAAAACTGCGCGATACCGCACAGCAAACACGCAGTAAAAATTGCGTGGAGTGCCATAAATTTCAGTCTAATATTTATCGCTGTAGTTTAAGATATGGTATCATTATTAGGGTGTTCATTTTGAAAATTTTTTTTTCTTATGCCTTAGATGCCAATATATAGCGATTCATGTATTTTAGTTGTATGGGAAGTGCCACACCCTGTCGTCAAACGACGTTTGATGTTTGTGGCTTTTACTTTCTTAGTACACTATAACTAGCAACAAACAAAGTATCGATACTTTTCATGCGCAGAACATTTTCGAAAATAATTTTCGCTCCAAGAGTTGAGCTTTCTGTTTCTTACGACATACACCTACACTATGCAATTTAAAAATTAAAATCAGCAAGAAAGGGATCAAGCAAAGTATATAAAAATGCCAGTTATTATATTTGCCGGCAGTTTTTTTTTTTCATTCCAAAAAAAACTTTGTAAAAAAACTCGAGAGTGTCCAACGGAATAAAAGCATTGCCCCGACTCTTTTATAGGCTGAGACCAGAGTGCACATGTCTGATGGTTGTTCATCTTATCCGTTTCGCATTTACGCAGTGTGTTACCTTAAGGTATCAAGCACACGCTTTCCTGTGTTTCTATGCGTTGTCTGGCATAAAAGAAGCAAAAATTTATTTGTAATCCTTTAACACTGCAGCAGCAGTGCATTATTTTTTACAGAGGAGCGGCCATCTAGTGTATGGAAATATGAAGTCAATTTGAAATCATGAAGTCGTTTGTAAGTCGCATTGACTTAGGCAGCCAAGGAGTAGAAATAACAAATAGTGGAAGGATAACGAATTGTTGGTGTGAAACTTAAGGCACTGTAGAATCAATTATTTTTATATTTTATAGTTTGTGCGTTGTTTTGAAATTATTGCAGTATATAACAGTAAAGAGATGCCTTCAATATAGAATATCTTTTGGAAATCTACACAATCTTCGGTATTTACTATTCTTTTTTGGAACCTGCTTAGTCCTTTTTCTTTTGCTTATAAATCTATTTCAAATTATGAAAATATGTCTCACAACATACATTACCCCGGTTCACGAAAAAACAAACCCGCGGGTTGCATTCCGGGAGTGCCGACAGAAGTGAAAACTTGAAACAAAAAACTAATTTCACGCGTAGAAAGAAGTATGCAAGCATAACAAATCGTTTAATGGCAAGTTAGTGTGTTAGTTGGTATGTGTGCGGTTTCTTTTTATATGGCAATGCAATGGAAGACAAAAACGGAATATGTATTCAAATTTTACTCTCGCTCTCATTCTCAATTTGTCAACGCAACAACGCGGAATTTGAAAGAAGCAAACATGTAAGCATAACAATCGTTGAATGAGAATGGAATGTGTCAGTTAGTGTGTCTGCGTTGCTTTTTGTCTTGTACTTGGAATATTTATTTAAGAGAAACAATAGAACATTCAAATTTTACTATCGCTCTCATTCATGACGAGGAATCCCGATGACGGTCAGTGTCGCGAGTTTATACTTTTTTTCTCAGCCGCGAATGCTTTCTTACGGAGGTGCACAATGTGCCATAAGAAGTTTTCACTTCAAAAATTGTTTTTGTGACACCACCCGAAAATTAACTTTTAATACGAAAAGAAAATATTTTCTGAGGTGCTATATTTCAAAAAGTCCTCTGCAAGTTTACAAAAATATTGAAATACTAGCTAGTCCCCGCGACTTTGCACGCATAGCCTGTTTTTAATTAAGTAATAATCGAAGTTATTTCGGTCACATATGAACATAAAAGTACCGGGCAATAAAATTTGATCCGCCATTAAATTATTTACATCCAAAAGCACGCTAACGCACCAGGTTATAATGATATGGTGCATATTAGTACGAAATATATAAACCATAAGCTCAAACTTCCTTCTAAATTTATTTGACAAATTTTCGAACACAGCTTTAATAATTTTTCAAATATTTTCTTCTTAAAAAACAGCTTTTACTGTCAGACATTTCAAAATTTTATTCAAAATTTTTAGTAAACTTTATGTTTTTTCTTAAATTGGCATGGGAACGACAAAAAACAAAGCACACACATTAACTAACACATTCAATTCCCGATTTCAACGATTTGTTATGTTTACATGCTTGTTTCTATGTGTGAAATTAATTTTTTTAGCAATTTAACAACTTAAATATTTTGATATTTTACACGAATATCGTGACAAATTTAATTGGAGATTGAGACCAAGCGTCTAAGAAACAACCCTAAATAAATTTGATTGAAATTGATCAAACAGTTTTTGCGTGATACGTGAACATCAAAAACAGCTATCATTTTAATTATATATGTAGATAGCAAATCCCGTGCCTGTTGCTCTAAAATTTTTGCATTTAAAAAATGCGAACATATTATTTTAAGTATTTTATTAAAAATAAATTACTTCTTTTGATAAATTTCTTTCGAGTATTCCGCATTCAATATAAAAAGTTTTAGCCAATACCATAAGAAGATTTTTGCTTACCTTTTTCAACAACTTATCACACATATGCATGTATGTACTTATATATCACACAATCTTCACGGAGAGCAACCACTTATATTGCAACTAACTTCAGCAATTTTACAAGTTATGCAGCTAAGAAAAAGAAAAAAACGTGAATGCAGGAGGTACTTCAATAAACTCCATATAAAAGTAAATTCAAATGCAATCTTTAAGTGTCCTTAAGAATGTACACTGTACAAGTGATTGCAGTTGTACCAGCAACAGCAGAAGCTGCAGCGACAGTTATAACAACTCATATATTGGCGCTATGCAACTTCAACTTCAACAATTGCAAAAATAAGCAGAAATAAGCACAAAGTTAAGTAGCTACACTTAAAGGGTGCTTAGGAAGCGTTCGAAAAGCAAAATTGAAATTGTTTGAAAGTGCAAAAAGTTTAGAACAAAGAAAAAAAAACCATGAATGTTGATTTCAAGATATGACACACGTTTGCTGAGAATACATTTTGCATACAAAAAAGTTCTTTGAACGGAGGAAAGACTCTTAGGAAAGGTAGCAAGTATGAGTTTTCTAAGTCAATATATTTTTTGAGATATTTAATGAAACAAAAATAAGCTACAATTGGTTGAGCGCATTAAAAATTTACCTGGCATTTTTTGTAGAAATTTGAACTTCAATTTAGGTTTTAACAAAGCATCATTTGCAGATGGAAATTATGAAACTTCCAACTTAATAAAATCTCCAGAACTGTGTGTCTGCAATGCGTTTATGATATAAAGAGATACTCACAGGTGGTTACAATATTAATTAACCTAATCTTTCAGAATATATTATTTTTCACTAGAATGTGCATTCAAAAATATATATTTTTCTAAAAAGAGTGAATCACATTCCGTGCCACCTAGTGTTCAACATTTTGCGCCATTCCAATGGCTAGACTTTCTTTACTTCCTTGGCATTATCATAATTTTTATTTTAATTGACAACGTAGGCGTTCTGCGTTTTTCAATTTCTGTTGCTGCGCGCAAACAGTGAATGGATTGTTGGGGGCCATGTCCCCCCGAGAATTAATGTTTGAAAAGAGTTTAAAATTAATATGTGATGAAAAAACCAAAAAGCACAGGCGTGACCCCCCGTGAAGAAGTGAAATGATGAGTCTTCGTATATTTTTGTTATAATTTATGAGTTTTTAACACTTTGTGTGGCAGACATATATTAAATTTTGTTTATTTATTGTAAAATACTCACTTGGCTTATAGGAAATGCCATTTTATAGAAGCACACGCAAAGATAGATTTTTAATTTTGTTTCATTGGCATTACCCGTTGGGCGGAAATAAACCACTCAGTGTGTAAGTCCGTTACGTTACTTTTCTGTTTATTATCTTAAAGTGGCTATATCTTTGTTGTTGTAATTAAAAGAGATTAAATGCGCAAATTGCGCATATGACCCAGCTGTATTTTGCCACGTTTCTGTATTTTCTTTGTTTGTCCAATGAGATATTTGTATGTAAGGTAAAGTATTTGAAGTATTTCAACGCACAAAATTTAAGCTCTCATGGATCCTAAGCAATCTTTATGTATCTCGGTTCGTCTCGATCCGACTCTAATTTTCATACCTGAAAATATGCTATTATATTTTCAATGAAAACAATAATATCTAGCCTGTGCTATTCATTACAAATATAAAAATTGTACTAGCATATTTTTAGGCTTGCAAATTATAGACGAAACGAAAAGAATTGAGATACATAAAGAGGCGCTTATTTAGCTACTTTTAAAATTGAAAATGAGCAGTAAAAAAATTTTGAATTTTTATAAATCACACAGTGTAAGAATTTTGTCACTACTTGAGAGGAGCCACGCCCTGTTATTAAAATGAATTTACATTTTATTCATGGCTGTCCTGAAATATCTCTTGTGTAGGTATAGCGTTTTCAAGATTTCATTTGTATTGGCAGTGGGCGTGTACTATGTACCAAATTTCATTAAATACTTGGTATAGTAACTACGAGTATTGTGATATGGGTATTTTTGTATTTTAAATTACACGTAACTTTTATAGCATAGCTTCTACTTTTTTATGTATTAAGGTTTACTGATGCATTTTGCGGTATATTAAGACTTCGGAGCTCGATAGCGAAAGCCAATCTGAAGCTATTTCAACAAAATGGAAAAAAGCCAAGTGACACCTCTAAATGAAATTGGCAGGTAATGTGATATACTATCATGAAAGGTAAAACAAGTATAAAACAGTAGGAACTACAATCACAATAGAATTTCCATAAAAACTGAAACTAAAAGCAGAACATATTAAATTTAGATAGATGACTCACGTACAAAAATTGGAAGACAATAATTGTGAGCCCAAATTAAATCGCATTGCAGGCATTGAACTTAGTTCTGATTCTTTATATCTCTCTGGAAGAACTTGTTGCGAAAAGCACAGTAATGTCCTCACTGGGTGGAGAAAATTGGACTATATCACATTACCCGAATTTCAGCTTTAATACTCTCAGGTTATTTTAATTGAAACATACTTCAGCAAATAAAGAACTCATATTATTTATGACAAAGTCACAAAGTCACACATGAAATGCTCACAAGTAAAGTCTCGAGAGTTGTTTATTTAAGGAAATATGATGGCATATCACATTACCCGAAGTTTCTCTATTCGTTTTATCATGATTTCCAAAGGAAAACAATCTGTCATAAATCGTAAATCGACTCAGCAGGTGACTCTGATTAAGAATTAATTTACTTATTTATACCTGCCACATCTCTTTCTGTACATTACGAATGAAATGACAAAATGAATTTTAGGCTATGTCTAGGGTGCACAAACAGGAAATTGGGCTACTAAGAGCGGTAGTCGTCAGACATGCTCAATTTCAGTTTCTGATATAAAATATGCCTAACTTTTGCAAACATATTACATGAATGTAACAGAAAAAAGTTGTTAAACAACTCAAGCCAATATGTAATAACTAGCGTGTAAGCGATATTGTACTACGTTTACTCAATAAAACGAAAACCCCGTCAAAACACGTAGTGAGGAAAAACAGTCTGATAGGCAAAAATTCATTCATAAATTTGTTGCTTTGCACACGACGTTTTATTGCGCATTTTGCTTTTATCGTCTAAACAGCTGTGAGTTGTGCTAACTTGGCTAATACTCATTACCTTACAATGAGTCAATGGATTTTTTGATTATCATTTTTGTGTACAGCTGCACTTTGTACTCGTACTGTACCTTTGTCTGTGGTTTTGGTATACAACGGAAATGTCAATGGGTTATGAGTCAATTTTTACACATTTTTTTTACAATGAAAAGTCATTTTGATTTCTTTTAATGTTGTGGTCAGAAAAGAAATTTATATGACATTGTTAATTGGATTAGTGGATATTCTGAAAAATAAAGAATTTTACTACTTTTAGGCATAAACGGCTGAAATAAGTTATAAATTCATGGAAAATGTATTACGATTAAAATGGGATTTTTTCCTCAAAGCAGTTTATCTCGAATTTCAAATTCAAGTTGAAGTTTGTAATCAGTTGGGTTTTTAAACATTGGTACATATTTTAAAGAACAATTGTAAATATTCAATTCTAGCTAAACTTACTTGCCATGCTTATGGGAAAGATTTTATATTCTATTATTCATGTTATGCGTATAGTATTTATGTTTGAATGGAAATCGAGCTGAAAGTAGTTTTCGAAGCTCCCAATTTCATTTTCCAAACTTTTAAATCACCTCTCTGGTAGAAAAGTCGCCATAAAGGTGGAAAAGCACCACTTTGCATTTTTGAGACTTAAACTTTTAGTTGTTTCCATACCTGGTCCGCAATCCCTCCGCCCACACGAAATCAATTTTGAATTTTAAACTATAGCCGCTTGGGATTTTTTTCCTACTTTGGGAGTAGATGCCTAATTCATCCTCTGTTTATTTCCCCAAAAAGAGAAAGAGAAAGGAGAAAGAATTTCGATTTTTAGGATCGTTTTATCTACCTGGAAGTTGAAGCACTTACCAATCAGTGGAATAACATCCCTGCATATTACTTTTCACATAAGAAACACACCCTCGGTAGTTTAAGTACTTTTTTTTCGAAAATTTCGAAAACACTTCTAAGTTTAGTAAAAAGGTTTTCACATTGGCATCAAAAATGGGCTGTTTTCCATTTATCTCGTTTTTTAGTTAAACCCTATCAATATTACTGACGAATAGTATTAAAACGGGAACATGATGGAGAAACTCCTTAATGGTACTGTAATAACTCAATATGCAATAAGTTTGTCAATCTCCTATATCCTAGCGCCTTGGGACCTATCCGAAGATAAACTTTCTTAAAAGCATCAAAATGTATTGTTTTTTTCTCAATACAGATGTACTCATTCCGCCAATAGTCAGACTTTTGGGGCTGAAAGAATAATATAGCGACAGCTTTTAAAACCCAAAACATAAATTATTAACATTTTCACTATTAAGCTAATCACAGCGGTCTGTTGCAGTATGATTACTCAAAAAAGTATATCAAATTCGTACAAAGTGACTTTTTGTAATAAATCACTCACATCAAATTGTTCATCACATTCATTGTTAAGTTATTTGAAGTATAAAATCTTATGGGAAATCAATAAATCCCTGATAGAGTGTGCAAAACTTCAGCAAGTTGTATATCAAAACTAAAATTTTAGAATTTTTTTCATTTTGTTATTCTTCCGCAGCATTATGCCAAAGAACTTGGAAAGAAGTGCTGCAATAAAGCGTCAATCTTACAATACATCTCAACACGCAAGCCCAGGAAATTTAACTTCACTCAAGAGTGTGTTTTTTTTTTCTGTGTTCCGTTCCCTCTTAACGCCAACTTGTCAGCAAGTTTTTTTCGCATTT
The DNA here is from genome assembly GCA_949775025.1 of Tricholauxania praeusta. Lineage (NCBI taxonomy): Eukaryota > Metazoa > Arthropoda > Insecta > Diptera > Lauxaniidae > Tricholauxania > Tricholauxania praeusta. The sequence goes on along the minus strand of OX459031.1, from coordinate 121,685,168 downwards.
TGCATAAATGCTACTCCTCCACAACTATCGCGTATCATATCCCATCATTCTGAAGAAAAATAGCGAACATATAAAATCCAACATCGACAAATATTATCATAATGTTCGCCATGATTTATGCAAAACTGTAAGACAGGAAAAAACTTGCAAAAGATTTTATGCAAAAACTTTGCATGTGATCAGTTTACAAATGCATTTTTGTATTAAAACGCACAAGCACACCCAACGCAATTAACCCATTTTCGTACAAGGCAAAACTTAAATATTTTACCAACGAAATGTGGCATAAAATTTTTGAAAAGAATTATTGGAAAATACACTTTATTTTACAGCAAAGCTATCTAAGATTAATTTTCGACTTTTTAGCGGATGACACAAAAAATTAATTTTTCTTAAGAACAGATCTATCAGTATTATTTTACAAATAGTAGAAACTCATAGCAAAAAAAAAAAAGTTAAATAAAAATTTTAAAATTATTTTTTTTTTTAATTATCAAGGCACACATTTTTTAAGATTTTGTGTGTTGGGATTTGGAAAAATTTATGAAATTATTCAGTCATTTTTCTTAAGTAAAAATTTCCAAATAACAATTAAAATGCAAGAAAATTACCCTTGAATAACTTTCCGTAATTTAGTTAGTTAATTTTAAATCGATAAGTTTCAACAAATTTGCCCACACCTGGAGAATGGTAGCGATTATTAATTCCTTAATTAATATATACATCATGAAATACAAAAAAATAAAAAACCTGTGAATATTTTACCAAAGTCAGAAAAAAATCATGTTCCCTTCAAACAGTAACTTTAAAAAGTTTTGCGACGAAAATGTGTTAAAAAAACTATTCCCATAAGCAGATGAAAATTATGCGACAGCAGCAGCAAGAACAACAACAATAAAAAGCAGAATGCACAAAAACAGGCGTGAAGATAGCAAGAACAACGAGGTTAATAAACTCGTTGTAAATAAAAATTGCAATTTAATAAAGATCTTTCGAAGATGATTGCAGAAAGAAGAATAAATATACAGCAAACAAAACTCATAAAAATTATGGCGCCCACTTAAGCGTAGTGTAAGAAATTGTAATTAAAAAATGCACTTTCTCAATGCGGATGCTGCAAAAATAGCAGTAGCAACACTAAACCGGCAACATATGATTAATTGTTGTTGCTGCTACATAATTGAGGAGACAAAAGTTGATTTAATCAGCAACAGCTGTGCGATAAGAACCAAAGGCTAAAGAACTAAAGAAACAAAATAAAAGTTAAGCGATGCCAGCAACAACAATATCAATAACAGCAAAAATGTCACCAATGGAAAACAGTATAAGAGCAACTCCGACAGTTGGCAGTTGGAGCAGAGAGAGGCGTGTTTTTGATAATAAATGTCAAAAGTCAAAGTCACATGGAGTCACTGTTGCCACACTGACTTTAATGAAATAAATTTTAAAATGCTGAAAATTTGAAAATCTACAAAAAAGTGGGCGTGATCGTATTGAATACAAATTTTGATAGTGGCATGTTGCTTGTAAAATTTTAAACTGTGGAAGATTCAAAATCTATGAAGAGAGGGCGCTTTATCAATAAACAAAAAAAGAAATATTTTTTTTCAAATTAATTAAAAATTTTTGAAGAAACTTTAAAATGGCAACTCTATTTTCACAAAAACAGAAGAAAAAAAACACTTTGACTGCAACTTAGCCTGTATGTCATGCTGACAGTTGCAGTCGCTGTTGTTTTTGTTGCTTGCGTCCTTTACGCCGTAACTGTCAACTTTAATTGCTTGTCAATGCTTGCGCAATAAAAAGTAAAAATTACTTAGTAAAATGCGCAAAATTATGAAAGTATTTTTCAGTGTCACAAAAGGAAAAACAAAAAACAAAAGCAAAGCTGCTGTTTGGCAGCAGCAGCAGAACAGCATTTTATCACAAGAACAACTAGCAATGTCGCTGCATTTGTTGCTGAGCATTTGGCATTTTTCTTTTCATTTGACAGCTAAAGGTTGCCCTATATGGTGTCTTTGTTGTTGTTGTTGACTCACATGCTTTTGGCAACGACAGGTTTCCTTAAAAGGATTGCTATTGCGCTTCACATTTTGATGTTGCAGCAGCAGCAGCAGCAATGCAGTTGCTGTTGCAAGTAAAGCACACAGCACTGAACTAAAAAACAAAAAATATAAAGAATTGCGTGGCAAGTTAAGTCAGCGCAAATACTAAGGAAGGTGACTTTTTGTTGTTTTTGTTGTTATTGTTGCAATATGTAAACTTGTTGCTGTTGCTTTTCTTGTTTGGTTTGTTAATGGCGATGATGACGATGATCATGCGATAAATTCAATTTGTGTAGGTAGCAAAGTTGCTCCAAAGAAGAGAAATAGTAAAGATGTGATGATTATCGTAAATTTTGTTTATAAATAAAATAAGTTGTTCTTGATTACAGCTAACGTAGGTAGGTTGCAACAAATGTTAAAAGGTTTATATCAAAATGAGAAGAGTTTTTAGCTGGCTTTGCTGTATGACCAGAAGGTAGCTTGTCATATAAAATGCATAAACTTTGAGAAATTTTTAGATTGTTGAGCATTCTAACTTAAGCAACATTTAGAAAATGAAATTAAAAAGATTGCAATAATTTGAGAAAAATATGTATGGTGACAAATTTAATTGTTCTAATTCGACTAAAATATATAAAAAAAAAAAATAAAAATTTTTATAAAACGTTTGAAGCAATTTTCAACTCTTACAACTCTTTTTTTTTGTATCATCACCAGCGTAAAGTTTTTAACTGAAAGTTTCCCGCATCTCTCCTACAAACATTCACTTTAAGTTTTCTTATGATTTATTGCCGAACTACTTGAAATTAAAAAGATACCATGCTGCACAGTGGGAAATCAGAAATGTGTGCATATGTGAAATATGATAGCACTTAAAAGAAAAAAATTAATTCTAATGTTTCGACATACAAAGCGCTTGAAATCAAAACTGAACTCTTTCAATTAAAAATGGTAAGAAGTTAAAAGTTCAAAAGAAATATGTTACAAGTCGCACGAACGTGTGTCTTTTAGTACATGCAGCTTTATTGTCTTGATTTCTAAAACAAACATTAATGTCCACTTTTTACCTTTATTATATAAATTTTTTTTTAAATTGTGATAATAACAATTTGTCGCATTGCAATCATGAAAATGTTGCAATTAAAATTCATAGCATGACCAAGCAGACTGTCAAACAAACTGTCAGCTTCCGTTATGAACGTGACAAATGCTTTGGCGTTAAGGAATTGTTATTTTTATTTAAATGGCGCTTGCACATTAACTCTTTTAATTAAGATTGATTTCAAAATAAATTAAATTATTTAAAGAAATGAGTATGAAAATTATGTGTGGCATAATTTGGTGAATAATTCATTTAGCTGCGGCTTTAAAGTACAGAAAAACGCAGGTCGCTCGGCTGTGTGTCGTGGTCAGTTTGCAATGGTGATCAAAAATGTTTTTCATCATTTACTCAAAAACAATGCCTCAAACCGAATAATATCAGACTAGGATTTAGCATTAAAAATCTAATCATAGAGCAAGCAACTAGCATGATTTCAATGTAATTTGCTTGAAAACTTAAATAAGCATAATTCTTTGTTCTGTGTCATAAAGTCCAAATATATAAAAAACGCTAAAATTTTGCAACAAAAATGTATAAAACAAAATAACAAAAATACTTAAACTAATTAAGAGAGCTAAATTTTTTATTACTTTTAAATTGTCGCACTCACTTAAGATAACAAAATATTTAATTTCGTTCATATTAATCAGTTATGCATAAGAGGTCTGCATGAGTGCACTCGATACGACCATCAAGCTACTCGCTACGTTGCGAGTTCAGCGAGCCGTTTTGCACTAAAACCACAAATAAAATCACTTGCAAATAAATCACAAATAAAATGTTCAAGCACTCGATGTTTATTCCATTCGGAAGTTTATTTGATGTTCGCTTCGAGTGCACTCATGCAGACCTCTATTATGTTTATCACCCGTTGTTACTCATTTGAAGTGTGAATAAACTTTCGTTGACCCAGTTGCTGTTCAGCTGTAATTAGTAACTTATCATATTTAATTTTTTGAATTCTTTTTTGGGAATATTTCTTTATCCGCTTTATGGGTGATTTCGCTGAATGCAAATGACGAAATTTTACTGCTTTCAGTTTTTTGTTTTCTTAATTATTATGGGTTTTTATATGGAAGTTATTGGTTTTTTTTTTTTAATATCATTTTTTGACAACTGAAATATTTACGAGCGCATTATTTTGCTTTAAATTTTTTATTGGGTTGCTTTTGCTTTATTTTAATTATGTGATGATTTATGTTCAGTCATTCTGGGAATTTATTATATTTGTTTTTAGTATTTTACAAATTTGATACCTAAAATATTGTTTGAAATAAATTGAAATGATTTACTTTTATTAATTTGTAAATTGATATTTATTGTTTGAATTTGCATTAATTTTTGATGTAATAATTTGTTTTTCATTTGACAGAGCAGATGTTTTTCATTGATATGCGACCTAAACACTATACAAATTCAGCATATTTATTTTAAGTGATTTTTTATATTATATGTAGAGAAAAAATGTGTCATACTTTAGCTTATATTTCAATAAAAAAAACGATTGCTTAAAAGTTGCTACATCGAATATTAAAAAAATGTTAGTCTTTAAGTTGCTGAGAGCGATGGCTTTTAACAAAAAAATGACGAGAGGTCAAGAAATGTGATAGATGTTGAAAATGTGTCCTACTTTCAATAGGGCATAAGCTTGAGAAAGTTCCTCAAATCTGGCAACGCCTTATATTTAGTAAGGTTTATCAAGTCATCATGGAAATATTGACTTCCCAACAACGCACAGTGGATGAGTTTGCATGGAACGGCGGCCATATATAGTACTATTAGCTTCAGACTCTTCAAATTTGGTATATATGCTTTTTTAGGTTAATACAACAGAAATATGTTAATATCAAAAAATCGTCTCACGGACACACCTACCTCCCATGCAAAGGTGGGATGTAGTTGAAGCATTTTCTTCAAAATAGGTATCAATTTCGATTAATTTGGTAATGCTGGTACACGAATCATTATGCCTATATATGTATTTGAAATGAAAAACTCTTTTTTAGAAACTTTTTTTATTAGAAATTAATGAAAAATGAATGATAATGAAATGAATAATGGAAATTATCAATATTTAATTTACTGATGAGGGTCGCTTTTAAAATGATTTGTAAACACAACGTTCGACCACTTTGACAGCTTACTGGGAACCGAAAGTGGACATCGGAGAGCTGAATAGATATTTATGTTAAAGCTGGTAATGCCTGCTACAAGTTGAAGCAAAACTTAACGCAGATTGTTTGGGTAGACTTGGCTATGATTTTAGGCACGTGCCATATAAGGTACGCTATGCATTTAAGGGTTAAACTAAGTTCAAACTGTATTGAAAGTTTACTGAAGATCTCCTAGCTGAGTTTAAACTCAGAGCTTTGAACCAAAAACGGAATTCAAATTTCACTAAAAAATTGTAGCCGACAGTATGACACATGACCGTCAGTGTTATCTCTTGCAATTTCACATCAACGACAAGCACTTTATTTTTTTTATGAAACAATTTCAATTTTTATTTATTTAAAATGCAAGTCCCTCATGTGGTATTTTTAAGTTTATGTTCATTATTATTTTAAGCAGCACAACTCTCTCTCTACATATCCATGATTCAGTTGCGCCTCACTTAATTAAACAACTTTGCTACAAAATGCAAAACTTATTTTATGATTTTTTTTCATCCATAATTTACTTTATACATCCAGTCTGACTGCAAGTATAGACGCCTTCGTATAAAATGTATTTTTAGTTTTCCAACTTCTTCAAGTAAAGCAATAAAAAATTCTTCAGGCTCAAAAGTGTAAATGTTAAATGTTTGGAAAAATGAAGCAAAAACGAAAGAAAGATTGAAAAATATCTACAAAATTTACACAGGAAATTACAAAATTTGCTAACTCATAAAGCAAAATACAAGCGGTAGAGGGTCGAACGACGAAATGCACACACTGTGTAGTGTGCTTGTGTGTTTAAAATTGTATAAACATATGTTTAGAAATGGGACTACAACAACTTGAATATACTACATATGTAGTCAAATTTATTTACTGGAACCAGAAAACCAACAAATGGCAACAACTGTGTTATTTTTGTAGTTTCAAGAAAAATTCAGGCTGCTAAACTATTTCTGGTGCAAACTAAAAAAGAAAAACTTCACAAATAGTCCATTGTAGTGAAATTGAAATGTTGCAGAAAGATGCCATTGAATGCTTGGATGAAAAAATGTAGCAACAACAGCATTTTATTTGAGTGCATTTTAATTTCATGAAAATGATTTTTGAAAAGTTTAAAGCAATTCGATTGGGGAGCAATTCAGTGGTCAAGAGGCAGTACTTTATTTACGGAAGAAGTAATACACTTGAAGAAATGCTTATAGTGCTTAGCACTATAGAACTATAGCACTATCTTTCAACTGCTTCTTTATTCCTCCCTATAGGAGCTAAGAGAAACTTTTTGAACACCAAAATACGATTGTTATTTTCATCTGAAATTGGGGTAACTACCGTTTGCGCAAATCTGTGTTTGTGCAAATCTGTGCTTGTGCAAATCTGTGCTTGTGCAAGTCTTTATTTGTGCAAACTGATGTATTTGCGCAGACCATTTGCATAAAATCAAAAATTATTGTTCGATTTGCGCAAATCATCTGTGCCGAAATTTTGGCTAAGAATACAGACTTTTATGCATTCAAGCACAGTCTTCATAAATGTTTTCTTCTCAGATGTGCGGCTTTTGTGTATTTTTTTATCTCGGGCATGTTTGGCTTCTATAATGATGACGTTAAATGATAGTTTTTCGAGACTTTGCATGAAAAAAAAAATTAAAATTGAATTTCCTGTAGATTTTATATAGCGATTCTTTTACTCAAATGTGAACATTATGGTTTCTTTTTAAATACATCAAAGAATCACTAGGCAAAAAAGTAGCACATGATATCAAACCGAGAAAAAAAAATGTCAAACGGAAGTGCCAAAAATTTAAATCAACTTAAGCAACATTAAAGGGATATAAAACGATAACGTGTACACAAGTGAATAATTTTTGTGTTTTTTAAAATCGACAGAGTTAAAATTAGTCAGTTCTTATTTTATGATATGCATATTTTTTTTGCGTCTTAAAAAATTAGCTCTTGATATCAAAGGGTGCGAAAAATCTGTCAGACGAAAATGTCAAAATTTGGCTCATGCTGCCATTACTGTAAAAATCAACAAACAAATAATAAAATTTAAGATTTTGGTTTTTTTATGAGTTAAATATAAGACGCAAAAGTGGTTTGAGATAAAGTATAAATATGGAATATACTAATTGTAAATTATTATTAACTTTCAATAAAATAGGAAAAAAATTAAGGGCAGTTTCACAACATATCAGGATGTCTGTAATAAAAAATGATCAATTATGCATTTTTTTTTTTTTGACAAATTTGATAATTTATTTGCTGAAGGGTGAATCAAGTCATTTAAATAATTAAGGCAACATTTTCTCAACTGCAACAGTTGTTCATTACTCTGTGTGTCATGTACATTTCTGGCTAAAAATTTGTTGCAATTTAAATAAAGTTGATGCACAATTTGTGCATCCAATCAAAATGATTTTAAATTTTTAATTGAAAATGCCAAATCCATTTGCAATTACAATAAAAACAAAACATTTTGAGTTAACATTTTAAAATAATAAAGCAATAAAAATAAGCAACACAAATAAAATGTTCGTTCTTTAGTTTATTTTTGTTATGTTTCTTATAAATTATTCAGTTGCTGCGAATCACAAAGATTCCAATTCATTTAGCACTTCATCAACTTCATCTGGCACTGACGCGCGCGTTACACAGCAGCTACCAAATGCATCCGCGCGACAAACTGCAGAGTGCAGAGCCCTAATGACCCTCAATGAGAGGCAGATGCGGGAGTCGAAGATTAAAGTGAGACTTTTGCTGTTTGAGGCAAACCACATTGTTGGCAGTCAGCAGTCAGGCAACCGTCAGTCGGGTAGCCACTTTAACTTGAACTTCAAACTGCAACAACAGCAGCGCGAATAGCAACAATCACCACAGCAATATTGCACAGTGGATATTTTATATATAATGGAAAATTAAAATAATGCTGGCTGGAATTATTACATCTTCATTAATACAAAAAAAGAGGCAGAGATTTTCTTCCTAGCGTATCGAAACAGAAAATAATTTTTGATAATTTTACTAAGTTTAATGTTTAGCACAGTGTGTGATAACCAGACCTTGAAACTTTTATACTTTTATTCAAAAAGTTTTCAAAATAAAAGTTTCTTAAAACTTTTTTGTTATAAAAGTTTTTATAAACTTTCTTCAAAAACTTTTATAGAATAAAAGTTTTTCCAAAAAACTTTTTCAAAAAGTTTATACATAAAAGTTTTTTCAAAAAACTTTTATGAAAAACTTTTTCATAAGAGTTTTTCTGAAAAACTTTTAAAAAAAACTTTTATTAATAAAAGTTTTTTATAAAAGTTTTTTTTGACTTTTATTAATAAAAGTTTTTTTTAAAAGTTTTTTTTAACTTATATTTTTAACAGTCACATGCAAAGAGTTTTTTTTGACTTTTATTTTTCAAAAGGCGAAAATAAAAGTTTTTTTTGTATGAAAGAACGAGGAAAATCCAAAAATAATATCTTGGATTACTAAGCAAAAAATTTCAAAGGAGAAAACTTAGGATTATTGATAATAAAATCCAAAGGAAAATACTTAAGATGTTTCTGAAAAGAAAGAAATTTCTGATAATTATGCACTTATAATATTTAGAAAAATTGTGCTTAACGCATCAATGGGAAAAGGCCGAAAATGGATTTTGGGAGTACAGGGGAGGTTTCTGACCCTCCAAAAAGGTGTTTTGGACCCATTTTTCGAAAAAAATTTTATTGCACGAATCGATGGGAAAAGGCCGAAAATGGATTTTGGAAGTGACAAGTGAGGTCCCCGACTCTCCTAAATGGGATTTTTGGACCCATTTTTCGAAAAAAATTTTATTGCTCGAATCGATGGGAAAAGGCCGAAAATGGATTTTGGAAGTGACAAGTGAGGTCCCCGACTCTCCTAAATGGGATTTTTGGACCCATTTTTCGAAAAAAATTTTATTGCACGAATCGATGGGAAAAGGCCGAAAATGGATTTTGGAAGTGACAAGTGAGGTCCCCGACCCTCCTAAATGGGATATTTGGACCCATTTTTCGAAAAAAATTTTATTGCACGAATCGATGGGAAAAGGCCGAAAATGGATTTTTGAAGTGACAAGTGAGGTCCCCGACCCTCCTAAATGATATATTTGGACCCATTTTTCGAAAAAAGTTTTATTGCACGAATCGATGGGAAAAGGCCGAAAATGGATTTTTGAAGCGACAAGTGAGGTCCCCGACTCTCCTAAATGGGTTTTTTGGACATATTTTTGGAAAAAAATTTTAGTGCAAGAGTAAAATTTTTTTACAAAAATAGGTCGAAAAAAACCCATTTAGGAGGGTCGGGGACCTCACTTGTCACTTCCAAAATCCATTTTCGGCCTTTTCCCATCGATTCGTGCAATAAAACTTTTTTCGAAAAATGGGTCCAAATATATCATTTAGGAGGGTCGGGGACCTCACTTGTCACTTCCAAAATCCATTTTCGGCCTTTTCCCATCGATTCGTGCAATAAAAATTTTTTCGAAAAATGGGTCCAAATATCCCATTTAGGAGGGTCGGGGACAACACTTGTCACTTCCAAAATCCATTTTCGGCCTTTTCCCATCGATTCGTGCAGTAAAATTTTATCGAAAAATGGGTCCAAATATCCCATTTAGGAGGGTCGGGGACCACACTTGTCACTTCCAAAATCCATTTTCGGCCTTTTCCCATCGATTCGTGCAATAAAATTTTTTTCGAAAAATGGGTCCAAAAAACCCATTTAGGAGGGTCGGGGGCCTCACTTGTCACTTCCAAAATCCATTTTCGGCCTTTTCCCATCGATTCGTGCAATAAAATTTTTTTCGAAAAATGGGTCCAAAAATCCCATTTAGGAGGGTCGGGGATCTCACTTGTCACTTCCAAAATCCGTTTTCGGCCTTTTCCCATCGATTCGTGCAATAAAATTTTTTTCGAAAAATGGGTCCAAAACACCTCTTTGGAGGGTCAGGAACCTCCCCTGTACTCCCAAAATCCATTTTCGGCCTTTTCCCATTGATGCGTTAAGCACAATTTTTCTAAAAATTATAAGTGCATAATTAACATAAATTTCTTTCTTTTCAGAAACATCTTTAGTATTTTCCTTTGGACTTTATTATCAATAATCCTAAGTTTTCTCCTTTGAAATTTTTTGCTTAGTGATCCAAGATATTATTTTTGTTTTTTCCTCGTTCTTTCATACAAAAAAAACTTTTATTTTCGCATTTTGAAAAATAAAAGTCAAAAAAAACTCTTTGCATGTGACTGTTAAAAATATAAGTTAAAAAAAACTTTTAAAAAAAACTTTTATTAATAAAAGTCAAAAAAAACTTTTAAAAAAAACTTTTATTAATAAAAGTTTTTTTTAAAAGTTTTTTTCGACTTTTTGAAATAAAAGTTAAAAAAAACTTTTACTTTTATTTTCGGATATAAAAGTTTTAAGGAAACTTTTACTTTTATTTCACAAAAATAAAAGTTTAAAGTTTACTTTTACCTAAAAAAAAACTTTTATAAAAGTTTATTTCAAGCTCTGGTGATAACATCAACATAAATCATAACAGCAAAACCTTAAGCCAAACCGGGCTATAGCTAGTCATACTAGTTTCACCAATTGCTAAATTAAATCATCAGTGACCTTTGAGGCAATGAGTGAGAATTTCCAAGCCTGATATGTTTTCCTTTTCACACAAACTTGTTAAGAACTGAAGCATAAAGTGAAAAAAGCAGGCGCTACGTTCAAGCACCGTTTGCAAAAAAAGTTACATATTTTAGGTTAAAAGCGTATCACTGTGCGCCTGCCAAAGCTGAATCGCAGACTACAAATTACAAAAAAAAAATAATGTAAGATTTTGTTGCATGCAGCCACAGTTGTTGTTTTTAGATTTGTTGTTGTAAAAGTTCATAAGCATTTAATTCAATGTTTTGCAATTTAGCGCGATAGCTGCAGTTAGCAACGAACACCAACTGCAGGGATAATAAGGATAAAAATAGACTTAGTAGACATCGACTGTAGGTAAAAAGAGCAGGCTGCAAATACTGCAAGTGCATCGAGGGCGTAGTAAAACGATGAACATTTTAATTCAATTATTTCAGTTTTTTTATAAGAAGCTTTTTTTATTAACAAACTAAAAAAATAAAGTTAAGGAAAAATCAAACCTTTTAATATCTGTAAATGATACTAAAAAGCAGCTTAAGTAACTGGGTAAATTAAAAAATCAGAAAAAACATAGACATTTGATCAACATTCGTATCGGCGACATTTAAAAATTATTTTACTAAGAAATTTTTTGAACTTAAAAAATTTTTAATTTTGGACAAACGAAAATGAATAGTGGACGAACATGGACATACGATGGATAAAACCGATTCAGTATAATTTTTTGATTTTTTCTTCTTGCGTGGAACGCATTTTTTCATAAAATTTTATTTTGAATTGTGAAGCAAATGTGGGCAGAGGAAGCAAATGTGGACAAAGGATAACAGAAAGGTTGGACAAACAGTGGACAGATGAAAGCACTAATATGTGTCTATATTTGTTTGTTTTTATGGTAGTACATTATTTTGTATATTCAATTTTATTTGAGCCAAAAGTAAGCAAATGAAAACATGTAGACAAACAAAAACATTTGTTGGACAATCGAAGGAACCACTTTTTTTTCTGTTTTTTATCATATTTGTTGGGGTCAAACACATGAAAAAATGGGTGCACGACAAATTTTAACATTCGGTGGACGGGTTTTTTTTTTTCAGAGAATTTGATTTTAAATAAAGATGAACAAGCGAACACAATTCTGGACAAGCAAAAATATTTAATGAAAAATCGAATGCAAAACTTTGTTCGCATATTTTCACATTTTTTTTTTGGGGGGGGGGGGCCTAGTTTACATTTCGAAGAAATATGGTTTTTCGAATATCTTTTTAGACATAAGTGGACGAAGAAAAATAAAGCGCTGACAGACATTGATGGATGTTCGAATGCAGTACAAGTTTTCATGTCTTTGGGAGCCAAGTTCAAGCTGCTTCAAAAACTACTTTTTCGAATATTGCTTGAAATACATATATGAGGTCAAATGAAAAAAAGAATTTAAACAAACATTGACATTTAATGGACAATCGATTGCTCTTGATTTTTTTAGTTTTTGTTTCTAATTTTCTCAAATTTCGTCTTTGAATTTATTGTATATCGAAGGTGAGCAAACGAAAAGGGGGGGGGGACAAACATGGACACTTGTTTGATACTATTGCACTTTGCATTTTATGGCAAGAAAATATTAGCCTCATTTAACCAAGTAACACTTTTGGTGTCTAATTTCTAGTCTGACACATCCAAGACAAAAGTATATACGACATTGCTGTTAGGTGTAAATATTTATTACCTATTAATGCCAAAAATAGCAGCAGCAAAACGGAAATGTCAATTTTCGCGTCTAGCATAGAGCATGGAGTTTATATTACAAAAATGAGTAATTTCTTAGTTCGTCAAGCCCAGGTCTTTTGCTTGCTAAAGAATTTTCAAAAGCAATAAACGTAAAACAGTTTTTGAGTAATAAACACGATTTTGAGTAACACACATGTACTACTGACCAAATTGCACAAAGATGTTGAGCGGCAAAGTCGTCACGCTATAAAGAATAAGTTCACAGCAAATGTGACGAATGTGCATGCTGCAGCAGTAAATGCCTCTTCAGTGGCACAGGAAATAACGTATTAGTAATAAAAACTGGCTGTCCAATTGTATGCCCAGAGTTGCTTTCATAGCAAAGTAAAAAAAATTTTTTTTTTTGAATTTTAAAGGGAAAATTATCAGAAGAAGAAAAAATAAAAAATTTAAGAAATACTTAAATTTAAAGTTTAGGAGAGTCAAATTATGTATAATAATTCAAAAAAAAAATTTAGTTTAATTCTCAAATTTTTCATTAAAAATCAATCTAATTCTAAAAAACAAACATAAGAACTTGACACATGCTGAACGTTGCTTGCAATGGGTGAACGCTGATTAAAAGCAAGAAGTCTGTCTTTAAATGCCTCATAAACGGGAGCAGCGATTGCTGTCATCTTAAGCCTCGATAAATTGTGGCAATTAAACTGAAATAAAATTAATGAAATGTCTTAGGACGACCAACCATAAAACAAAAGATAAGCCAAGAAAATGGAAAAAGCACAACAATGTGTAATAAAAAAAAGAATGAAAACAAACAGTGATTAAAGATCAGCCTCAGGTTCAATGCCCTCTTGTGTCAAGTCGAGCTTTTTATTTTTATTTTCATGTTCTGATTTAAGCCCTAAATTAGGGGAACGAACTAGAGTTGTTGTAAGCAAAAAACAAAATGTAATGAGTAAATCAAAATAATAACAAAAACAACCATAAAAGTGCTTACAGCGATAACTACCGTATAGCTAGCTGGATTGTGTTTGACACATGAGCTGTCATTAAGCCGTTATTAATATGGCGCTCGCTCTTTTCGTATGCAAATTTATTTTATAGCAACACACACACACACGTGCACATACAAACGTACGTGTTTTTTTTCGTTCTTGCTATAGCGCCAATTTAATGTAAATTGTTTGCTGGTTACAACATAATTGCGTTGGCGTTTGATGTGTGAAATACTCGTCCGACTTATGTTTTATGTGATTTATGTTCAATTTTTAAAGTGTTATGGTTTTAAGGCTTTAATGTGGTTACAAAACTAAAATTTTGTAGCTGAAAAACTTTAATAGTTTTTATAGAGAGTCATAATTTGAATGGAAGATTTTAATAGAATTTTTTTCATTTCTGATTACAACGATATTCTTTCATTAATTAGTTCGTTTATATTAATTAGAACTGAATAAAAACTGTAATTTTGTTGTTTTTTTTTTTGCTTTTATCTACAATTAACTGATCAGAATTTTTCTAAGAAATGGAAATGTTTCATTAAAAAAAATGTTTGGAAAGATTGCTTTACGAAAATTAAAAAAAAAATCTTCAGTGGAATGATCTCAGATTAGGACATTATAACATTAGACCGAAATAAATGTTGGATAATTTCATCCAAATTTGGGATTTTTGTGTTGTATGTATATTCAAATCTTATATAAATTTTACACGAAAAATAAATAAGACATTTGAAATCACACAAAAAACAAATTTCTAAATACAAATGTTTTAAAACCTTAGGTGACATAAACTATAAAACAGCAAATTAAGAATCAAATTACCCAAAACATTTTCTAAGAGCTTCAAGTTTGCGAAATTTTTTGTTCACAAAATGAACATGAAAATGGCTATTTTTGGGAAATTTTCTATGTTTTGAAGCTTTTTAATTTTTTCACAAAAATGTTTACAAAAAAGATATATTGAACTGTGCACTTTTTCTCTCTAAATTAAAGGTTTTGTACATTTTAGTCAATATCAAACTTCGTTATCAATGTTGTTAAACACTTGATTTTCATGTTGACAGTTGCTTTCAACTTTGAAAGCAAAATTTCAGTACCAAAATTGGCTCAACTTAGTAAGTAACACGCAATGGAAAACAACATGCAGAAAATTGAAACAAAAAAAAACATACCCCAGTAAGACACATGGGAATCAAAAAAATTCACAAGTACCATAGCACAAATAAGCAACAGGAGTTAGAAAATTCAAATTCGGAAAAAAATATATAATTAACAAACAAAAACAAAACTTAAAAAATAAAACAATGAAATCAGTAAAGCGGTTTCTTTTGCCTAAAGGATTTTAAGAAACAATAAAAACCAAAACTTCAACAAACAAAATAAAACTGCGGGTAAATTTTTGAAGAAAAAAAAAAAAACAACAGCACTGAAAATGTGCGGCGTGAAAAAAAGAGTCCTATAAACAAAACGGCATAAATTAATGTAATTACAAATTTTAATGACGCTGCAGGCAAAAAAAAAAAAGGATTTGCTTTAAAAAGTGATGCCATAGAAAAGAAATAATAAATAACGCCATCATGTTGAACACAGAGCAACAAAAGTGTCACTCTGGAACTGTGGAGTTAAATACACGCCAAGCAAAGACAGTGTTGCCAGATAAGAATTTTTAATTAAATATTTGGGCATACAAATATGCAAAATTAATGCTAACTTATTGCATACTTTTAGGGCCACTTTATATAAGTTTGATTCAAGGCTTCAAGCTTATTAGCTAAGAAGGCCAAAAGTTGCAATAGCTAAGGTCAATTATTATAAAAATAAAAACATTATTCTGTGATATATAGGGTTTTGATAGAGAGTTTGGCTAATAAGCTAAAATAATTTTTTAATGTTTTGCAGCATACTTTTAGGAATCCTCAATAAGCTTAACTTATACTTTTTGATATTTAAGTTTAAAGCATGATGCAAGACTAAATTACTAATATTTTCCATAAAGTTTCTATAATTATTTTAAATCTTTTTTTGAAAATTCCCAAACGACTCAGCAAAATTCCCTTAAATTAGCAACACTAAGCAGTCCCTATCATTTTTATTTCATTCAACAGAATTTAATTCCGTTCTGCTCTGCATTGCGCCGAGCGAAACGAAACACAAAATAAATGCGCTGCGTGTTTTGTATACGATATTAAAATAAAACTGGCGCCCTACAAAAACAATTTTGCAATATAGTGCAATTTTTTTTCCAACTTGGTTGTGCATACCTTCATCACTTTAAAAAACACAAGCTTTTTTTATTACTAATTTTTGCATTGCATTACATTGCATTCGTGGGAAACATGTAAAATGAGTCGCGTTAATAGAGCGCATTTCCTTTAGCCGTATTTTCCATATTTTTTTTTTTTTTTTTTTTTTCATTTGAGTTTGTGCCGCTTTTATGTTTTGCCATTTAACTCGTTTTTGTTATGCTTTTTGAAATTAATTGTGTCACGTAACCCTTTTTTTTTAAAAAAAAAACAAGAATTTTCATTCGTTGATAAAAGAATGGGTACTTGGGTCGTGACCTTTATGAATGCTGCCTAGAAAATATTTTAGGTGGAAATTGCTTTTTATGATTATCCCTTGTGGTCAGGCTATGTCTTGGACTAACAATGAAAAAGCCAAAATATACCTAAAGTAACTACAACGACAAACTTAGCGTTACATCAGAGGTGAAATAAAAAGCATCAGATATATGATAAAAAAGACAATATTCGTAATTTGCAAGAGACATTGAATTCCATTAAGTTCCCGGAAGCGTTAAAATATGATGTGTGCTATTTTCCTGGCCAAACCTTAATACACAATCAAAAGGTATGGCATGAATTTTTTAGGAAAAAAAAGTCCACATGACTTATGTGAGGTTTTAGACCGTACCACAGTCATAAATCTATTAATAATAATGGCAAGAAATTAATAAATAAATACATGTCTTCCGATTCGTACCTGAGTTACGGCAGTAAATAATTTAGCTTTCGCAGCAAAATATATACAAGAACCGTAACAAAACAGTCCAATTAAAAATAAGACTTACCATTCACATTCACAGAATTTTATTTTGTAATACACTTTGGGAACAAATGTTTTAAATAGACTTTGCTTTATCATATCTATTTACATATCTATTTTTATCGCAAAGTCATTCATTCAATTATTATTGGATTCATTGAAAAACCAAAACAGCTCATATGTCAAAACATAAGCCCAATTGACGTCATTTAAGATACAACAGAAAAAACAAAAAAAAAATCTTTTTCCACCCTTCTGTTTCATGCGACTAATAGACAATCTTTCCCTACAAAGTCCCCTACCCTACCCACGCACACATATACATATGGTACTCGTACATACGAACACTCGAACGCATCAAAATAATCTACTCATGATGTCGGTAAAATTAGAATTATGAAATATCAATTGACCCAAACGTCAACTTTTGAATGGACATTTGTGCATGAGAGGACGCCCCTTTTAAATTGACCCGTAGCAGATGCGATTAGTCAATGACAAAGCAGCTAGACAGACAGACAAGCAAACAAACAAACAAACAAGCAAATAAATGTAAAATAAAGCAAATGAATGAAATGAAAGGTAAATGAAGCTAATAGAGCAGTGGGGGAAAGGCAGCATAAAAAATAGTAGGTAAATTGAAAAGGGAAATTCGAGAAGCTTTTATTTTATTTTTGGGAAATCATCATAAACAAGCTGAGCTGCGTCAAGTATTATGGGAATCAGTATTGGAAATGTGTTGCGATGCGATGCCATAGATTATTTTTGCCAGATGGGTATACCAAATTATAGGGTTGCCAATGGCTCAAGTGTCTTTTATACTATTTGGTTTGAAGTCTTAAAATCTGTAGAGAATTTCATGCTGTATTTGAAATAATTGAACTTATTGCGTGAAATACATACAATCAAACTAAAACATTTCACAAAAATTGCATGCGAGATTTAATTATGTCGCTATATAAAGTTTTCGAAGAAATATCAATTTTGCTTTTTCAGCATAGCCAGATGAAAAAACTGCTAGATTTCTGGATTGTACGAGAATGATGTAAGGTTTTGTATAAGCCAGCTTTAGCTGATAGAAAAAGAAGATTCATTTAATGCGCGAAGTCAGTTGAAGTCTGAATCTGTATTATGAGTCTTCAGTAAAAGTGCACATTATTTAGTCTGTTTCAACCAATCTATGGTGGAGTAAATAACTTAGTAAGGACTCAACTATTTCTGAGCTTAAAATAAAACTATAAATTTAATAAGCAGTTAAATGTTTTTATGCTCATAAGGAGTAAAGATGTTAATTTAAGAGCCCAATAACGTAACAATATTTTATGGGACCATATTTCTTTGCAAGAATATAATAATTTACAGGTTAATAGTATCGAGGGCGCTTCACAAATATATCCACCGGCAAATTAATTACGACTCTCACTAAAGTAGATGTCACTGGTAACACTGTAACTAAAGCAGAATTGAGGCACATATGCTCCCAAAAGAAAGCAATAAAAGTTACTCTGAAGGATGGGGCACTATATTTACAACTAAAGGTAGATATTGGTAATCCACAGTGGAGCATTGAAGTAGTAGCCTTTGCAAAAAAAAAATCTTAAATAAACTAATGTAAGCGAACTACTTACGTAATGAAAGGAGTAGATGGGCTACAAGTAGCGAAGATGGTAAAAGTCCACATGAATAGAATTATGTAGTCCAGTTCACCAGGATATACAGAGTTAAAAGATTTGGGAGCCTTTAGCAGCAATACCTTACCACTATCTAATGTAGTTTACATTTCGCGCATTATTTTAAGCCAGCGATGGGTAAAATAGGATATATGACCCAATTTTAGCTTTTTGCAACAAATACGTCGTTTTTTTACGGTAAATAACCAAATCAACAGACACATTGTTATTGTTGCATCATTCAGAAAAAACAAAAAAACCGAAGCTAGCAAGAACAACGAAACAACAATGTGCATATTGAGGACAGCTTCTCTCGTTTCGTTTGATCAGTGTACTTTTATTTCTACATTGCAGTTTTCTTTTATCGAGATAAAATTTATGAGTGACTATTTTCTTTTTTGTGATGGTTTTTTTATTTTTGCTTTTGTTGTAAGTAGCTCCTGCTTCCAAAATTGTGCCCATCTATGTTTTAGACTATATATTTTTTTGTCATACAGTTACAGAGAAAACTTCATACTTTCTAAGTAAAAATCTCTGTAGAACAACCTAAGCCAAAAGTAGCTTCGATTGTATGCAGTGATCGAAAGTCCGATTAAGGTTTTTGCGACTTCTAGAGCGATACTTCAAGTATGAGAAAAGTTGTTTGATATAAATATCTTTTTATGCGTCAATAACACAGAACCACAAAAACAAAAGGTCTTGTAGTTGGAAGATGAGGTATCATACGGTATGTATTTTGGCGCCCTAAACACGAATCCGAAGTTAGAATTTTTTCATCACCCTCAGATTTTGACATAACCTCAAAATTGCACTTCAAAATACGTTAAAAAGAAAGTCCTTCAAAAAAATAAATTAAAAATATTTTTTAAAAGTTTCGTTTATTTTCTTAACATCATAATTTTCTTCTATTTCTTAAATTTACGTCTTAAATTTTGTGCCCCACTATTTGAAATACACCATTAATTTGTAATGTCTGTAGAAGTACGTTTAAATAAAATCATTAGGCGCTTGAACTTCCATAAAGATCAACTACAGTATAGCTTACCCAAAAAATGATAACGAATTTTTCGAAGCAATGAATCAACGACTCTTTTTTTTTTTTTTTTGAGAAAGTTAAATTGTTTGTTAACAAGTCATTAATTAAATGTCACAACAATTAAACGTTTCAAGCATAAAAAATTAATAAAAAGGCAACCACATCCCACCCACCTTATTTTAAGTTTTTTCTTTTTTTTTTTGTCAGCAGATAACATGGATAAATTGTGAAACCAAAAAACAAAACAGAAATTGTGTCAAAGCTACATTTTATTGTAAAACACATACATACATATAGAGAATTGTGCAATGCGTGTGTTCTGCTTAGCACTCACTCACTGACAGGTGGGTGAGATTGTCTGTATGTATATGGTGCAGCATTTACTTTGCTGTCAATATATTTTATGCCAGCTTAATTTATGTGCTTACATTGACAGCATGTTAAGTGCTAATTTAAATTTTTATAGCTTTGGTCATAATTATTATGTGAAAAGCAGCATGCACAATTTGTTATATGAAACTAATGAGCGTAGCTTAAAAACATAAATTCTGAAATCAGGCACATAAAAAATGCTGAAACATAAAAAATTTAAATTTATGAAATTGTAAGTAATTTAATGATGATGATTATACGAGTTTTTCGTTTGGAAAGCTTGCAACACAGCCAGAGAAAGAAAGAAATATATTTTTCGATTTTATGAATATTTCATAAATCACTTTCAAGCAAACGGTGCAATGCAAATGAATAAACTTAAGTTTTTACATCAAGTTTTCATTTAAGAATTTCGTTGGTTAAGAATAATGTCGAAAAAATAAACTCATTTTAAAATATTTTTGTTTAATTTGGTACCTGATACTTTATGGTTTTTCCAATGACTTTCGTTAAATTTATGTGTAATAATGACTTAGATTTCTATAAATGTCATTTTATTGCTTTGTTTATTAACAAAATGGTATTTTTTTTCTAAGATAACCCCATAATCTCTGAGATATTCCTTATACTTTTGATAACAAGCAGCATGAGTGCTTACTTTTAACATTAAAGCAACAACATATTATGTTTCCCAGACCGTAACGGTTTTTCCTGCCGAATCATAAAATGTAGCATCTTCCAAATCACGTTTTGATTAAGAACAAATTTTATAAATCGGCATCATTGACGTAACTAGTAATTTTGCCTTGGGGGAAGGGGGGGCCAAGCCCTCCATATATAAATAGACGAATGCACAGCAGTTCTTTTTTTAATTTTTGTTTTTTGTTGGAAAGGTTGTGAAGAGAGGCAGTGCCGTATGTTTTTTTTCTACTAGTGGGCGGTGCCACGCCTCTTACAAGAAAATATGTTTCCAGGGCTGAAATAATGGAACGGTTTTGATGAAATTTGGTGCAGAAACTTAAGGAAGGTTATGAAAAGCTTTGTATTTTTTATTGGGCGTGGCACCGCCCCAAATAAATTTTGTTGGTACAAAAATAATGCTCAGTATTTTTTAATTTTCTTCTTTTTTTTTTTGTATAACACAGGCGTTTAAAATAATTTTTGAGTGGACTGCAGCTACTCAGCCCCCTTATCTAATTACGGCAATGGTCAGAATGAAAACTGATAAGCACTGATTTCAAAAAATAAACACTAACTGTTGCAGCAACTGATTGTTCACACAAAAGTAAAACGATGATTGATAAGCAACGATTGTAGGACATTGCGTATGGAATCGCTTTTATCAGTTTTAATTTATAGAACATTAATTAATTTAAATGAATTAATAGCAATTGTATTATGTTACGAAAGCAAAGAGCAGTTAATGTATTGTGACAATCGCGGTCATAAAATGATAACGCACTCCTTCTTAACCCATTTTGCTCTGCTTTGATATATTATTTTTGAAATTTAATTTCAATTGCAGCTTGATTTGTGGTGAGTGAGAAAAGAAAAAAGAATTTCGATCATCGATTATATTTTCAATGATGCTATTCATACAAAAATCTTAATCATGCAACTTTGAAGAAAATTTTGTTGATTTCCGTTTAGATTTTTCATTGGGAAAGTCAATTATTTTAATACTTTGTGTAAATTGAGTTGATTGATGATTCAAATAATTGAGTGAAAAACAATTGAATAACGAAATTTATGTATTACTTATATAAAATATGCGTGACAATAATTGATGAATGAGAGATGATATCAAACGTTGTGTACACAAGGACAGGATATGTAGCAAAAGGAAGTCAGTTGGTAAAAAAAAAATTTTGTGCTTTTGAAAATTTTCAATGTCAATAAAATTATGACTTTGTTAATTTTTAGTCGAAGAGCTTATACTTTAATCAGCATTATTTTTAGAGCTTTTAAAAATATATATATTTTAAGTTGGGTGAAAATATATTTTATATTTGTTTCAAGATCAAGATCCGCGTAAGGAAAAATACTTTTTGAACCGATGCTCATGAATAAATTTTAAAGGCCATTTCAAGGATGTATAGTCTTTCAACATTTTGACCATTCTTATAAGGAAATTTTTCCACAAGCTTAAAATCAATCATTTAAATCAATTAATTCAAAAGGCAATACTTCTTACTCAAAAGATGACTAATTTACAATGAAAAGTTTCGTACTCGAAATTGTTAAAGTTTCGATAACGATACATTTGGCCGAATTCAACAAACTTATCGAAATCGAAGGTCCATTATCAACTGAAAAATTCCCCATTCAAAACCGTTTTCGAAGACGAGTTTAAGGCCATTCCTTTTCTTTCTTTCTTAAAGCGATATTTATTTGCAGTACTTCCAACTAAAAACTTATCAAAACAACTAACTATCGTAATTTAATCATCAAGACCAAAAATTTGTGAAGATTACTTTCAGGAAATTTTTGCATTGAGCGAAGTATGGGAAGGGATGGGGCAGCAGATTCAATATACATATGATTCAACATGAAAAACTAATAGCGGATTCGAGTAAAATGCTCTGGAACACTCTCAGAACGTATCACTCGAAAACGCTATACGCTGCAAATTATTAAGAAATTTACAACGATTGAAATTTGAGAACTTGGATTCGCATGGACTAAACAGATGGCTCGCATAATTGAATTCGCGTGGCTCGTTTAACGAATAGCGCGTGTAGCTCGGATCAATGTTCAACATGATCTGGGCGTAATGGGCTCGAAAGCCGAAAAATTGGGGACCACGGGGCTAGTCATCTGACGATTTGCCACTGCTTGATATCAAAATTCAATTTATATTCATTTCCAATTGCAATTTTTTTAAACAAACTCAATGGCATACAGAAATATTGATGTGATGTCGGATGTCGAGTACTCAACACCGAGGACACTGTTGATGCCGGGTCTGTATTACGTTATAGGATTAAATGCTGTAACAGAAAAATATCAAAAGCAAATGCCACTAAGAACAAAATCTTATTACTTTGTAATCAAATGATAAGAAATATCAAAACCATCAATCATTTTCAAACAGGTAAAATTTGTATCCCTTAACATGAAGAACATTAACAACCAATTCTTAAGAGACCTTTTATGCCAGTTTTACACTCATCCGCCGACTTAAAATTTTCAATTTTTTACACAATCACGTGACAATCTATTCTTCCACAAAAGTGTCAAACCAAAATTGACAAAAGGTCAACCACACAAGCAATCATTTTTACCAACCCAACAATGCTGACGTAGCAAACGTCACTCGCTCGCTTGACCTTCTAAATTAACTGTTTACGAAATTTAAGCATAGGTTAACGTTATCACGTAATATGCTTACGGCACGTTAATAAACATGCTAAGTAACAAGCAAAGCAGTTACAGTGAAAAACTGAAGGGTCACTCAATACAAAGGAACGTACGAGGCGGGGGGATAGAAAAAAGTGTTAAGGATCATTTAAATAAATTAATACAGGACACAGCTGGTGAGAAGGTTAAACTGATGATGATGTCTCGTAGGTGGTAGCATTATTGAGTTGGCAACTGAATTGAAATTGGCATGACATGAAGAACAGGGACATTTACTGAAAAGGTCAAACGGCGCAGACAGATAGAAAAGAAAATAGGATTAAGGCGTGTTGTTAAGTGTTAATGATATTAAAAGTAAGGCAAGATTTATGTAAAAAAAACTGAAAAGAATAAAGTAGTTGCCATATGACTGAATTTTATGAAAAGAAAATTAAGTCGTTGAAGAAATAAAGATTTTCGAAATAAAAAGGTATATTACCATGGATTTATTATGTGGGTTTTGGGTTCCTTTTGTGCTACTGTAGCGTAAAAGAAGACTTAAAAATCGTATGTGTGTAGGTTTAGACTTAAAGTTTTCAAGTTCATTTTGAAAACAAAAAAAATGTATATTTTATTTTTCGGTCATTTCATTAAAATAATAAAACATTCCATAGTGTTGTCCATACTTTCGCAGAAATAAATCATTACTAATTGTGCGAAATTAATTTAGCAGTTTGGTTAAAACAGCTGCTTAAAATATTAAGCAAAAATTAATGCCATTTCTGAGAAAATACACAACTCTTTCGGAAATACCATCAACAACAGTAGCTAATAAAATTTTTGAAAATTTATAAAAACAAAAAATAAACAAAACATACACACTGTGAGACAAAACATGAGCAGTAAAAGAAATCAAAATTCTAATCGCATAATTCACATAAACGGAAGTAAAAAGCAACCAACTGACAGACATCAAATGAATTGCATGACGTTGCGTTGAGTTGCTTTGGTCTTTTGGTCTGATCGTATGAATGTGCATATAAAATTTTATACACCATAAGGAACGATGAGTGGCAAGCCTATTTTTGTCAGATATTTTTTTTTAATTTCATGCTATTTAGCTCTTGCTGAAAACTTTTAAAAGAAAATATTTTGATGTATTTATGTAAATGCGTTTATATTTTTTTCACAAGTCTAACTTTTGGCATGCCTCCTTCCCTTCAGTGCTTCAATGTTCTCTTCTCACTGATATAAGTTCGTTTGGTGTAAATGCATTTGCTTTGATTTTTTTACAGTATGACATTGAGAATGCGATTATTAAGATTTCAAAGAAGATTCCTAGAATTTGACCTGCGATAAATTTGACTTTTACTTACGACTTAATCATATAGAACACAAGACAACATAAACAGGAAAGAAGTTTTAAGTTCTGTATTCTAAGGATCTGTTGTTTTATATTAGAAACCCCACCTTTTTCGAACATAATTTTAAGGTTGATAGACATTGTTGGAAATGTAACTATTTAACTTGCATGGAACGTTGCTTTTTGCTGCTCTTGTTCCGGAGTTTTATAATATTTTTAATGTTCCATTTTGATGAACTTTACTGGAAATATTCTATTTGTTTGGTTTTAGAAAGTATTTTCATTAGATCGCAAATGTATTTGTTTTTTTAAATATGTATAATATGTAATGCCATGGCATGTAATACCCAAAAAAAAGGTAGAGAATGGAAATACTTTTGATTGAGATTTGAGACGTTTAAAAATTAATGAAAATTGTAAAAAGCATTCGGAAAAATATTTGCGTAGTTACATAAAATAAATGCAAAAAAGGCTTAAATAGTGTTTTTGATATTTTCGACATCACATCTCAAAAACCAGAGCCAAATGAGTAATAAAAGTTTTTAAAATAAACGGGCCTTTTAGATAAGCTATTGAATTTGAAGTAACTAATATAACATTCGTCACTTGGTAGTTACCCTCTATAGATGGGTTGATGTTTCTGTAAAAAAGTCATTGATGAACACCTGCTACTGACCTAAAAACTACCATTATCTGAGAACCGCTCCAACACTCTAGTAATCTGAAAAGGGCAATTCAAGAGAATCGAATGGATTAATGGCTCAAGAAATTAACGCAAACAGAAATTCTGCTTTTTGAGCGATTTTTTCTAAGGAAAAATATCATATCCAAGAATAAAAACAAAAACCAAAAAATGATTTAAAAGTGACACAAAGGTTCGTTAGAAAACTAAACGTAAATAAGTTCAGAGCAAGATTGGGATAAGAATCCCAAAATCATTAAGATTGATTCTTAGTATTTACACATGATGAACTCATTCTTCCCACTATGTACATCGAATAAAATCAACATTTTTGAAGGCATTACTGTGAATTTAATGATTTCTATATCACAACAATTTCTAGCAGCTCATACTATCGAAGGATCACTGTATTTGTTGGTAGAATTTTTTGCGTCTATATTTTTTTATAGTTTTTTTTTTGGAACGCACACAAATCAGATAAGCAAACGCAAAGTCGAACGCGCCTTCGCCTTCATAAGCGGCCTGTGACCCTAAATCCCTAATAGCTGCTAACACTGCAATGCAGCGCAGTAGCTTAGTAGACTACTGACTACCCGACTAGAAGCATAGCACATGCAACAACAGCAGCAGCAATAGTGGAAGCATGTTTTCCGTGCTGTGGCTGCTGACAAGCCTGTGTGCATAAAGACGCAGCACACACATGGTGGCCAAATACAAACACACAATGCATGCAACTGTTTTGTTTTTTCCATTTTCAAATGTACATAATATTGTTTTTTTAATGCATTTTATGAAAAAAATAGAAATTACTATAGAAGTGCAGCAGTGGCAATAGCACATTATGGAATAGTGCTCATTTAGTGAAAACAAATGAAAATAAAAATTCATGAAAATGCGATAAAAATTATGTGACTTTAGTTGGAAAATTTTTCATTTATTTTAGTTCTTTAAACGATTTTCGTTTGGCTTATTTTGCCCACTGTACTAGGGCATGAGTTTGTTTTTGAGTGGAAGTGTGAGTGACATATTAATCGATGGGATTTATAAAATTTAGGGCAATAGAGTTCAAAGCGATCTAAAAGCGTTTGTGTAAACAATTTCTTTGGGGTAGAGAGATCTTTGGAGATTCTATTTACAACAACATGATTGCATAGGTTGGTTAAGACTTAAAAAAAATTAATATACCATCAAGGATTAAGGACACTTAAGGTTAGAAAGTGATTTTTTTTTTCTTTTTATAAATTAACATTTGTGTATCATGTAACATTTGAAACGCAGAATAGAAAAGGACCGATTTTCGGATTCATCTGGTTCTTAAAACTCGTTTCACACTCTCAACAAAAATTTTACTAGACAAGAGCTAAGTTTTGAGTTGAAAGATAAACAAAGATTTGAAATTTGTTACGAACTTTGTTTTTCCCTTATGGAAAACATACTGAATATATATAAAAATTCTTAGTCAGATGAGTAAAACGGGAAAAATGTATGTATTCACGTTTTGCTCAGTAATTAATGAACAATATTTTTTTAGTAATCCACTTTTTTAAACGCCTTGTTTTCGTTATGGGAATGGAACTCCCTCGGATAAATTTAAACAGATTTATTTTTTTTTTTCTTCTTAATACTCATTCCAGACAATGTGAACTATGTTTTGAGGTCACACATTCTTCATATAACTTCATCTCAATAATTTTACTTTGAAAAAAACAATTTGAGTCTTACTATCTGCGTCAATTTAGAAAATCTTGGTGCTTCCGGGTAATTTTGTGCATCGTGGGAATAAGCCGTAGGTAAGCGAGGAAGGAGAGTGAACAGCAGAAGTGACAGACATAGGTGCCTCTGTTTTGATATTGTAAATATATGATGTATAACTTTTCATCTTATCAGAAGCGTACAAAGCCTGACTTCAAACATCTTGGAGCCATGAAATGCATGCAAAAATTCTATCTTTGATTGAGTTTAACAGGAGTCAAGATTCTTTGCGACTAAGTAGAAAATAAAAAAAAAATCTAAGCTTGAAAATTTTCACTTTTTAGGAAGCGTTCAAAAGCCATGTGGATCAATTTTGCTATCATTTTCCCATTACACCAAGGCCTACACCAGATGATGCGTAGTTTATGTTTAGATTAAGTTGGACGATTAATTGAAGCGTGTATGGGTTTGTAGACGCTCCCTTACTGAGAAACTGAAAAGTGTTACAGCCAATGTCCTGATAACTGAGTGTGACATTGCAAAATTTCTGCATAACACATTCAGTTAGATCATTAGAATGAAATGTTAAAAGTTTACGTCCGGAAAAATAAAAAACCCTCCCAAATGAGTACAGGTAAAAAATACTGCTATGCTATTCGCACCACAATTCTAGGAATTTTTTTTTTTTGCATTTAAGCAAAATACAGTCATTAATTTTTCAAACACAAAAAAAGGACATTCAACCCTTTAGCAGCACAACTATTTAAATATATGAGTCACCACGTGATGCCAGTTTGCACTCACTCATTTTGAGTGTCCTTCGAAATAAGAAAAAAAAACTTTGTATATAAATAAGGAGCAAACAATATGATGTGGGTAATAAGGATACATGAATGTATGATACAATCGAAACAAGGCAGCGTAAAACTAAATATAACATAGAGAAAACCAAATTTTAAAGGAAAAGCAAGGGTACGAAAACGAATAGAAAGCAGAAACCAAGGCAGCACAAGCTGAAAACTCAAAAGTAAGCTGAAGAAAAACTTATTAGTAAAACCGCTGGTCGACAAGACGGCGCCAAATGTTGGCGCACCAGTACAATCAACTCAAGGGAGTGACAAAAATTTCAGAAAGTGAGAATGTCAAATAAAGCATTCTGGAACGTTTATTTTTTGTCATTACTTACCACCGTATCCTGTGAAACAGCTGATTCATCCTTGTGATGGCGTGCCGCACCCGTGACGTATGAAAAATTCACAGCCAATGTAATAAAGTATATGGCAAACAGGAAGCGTGTAATCCTTAGATATGAAAATGAAGTGGTAAAGTTGTTTGATTTTAGTTCCATGTTGTTGGCAAGCGTTGTAGATATTTGTTGAAATTAAATTTTAGAGTTGATAGGGAGATATTACAAATTCACTTATTTTTACTAGAAATTTTTATAAACTTCTTTAATTTTTGTTAAGGTCAATTTTAAGTAAAATTTTTGATAAAGAGAACAATTTTTTTGAGCATATTTATTTGTTTCACATTAAAAATCTTTTTAACGAAATTTTTTTACTTTTTTTTATTTTTTTAAATTTTTTTTATGTTGATGTCTGTATGAAGTATTTATGTTAAATCAATTTTATTTTCGTTATTTTTTGTTATATAAGATTTTTTCCGAAAAAAACTTGAGTAAATTGTTTTAAGGGAATTTAATTTTTTTGATCACAACTCTTCTCTTGTTTATGCTTTATCTTTATATTTTATAAAAATTGATTTTTTATGTTAATAAAATGTTAGATTTTTTTTTTAATTTCATTAAATTCTTTAACTCTTTGGATGGAACAAAAACACAGCCAAATTAATTTTTTTCAAAATATCAACTTTTTTCTTGCAACAACTTTAAGAAAGTTTTAGTAAATTTCATCCACTGTACAATTTTTACTTAATGCAACAACATAACAACGGTAATTTTCGTAAATCTTGCGCACTCGCTTTCTTTCCTCTCAATAAAAGGACTTGTATTTCAGCGAATAATCTCACTCAATTGAAACAAAAGACACCAACGCGAACTTCTTTATGTAATTTAATTTAAAAATTCTATTTTAATTTAATTAAAACTTTTTTTAAGCGCACAAAAACAAAAGCAAATGACAAAAACCCGCACGCAGCCACAATCGACAGAAGAAATGAGAAACCGAAACCGAGTCGAACAACAGCTGAAAAGCAACAGCAGCAACGAATGCAAAACCGACGAACTAAACCGCAGCAGAGTAAGCGAAGAAATCGTAAAAACGCACTCACTCGCGCGAGTTTAAATTGTTACTAAAAAAATTTCAATGATATGTTGATTTAAACAAGAAAAATTATGGCAACAGCCAACAGAGGTGCAATATAATTGTTTTCTTTTTCCTATGCGCAATTTTACCAAAAATTTCCCAATTGTTTTTTTTTTTTTGAAATTCTCCGCATATTTTAAAAATAAAAATATTTAATTTTTTTTTTTCAATTTTATTTAAAAGTATAAAAAAATATTTTCTTTAAAATTTATCCAGTTGACAAAAGCAGATGAACGAATCGTTTTTAGAAGGCCTCAATTCAGTTATGGCATTTTTGGTACATTTGGACTATTTCGAAGTCTCGAATCAGTATATTTCTACAAAAGCGAAATGCCGTCACTGCCTTGGTTGAAAAGAAGTAGGTCATTACGACTACAATCATATTAAAGTTATTTTTATGTGAAATGCTAAAAAATAAGCCGTTCTTAATAGGACGAACATAGAGTCTTTTGAGAAAGGAAGAAAAATAGTCCTGTTTCAATAATTTTGTGAATAAATAATTGTATTTTCATGAATAGAAGTGCTGATGAAGGCAAGCATGAGGGGCCGTTCATAAATTACGTGAGGTGTTTTTTGAAAATTCGGACCCCCCTCCCCCCCTTGGTGAGATTTGGTTAGTTCTGACGGGACCCCCGCCCTCCTTCCCTTCCGTTAGGCTTGCTTTATGATTTTTAAATGTAATCTGCAATAATAATGTATAGCCTTAAAAATTTGACGTGAGATTTTTATTGATTCCCTCTTCCCCTTGGTGAGGTTTTTCCGGACCTCCTCCCTTCCTATTTTGAACTCACGTAATTTATGGACGTCCCCTCAAAATAAATACAAGTAATTTTTGAGTGTCAACAAATTACTATTCACAAATTTCTATAAGCTAATTGAAATCTTTAAAAAGAAACAAATTGTGAAAACAAAAAATGAGGGTAGGTTAGGTAGGAGTGGCTGTCAGTTACAAAACCGACTCACTTAGACCAAGTTTAGTCCATTGTGACACCACAGGGTACTTGACAATACCCTCTCATTGAACCATCAAGTTTTCGTAATAAAACAAAATAGCTGACCTATGCTAACATGTCTAAGGTCATTCAGGTCATCAAACAAAAACGAACCAAGTGTTTTGTGCAGGGCAGGAGCAAAGAAAATCTTTAGTGTTTTCTTCCTCCTCCACATCCCTACAACTTCTTCAGAAGTCAAAAGACCGAATA
This sequence comes from Tricholauxania praeusta, assembly GCA_949775025.1. Taxonomy (NCBI): domain Eukaryota; kingdom Metazoa; phylum Arthropoda; class Insecta; order Diptera; family Lauxaniidae; genus Tricholauxania; species Tricholauxania praeusta. Next base: position 121,654,772 of record OX459031.1, on the reverse strand, counting down.
CCTAATATCTCCGCATGTCTGCCGATAAGCCAGGGGCCAGTTATTACTGCAACAACTGACGAGACAGGGTAACTTTGTGTTGTATTGTTTAGACCCTGTTAGCAGACTTTATTTAATATAGTACAATAGCATATTTAAGAAATTTTGGAGACAAGGACTGCTATTGGATTGAATTCTTTCATTTAAAACAATTGTATAAGTCAACTAAGCTTACAGACTCCGCTATGTTTGTGCTATTCACGGGGCTCATGTGCTACAATCACATAAAGATGCTAATTGGCACAAATTTACTCATCAAATAAAGTCAAAACTTAGGTCATTTGAACATTTTTTTCTTGATTTTAATTCAACGCAAAATTTTAACACTCTAAAAAACACCATATATATTTATCTGTCTGCATAATTAGCTCCGGTTCTTGAAAACCAAGATTTTAAACTTAATAATCAGCGTATCATTCACATTTTTTTTTTTTTGGGATGTAACAACTTGCTGCACTAGCCTGCTCAACAATAAAAAGCTACTTAGAGCGGAAAAAAGCAAAAATTTCAATTTGAAAGTAAGTAAAAGCAGACGAAATACATCAACGCAGACTTTTAAGCAAGGCAGCAATGTTTAAGGAATAGCATAAACTATGTGACTTTAATTAATTAAGATCTTTGCAGTGTTTGAAAGCGAAACATGTTTCTATAACAGTCACAAATAAAACAAAATAAATATCTTGATTCCAGATAACAAAAAAGCAACTCGATTCTGTGATAGAGCAAAAAATGCCCACAAAACGGAAAATCGCCCGTAAGTTGGCATCATTGTCAACGAAACGCCAGCACCGGCTATTGAGTAGTCAAACAAGAAAACAGTTGAGCCTGAGTCGCGTTTTATGTTGTATTGACTTTGAGTAGAGAGCGTAATATGTAAACAGAAAACATAACAGCAGCAACAAAAACAATCAGCAACAACAATACGATAAAAACAAATAAAGCAAACAGATGTTTTTGTTGTTATTATTCTTAGTTAGTTGAGCATACGCTGCGGGGGGCACTCTCATTTTGGTTTAATCGTCAATGATAGAGAGTGAGAGTTTAGTTGAGCGCAAGTGTGGTCAGTTTGGCTAGAGGCCTTAGTTAACTTTACTACAGTTGGTTTTTGTTGATAGGCTCTTGGCGCTTTGGATCGTGTGGGAGCATAATTTTTATGCTACAACTAAAAATGTTCTCTTAAAATTGAAACATTGTATATTTTCTTGAATTAGAGCTTGTATTTTTGAATGAGCATCAAAAATCATGAGATTATAGTTTTCATAACTAAGCTACAGCAAAAAAATTAAGTATTTTTTAATGTTCAGTCTCAGGAGAATGGGGAACAATCCTCAGGACTGATAAAATGGTGATTCTGAAAAACTCAGTTCTTTGAAAAGTGTAGGCGTAATTTATTATGGTGAAGGTTATAGAAATCACAGATCTTTTATTTCTCTACCAATATTCAGGGACCATAGTTTATGAGTTTTCTTATCATATTTTTACGGAATTCTTTTCTACAGATTTTTCTTTAACTTTCTCGTGTACTTTTACAACTTTAATGTAAGGCCAAACATGAAATACCATACAAAACATTATCAAGATGTGGGCGTGGCACTTAAATGTTTGTCTACATTTCAGTAAATCAATCAAAGATCTCTAGTCTACCATGAAATTTCCCTTTAAGAGTAAGTCTCAGCCTAATAGTAATTTTTTGAAATTTATTTACACCTTCCTGAAAAGTATAATTCTATTTTCAAGACCTCTTCAGATATTATTCTCAGCATAACATTATATTTTTTTTTTTACAGTAACTAGCACAGTATGATCATAAACATATCACCGAATGTCCAATTTTTAAAAAGTCTAATAAAATTTGTAAATTTTCTCATAAAAAAAATGTTCAAAATGGTGGATAAATTTCGAATAATGCAGAAAAATATCCAATAGTACGACAAATGTCGTATAATGTCAAAAAAAAAATTTTAAAAAATACAAAACTTAAAAAAAATGGAAAAATCTTGAAACGGTCAAAAAATGTTTGAAAAAGTTAAAAAATTTTGAAAGCGCTGAAAAGTGTGAATTAATGTCGAAAAATATTGATAAGTGGTAAATGTTAAGAAAGTTGAGTAACATAAGGAAAGTCCTAAAATCATAAAATAAAATATAAAAATGCTAACAAAATTTTAAAATTTTAAATATTCGAAAAATGGCTTTAAATACGAAAATGTCTGAAAAGTCTAAGAAGGTTGAGAAAGTCAAAAAATCTCGAGAAATCAAATATTTTATATATGAGGTTTTTTCAAAAAAACAAATTGGAATTTGATATATAATTTATTTTCTGGAAAATTGGACATTCCCAACTGTAAACAAATGGTTGATAAAATTAAAGCAAGCTTTAGGAAATTATATAATCAAAAATGTAAGGAATTCTAAATTTTAACCTGCGCTATTTCAGTTCGTCAAGGTAATTGTTTATAAAATTCCAACAAAATTTGCGACACATTACATTCTTGTTAAGTTTTTACATTTAAATTTACGATTTGGCACGTTTTGCATTTTTTAATCAAAAATTTTTACTGAAATAATTTTTTCCCAATTTAATATTTGTAATGCTCTTATAGAACTATTTCGTGCAGCACACAAACATCATTAATCAAAGTTACTTTTAATTTCAGTTTTTGGTATTGAAAATACTTTTCCTCCCGCTAGATGCGTTTAGTTTCTCTACTTAATGTCAAGTTCATTGGCATGACAACATTTAATTTATCGAATCGAATGCTAGCAAAACTGCAACCAACTTCATGGCTTCCGTTGCAAGTATTCATGCCTAATCAAATACACTGAAGGAAAACAGTACGAAGTTTACAATGACTCACAGTAGCAGTGATAACTGGAGCACACAGTGCGCATAGGAAGAGTTCGTGACATTAAATTGAAAAAAATAAAACAATGGAAATCACATGTAATGAAAAATAGATAAAACGTAACTTTTTCTTTTTCTTCTTCATATAAATAAAACTGCAATTTCCTGTCAGGGTGTGATAAACTTTGCGTATTCGCAAGTCTTGGCGGAAAAATAAAAAAACAGAACCAATAAATATGGCATGTAAGTAGAATAAAAAAGAAAATACGAGCACTTTATTTCATTATACTCATAATAATGATTTAATAATGATGCGTATTAAGCGCAGCTGTCATGGTGTGCGCAAATATTGTAAATTTAATTTTTTATCTAATTTTATTTTCTTTTCAATTCAAAAAATTTCAGCTTTGTTTTTCTTTGCACCACATTTCCGCAGCTCTTGCTACAGGTTGGCGTCATATAACGCACACGTTGCTATTTGTATTTCTTTGAGGACAATATTACATGAGGTAACTTGAAGTTATATACTTTCATAATACGTTGAAATACTGCCTACAGAAATTAGGGTAACTTTCAGTCGTCGAGAAAAAATGGAAACTTAGAATGTGACAGAATACAATGTATTTTACATAGAAATTATTATGTTTATTTCTCTTTACAATTCACAATCTCATGTTGACATAGATTACATATTCACCTCGATAGAAAAAATCTGATTAAGCCAAATTGTATGTACTTTTTGTTTTCAGTGAGTCAGTAGTCTATAGAATCTCTAGCTAGAAAGTTTTTCGATATTTCCCTTTATATCATGCGAAATTTAATTTATGCTACTGGGATATTTTTTCCATTTTTAGTAAAGTATTATAGTCTTAAGTTCATTTTTGCTACATTTTGTTTTAGATAATACAAAGTTATCATTGGTTCTATGGCGTATTAGTTATCAATAATATTTATGCCATATAAGTTATCATGGTACAACTGTATTTTTCATGACACACGCTCAGTACAGTGTTGAATTTTTTTTTTTATTTTTCTATGTACGACGCACTTATATCCATTAATGTTCTACTACATAATACTTTATAGTTTCCTTTGTTGCTACCCAATTTGTTAACAAATATTTTTCCAGCACTCAAGTCCCCCACAAGTTTCGTTTATTTTGTGTTTTCTATTATTTTTCTTAATTTATTAGTTACTTTTATTTTTGTACGTTCATCTGTCATGTTGCAAGTTTATCACGATCAAGTTGCTTGGCTGTTGTGGATCACCTTCCTCTCCAACGTTAGCAATACAAATCCGGCGCCTACATGCTGAACGCAATTGTTTTTCTTTTTCATTTTTTGTTTCTTCTATTCATTGTATACATCTATTTTGACAGAGACAAGTCAATTATGTTTGTCACTTTCCCTCTTTTAATTTATGTACTTTTTTTATTTTAAAAATAAAAGAAAAAACATTTTCCTCAAAACCGACGCTGCTCATTTTGGATATCAAAGATCTTTTCATGGGGCACTTTAAGCGACATCGATAAATCTTTTAGTTGAAATTTAAGTCTTCTTAATTCAATGCATAATCAATCAACGTTTTATTACTAAATTTCATGCAATAAAGTCGTATTTTAATGTTAAATGTTTTACGTTAAAATATCCTTTTGAAAATTTAAAAAAAAAAAATGATTACATTTTATTGCACTTCCTATTGTCTCATTAGCTTTTTATTATTATGCACGATCTTGCGTAGCAAAAGCAGTTTTAATGATATTGTAGAGGGTGAGTCAATATTGTTATTAGTCATAAATTAATTTGTCCGAAGATCTCTGTTTTTCCATCATTAATATTTTAATTTAAGGAATACGTTTTGAATGGTCAGCAGAAATTGTCATTGAACTCGTAATTAGTTTTGTAGCCAAAGATCTGTTGATTGAGTAAAGTAGTATGTAATTTACATCAAAGTCATACGTGGTTTTTTGCAAGAACAACTGAAAGTTTTTGTAAAAACGATGGCATAATTCACCATTATCTTTGTTTTTCATAAAGACTATATTTTGTGGACTGGCTTTGATAAAAAAAAAAGTTTGTAAGACGCGCACAATATTTCGCAGAAACAAAAATAATTTTTTTCAGGCAACTGCTTCAAAATCAGGATGTACTTTTTAACTGTTACATACCATCATATTGTGAGGATCAATAAATATTAAAATCAATATTCAATCGGTGTTGCTTTATTCTTGTGAAGAATCGAGAATCCTCATAAATTTTATGTTTGAGACGCTTTTTCTAGAATTGTTGACTCTGCACGATCTCAAATCACTTACTTCATTTCGCTAAAATCGGCACTTCTATTTTAACTGAGATTGTGAAAAGACGATGGCAATGTTCACGAAAAATTTATTGGGAAAATTTTCGGTAAACGCATTGGTGCTAGCTGTAGATAAGGAACGTAATAGTATTTGACCTCGCGGCAATTTCTAACAATATAGATAAACTGTAGCGAAAATCGAATTCACAAAATATACTAGATGAAGTTTTATTTTGCCACCTTCGGTTCAGAGATAGCATATAACAATTAGACGACCTATCTCAAATTTCATAAAAATTTCTGCATAGTTCAGTAAAAAATAATTTTTGTATGTATATTTTAGAAGCCACGCCCACTCATTTAATTTCTCCAAATTTTATCTAAGATGAATTGCCTGTAGCAATATACATAATCACATTAAATTGTATTATAGTAGCTCTAATGCCACACTTAATGTAACATACAACGTTTTTTGCTTGTATGGGAGGTGTCACGCCTGCTGGTACTATATCACTACATGTACACTGTCATGGTCTACAAGTCATATTTTGGGTTTGATAAAATGGTTTTATTTTCAATATTTTTTTGGAAAAATAGAATTCAAAAATATGTAATATGGTAGATGTACTCGTTGTACATAAATTCTGTCAAATGATTGCACTGAATCTATCATGATGAAACCCCTGAAATCCCTTTCAAAAAACATTCAAATTTATTTTTGTAAATTTATTCACGTATACCAAAGTTAATTTTTATATATTTTCAATTTCCTATTATATCCGTAAAAATCTAATATCGTATCTCGGATCCATTTCATATATGCAGGTATGCTAGCATAAGTTCCTGGTTTCATCGATGTCCCACAAGGTTCCCATCCATAAGACACCAACCCAATCTGGAGGTAAAATTTTTGCTTATCCTTTTCCAATTGCAACATCAATGGTCCACCTGAATCTCCATTGCAAGAATCAATACCTCTTTCACCACCAGCACAAATTTGAAGTGAAGAATTAATATGATGCGAGTATCTCTGGCATCTTATCGAATCCCATACCTTCAGTGATGTCTTACACAACACATCAGCCTCCTTTCCACTCTCAGTTAAGCCCCAACCAGCTACCACTGTCATTTGATTAGCAAAACTATGGTGATCTGATATATTCAGTGGTAAACAGATAGGTTGTACATAGACAGTGAAGGTGATTGATTCGTTTAAGTGCAGCAAGGCAACGTCGTGCACTGTCTCATTACTGCTTAATTTTTCATATAATTCATGCACAATCTTTATGTCAGTGTACACAATTTTGTGCTTAGGATTGCAATCTTCGTCATCGCATTTGTGATCTGCTGTCTTGTTCCATTCTCCTAAATGGATTCCAAGTTCCATTGCAGTAAAATTGCTGACATGGTGTGCCGCTGTAAGCACCCAACGTGAGTTTATTATACTACCAGCACCAAAGCCTCCATGGCCGTACACAGTAATAAGGACCACCCATGGGAACTCGTTTACTTCTGTCATTTGTCCGCCATGAACGCGAACCGATGGTAGTTCTTCCGAAATACCACAACATGGAGGTTCCGGAAACATTGCATCTTTATAGCATTTTTCATTTGATCCTATAAATAATAAGCATTTAATTTTAAAAGTGTAGATAAAAAAGTACCCAGTCGCAAAAGTTGATATGAGCTTGAAAACAGAATTGAGGATAAATGCCAAAAACTCTTTCTGTACAAGATATTCTCACAAGTTTTTTATTAATTTAAAAAAAAAACTTTGTTCCAAAAAGCCTTGAAGTTTCAACATTTTACGATGGCAGATTTTGCATACTAATTTAAAAATTTGTATTGAAAACAGATATTCAGCTGATCGGGTTTTAAAAGTTCCATTTATATGAATGATATCAAGATTTTCTGTTCACTGCTGTAGCCTTAGGAAAAAGAAAATATGTAAACTGACCAGCCGAATTGCCCGAGTGAAGAAAGCACAAAATGGTTATCAAAATTACCGGAATTCTTGGATTTAAAAACATTTTGGAAAGACTTGTGTTTTACCGATTCAAAATACAAAACTAAATTTCGAATTTTACTTGTGGCTTATATACAAGAATTTTGTTCAAAAACTTATTAGCTTCAACAATGTTAATGCACTTAATATTCATAAAAAGCAATTACTTTTAATTCAATAACTTAGTTAAAAACTTTTTTAAAAGTTTTATTATTATTGGAAAAAATAAGTGAATGCATTTATTACTATTCGCTTGCACAAGTGCCTTACAAATCCTTTATATAGATTTAAAAGTTTCACAATAATTTTTAATTAAAAAATATCTGTCTTTACTGAAATCTATTACAATGATAAGACGTACGTGCAACGGCGAGAAAGAGAACCATGGGAACAGTAAGTAGTTTGGCAAGTTCATCTAAAAACATGAGAATTTGGGCATAGCTATGCTTCAGGGAGGAGAATCTTTGAAATCTAATTAATAAGTTGGTCTATCACTCTGACTCCGTTTTTTATTAGAAGATAAGTCTTTAGCGTTTATTTCATAGAGCATTTGTAACGCATTCAAGGGGGCGGATATAGAAAATTATATATAATCTTGATCAGCTTTACCCACTGAGCTGCTTCAACTTTTTTCTTCAATTTATCTGTGAATATCATAATTTCGGGAAAATTAGACGGGATAATTTGATGAAATTTAGTAACTACACAGGTTACAACAGAGTAGGAGTTTTTTTTTTCTCAAAATTGGTGCCTAAGCAGTCCGTAAGAAGCGCATACTGAGTCAAAAATTGATTTCAGAGCTTTTCTTGAATTTATCCTATGTCCATCTTCGACTTTTGTCCATTATGTGCTAATTATATGTCCAAACCACTTCAACCCTTAGAAATACACATTATTCCAAGGTATCTATGCCCAATTTCATAATAATTATTATGAAATTAATGAAGCGAACTTGCATGCAATGCAATTTAATTGCCGCGGTCATTGACAGCATTTTCCAACACAATATAGCCGGGTGTCTGAAAAAAGGCCCCGAATGTCGCTATTAATAATAATAAAAATATGATTGATATGTTTTCACAGTCAAAATACTAAAGAGATTCTATCTGGTTGGTTGATGCGATCAACGCACTTTTTGCCTTGAAATTGAAAAAGTTCATTTATTATGCACAATATGAATTTAAACAGCAAGCTGATAATTAAAATGCACAAAACGCATTAAATGAATAATAAAATTTTTCAAATCACATTAAGATTTGAAAATCTCTTAACTTTACTATAAAGAAATGAAAAAGAGTTGCCAGCTCACGACATTTTTTTCTATTTTTTTTAATGAAAACTGTATTGTACAAACAGTCAGCATGTAAATTTGCATATCACTGTAAATACTTGTGCACTAGCATTTGCACTAACTATAAAGGAAAAAATCTAAGAGCGAATAAATGTCAGTACTCATGCCACATAGACATATTACGCAATTTTTTAAACCGGCATACAGATGGCGCCCTCAGTAGAAAATGCGCCGCAAAGTGCAAAAATCTGCATTAGCGTATGCGCGTTTATTTCGCATGCGATAAAAACATTTTTTATGTTGATTGCGTGCGAGATTAAGCGAACGTCACGCGTACGCTGCAACTTCACTTGTTGGTTTGCGCTGAATTGCAAATTAATTTGGGTCAAGCGATGGTGTTGTTTGTGGGTGCGATAAAAAGTGACGGCACACAAATCTAAAATAATACAAATAAATAATGTTTCTGAATTTTTTAGGCTGTTTGAGTCACAGAAAAACGAATCCAGAAAAAATTAATATATAAAGTAAAGTTTGAGTCACAGAAAAACGAATCCAGAAAAAAATTACTGAAAACCGAAATCTTTGTAATAAAGAAACTAACAAAAGTTTCAAGAAATCGACAAGTCATACAAAAATGTTTCCAGATGAGTTTTCAAAAGACTATATTCTAAATTTGCGAATGAGATGCAAAGGTTAGTAACCCACATCACGAACATAAACTGCAAACCATATGCCCATAGAAATATTTTATTGATTTATTGATAGAAGAATATCACAAGAAATTTTGGACAGATAGCGTGGCACTTCCCATGCATGGAGAAATTCTGAACGTTATATGTACTTAGAAATAGAATTTTTTTTAAGGTAATGCAAATATGACAAAAGGCAAAACCAGAAAATCCCTGTACAAAGTATTTAGGTTATAAATTTTTTTAAAAATAAAAAAATTCCAAAAGTTTTCAAAAAATAAATCGAAAAATTCACAGTATATTTGATATAATTGAAACATGGACTAAAAAGAATATATATATGTAAATTAAGAATTTTTCCAACCTACAGCGTAGCCAGCGTGGGGGATCAACGAACTACACCCATATGTTTATTGTTAACAATCAAAACAAAAATACAATTTTTTGTTTATATGAAAATTCATTACTGCGCAACATTGATTGATGTCGAAAAAAAAACTTCGTATGTCAAATAAGATTGTGTTTGAGAAAAACCAAAAAGTTATTTTATTTGCAAACACTCAACTACGTGTGATAAATTACCGTAACGTTAATGACGCACCTGATTAAATTTTTCATTTCATTGAAATTCGCGATAATCAAAAACCAACAAAAAAATAATAAAATTTGTCATACTCAAAAAAATGTTTCAGCGAGGAAACGCGTCGTTGGGAGAAAGATGCCGATCGTCAGCATCCCATTGATCTTTAGAAAGAAACAAATTAGTTACTCATCACTTGAAAAGCATCTGGGGGATTTGGGAATTCCTCTGGCATAGATGCCAAAAATAAAAGAAGAAACTGAATGAGCGTTGCTATTGTTAAAGAGAAAATCACTTAACGTCACTCACAATCGGTACGAATGAATGACACATAGCCAAATTTATAGTGAGCGCTGAGAGCGCATGAGATTTCGCTTGTCAAAAAGTTTTTAATGGTACCATTGTTGTTTTAATCAGTATCTAAGATTTCAAAACAAGTTTTTTTGGGTTATCAATAGCATGGCAAAAGGCAGCGATAATCAATGAGCTGAATGTTTATGACTTAAAGTAATCGGTGAGAATAAACATTTGGAGTTTATATTAAATTTTGAGTTTATATGTAGGGGAACTTATTAGAAATGGCAAATTACTTTCAACACTCCCAAATATGATCGATGTTTATTAAGTTTGAATAGGTTAAAACTTCATAGTTAGGAAGCCGGTAGCCTAAATTTATACACGATTTTATCGTGCGGCAAAGGTTAAAAGTCATGAAGTTCGAAGTAATATAAATAACACGAACAATCTCTGTCATTGCTTGGTCGCTGCATTATTAATTGAGAGCCTTTTGAATCTGTAAAGAAAAAGAACCATAAAGAATTTTAACACATCTGCCTTTTTATTAAAAAAAACTTTCTATCACACAAAAACAGATAAATGCAAAGGCAGACGTTTTTTTTCGATGATGTGCTTAAGAGTAAATAAACTTAAGTGATTTTATCGTCAGGCAGACTGCAATTATTATAAAAATTATGTCATAAGAAACGAAAGAAACAACCTCTGCTACTCAGTTATTGCTGCATTTGAAAATTGCATCATAACAAACATGTTTAAAAAAAAATTGAGCACAAAATCATTTTATCGCGTCTGCCTGCTGGCTGACCGATTCCTTTACTTGCGAAAAATAAAAAAATAGAGAAGGCAGACAACTCCAGTGCTGCTCTTCACAGGCAGATGTTTTAGAGCACTTAAGATGTATATTATTATGGATATATGTATGTATTTATATAAAACTAATAGCGTGCAAATTTTGTTACTAAAAATTTACTATTACATTTTTTCGATCTGTGTACATGGGACATTCAGAAAGATATTGTTGGAATTCAAAGTGCCTTTAACGAAATACATATTACGAAAACTTTAAAACGTTAATGTCGACGTAAGAAAGATATTCTTAAATATTGGCCTTTTGAAACTCGTTAACGTAAGGGTTAAAGACGTCATAAATTCCAAGAGAAAAGTCAAAATCGCACGGACAGCATTTTGATGCAATTTCTTGATATTGCTCTAGTTTCGCTATTTACATATATTGATGATCATATTTTGCATTTTGATTAAAAGTTATTTACAAGTGAGGTAGGTCTATTTCCTTGATGACAAATTTTAACACTAAAGACAACGGTAACACTAGAGGAGCGTATCATAGTACCTATGTTTTACAAAAATTAAGAAAAGTTTTTAAATACTTCGCAGAAATTTTTAGAATTTACCCATTATTAAGCCCACAATTGGCACTGATAATTTTTTTAATTAAGATAAGCTCCAATTTTTCATTTAAGGTTTTAATTAGTTCTGCCCGTAATGAAAAATGGTTTTGTTTTTTTCAATTTTTCATAAATTTACTTAATATGTTTTTTTATCTTCATGATATATTAAATTAAATGAGTAAAACTTAGTATATTTTTAGTATATATATGACAAGATGAAGTCAAATTGTCACTTCGTAAATTGTTCGCGAATATTTTAATAATGGTGTTCGCTCTAAGAAACGTAATAGTTTTGTTTATTTCAGTAAGTTTTCTTCATCGAGAGGCACTAGCAGGTAAGTATTCTCCACCTTCAGTCTACATTAATCATAAGTAAAGAGATATTTGCGACAATATACAGTTCAGAACCCATCTAGGTTGTTTCATTAATAGAAACATGAATCTCTTCGATTTAGAAGTTTTGTTACAAAAATCAAGAGTGTCATGTTACAGCGAATGAGTTAGAGTTTGCCATTACTTTAGACCGTAAAACTTTTGATCCATTCAAGTCTAAATATTCCACAATCACGAAATTTCTTTTAGTATATGAGTTTATTGATGAAATATATTCAACTTTAATCTTTAAAAAGCCGCTTACTTCACTTAACGCATTATGTTTAGTATTTATTTTTTCCATATATTTACAGAATATCTTGGGGACCTTTCTAAGCACCAGTTGAGTACTTGTAACGAAGATGTTAATTTTCCACTAGCTCCATGTTGTGGAGTTAGCAATCAACTGGAGAAACGCATTTATGGTGACAAAAAAGCAGGGTTAAATGAATTTCCATGGCTTGTCTATATCGTTTTGTATGAATCACCAGTCCGTCCTCCTGCTACCACTGGCGGAAGTTTGATCAATTCACGTTGGGTGCTATCAGCAGCACATAGTTTAAATCATACATATACGAAACTTCTTGTGCGTTTAGGAGAATGGAACACTACAGCAGATATCGATTGCGTTGACAACCATTGTAAGCCTGAAGTTGAAATAATTGAAGTGGACAAATGGATTGTACATGAATTATATAATTTGAATCGGGGACCAGAACATGACATTGTTTTGCTACATTTAGCCGAAACTGTTACCTTCACTGAATACATAAGACCTATTTGTTTGCCATTAAATGTAGCAGACATGAAAAATATTGCTAACAAAGTGGCTGTTGTTGCTGGTTGGGGTTTAACTGAGAGTGGAACGGGAAGTGAGGTATTGCTAAAAGCATCACTGACATTATGGGATTCACTAAGCTGTCAGCTGGAGAACACAACCACTTCAAATCAAATCTGCGCCAGTGTTGAGAATGGAGCCGGCACATGTACTGGAGACTCCGGTGGACCGTTAATGTTGCAGCTACAGTACGGTGAGGAAGCTCATGTAGCTTATTACCAAATCGGTATACTTTCATATGGACCTAATGCTTGTGGTGAAGATCCAGAAGTTTATGCCAATGTTTCTTCATATATAAAATGGATTAACGTTACGATGTCTGGATTTCAATAAGAAATCATTTCTTAAATCATTGATTTTTGTATATTGAATATATTGTATTGTTCAACTTAATAAATATTTTACAGCATGTTTTTAATAACAAAGTTCGCTATATCACTAACACTTTAATTACCAATACAGAATCAAAAATCAAAGGTTTTCTGTAGCAGCTAATATTGTGAATTTTTGCATTTTTTATTTTCGAAATCACAGTCCCAATTCCGATACAGCAAAACAATTTTCCATGCATTATATTGATTATAATTCTCAAATCAGGTGAATGCGTGTGCAGTGTTTGATCACTCCTCCAGAAAATGTATTATAAATTAAAAACTTTAGTAGATATTTCAAAGATTTTATGTAACGATTTCGCACATATTTAATTAACTGGTTTCAAATTTATAGCGATTATTAGATAGTCAAATGAGAAAGTTTGAATGTCTATAATTTTTGAATTAGAGTTCTAATCGAATCTTATTTCGATTTGAATCTTTTTGTATAAAATTAACAATTAAAATTGAAAAAACTTACCATTTTTGCATGCTAATCACTCTGAGCCAACTATTTAATCGTAAGTACGCGCACTTTTTTAAGGTTTAATACCTTATGGTAGTTGGCCAACTCTTTAAGCGAGTGTCCCTTCAGTTTGCTGGAAAATAAAATAAATACTTTTAATTTTTAATTTAATTTTTTGGTTGCTATTTATTTATTTACTTTGAAGAAAGGTTTTGTAAATTAAATATCACTTGATATATTAAAATTTCAAAATAATTAATACCTGCAGTCAAATATCAGCTGTTTGTTTACTTTAAACAGTTCGAAAATATTATTTGATTCATATTGTAAAGGGACGTGAGGTGTTTTTTTTTTGAAAATTCGGACCCTCCACCCTCCTCTCCCTTTGGTGAAAATTCGGACCCTCCACCCTCCTCTCCCTTTGGTGAGATTTGGTGAGCTCTGGCGGTATCTCCTCCCTCCCTTCCGTGAGACTTGCCTTATAATATTATATTATATATATATATATTTAGATGTAATCTGCTATAATAATGTATACTCTCTGCATTAAAAAGTTGACGTGAGATTTTCGTTGAACCCCCCTCCCCCTTGGTGAGATTTTTCTGGACCCCTCCTTCCTTATTTTGATTCACCTAATTTATGGACGGCCCTTAAGCGCTTACTTAGTCACCCATTATAATTACATATTTTTGGAAATTTCGAAAAAAGTCCGAAACGATTAAAATAAGTGTCCTAGATTGTACCTCCTAATAACTTTAAGTGTATATGGGGCATTCCACGCTATATTGAACACTATTTTGCTTTTACAGTTTATTGAAATTTCATTTTTTATTTTAGTACTGGTGAAGAGTATTCTCTATAAATATTTTTCAATATTTCTTCACAAATTCATAAGTGCTATTTTAGTGTAGTATATTGTGATCGGAATTCGTTAATGTTAAGCTTTTTCCACACTCCCAATAAATTTTTCTACGATTTCTTACATGAGCACGTTTCATGATATCAGCTTTATTAACACAATTTAATTTTTGTTTTTAATTTTTATTAATCGTTTGTAAGCAATGCATCATCAATTTACATTAATTTCGTTTCTTTTTTATTACTAATAAATGTCAAGTTCAGTGTCAGATGCGTGCAACAGCAGAAAACTGCCGCCAACTTCAGTTTGCTACTTAAGTTAAAATGCACTGCAAGAAAGCATTTAGCGAAGTTATCAAAAATGAAATAGAAAATAAGGGCGTTGAAATAGTGATTCATAATTTAACTCTTAATTTTATAAAGGGTGTACGCAAAAGTGTGCAAGTGAAACAGAAACAGGAGTGCTCCACTTTCGTACAATTAAGGACTGTTACCAGAACAGCGTCTTTACTGGTGCTTCGCTCAGTCACAAAATTTACAGCTCTGGTTAATGTTTTTCTTTCAAGTTTATTGCACTGTTAGATTAATACGCAACAGGAACTGAAAACTTGATAATATTGCGCGAATGTTATTTTGTGTAGTTGTTTTTCAAAATTAATCACGTCTTTTTTGATTGTATTATATTATTTATATTATGATATAACATTTTAATATGAATCATAATATTTATTATAAAATGCATTAACTTGTCTCAAAAACATTGTCATGATTATTTTCTTGACTTACTAAATTAATTTATCAAATCATTTGCACGCTTTTTAGAACAACAGCCTCTTTGTCTAGACTTAGTTTTAACAAATTAAGAAATGAAATCAATTTATTTTATAAAATTTCAATTAATTGTTGCTATTTGCATGCGAGTATCGAATTTCATGTTTGCACTTTGTTGACTTGTGTACATTTGTTGTTATAGCCATTTTTGGTCATATCAATTGTTTATAATTTAAAGTGGTCGAGGAAATCAGTAATAACATTTAAATTGTTAGTATTTTATAATATGAAATTAATCATGTTAAGTGTATAAATGAGTTCATATAACGTATAAAGTTCAATTATAATCATGTGGGATAAATATGCTGGTTGATGACCTCTGACCTGTAAAAGGACATCTAGAATTATAACAACCTTACCAATTTAGTGACTTTGATTTAGTGAAAACTGACAAGAATTATATGAGAATAAAACAGCAAAAAAGTAATAATAACCTTTAGGACTCTTTTTTTTGTAGAATTTTTTCTAAGTTAATAAAAACAGAACCTATTCCAATGTGATTTAAAAGGAAATATATTATTATATTCTTTGATATCAATTGAAAATTATTTAATCGAATTATATATAATTCTGTGATATATCAACATTTTACAATAAGGTCTTTACTAATCGAAGTGAAGCGGAATACATTTTTAATTTTCAGATTATTGGGCAATTGGTATTCTGGTTTCTGGAGGTCATGAGTTTTATCATTTCCAATGTCTTGCTGTTGTAAAATTATTAAAAAACAGTTTTTCTTAAATTTTGAATTATATTGTTATTCTTTAAGTTCTAAAGAAAAATATTTGTTAACTGAAACATAAATTTAAAGTAGGATACATGATTTTATTGCAAAAGAGCTGTGACTACACAAAACTTTTTTGTTCAGAAACTAAAAAATTTTTTAAACAAATGAAATATTTATTCTCTGAACGATAATCATAGCATGAAGAGTATATAAACGAAGAGCATATACAAGAGTAAATTTAATGACATTTAACAATTTTTGCTCTTAAAAGAACAAACAATTATGATCTTGCTATAAAATGTACGCACATCCGACTTGCTATAAAAAGAGCAACAAACAAGTCTTACGAGGGAGAGAATAATACAAATTGCTCTTCAAAGTAAATACAAAAATTTCATATTCTCTTCACTCTCTTCCTGAAAATGGTGCTAAGTGATTTATGCAACAAATTTTAAAAAATCTACAAAATTGAATTAGGTTGCGATTATGCCAGATGCTAAATAATATCAAGGTTTATGAAGTTCTATCAATAACTTTTTTCGCTAAATTGTTCATGTGTACCTTAGCAATAAGCCTTTGAATTATATCAATTGAGAGAGGTCGGCATTATCCCCAACAAAATATAGACTTAATTAATTTATTTTCAAGTAAAAAATATTTACAATAAGTTACTTTAAATCTTTTTTTATTGCATAAAAAACCTTATAAAAAAGGTTTTCATACAAAATTGCTAAATGTTTAAAGATGCGCTGAAAAAATACTTCACTTAGGGCTTAAAATTTATACCGATCGACTGAAAAATGTCTGTAAGTTTTCTAAATTAAACAAACCTTTGTGTAGCAGTATATAGCATAGATTAAAGTAGATATTATTGTAAGTTACAACTAAGGACTGTCCCAGAAAAATTTGTCACTTTAATTTTCAGTTATAAAAAAATACCCAATAAACTTTTTGGTTTGTTTTCTTTTTTTATTAATAATGGCTAGTGTAAAGAATATAAATAACTAAAAACTAATTAAGAATTTTTTTTTTTTCATAAAAATTTCTGACGTTGTTCTTAAGGCCCTTTATTACATTTTGTACAGGTGTTTCATCGACAGTACGGAACGATCTTTTTCACTTAAGTCTAAAGTCTTGTAAGTTTTTTGTAGTCTTAAAGCCCAATATCTCCGAATTGGGCGAAGCTCTGGGCAGTTAGGCGGATTTGCTATTTTTGGTACAAAATTGATCTTTTTACTTGCATACCATTCCATCGTAGCTTTAGAGTAATGAGAGGTTGCTAAATCTGGCCAGAATATCACGGTACCCTCATGTGCACGAATAAATGGTAGAAAAAGTATTTCGAGCCACTCGTCTATATAAACTTTTGAATTGATTTTGCCTTGCGTAACAAAGAAGCTGCTTCTGAGGCCACAGGTGCGTATGGCCTGCCAAACCATATATTGCTTCGAAAATTTTGAAATTTTTTTTTCTTTTAATTTACTAGGCATATGCCCCTTCCTTGGTGACGTATAATATTCGTGCACAGGTAACTGCTTAAAATCTGCTTTGACGTAAGTTTCGTCGCCCATAACGCAGCAATCAAATTTAGTCAGGTACCTTATATACAATTTTCGGGCTCGCATCTGAGCAACCAACTGCTTTTTATCAGAACGGTCTGGTACTTTTTGAACTCTATATGTCTTCAGCTTACTTTTTTCCTTTGAACAGTAGACACTGAGGTGTTGGGATTCTGCTAAAAAAGACGCTTCACCTTCGCCATAACCCTAGAGTTTGAAAATTCTGATTTTCTGACTGAACCTTTTATTTTGTGAAACAGGTAGACCCTTCTTGTAATTAGAATTCACCCTAATAACAGTTCTACCTGTTGCAGCAGCAATTTTTGATATAGCTGAATATTTTAATTCTGGATTATGCAGGTACATATGTGTACAAAATGAGTTCGCGGACTATTTGCTACTTGCTCGACATCTTTGTCGTTAAAAGTGCTATCACCAAGTGGTATACATCATGTTAAACGTCACTTTAAGTAGAAGAAATATTGCGTCTTTTTAGACCTATAAGATTAGTAGGTAGGCTGTAATCAAGCAAAATAAAAGTGACAAATTTATCTGGGACAGTCCTTAAATGCAACGAATGAATACTTTGAAGGAATTATTTTTTAATGTCCCATAGTTAATAAAAAATAGTTTCTTCAGCTAAGGGTTTTGCAAAACAAAATTAAAGAACCGTAATGCTTAACTGAAGTTTTGCCTAGATTTTACGACAATTCATATGAAACGACAGTTTTGTAAGCCGTTGACTTTTTACACTTTAAATTCCACAGCAAATGATAAT
Source organism: Tricholauxania praeusta (assembly GCA_949775025.1). Classification (NCBI taxonomy): domain Eukaryota; kingdom Metazoa; phylum Arthropoda; class Insecta; order Diptera; family Lauxaniidae; genus Tricholauxania; species Tricholauxania praeusta. The sequence goes on along the minus strand of OX459031.1, from coordinate 121,636,522 downwards.
TCAACACGTCACACATTTTAATTGAACAATCGCTCCAAGACCACCTTGCAATGCTGGCGACCAATAACAATTTACATCATGTCACCAGTCATGTGCAATATGTACAAAGTCTTAAGCCGAACAGGCGATAGTTCAAATGAACTTTTTGTTAGTTGAAGACGAGTAGTCGCAATGGCAGTTAAATGCTGCTACCGAACCAAAGCAAATTAAAACTGTTGAGCTGAAAAACTCCAGTGACGCACAGCGGTTTTAAAACCACCCGCCAAACAGCGCACTATGAGAGATTTTCCCACTTTCTTTGGCATAAATTCATAAAATAAAGAAAGCGGTTTAATCGGCATACTATATAGTAAATATTCTATATATTAGCAAAAAATTAATAAACTAAAAAGAGTCACGCCTATTTCCAACAGCAACAGTTATGAAGTTCCAAATAACTTGAGCATTTTGAAAGTCCGTTAAAGTTATTGTTCGTTAAAAGCTGATGTGAGAAAATATGAAAATAGAAAATTAAGTTTTTGACCAAGCCCAGTCATTATATATGAACTTACATACCCAAAAAAAGTGGATTCAAAATTATAGCTGAAATTAGTTAAATTTTACTCTAAGGTACTTTACCCATGTCTGCTGCATTTTCATATGCAGGGTATTCGTTTCAATTGTATTCACTGTTTTCTTAATTATCTTAATGATTATAATGAAAATTCGAAAAAATTTAAAAAATTATAGGCAATACAAAATATTCAGTTTGGAAGGATGGGTGGGTGAATTTAGTTAGATAAAATTCATATAAATTGACTCGGTTAAGTATTTTTTCATATTAAAGTCAATTTGCAGGATATTGGTGTCTTAGTTCCATAGTCCCCCAAACTTTCATGCAACAAATAAACATGAGGTTTTATTTCCCTGAAAGTCTTTTTTTAAACTAATAATCAAAAATTTTTTACGACTTTAAAATTGACAAATTTTGTCAAAGAAAGTGTACAAATTTGCCCATAGTGCAGTGGCAAAAGGACAGACAACAAATAAAGTAACCTAAATTCTTACGCTCACTTCAAAGCCACTCATTCCGGTTGCAATTCATACAAATGCTTGCCAAGTGTTAAATGCAAATTTTGCATTGCATACTTGAAGGCGTAGTTGGCTTATTTTATGCATACTTTTCACGCTTAAGCGTCGAGAGTCAACTAAAGTGTGGCGGCGGCAACTTGGAATTTGTTGCGTTGAAAAATGGCGTGGAAAATTGCAGCGCATGTTGCGTGAACTGGGAGGTGCGGTCAATGGGATTGGATTACAGGCTGCTACTCTATGTGCAGCAACAGGGGAATAAAATGAAATGCAAAAATAAAATATAAACATTATGCGCTAATTGCAAACATTTCTATGAAATTGTATTTTTTTTTCAGCGTTTTTCTTTCACATGATTTTAGCTTTCTTGCATAAATTTTTGAAAATGTTGCAGTAGAATTTTAATAATTTGCTAAATGTCAAGGGACATTGCAGCAGAGAAAAGTTTTTAGTTACGAATTTTTATTTCAAGTATTAATAAATTTTATTTTAAAAGCAACGAAATTCCATAGTAAACAGTGAAGCTTTCATTGCATATTATTTTGTTTTTATTTTGCCGTACAGTGTACTTAGTTGTAAGTGTAAAAAATTTAAAATGCAGATATTTTGACATTTATTGCAATACGAAAAATAAGAATTAAAAAAATAGCTGCAGTTAAATTAAGGACAAATTTCACTGGTAATGAAAATTTTTGACATCATTTTTTGTTGTCGCGCCTCATTAATAAGAAAAGAGATGCCACCACAAAACAAAACGATGTCGATTAATTTCCCAGCCACAATCCTATGGCAGCTCAACGCCCACTGACAGCACAGCTGAAACACTGTTGCTTCCCCACCATTTCCCTTCTATCCTATAATTTTATATGAATTTTAATGTCCAACAACCGACTGCCATCATAAAATCTGCATTAAGCGAATTTTGGACGCATAATTACGCGCATTGTTTCTTTGCTGAATTTTTTTTTTTTTTTTTTGTGGGAGGGGCGGTTGATGCTGTATCATAGGCAGGAAAATAATTTTACTGATTTTTCTACAATTGCCGCAGTTGAGATTAATTATCTATGCATAAATTGTTATAAGTAGAATATATGAATATTTTGTGTAAACAAATAAACTTAAAAACAAATTAAAGTTATTTTTGTATCAAAATATTTTAGATGTTCGACAATTAAAAAGAAAAAGAATTGAATATTGTAAAACCAGTCCCAATTTCGATTTAGAGGAGTAATTTTGGCTCAAAATTAAGATATTTAGCTGTTACAGGGAAACTTTCAGTTTTGGGTTTGAGTTGATGAATTAAATGTTAGCGAGTTGGAGAAATTTGTTGTCCAAAAAATTGGCATAATATATTTATTGCATTTGGAAATATATGTATGTGTATGATTTCATAAACAATTCTTTACTTATTAAAATCCAGACATCGTAAAGTTAATCCATTTTATATATGAAGAAACATTGGCGTAAATAGCTGGAGGTTTATCACAACCTTTAGGTCCATACGAAACTACACCGATTTGGTAATAAGCTACCTGAGCTTCCTCACCGTACTGTAGCTGCAACATTAACGGTCCACCGGAGTCTCCAGTACATGTGCCAACTCCATTCTCAACGCCGGCGCAGATTTGATTTGAAGTGGTTGTGTTCTCCTGCTGACAGCTTAGTGAATCCCATACTTTTACCGATGCCTTTAGTAACACCTCACTTGCCGTTCCACTCTCAGTCTTACCCCAACCGGCAACAACAGCCATTTTGTTAGCAATATTTTTCATATCTGCTGCACTTAATGGCAAACAAATAGGTCTTATGTATTCCGTGAAGGTAACAGGTTCGGCTAAATGTAGCAAAACAATGTCATGTTCTGGTAACGGATTTAAATTATATAATTCATGTACAATCCATTTGTCCACTTCAATTATTTCAACTTCAGGCTTACAACGGTTGTCAACGCAATCGATATCTGCTGTAGTGTTCCATTCTCCTAAACGCACAAGAACTTTCGTATATGTATGACTTAAACTATGTGCTGCTGATAGCACCCAACGTGAATTGATCAAACTTCCGCCTGTAGCACCAAGGGCAGATGATTGATGAAACAAAACGATATAGACAAGCCATGGAAATTCATTTAACCCAGCTTTTTTGTCACCATAAATGCGTTTCTCCAGTTGATTGCTAACTCCACAACATGGAGCTAGTGGAAAATTAACATCTTCGTTACAAGTATTCACTTGATGTTTAGTAAGGTCTCTTACATGTTCTGTAAATGTAGGAAAAAATAGTTTCTAAACATAATGCGTTAAGTCAACTCAGCGACTTTTTAAAAATCGAAGCCGAATATATTCATTTCTTGAACTCATAAGCCATAAGACGTTTCGTGATTGTGGGTTATTTTCACTTGAATTCCAATAGTCTGGAATGGGTTAAGCAAAGTAATGACACATTTTTAATCCATTTACTGCAACCAGACACTCTTAATGAACTGCACAAAAATTCGTTTACTAGAATGATCTTAGTAGAGAAATGTCTTGGTGGTAACATTAAGTGGGTCCCGTGATATGGAATTGATTTGAATTCTAAAAAATCGATCTTGGAAACATTGAGTTTGTTGAAAAATGCAGTAGCGATTTATTTTTAAATATATTTCCTTGCTTATGAGTATTGTTGGAAGATACTTACCTGCTAGTGTTTCTCGACGAAGAAAACTTATTGAAATAATCAAAAGTGCTAGGCTTCTTAGAGCGAACGCCATTCTTAAAGTATTCGCAAATAATTTAAAAAATGAAACTTTGACATGTTCTTGTCATTTATATACAAAAACTGTACAAAGCTTTGCTTACAAATGTAATATACTATGCAAAAGAAAAAATCTATTTAATAAATTGAAAAAGTGTAATTAACTCCTACAGCAATAAGAAAACAACAAATTAACTAAATACTTTAAGTCAGAAAAATGTGGTCGCATTAAAATCCAAATTTATGGAAAGTTTAAATAACAAAACCATTTTTCATTACGAGCAGAACTAATCAATACCTTAAATTAAAAGTGGGAGCTTATCTGAAATAAGAGGAGTAAGAGTGTTATTTACCGCCTCGCCAAAAACTAAATACCCTACACTGCATTAACAGTAAAAGTGTACGTAAGTCTTAAACTTTAATTGACAGGTATCCAGCACGCTATGTGCTCCATAGTTTGACTAAAAAACGTACCCACATTGAATTTAGCAACATTTACTAAAATAACTTCATGTGTAGCGTTTTGAAGCTTACAGATGGTATCATGCCCTCTCGTTCCTTGATAACATCCTAGATAATGCCGAAAGAGCAACTCGTTGGAACTTTAAAGAACAATTAGTGGATCTCGATTTCACCCGCCTTTTAGCATCAAGGCATTCAGACAAGCAAAATAAACTAGATGACTTGGTTTTGGAGTTCGAAAAGGTTGGCTTAAACATCCAAAACGAATAGCATGAGACTGAATCTATCGAGAAATGACATCACATTTAGTGTTGGCAACAATGACATCGAAAATGCCGACAGCTTGTCGTACTTGGGAAGCATAATTTCTACGGACGGTGAGGGGCAAAAGATGATATTTTGTCTAAAATAGCAAAAGCCAAACTAAAACCAATTTGAAACTCTTCGTTTATGTCCATTAAGACGAAAATCCGCATTTTTGACTCCAATGTCAAATCAATTTTGCTATATAAATGCGAGACATGGCTTGTGAACGAATAGCTGACGAACAATCTACAAGTATTTGTCAATAAATTTTTGCGACACATCCTAAAAATCTGGTGGCCTAATAGCATCTCAAACGCTGATTTATACCAAAAATGCAACCTATAGAAAATGAGGTCAAGCTACGCAAATGGAGCTGGATTGGACACACTCTTCGAAAGCCATCCGCCGAAATCTGTCGTTAAGCCCTTGAGTGGAAACCACAAGGTAGCAGAGCACATAGCAGGCCAAAAGCCACGTGGAAGAGAACGTTTCAAAAGGAAATTCGAGATTCGAAACATTCGTAGAAGCAGATAAACTGATAGCTAAAGAACTCAGTCTCTTCTTCCGTTAGGAGTCCCAGGACACAAGAATAATGACCTGTCATTAAAATGTGTCCACTTTTTCTTTGATGTTAAACTAAACAATTTCTTATATTTGTGTGCAATTTGGTTTCATTTACGTCATTTGAATAATGCTATTCTCAGCATAGCGTCTTAAAATTTTTGTTCTATGGAGGATGTCATACCCATTTGTTTGAATTCGTCTTGTCCTTCTCCAGAGATTTTCCGAATCATACCCTATGTTTGTATGCAATTTTGTTTTACTCCCTTAAAGAAAAAGATGCCACGCCTTCCCTTCCACGCATGCTTGTGAAATAAATTTGCCCTTTTTCAATCATAAAAACATTGTTTGGAAGTGTAGCCTGGGCACCTGTGTAATATCATTGGATTTTCACTATTGGTTTTCCAGACAGGCAGACAAACGGAAATCGTCTCAGCTGGTGAGGCAGATCAGTAATATATTTACTTCTCTTTACTTGCCATTCCCCCATTCTCATTTAAGCAATTTACATAGTTTACTCAATTGTTTACACTTTACAGTTCCTTAATGTAAATAATCAAATTTTGAACGTTAAATGTGGAGTATAATTGCATAATCTACATACATCCCAAGGAATTATATATAAAACATTATTACATAAAATTCAGTTCCAAACACTGCGTCCGTTTTATGTTTCTTTCCTTCCTTAATTTTTGCTTGCCACATTTAACGTCCACAAGTGACCAACGCACGTTCTTGCCGGCCGGTCATTTGTGGTTGGGCAAAAATTGGGCAACACTGACAGCGTTCGTTACGATTGCAGTGTTATTGTGTTTTACTGTTTGTTGTTGGCTCTGCATTTTCAGCAAATTGATTGAATTGAGTTCGTTTCATTCAAATTGAATGAAATGAATTGAATTTCTTTGTCTCGCTCATACATTTGCTATCCTTTTTTTCTCTTTCGCTCTTACTCTCTGTCTTTCTGTACTTTTCATTTAATTTCGTAAATTTCTACTGTTATGTTTTGCCGTTGATGTTGTTGTTTTTACCCGCGCATTGTCCGCTTGATGTCACATTAACTGTCAAAAATGTCGCAGCGCGCTGGCATAACATGTCATGTTGGAGCCAAACAAATAAAAATTCAAAAAAAAAAAAAAAAATGCATCTGCGTTCGCCTTTTCGTCATTGAATTTGTGAATTTAAAACAAAAATGCAGCAAAAATTTTGTCACAATTTTAATGTGATTTTTTTAAGCAGCACTTAAACAGCGTTAATTTCGATTTTCGGTAGAATTTTTATAGTAGCTTAAGGAATTTTGATTGGTTCAAAACTTTTGATATTTGAACAGAGAGAAAAATAACAAGGATTCGGTACGTGTACGTTTTTGGAGTAGTTATATTAACCTAATCAACTGCTTAAAAACAGTAAAAAGGTAATCCAGTTAGGTACAACTAGTAACAGCTCATGCAGGGAATTGCACTCAGAAGATTGAGATTGCAAACAAAAAGCAAATTTAAATTTGTTTCTATTGAAATGCAAAGTCCACAGGATTTGATTTTAATTTAACTACATTCCCAGTAGATTGTCCTCAATAGAGCTCTAGACTCCACAAGTCGTGGCATCCAATAGACTTTCAGCGAGCATCTGGAAAACATATGCTTCCTAGCTACCAAGCAGTCAAGAAAATCTCACTGCCGACAGATCTTTTCGGAAGAAGTAGGTATAAAAATCCACATATAACAGAAAGGGATATCCGTTCGTCCAACCAGTGACAACAATACTGCGCCCATAAGAAAGAATGCCCTATCTCCGGAAAACAAAAATTTTACAGAAAATAAGAAAAACAAATTTTTTCACGTGCAAAACTGAAGGCTCAATATAACTTAAAACTGAACTGGATTTAGGAAATAGAAAGGTATATTTTTTAGACCGATTCGAGAACGCTATAAAAAATATTTAAAATTTGTCAAATTCAAATTAAGGTGTGTTACTATTTATTTATAAAAGTTTCTGATTGCTTTCCACCTGGGGATTGCCAGAGCGATCTCTGAGCCAACCATTAGCAAGTTGACACACAGCCTCCCCGCGGCTCCATCTGGGTAGCTATCTCCGCATCCGCTGAGATAGTGAGCGAATGTGTGCAGCGTGTCCTCCCTGGAAGTAAACTGGGTTGTGCGCAGGGTTTGGTACCCGCCACGTAAAAAAAACACTCCAATGAAGACTAAAAAAGCCTCGGATAATGAACCCCTCAACGTTGACGACCACTGCAAACGAAAAAAGGACTATGATTTAAGGATATGCACCTGGAATATCCGGACCCTCAATAGGGAAGGTGCCTCTATCGAATTGGCGGATGCCCTCGGAAAAATTAAGGCTGACATCACCGCCATCCAGGAAATAAGATGGATAGGACAAGGTTGCTCTAAACAAGCAAGTTGCGATATCTACTACAGCTGCCATGCGGAGAGGCGCGAATTGGGATGCGGATTCGTAGTAAGCAAGAGACTTCGCCACCATATCTCCAGGTTCACACCTGTGAGCGAAAGGTTGGCTACGATCCGCGTCAAGGCTCGATTTTTCAACATAAGCTTGATTTGCGCGCACGCCCCGACGGAAGAAAAGGACGATGCTGTCAAAGATGCCTTCTATGCGAGACTCGAGGAAGTATACGACCGCTGCCCGGCCCATGACGTTAAAATTGTACTCGGGGATTTCAACGGAAAGGTCGGAAGAGAAGGTATATTTGGCCCCACTGTCGGTCAGTTCAGCCTTCACGAGACCACCTCAAACAACGGTCTACGGCTGATCGACTTCGCCGCGGCGCGAAACATGGTAGTAAGTAGCACCAGATTTCAACACCTCGATGTCCACAAGGCCACCTGGCTGTCCCCTGATCAGAAAACACGCAACCAAATCGATCATGTTGTGATCGACGGAAGGCATGCTTCGAGCGTGCTAGATGTTCGTACGTTCCGGGGAGTCAATATTGACTCCGATCATTATCTTGTTGCAGCCAAGATACGCATGCGGCTGTGCAATGCAAAGGATGTACGCTCTGGTACGCAACGAAAGCTGGACGTCGCTAAGCTGCAATCACATCGGACGGCCGAAGCCTATTCCGCTCGCCTCTCAGAACTGCTCCTTCAACCTGACTCTCTACCCGATGATGCCGGTGGACTTTGGGCGCATATGTCCCGCTCCATGCGCTCTGCCGCTGAGGAAGTCATTGGTTTCCAACGCCCACTTCCGCGAAATCAATGGTATGACCAGGAGTGTCGCGAAGCTACTGCAGTGAAAAACGCCGCCTACAAAAGAACCCTGCAGTCAGCAGCAACGCGAGCCGTGCACGAAAACTACAGGGAAAAGAGAAAGGATGAGAGGCGCCTTTTCAGACGCAAGAAACGAGAGCAGGAAAGGCACGAGCGTGAGAAACTCGAAGTGTTACGGGGCAGGAATGATGCTCGAAAATTTTACCAACAAGTCAAGCGTCTGACCCAAGGTTTCAAGCCCGGAGCATCAACCTGTAAAGATGAACATGGAAATCTGGTTACGGATACGCAGGGTGCACTGAGATTATGGAGGGAACATTTTTCCAAGCTGCTTGCTGGCGATGACTCCACCAATCCCGCCTTTGGAGAAATTAACCCGATGCCACCAATCAACGACGATGGTGTGGACGTACCACCACCTAGCCATGACGCGGTACGAGTTGTGATCCAACGACTTAAGAACAACAAAGCGGCTGGTGCCGATGGCCTGCCTGCTGAATTGTTCAAGACCGGCGGCGATGAGCTGATAGGGTGTATGCATCAACTCATCTGCAAAATATGGCTAGTAGAAAGCATGCCCGACGATTGGAATCTCAGTGTCCTTTGTCCTGTACTGAAGAAAGGTGACCCGACAATCTGCGCTAACTACCGGGGAATCAGTCTTCTTGCCATCTCTTACAAGGTCCTGTCGACTGTACTGTGTGAAAGACTTAAGCCATTTGCCAACACACTGATTGGGCCTTATCAGTGCGGCTTTAGACCTGGTAAGTCCACCATAGACCAGATCTTCACACTACGTCAAATCCTGGAAAAAACCCACGAAAAACAGATCGATACCCATCATCTCTTTATCGATTTTAAAGCAGCTTTCGATAGCCCGATACGGGATTGCCTGTATGCCACCATGTCTGAGTTCGGTATACCTGCGAAGCTGGTGCGGCTTTGCAGAATGACGTTGAGCAACACAGCCAGCTCCGTCAGAGTAGGAAGGGACCTCTCCGAACCATTTGATACCGAACGAGGTTTCAGACAGGGCGATCCATTATCCTGCAACCTCTTCAACTTTGTGATGGAAGGGGTGTTGCGAAGAGCCAGTGTACATCGTAATGGCACTATTTTCTACAAAAGTGTCCAGCTCCTTGCATATGCCGATGATATTGATATCATTGGACGTTGTAAGCGAGATGTTACTGCTGCGTTCTCTGCTATCGAAAAAGAGTCAGCGAAAGTGGGTTTGACGGTGAACGAGGGCAAAACAAAGTATATGCTGTCCACAAACAGAGAGACGCGGCGTATTGGATCCTTTGTTACTGCGAACAACTATACTTTCGAAGTTGTCAAGGAATTCACCTATCTTGGCACCGCCGTGAACACTCAAAACGATGTCAGCCTGGAGATAAAGCGAAGACTAACTCTTGCTAATAGGTGTTACTATGGTCTCAGTAAGCAATTGAGTAGTAGAGACCTCTCTCGCCCGACAAAACTGACACTCTACAAGACGCTCATCTTACCCGTGCTACTTTACGGCGCAGAAGCATGGGTTGTGTCGCAGACTGATGCAGCCACGCTTGGGGTGTTTGAGAGAAAAATTCTTCGCAAAATCTTCGGTCCTGTTCACGTCGGCGACGACTACCGTATTCGAATGAACCACGAACTGTACGAGCTCTACGCTGACATTGACATAGTCAAGCGCATCACTATTCAACGTCTGCGCTGGCTGGGACATGTTGTGCGTATGGACGAAGAAGCTCCGGCGAAAAAGGTGTTTGATGCGGAAGCCGCTGGGCGACGACGAAGAGGAAGACCATGCCTCCGATGGAAAGACCAAGCCGAGGAAACCCTATCCACGCTTGGTGTGAATGATTGGAGAAGGCGTGCGCAAAGCAGAGGCGCCTGGAGAGAGCTTTTGAGGTCGGCCGTAACCCGGTAACGGGTTGTTATGGCCACCCAAGTAAGCAAGTAAGTAACTATTTATTTATAAAGAAGAGTTTGCGGTTTTGTTCATTTCTAAATTAATAAGCTAATTAATTAATGTTGAGTATTTTAACTTATCAGGGTTGAATAACTTCATGATAGGCGAATCCAATAAGAACATTCATTCTAGAATCAACAAACAAAAGGGCTTTCTTCGCTCAACTTCTTGACGTTTGACGGTTTCGTTTCGAGAACGAAGCTCAAAATTTTTACTTTAAACGTCGCGTGATCTACGAGTGTTCACCAATAAATGTCTTCGACGAATTTTTAAAATTTGGTGGCCCAGCACTGTTTTCAACGTCGAATTAACCGCCAGATGACGTCTATAGCTGATTTTCATTCAAATCAATGGGCGAAGTAGAAATGGATTGGGTACGCTTTGCAGAAATCACCAGTCAGACAGTCGGCAAACATTGAAGAAAAAACCTCAGGGTAGCAGACGGGGCCATATAAATCCACGTGAAGGCTCTTTTCTGCATTGAACAAGGAATCAGTAAATTAAAAATAAATTTAAATTTCACTGTATTAGTTTTAGAATATTTTACAAAAATAATGCGGCCTGTATGGCTAACTTATTTCTTATGTTATGTACGTTACCATATTGAAACTTTCTGCAAACGCAGCCAGAAAATACAAACTATTGGTTTGACTCAATAAATAAAATCATTTTTTAAATAAATCGCTGCAAGCAAACTTGTTGAATTTGCTGCTTTGCATCTCATTTGCAAGTTAATTTTCTTATTTATCAAACACAAATACACACGCACACATCAGCTTGCACTGCATGATTATCTAAGTGTATGAGTCACCTAATGTATGTATGTATATAAAAGGATATTGATTGCACAAATGCTGTTGCAAAAAGATTGTAGCAGAATTTCAAGCAAGAAAATCAGTAAGTATTTTGCTGGTGATAACAGCGGATGAGAAACAGCTATTTCTTTAAAGAAATAAAAAAACTTTAATAAAAAGTTGCTATAAACAACTCTACAAGAGCACTAACACGCTTATAGTCAAAAACACATTTACAACATACATGCATAAAAGACAGCGTTTTGCGCATTTGTGAGTAAAAACAACATAAATATTGACAGAATTAATTTTTAAATAACAACACTTGTTGAACAAATATTAAACAACAATCATTAATTTATACATTAAAAAACTATAAAGAAAAATTTTATACAAAGTGACAGCAAAATGTGCGTCAAATTTTTGAAATTTCAATAAAACGCAAAAAAACTGTTGCATACCATAAGGGGCTACATACAAGTAAATAAAATACAATGCATAATATTGATTTCAATTTAATTACTTAATGACAACGATTTACACCATAATTAAAAATAAAAATATTTATAAAATGTGTATAAAAATGTGTTTAAATACAATAACAACAAATAATGAAGCATTAATTAATTAATACCTTTGAACCCACGACCAAATTGTAACCATTTCATTTAATCCTTTTTTCGGTTGCAAATGTGTACAATTAATGTGAGAGCTAATCAAATGCAATCAATTAAAATTTAAACCTATACAAATACAGTGTGCAAGCCGCACAAAAACAAATGTAATTATCAGTAAAGCTTAATATCCTTGTGGAAAATTTATCAACAGGTGACAATGACAGCAAAAGTTGCGATGCTTTAAGGATATGCTACGAAGTATCGAAAAAATTAAAAAAGACAAGAAGATTTATGTAAGCGAATTCGAGCACGAAACTTAAGAAAATATTTTTGAAGTGAAAACTTCTTATGGCACGTTGTGCGGCTGAGGAAAAAAGTATAATTTCGCGACACCGGCCGTCATCGGGATTCCCCGTCATGAATGCGATAATAAAATTTGAATGTTCTTTGAAGACTTGGGAAACGAACTCGATTTTGGAATTTTGAAGACTTGGGAAACGAACACGATTTTGGAATTTTGAAGACTTGGGAAACGAGCTCGATTTTAGAATTTTAAAGACTTGGGAAACGAACTCGATTTCAGAAATTTGAAGACTTGGGAAACGAACTCGATTTCAAATTTGGAAGACTTGGGAAACGAACTTGATTTTGGAATTTTGAAGACTTGAGAAACGAACTCGATTTTAGAATTTTGAAGACTTGGAAAACGAACTATTAATAATTTGCCCCTAAAAGTATACAACACTTTCTAAAAAATTTCAAAATGGCGCCTAAAAGTAGGCAACGATTTTAAAATTTCAGATAATGTTGCCTACTTTTAGGCGCTATTTTTGGAAATTAACGGAAAGTATTGCATACTTTTAGGAGTAAATTATCAAAAGCACCTAAAAGTAGGCAACGTTTTTTGAAAAAATTGGACCATGAAAATATGCAATTTTTTGGAAAAAATTTTTAAATTTGTAGCATACATATGTTGACTTCCGGTTAGCTGTTGCTCAGTCAGCAAATTTTTCTCTGCAAGCGCAGCCGAAAGCAGAGCCAGCAGCCCAAAGCAGAGAAAAATCTGAAATACCAGGCCACCATGAACCAGCAGCAAGCAAATTTGGTTTTTTGAAAAACTTTAAAACGTTATGTCTCGGCTAATTCTAAACCGATTGAGACAAATGAGGTGTAATAGTTTTTTTAAGAACAAGCAGATTATTTGAAGTCATTTGTGTTTTGATAAACTGTCACTAGATGGCGTTTTAAGCAGTTTGAATATTGTAACAGCCATAACTCGGCAACGAATAAGCCGATTTTGATAAATGTGGTGTCTGTAGGAAGAAGCAGTTTTTTAAGTTAAGTTTTAGAAAAATTATGTTTAAGCTATTTAGTCACAGGTACAGGTACTTTGTTTACCTGATTTTTTCTTATACTTACATAATTCGCAATGATGTTTCGTACTGCAATCAGAATAAATTTTTGTTCTCAAACATTAGGAATACTTAGCTCAAATTTAATTATTCACAGTTGAGGCTACTGAGCCGAATATACTTCTTCCAGCAATTTTTGAAGTGAAAACTTCTTATGGCACGTTGTGCGGCTGAGGAAAAAAGTATAAACTCGCGACACCGACCGTCATCGGGATTCCCCGTCATGAATGAGAGCGATAGTAAAATTTGAATGTTCTTTTGTTTCTCTTAAATAAATATTCCAAGTTGATGACAAAAATCAAAGCAGACACACTAGCTGACACATTCCATTCTAATTCAACGATTGTTATGCTTACATGTTTGTTTCTTTCAAATTCCGCGTTGTTGCGTTGACAAATTGAGAATGAGAGCGAGAGTAAAATTTGAATACATATTCCGTTTTTGTCTTCGATTGCATTGCCATATAAAAAGAAAACGCACACATACCAACTAACACACTAACTTGCCATTAAACGATTTGTTTTCACTTCTGTCGGCACTCCCGGAGTGCAACCCGCCATTTTTTTTCATTGGAAACCAGTCTATATCAATCAAAACTACATTGAATTACCTCAAAATAAATATAAGAGTCCTGACGAATTTTGTCGGAAACGATAACGTTTATTTTTCCACGTACGTCAAAAAAGAAGTTAAAAAACTTAACTGGAAAAAACTGTTCTATTATTCTTTTTTTTAATTTATTTAAGTCATTTCCTACTGGGCATTTCATTCAACCAAAAACTTCACAAAAGCTCTAACAAATTTCATTTAGCATTACAACAATAAAAACTCAATTATAATTTTTGTTATTTTTATTTGCTGCCGTAAGAGGTTCGTTTTTGTTTTTGTTATTCTTTATGCCAAAGCGGTCCTTGACCTTGAATAAGAAAGTGAATTATATGCGCGTGTGGGTGCTAGTGCTGCTGCTCTCATAGAGAAGTCAACACAGATTACAGCACAGCACAATAATGGCAATAAAACCAACAACAAAAGACTTAAAATCTCACATTTTCTATGATGTTGGCGCCAATTTGGCGCTTGGCTTTTAATCCAAAGACGCGTAGCATCGATAATTTTACGGAAAATTTTTTCTATTTTGTTTTTATGTTATTTCAGTCTTTCGATGTTTTGTGGTGATGTCACATGTATTTGTTAAAATAGTTTATTAGAAAAAAATGTGAACAATTTTATATAAATTTTTAATAAAACAAAAAAAAAAATTACAAAAAATGTTTTGAGTGACATTAGAAGTAGAGTTGTGCCTCGACTTTTGTGAGAGACATTATGTCAAATGTAGTGTGTACAACAACACATGTAATTTATACAACAGATACGGAAATAAAAACAAAACGTTTCTACTTGAAGTGCGGTATCTACACTTTTTTGAGTAAGTAATTGTTCTATCAGATTGGAATACTTTTTGTGTTTTTATTTAGAATAATATATACTTTTATCTTTCGATCATATTTCCTGATTGTTTTATCTGACTCTCTTTCTACAGCAAATTCATTCAAATAAAAAATAGTGAATGATGATATAGTTTTACCTTTAGAGTGGCGTCAAAAAATTTTGAAATTTTTAAGATTTATGGGGCGTCAGACTGACACAAAATTTTGTATATTTATTTTTTTCTTTGTGAAGTTCTCACTTAAATTGTTTAGCCATTAATGTTAAATAAATAAAATGGCCAAAATAAAACTTTGACAGTTTAACCCTCAAATACCACACCACTCAGTCGTTATGTTATTTACTGCACCTCACTCTGTAGTCATGTAGTCACCATAATTTCGATGAACTCATCATAATCATCGCACCTTGCAAAACAAACACAAATACAACAAAATGTTACTTTTTTATTACTTTTCTGTATAAAGTGGAGTTCTGTGGAAAAGCATTGAAACTTTTGTTGATTTAACACCATAATAACAACAAAAACAACAACAATAATATCAACAACATTGAGAGCAATGTTAATAAAAACCCAACAATAACACTTGATAAAATTGCTGCTTGTGTGCTTATGTGTGTGTGTGTGTATGTGTGTGTGTGTGAATCCTTAAAGTGATTTTAATGATAATTCAATTCGTATAAATTTATAGTCAATACGTAAAATGAGTGAATTTTTGTGTATTATTTTGTTTGTTTTTCTCATTAAGTTTTTGTGTTTTTATTTTTGTTGCGCTTCACAGAATATACGAGCAATTTTCGTGTTGAGGTGGCTCTTAAAAAAAAAAGAAGAAAACATTAAGCATGACATGAGTTGAAATATATCGTTTGATTTGTGCAATATTTCGACCAAATGCAAATCAGCGTTCACAAGAGAAAAACAAAATGAGAAAAAGGTGACAAATAGTTAAAAAATAAATAATAATTAAGAATCCTTAATGAAAGTCAAATAAACTTAAAACTGTCACATCTTTTTTGTAAATTTTTCAATTTTTTTTTCTCGGAATTTCCACAACTTTTTAGAAATTTTTCAGCTCTGAAGTTATGTGTGCATTTCCACCAAAAACATCTTTTTATCTGGAGCACACTCTTCAACCATGGTTTTTCTTGAATCTAAGACTATCTTGAATTAATATTCAAGGAGGAACAATTAAAATTCAAAAGGAGACATAGTTAAAATTGCATTTAAGTTAAAAAAAAAACATGAAAAGTTACATATAAAGCTAAAAAAAATAGGTCTTTGAATTTTAATTGTTCCAACTTGAATATGAATCCAAGAAAGTTTAAGCTTCAAGTTAAGCTATAGTTTAAGAGTGTGATAGTGGAAATGACCATATATGAACAATTTTGTATGACTTGTGAATTATTCTTAAGAGTAAGTAGCGTAATAATTTTTAAAGCAATCAAAAATGTGTTTTTAAGTGAATTTATAAAACTAAAGTTTGTTTATTGAAAAATTATATATATTCGCTGAAGTAAAAGTGTTTTCGTTTTAGTTTTACAGATTTTTAAACAAAACACACACAATTTTTATACAAAATATAAAAAATTTTGAGCAACCCTAATTACTGTTTGTATGTATCTGTGGCTGATTTGTTTTTATTTTTCGTTCATTTTAAGATGTTTTCTTATATTGTATTGTTGTATTTTTATTTTAATAGATTATTTTTTTTTGGTATCCTTTTTGCATTCAATGTTTCTATTGTGATCTTATATCATTTATATGAGACTCCCGTCCCCTTCTAATTTGTCTGATTATTTAATAACAGTTTTATGTTTAATAAATTGTGTTTATTTCATTAACAGTCGAAATATGGCTATAAATTTTAGCATTGTTAATTAGTAGCTAATTGAAATAGTTATATTGTGGGTTATAAAAATATCATAAAATATGTGTTACTTGTTTATTTTACATTAAATAAAATAATTTATTTCAATGAAAGCATTACTAACAGTTGGGCATCTAAATAAGTCAGCTACTTTCACGTCTTTAAGCAAAATAAAGCGATTTGAATGAAATATTTCTGATATTAGGAGCGTCACTCTTATCCTTAATTGGCATATTAGTTTCCACATAAGGTTTGCACACGTTTTTTGCTTCTTTTTTAGGCTAAATCAAAGAAGCTTTAATATTAAATTTTGCAGCATAACTTTTTCAATGCACATATGCTTAGAGCGCACTATTAAAATAGAGCTCATTAGCAAATATCGATTGAGATTAAGCCATATATATCTAAATTAGTTTTCTTTATTTTTAGGATTACATTATCCAAAGTTTTACACTTCCAATTTCACCACAATAATCGAAAAACCGCAAAAAGCAGATTTAAAAGTTCGTTCGCTTATTTTAATGCGGCTCATCGAAGAAAAAAAAACAGTGTTACCAACTTGCAGCAGTCAAACTGCAGGCAATTGTGTGACATGCATAATCCTTGAATCGTTGATACAGGATTTCCAACTTTTTTCGCACAAAATTTGTTTGTATGACTGCGTCGACAAAGCAGGTGGTCCATATGCAAAATCTACGACGACGTAGGCGTTGCTGCATATGAGTGGAATCGTCTGTATGCGAAAATCACAAAATTCGTAGCGCAGTTTTATGCACTTCACCCAGCTTATTTTTTCCGGTTTTTTTTTTTTTTTTTTTGCAAGAATACAATAGAAATTCTGTGTGGAAAACTTTAACTTTTTTATCTCAATTTTTGTTTTTTTGTTGAATACAAATGCAAATCGCTTGGAAACTTATGTGTGAGTGTGTATGTATTGTAATGTAAAACAAAAGAAGAAAAGTCAATTTTGACATTTGATCACATGTGCACATGAACATGCACACAGGCAAACAAACATGCAGAATACACAAGCTGTTGACATTTACCAGCAAACGAAGCAAATAATGTTGTTGTCAGCCACACATTAAGCCGTCGAATGTTTGATTGTATGAGTGAAGATGTTATTGTGCATTGAGAAAAATATCTATGCATAATTTTTTTAAAAATTTGTTGCTGCATAAGTTGAGATTTAAAAGTTTTGCAAGGGTTCTTTTAAGTTATGGATCTAAATTCTACTTCGATCGCACAAACTTTGAACAACAAATGTCACTCCACCGCGCTACAGCAGTACACTACAGATTAAGATAATTTTAGAGTTTTCAATTACAAAATGCAGATTTCAATTTGCGTCCATTGAAATACAATTTTTTGGTTATTTAGGAACATCCCTGATTAATTAAAATCTTTTCGATTTGATTTCGCAATCAACCGAGGATAGAATACCAAGCAGCCTTTCTACCTTTCCATCAGTATGTTATGTCGAGAATTTAATTTTTTGGCCATTTCGAAGACTATACCGTTTATAGCATATTTTCTAAAAGAAGTTCTTCCCGTGTAGATATTTGCGTTACTGCCAAAGCTCACTGACTGCATTTGGCTTCAGTTTGGAATTGACTTTCGACATTTTCATTTGATTTTTGTAGAAAAGAGAAAAACAAAATCCAACGAAAAACAAAAAAAAAGAGCACATAAAAAATCAAACAATAAAAACAATAAATGAATTGGCGTTCTACACAGGCAATCAGCAGAAATATACGAGTATGTGTGCGTCTCTGAACATGTGTATGTGTGAAAGTGCGTTAAGGGTTAAGCATTCAATATGGCAGCCATATCCGTTACCGTTTGTTTGACAACAACATTTGCGATGCATTCCGTTGAAAGACATGCCAAGAATTTAAATTTTCTATTTTCTTCTACTCTGCCTCGTGCGCTCTCTCTCCCTCTCTCTCTGTCTGTTTCTTTCATGACTGTTGTAATTTTACTTAGTTACTTTCATTCCTACAGTCAATTGAAATGCAATTCATTCACTTTTTAACTCTCACCACGAAGCCTTTTTTTTTTTTTTGCTTTATTCACTTTTTTCTCTCTTTCCTTTGCCTTGCTAACGTAAGAAAGACCAAATCAATGCGAGTTGATTGTGTGCAAGGATTTGCTGTCGTCGCTGCATACATATGTGTGTTTATGTGTTCAAAGCACACAAATATACACACATGTAATTGTAGTTACAAATACCAATGTAAAACGTAGCTGTCGCTAATCGAAATTTGAACTTTTGATGTTTTGTACGTTGAATACAAAAAAAAAAAAAAACACACACGTTCACTAGGCTGCTTAGTCCGTGTGGGAGCATGTGGTTACTCGGTAGGATATCTTTTTATTTCAAATATTGATGAATACATCGTTATATATTTTTATTCTTTATTTTTGATACAACTGTTATTATATCGCACAAAAATTAAGGGGGAAAAAACGCACAAAAATTTTGTATTAAAAAAAAAACTAAAACCCCAAAAAGTAGAATTAATTTTCACATATTAATAGAATAATTTTTCAAAAATCACAAAAAAATACGCACAATTTTTTCTGCACAAATTTTGCTTAAAAATATTAAAAAAGGATATGGGTATTCATCTTAGCGACAATTTGGTCGCGTAAACTTGCGCTGCTAATTTGTGCAATTGTTGTCACTCTCTTTTCCCATACGATTCTCTCACAAAAAAATGACATGTTCATCAACTGCCTCAAATTGCACAAAATATTCGAAGGGGCGTTCGTAAAACACATTGCGCAAAATTGCCAATTTGCACAAATGGGAAACTTGAGCGTTTAGATGATTACCACTTTTATTTGTTGGCGATTATTCTTTCAGTAATTTTTACGTACTGCATATATAGCTTCATTTTTAGTCCGAATGTTTTTATTTGTGGTTTTTCTTAAAAAAAATTTAATTTTTGTATTTGGGATATTATTTTTCGAGTGATTTGTAACTTTCAACTTATACAACTTAAAATGACTGTTGTTCCCTCAAAAAATTTTCAGTATTTTTGTAATACCTTCAGAAGTTTATTGCCAAGCTTCGCCTTAAGACTTTCATACAAATTTTCGACAGATTCAACTTAGTCCTTCATGTGGCTTAAGAAAATTTTCTGCGACTCATTGCAAAATTGCAACGCTTGCTCTGACAGTTGAGCCTTTCATAAAGACTTCTGCTTCAAAAAATATGCTTGCGACTATAGTCACTCATAGTTCAATTTCCTACTTGGTCAGCATGCACGTCAGTGCTATTTTGCTACACACATTGAATTCAAATTAAATCGTTGTGTTTTGCATACCAGCTTTTGTTTACAGCTGCTTGCAAAATTGCAAGCGAAATTCGATGACAGTTGCTATTTTGAATTTTAGTGGCAACTGCTCCTTTCTTTCTTCTTTTTTTTCATGTGAAAATGTTTATGTCGTTGCACTTAATAGCAAAACTAGCATACATATGCGAAGTAGCTCCAATCAAAATTTTTAATTCATGAAAATCGATATGAATATATACTTCATTTGCTTGCAGCTGATATTAAAAAATAAAAACTAAATACTTCAAGCTAACTACTCATATTACGAGATATTCTTTTTTGTATTTGCAAAGCAATATAATGACTCAAGCTTTAAATAAGCAAAATATATATCAGTAAGCTCTAAAGATCGTCATATATTTAACAGCATTAATTTTTAGCCCTAAAAAGCAGTTGCCCTAAAAACTATGCTAACAAAAAAATGCTCAAATTCCTAAAACCATTAATACGCAGACATATGTATGTTCTTAAGCGGAAATGCATACAAACATACTCGCATGTATATAGAAAAAGTCAACACATATGCATAAAAGATTTGATAAATGTGCAACAAAGATCAATGTTGACATCTTTTAAACAATAAAACCAAACAACATGAATTACAACAGCAATGGTAGCAACAACAACAACTGCAAAAATAAAATATTATAGTTCGGTGACACTGATAATACAGTTACTTAACTTTTGACCCAAATACCAAAAGTCTCTTCGCTACTTATTTTATTTTCCTGAATCTAACAGGAAAATCCTTTGCTATAAATAAAATTTTTTACGCAAAAAAAAAATAAGAAAAAATATTAATAATTCCAAGCACACACGCATACACACATACACCGAGCAACGGGGCGACAGTGGGTGATAGTGTAGAGATAAACCATGTTTACAAAGGCGTAACAAAATAAATTATAAGTGCAAAAAAAATGTAGTTGAATGCAGCAAAAAAGCGGCTACGGAAATTGATATTTTAGATATAAAATAACATTTATCGGCTCAAAGAGAATATAGTGAAAAATAAAAAAATGCTGTTTGTGTTTTAAATTAAGTATTTTAAGAGATAAAATGCACTTTTTCATAAGTCAATATACCTTCGGTATTTTTTTAAAGACTTTGTATTGCTAAGTTTGAATGTAATGGATCACAACGGATCTTTTTAAAAGTTCTATAATTTTCCTAGATTTAGGTGCCAGATTTGAAGAAATCAATTCTGACTAGGCTTGGAAAATATATTGAAAATCAGACTACTGTACTTATCGTATTTACAATAACTCAATGGATAGATTTTCTTTTCACTCTGAACAAATGTGCTAATTTTTTGAATACATTACTTTCTAAGCGTCACTTAACTTTCGACGGGGAAGACTTTAAAAATTAACTGTTTTATATTTTATATAAATATTTTGAATATTTTTATATATATTTCACAATTCACATATGGGATGTTACACATCAAGCGAAATATTTGTCTTTTTTAGAGTCGAAATTGCATTAGACTGGTGTCAGGGACGGTAATAAATGGTCTTAAATATTGTTAGCAAATGGAGGTTATGATAAAAATCCGCAAAAATAATAAATTTGTAGAATTTTTTCTATAGAATACGATAAAAACATTTTACAATTTTGTATATTCGGTTTTAGTACTTTTTTAATGGTTTTATGTATATATTAAAATCAAACTTTAGGGGAGTACTTTTTTCACAAGCTTGAACTTTCTATTCTCAAATTCTTTTTGTCTCATATGTTAGTGCGGCAAAAAATCAATGAAGCAGCTAGAGGGCTCTGATAGTGAAAACCCACCGCTTTTACTTTATTTTTCGTATTGTTTATATGAATTTCATAGCAAAATATGCGAAAGTTATGATTTTAGCGGCTACATAGACTTCTTTCCCATTATGAACCAAAAGCCTTGAAAAGTAGATGATTCAATCTTATAAAAAAATAAAAGGAAGAAAAAAAATGTTAAAGAAGTCATACATATATGCCTAAATATCAGGCCCGTGCGCAAGGGGGCGGGGGGGGGGGGGGGGTTTGGGGGTTCAAACCCCCCCCATTGGGAATTTTCCCACATAGGTTTTTATTAACATATGAATCAAAAATTAAAAAGACGCAACAATTTTTTTTTTTTGTTAAATGAAAGAACTAAAATGCCAATAAATCGTCGGAGCCCGAATTTTTCATTTACGACAAGATTTGCGCTCTCCAGCTATTTTTGAACCAAAAAACACGATTTGGGGCAGCTGCGCGTCGCTAAGGCTAAGTAACACGAGCGTTTTTTCAAATGCGCGTTTAATCATAGCTCCGGCATCAATAAAATCAGCTTCAATAAAAATTCATGCGCAAATCTATTCACGCCATATAGTTCAATTTTACAAGATAGTTCACGTGATATGTGGATAAATTAAGTTCAACTTAGGCGTCGACGCATTGCCGGACAAGACATAAAAAACGCTTAGTGTTATGGCAACTTTTCCTGTGACAACAGCAACAAATAAACGCTCCTTTTCAGTGCTATGTCGTCTAAAGATATACCTCAGATCAGGGCCAGATTTACATTTTTGGTCCCCTAGGCTTGTAAAGAAAATGGTGCCCTAGTTTTTTTTTATATTGATTTATTATTTGAAATACTGTTTTCTTGATTTTTTAACAGCAAAATCCTTGATAATATCGTCAAAATCGATTTCATGTAGTATGATAATGCATCCAATCTATCCTGCTTCATCACAGTACGACAAGGATTTTTAAGCTCTTAGTTGTGAGAATGATCTTTCTGCCGCACAATTTGTAACCATCAAACTCAAGAATATACGTAAAGCAACATCTACGTTTGTAAAAGCTGATGTTAATTTATTTTCCCACATTATTTTATATAAAATAGCTTGATTATGAAACTTATAAGTATTTTCATTTTTATGAAAAACGTAGCGATGAAATTGATGAATTTCACCAGCAACTTCGGAATTAAGATCTTCTGGATATTTTGAAATCAAACATTGAGCACTGGTTTTAATATCGACTTCTTAATTTGTAATGCAAAGAAAATCAAATTGTTCAGAGATTTCACGGTAAATTTTGCCTCTTAAGTCCAT
Organism: Tricholauxania praeusta; assembly: GCA_949775025.1. NCBI lineage: Eukaryota > Metazoa > Arthropoda > Insecta > Diptera > Lauxaniidae > Tricholauxania > Tricholauxania praeusta. Next base: position 121,613,608 of record OX459031.1, on the reverse strand, counting down.
TTGTAATTGATTGCAATTGGTCTAATAAAACGTAAAAAGTATTTATTGGAAAATTTTCTTTTGGGCTTAGTTGAACTTCGGGAGCATTGCCATCGTCACTCATTTTCGCTACATTTCGCAAAACGCTAAAAAGGCCTAAATTAAATTTTTCAAGCTAGAAACAAAAGCTAAAATAAAATTTATAATAAAACATATAATTTTATATCAGAATTTCAATATCTCGTGCCCTCTCCGCGCTGATGCCCTAGGCCTCCGTCTAGAGTGCCTTCGTATAAATTCAGGACTGCCTCAGATCAACTATGTCCGAAGATCGGTTGAACGGCTAAGCCTCGCTAAATATACATCGCGATATCGAAATCAATGTGGAAAGAGTTTTGGACTAGTTTTTTCAATTACCTCGCAGAATTAGCTACTTACGTAATTATAACTAAATATCGAATCATAACATAAACATATTTACATATGCATGTATTAATTAAATGTCTATTAGACCGGTTTGAATATAAAAAATGTGAAAAATCGAATTTTGGGACTGAATATTATCTATAATAGAAAAATAATTTAAAAATTTTTAACGTCAAATTTTTTTGCAAGAACGCAGTCTCTATTTTTCGAATAAATTCTAGCATCCATTCTGTGAAGGAATAAAAGTTACGAGCAAAAAACATGTTTTTAGCCAAAAAGGACCTTCAGGAGAATCAAAAGTGATCCATTGGTTTTTCTTGGAACGAAATCGTTTTTGAGAGTCTTTCTAATTTTTGAGTCGATGCCTGGCTGACTTTATTTTGCGTCACACAAATTGTTCCGGTTGAATGTCTATATTAAAAGTAAGCCGTTTTTTGACGTTTTTTATGAACACAATCTAACATGAAATGTCCAAGTTAAAAACCCCCCCCATGGATAATTCCTGCGCACGGGCCTGCTAAATATCGATTTTAATATTTAAAACCTCTAAAATAACATTAAAATATGTACATCTCAAAGATTTGAATTTGAATGTTTTTTATATAAAAAAAGTGGTTCATTCTAATATGGCTGATTGAACTTGAACAAAATCGGCATATTTTCAGTTTTACTCAATTTATTTCAAAAACATGCCATAAAAAACAAACGTTTTTCAAATAAAAAAGTCAGTGAATATTAATCTTTATATAACCCAATTCCGAATAGCTAACACATCACATTGCGCTAAAAAATGAGGAAATACCCTTTAAAAATAAATGTTAATCCATGCAAGCGCGATTCGAAAAAATAAATTCATCATTACAATTTTTCGACCAAAAATCGATGTAATTTTTGTCTTCTGCATTTTTTATTTCTTAATAATTTTTGATTTAAGGCATACCATTCAAAGTTAAATAAAATTATATCAATTTTCTTCGAGCTTAAGCGACCATATTGAAACTATTTTTTTTTTTTTTTTTTTTTTTTGATCAAACAGTGTTCCTATGCAAAATCCCATCTTATTATTTTTGTTTATTCAAAACGGCTCAAAGCAATTGGAACATTTGACAACATTTATCTCAAAAACTAAATGTGAAAGGAAAAAATTATTGCCAGATTTGGATCCAGCGAGAAAATTTACATCATAAGTAAAATTTTTTCAAAACTGATGTTTCAAGCAAATTCGTTTTTTAAGGAAACGCTAATTATTAGAAACCTTTGAAAATTTCATGCAAAACCATGCTGCAAAGTTTTTAAGAAGTTACCGTACTAAGACGATGTAACATAATTTCATTATGTAAATTAATTGTTTTATTGCAGCATTTAAAACATTTTTTTTCAAATTCGTATTCCAAAGCTTTAAAAGCTGCATTTTTGATATTATATCGCGCACTTCTATACTCATTATAGCACAATGTAAATTATCTATTTGCAAATTTTGAAACGCTTTGCTGAAGATAAATATGTGGAGTTTTTAGTTTAAGTCGTCAAAAACTAAATTTTTTGAAAATGCATTATAGCTCTGAAAGTATAACCAATTCAATGAAGAAACACTTAGAACTCAACTCAAAATTCTTTATGCTCCTTAGCTCGAAAATATTTTCCAGACTATAGCAAAATTTGTAAAATTTCTTGTGCTGCGTAATATACTATTTTTAACTAAATTAATTTGAACATTGTGCTGGCGTCAAATGTAATAAATCAATTGCTACTTAACGCATTATTATTATCAATTTATTAATCTAATGTAATAAGAAAAAAAGCCACAACAATAAAAGCACACAACACAAATGAATTTTATGTAACTCATACAGAATAACTTTTACAGAATATTAAAATGTATTTCATTTACATATGTATATCATAACAAATTTGTATCTGTGTATAGCTAAATGATCAATAAATTAATGATTCATTAGTAATAAAACAAAAAAAAAAAAAAAAAACATAAACATTAAAACATTTGCTTCTGCAAATTTATTTAAATTTTTCGTTTTGCACAAAATTATAAATTTCATAATTTGATTATGCGACTAAAAGAGTTCATTTACTTAATGGAACAAATAATGAATAGGCTTTTTAGGCGCTAAGCAGCTGCTAAAATGCATTAGCGAATCAATTACAAAGTCGTTGCTGTATATTTGCAACAACAATAATTTTTGAAAAGCTTTAGCTATATTTTAGTAATATTCATAATATGCTTAAATACTCTGATTTTGCATATTTTAAATATATCAACAGAAATACATATCGGTCATTCCATGCACTTTGTACGATTTTGCTGTAAACATATTGTAATGAATTCTGGCATATACTCAGCCAATGCAGTATTTGAAGTTTCTGATACAAAACCGATAGTATTTGTATTCTTTGAAGAAATTATTAGAAATTCAAGAATTCTACAGAGCACTATATTCATACAACTCCAAATCGTTGTTATTACAAGTGTTTTTTTTCACAATTGATGCTTCTTGCAGCTTCTCATGGATTGAGCGATTTATATCATTTCATAATGCTGATGACACCAGCCATTTAATTAAATATTGGCGATAATTTGGCATGAATATATTAATTTTGGGTTTATTTAATTTTCACTTTCGGCAAATGCATTACTTCTCTTTATGTCTTTTTGGTTAGCTTTTCAAATAATTTTCTATTACAGGTAAGTGATGCATGCAGTGAACTCGCTTAATTATATTCAAAACAATTAATTCAAAGTACTTCGAACGACTACACATATCCTTATGTTAATTATTTTACTAGTTTCTACATAAATTCCCAACGTTTTATCTTGGTCACATCCCTTTATTTTTTGCCTAAGGCTACAAATAAATTTTGCTGCCTCATACACAGACTATCGCTTCAATGCAGCAGCAGCAGCAGCAGCAAAAAGATTCGCAATTTCGAAATTCACACTCGACCCAAAGCAATCCAATAACAAAAAATCCTTTAACTGATGATTTAATCTCATTTTCATTTAGCAGCAGCAGCAATAGCATTACATAGCACAACAGGTCCATTTAAGGATGATAGAGATGATGCCAACAACAACAACACCCAACTCAAATCTATTGGAGCTACTGCTGCTTGCTGACCACTCCAAATCAGCAACAGCAACCATAATGAAAATGGCAACCAGCAATTTAACATTTTTTAAAGACATTTTTGGGATAACTAAAATTTCGTACGGTTGTTTAAAGGCATACGCAAATACATTGCAGCAAAGGACTCTGTTAAAAATATTCAGGATTAAAGTCTTTAGTATTTCAGTTAGCAATTTACTTGATAGCAGTGTTCATTTAATGACACAATACTTCATGAAATGAAAATAAATTTGAGATTAAATACATACAAGCAAATAGCAAAAATTTTTCGTTTATTTTTAGCATTACCTTAAATAATAAGTAATAGCAATTCTCCTTGATTTTGGAAAAAAAAATACTGATGAAAATAAAAAAAAAAAGAAAAAGAAAGTGTGATTGGAAAACTCAGAAGATGCTTGAGAGCTGTAATTTAATCTAAGATTAAAACAAAAAAGTGATTCAATCACCAGATAATCAGCGAAAAAATCGTTCAAAATAGAAAATCATTCAATAATTTCGGAAAACACCGAAAAAGTTACATAATATGGAATAATATCGAAAGTTGATGCTTCAAAAATATCACGAAAGTCGGAAAGTATCGAAAAACATCGATTGGCATAAAAAAAAATTAATAAAGTCGATATTAGAATGATATTGAAATACACTAAAAAAGTCGATAAGACTTAGAAAGGATCGAAATGTATCGAAAAGAATCGAATTGTATCAAATAAGTTGGGGAGTAGCAAAAATATTGAAAAAGTCGGTTAAATTCGAAACTATCGACTATTATCGAAAAACATTGAATTTTATGATATATTATGATGATATATTGAATTACCCTAGCATTTTTTAAAAATTTTCGAGGAAAAATATAAAAGTATATAACCTTATTCCTAGTTCTGACGTAGTTTCCATTGTAGCTACGAACGAACAATGCGAATGAGAATAAAACTAAAAACATCTCAAACCATAAAGGAAATTATGTGTCAGAATTTATCAACCGATGTTGGCTTATACAGAACCCTTGAACATTCTCATGAAATCCTGAAATCAACCGATTACTTCATTTGGCAGAGCTGATCTCATCAAATATCATTTTGTTTCGATTCAAGATATTGATTTAATTTCTTAATAGACACAGCGAACAGTAGAAATTTATTTTTTTTTCAAAAAAAAATGTTTCTCCACACACAACTCAACTGAGCTGAACTTAACTCAACTCAACTCATTTTATATCATTTAACACAATTTTTATAGTCATTAAAATACAATCTCCAAGACTAAATCTTTTACTTGAGCACAATTCATCACACGAAAAGTTTAACTCCAGTATTTCCTTAAAAGATTAACGATAAATTGTAGGCTACGCCTAAAACAATGCAACAAATTTAATTTTACAACTTTTTTATGTTTTCTGCACCATCTGGGACATCAACTACAACGACGACGAGGCACTTAACAAGTGGTCAACTGTTTTTGCTGTTGTTTTGATTGTTTTTTATTGCTATCGCTGCTATTATTGTTGCTGCTATTGACCACGCAACTGCCGCCCACTTAATCATTCGCGACGCTCAAGTATATGCCGACATTGCTGCTGCTCCTTCGTCGACAATTAATTGTGGTTGATTACGAGGATTTTCATGTAGTGACCCACGTCAGATTGCATGGTGGGTAAAAAAAAATTTCGACCAAAAATTGAAAACATAAAACGAGAGAGTAAAAGTTTAACTCCCCCATAAGAAGTCTGTAGCTGTTGTGCAAAATCTGATTTCGATTTCGTTGCCACTGTGCACGTTGCATTGTCCACACCAACCTCATGCGCAAAGACCCTAGGCTTATTTTATCCCAAATTAATAAAATTTTTAAAGTGGATTTTCAGTTCGGAATTCCTCATTGTGCTATTTATTGTCTTTCTCACAGTGTTGTTGTTGTTGTCGTTGTCTCTGGCTGACGTTGACATATATTGTTGGTGATATAAATTTTTATTTTAATATGGCGCATATTAATGGATGATGTTTGTGGCATCAACGGCCAATATTGATAGTGGTAAAGTTGAAATGTCCATTGTTGAACTCAATTGTTAAAGGAGTGTTGCATTTAAATGACAGCTGATACACGTCAAGTGAGTGCACAGTGGGATAACTTAATATCACAGATTTTGTGAGTTATGTTGATATTTACAAAATTGAAATTTCTTTAAATTTGTGCCGCTGTGCCATTAACAAAAATTAGCGGAAATGGTAAAAATCACCTTCAAAATCGACTCGGCTTGCAGTCTTCTTCTCTTTGCATAGAAATTTCCAAGCTACAAGCTGAGCAACAATAAACTTTTAAGTATTCTCTATTCAATGTGGCACAGCTGTGTTATTGGCTTGTATAATATTATATAATAATAATTATATGAATTTAAGCAAAATTTTTTGTAGCACACTTTTTTGCGCATTATTTTAAGTTTCGCATAAACTGCATTAGCAAGAATTTCTCTAATTGTTAACAAAAAAAAAAAGAGAGCGCCGGACATTGAATGTCACAACTTAAAGTGTTTCTCGTCACTACTAAATATTCAACGCGTTAATTAATAGTAAAAATGCAATTTTAAAGGAATAAACAGAAAGTAAGCGAAACTTTTGCGAACAACAAAGCAGCAATTTTCCAGCTGAAAGCAGACGTAAGCTCAGTATACTTTGCAACAAAGGACATGCAAGCGAAAATGCAAACAATTAGGAAAAAAGAAAGAAAAAAAATACAACAACAATAACAAAAACTGAACTTAAAGTTTCGAAACTTTGCTGCGCGTTGGTCAAGTGCATTTTTTTTTTTGAAAAAAAGAAAAGACTCTTAAGCGAGACTTCCTTCAGGATACGTTAAATGGCAAAATTGAGTTGTTTAAAATTTGTTTTTGTCTCCATGTAAATGTAAAAATTTGCAATTGATGCTAATTTAGTTCTTTCTTTTTTGTATTCTTTTTTGTATTTTTAATCACTTCATGTTTTATTTAAAATTAACTTCGAAAATGCAGCTGCAATGTTGTTTATCTTATTTAGTATTTTTGTTTTTGTTTTGTTCAACTACTGTGCTGTGAAAGGAAAACTTATATTGCAGTCGTTTTCAAGTTTCTCAACACTTAAAAAGTTTAATATTTAACTAATTGAAGTGCTTTCGAACTTTTTACCAAAAATAAGATGAATTTTAAATAAATCGTTTCGTTCTTTTTTGAATAACTCACGAACTCAAAAATCTATGACAGCATTTGCTATGACAATGTTTACAGAAAAAGCTTGCTAGAACACTAAAAAACTCCATCAATATTTTCGACTTCAGCAGATTCTTCTCGAATTTCAGCACTTAAAGCTGACTGTGAAAGGCGCTGCAGGGAAACACATGCTTGCTCAGGACATGATAATCTTCATATTAAACGCGAAGAGTTTCTTCCAAATAAGAAAACATCGATAACAACAGAAACAACAAAGGTAAGCACGGTCTTGGCTAATTAAACGGAAATGGCAGTTTTTATTTATGGTAAATGCCACATCGTCCACAGTAACAATCTCTCATCGCCAACGGAACTAAAGGCGTCAAGGAAGGTTTTTAGATGTCCTTCCTATTATTTCTTATTTTGTTGGATATCTCAAGTCACGCGCTTTCTGTTCAACGAGAATTATAGCGTGGAAGGAGTGATATATAACAGAGAGGTGCTCGTATTCACGAGACAGTCTTTAGGCAGACGTAGGATGCTTTTATTGTGCGAAAGAGTTTCCATAAAATATTGAAATCATACTTTGTGATTGTGAATCGTGTTCCCTCATAAACTCAGCGAAGATAAAGCTTTTTTAAATTCTTGCTACAGACAGAAATTGAGAATTTCATACCTCTGTAAAATCCCCAATAACGAACTTCATTTGACTAAAAACCATACTTCTATTAAAGGTAAAGCTATGAAAAGTCACGTCTCACTGGCGACAGATGCAGAAGGAGACCCAGAACATCGTGGCGCCGAATGATGGAAAACGATATGTGAAAAATCGGAATAAAGCTAGCATAGCATCTGACAAAATGCCAGGGTTATAAGTTTGGTTCAAACCCTACTCTGCTAACAAAGTAGTAATAGTCAATTTACTATTTTTTATTGAATTTAATTAAATGATGCATAAAGGCTTTGACTCCCCCCTGCTTGATCGCTAGTGACCGTTTATTAGACCTCCTCTACTCCACCTTGCTGCGAACGTCTTTTATGGACGATCCATAAATACAGATTTAATCGGAAAGATTTCGCTTTCAATTAGTGTCAGTTTCGTATCAGATAAAGACTTATCAAGAGCAAGATTTCTTGGATATACATATGATGTAAACATATCAGACCAGCCGAAACTACTACATTTATTATCTAGATTCAAAGTTTGATTTCTAACACAATTAATTAATAAATGCAGCCTCAAAGTATGCAATTAGTTTGATGTAAAATTACCATTATCAAAGCAGCAGTTGGCAGGCGAAAATAACATTTATTTTATGGTATGGCTATGAGGGTTTTAATTAAAAAAAAAGAATCGTGAAAGTTTTAAACAAAAGACAAGAATCAAATTATAAATAAAATTACATAAAAACAATGTTCATTTTATTTAAAAATTATGCGCTTAAAAAAATACGAAAACAATGCAACAATTGACCAACTGAAACATAAATTTTTGATCTTGTTTTCTCAAATAACAATATATGTTACTTTAATAAATGTAAATGTACAGATTTGCATAATTTATTTTAATTATTTATAATAACTTTTGCCGTAGGATACAATTTTTGACTGATTGCAGGAATGATGATTAATCGTGCAATTGATTTATTGACACGCAAGCAGTGATTAATGAATTTATTTAAAATAAATTAAAATTTAACTTATTTACCTATTTAATATTCTTAAGCTTGCACACGTAGCTTTAATAACATTGTCGCTTGAAAGGTAACTTTTTTCCAAAGCAAATTTAGAGAATCATCAGAATGCCAAAGAAGAACAGCAGCATCGGCATTGTCAAATTTTAGCTTTACATTGGTCTACATGAGCCCATGTAAGTGTGTGCGACTGGCAAGTGCTATTTGGCACCAATAACACCTACACCGAAGCGCCAACTTACACATGTACCTCTCACACAAACAGGCACACTTTTCATGCAACAAGCTTGTAAATCAAATTTAGCTTTCAACCGAAATCTGTGCGCCTGTTACCTTATCACACACACACACAAACACATGTACACTATTGCATGCGTATCCGTTTTGGTAAAGCTTTCACAATAAAAGTTCATATTCACACACTTGCATACAAATAAGGATAACAGCCATAAGGAGCGCTGCTGCCTTGTAACGCACGTTTTCACACAACAAATTGTGGCCCAAAAAAAAAAAAAATAGAAGAGGGGTACAAAATAAACTGTAACGCGCGTTGTTATTTTACACGTCTGCACTTCATACAAGACACAATTTTACAGTAGGAAGCGCGCAACAACAAAAACAATTCGACAAAAGTCATAATAGCAAGCCAAAATGGATAATACAACAAAAAATTTTCTTAATATTTTTTTTTTTTTTGTAACTTTTTGTTGCTGACCGGGTTCAAGAATTTCAAAAGAGTTTAACATTTGTGCTGCTGCCAATTTGCTGCAAAAGCTAACAGGACACGCGCTAAAGTAGCTTCAAGGATATCAAATATGTTGACGATATGCCACACGTCGTTCGGGAATCGCAGAAGAAAAATGTACCACCAAGCGAAGACAAACACGATGAGGTCATTAATCACGAAAATCCATTTATTGCCTGCTTTTGAGCTGGGGAAATTGCAACACTGGAAAACTCTTATACGACGTGCTCAAAGCTTTTTCATTGCTCTTTTCAGGCTTTTGTTATATTTTTGTTTTTGTAAATATGTAGGGGTAAAATGCCGGTCTCTGTTAGCTAATGCAGTAAGTAGCACTTAATGAAAGCTCTCTTACTAAATGATAAATCGGAGAAAAACAATTTTTTGGCAAAGCAAAACCTTTTTTTCTTAAAAGCTCTTGAAGGTCATTTTGAAATATTTATAAACGGATGCTAGGAGAAAACTATTATTAATTTAGTTAAATTTTACGTAATGAAAGACAAAAATATGTTAAGTTCTTATCTTGGTGATATAGAAAGTTTCAAGGTATTTTTGGGCTGGAACGCTTGTAGCTAATTGGAGGACAAAAGGCATATTGTGAGAATAGTCCAAATACCAAATAACAGAACTTTTTTAGCTTCGACAGACTCTAGCAGATAGAAAAACTGACAATATGAGAAGTCATATACATTTTTTTTTTATTCATTGTATTTTTTATGAATTTAAGTATTTTATAAGGATTAGTGATCATTCACCAGTAAATTGCACACATAGAATGTGTTCAGGTGTTCATTCTTCTCTCAAAATTTCACGATAACTTCATCAGGTAAAAGCATTTTTTTTTAATTTGGCCTCTCTTTTGGCTAGGCAGTCTTTCGGTAATTTCGTGTACTTCATGATCAGGAACACTTTTCAACATTAGGAAACTATATTTTCCTATTTTCAATAAAAATTTGTAGACAATTGAAGAGCTGAGATGCAAAACCCACCCAAAAAAATTAAAATGTGTGATATTGTAGGAGTGCACAGAAAAAATGTTTGTCTACAAGCCTACATACTCTTAATTGTAAAAAAAAAAATGTTTTCCTTCACAAACTTTTGATTGCAAAAATTTCTGATAAATTCTTTTTATAAAAACCCGCCAAGTCCACATTTCTGAAAATCAAAACCCGCCAAGTCCAATTTTATTTGATATTTGGAGCGAAGCATTCATTTGTGAAAAAATTATGGGTATTACAAAAGCTCTGGGAAGTAATCCAAATTAAAAGTAGCCAATCTTTATTAATAAGATATGAGAGTATTTAAATCATAAAGCCACCTTAAGAATATTAAAATCACAAAATTCAGAAATAGTACTGTAAGAATAAACGTTGTTTTGAAATGAATTTAAGCTTAGCCACTTTTAAAAAATGATTTCGAAACCTTTTACTATAATTTTTTTTTTTTTTTGAAAATCCGCCCGAAGTTTCACTTTCAAAACCAAACAAGTCCACGTTTTCAATTTCAAAACCCGCCAAGTCCATAGTTTTTGTTTCAAAACCCGCCAAGTCCAAACGTAATGAAAAATCAGGATTTTAATAACTTTTGACAACAATCACAATTTTAGTTTTCTCTGAGTGCAGACAACCATCTTCACCGAGAACCGATAAATATCGTTATCTCGTTTTCAGCCCCTTTAACGACAACGAGACGATATCAAAAAAAAAATGCATTGATATCTGGCCGATATCTCGTACTCGGCAATATTCAGAGTTTATCGTACGTGTCGTATTGTAGTGTTTGTCGTAGGATTCGGCCAGAACTTCCATAACATAAAAAAGCAATATTTTGGCACCTGGTGGCATGCGTTTTAAAATTTGATGCTCGGATGTATACTGCGTATGCTAAGTACATCACAAAACCTGGACGGGATAAAACAACGGGACGTGGCACCTTCATACAATAAAAAAAAAACACTTAAAGCGCTATATGTTAACATCTGCCGTATCTACAGTTGTGGAACATAGACGTACATTGTTTGTGCCAAGATACTCGCGAAATGTAAACGGGATTGAGCAATGGAGCTTGGCTTCTTCCAAGCAACAAAAACACTTATGTTTTCATTCTTGGTAAGCAATTTGTAAAATTTAGTACGTGGACTCAGTTGTCTGCAGAGGACTGAGCGTAAAATGTAGGCGGGCTTTACAACGGGCAGTTCGCGGGCAAAGAAGCTGGTCCAGTTAGTACTTAATATATAAATGTAAGCGCGAATAACCGAGAAACCAACAAATTTCAATCCTTTCTTGGTTTTCTAATTATTTCATATTTTAAATATTCTGTTTAAGCAAATTTCCAAAGATCTCCGGAAAAGATCCAAACGTTCCTTTGAGTTAATAGTACAGTCGAGAATTTGAAAAGTGATAAACAAAATTGTTATCTGTTCATTTTATTAATTTGATTCATTCATTTCTGAAAAAGTTTTGTTCAACTCATACGTAATAGACTAATCGCACTTTGGCCTTTAATTAAATTTTAATCTTTCATAAGTTACCAAATACAATCCCCATCAAAAGTACATGATTCGATATTTTTTCCACTCAAAAACTTTATCGAATTTTGCATTAAGTCCAAGCTGGTGGAGAAAACTTTTCCTTATTTAGTCAAACGTTTTTATTATCATTATTTTCTTCAAAAACTATTTATTCATTATAGTTCAGTTTTTTACAGACATATTATTACCAATAATATTCTTCGGTTTCTTATTTATTTTATGAGATAAGTATTTTCATATTCCTTTTTAGCGACGTGGAAAGAAAAGGTACTTTATTGAGAGTTATACGTCAACATCTTGTTCTCTATAAAATGTAGCATTGGCTCTTGGAGTGAGTAAATTATTACTGTCACCAGAATGGTACACCCCTTACTTTAAATTACGGGCACAATATTTTCTATTTCATATAAGCCTTATGTCTGGCATTAAAATCATGACATGAATTGAACTCAACGATATGCGAAAAAAAAACAATTTTTTCAATTACAGTACTTCTCGTTGGTAATCAACGCCTTTTTTCATGAATAAAAATATAAAATATCTCTGCACACATGAAAGCAATCTTGACTGAATCACGTTGATTATAAGCAGACAGGATAAAACTACTTTAAGGATAGTAAAAAAATGTAAATTCATTTATTGTTTTGAAGACAAACGTTGATTACAAACACATTCAAAAGTAAAAACACAAGAAAAAAATTACGAATCTAAATAACAGCATATCCTTCATCAACAGGATTTTATTCGATATGTAAAATTATATTGCGAAATATGGGCATAACTTTTAGACGAATGATGTAAGAATATGAGACATGGGAAAATGTGCCCTATTTTACCAAGGGTATTTTCACTCCGGTCATATTTTTTTACAGAACAGTTAATTTAAGTCAAGAAATCAACATAAATCAATCCGAAATACCAAATATTATTAGTTATTTGACCAGCGAATTGTGAGCAGTATTTTATTCAAACCGCATCGTAGCTTTTTTTCATCGATTTCAATATCCTTCAGCATTAAAGGTTGGATACATAGAGGTGCCCCTCGGCTACGGTTCAGGAGTAACATTCTATAGTACGTTGAGCAACGAATAATCTTAAGCCTTCGCTTTTTCTGTGCCCTCAGCTAACAAGCTGAGAAGGCTATTGCTGTAGTAGCTAAGCTCCCTTAACTCTTTTATTATATTCTTCCTTTAATTATAGATTTTATTCATATCGACCCTGCTTATTTCATAACAAAATTCAGTCATAAGTTGTAGTTCCTTGGCCGCTGAAACAAATTCCTAAATTAAGTTGCAATTCTTTTGTATTACTAAATTGAAGAAATTGTAGAGCAAAACAATTTTCGTTTGATTTTGATACAATTTTGTATGAGGCCATCTGTTACTGACTTTGTAAACAAGTGTGGACTTAAAAATCACCAACAGATGGCTCTGCATGAAAAATAGTAGTTTTCGACCTGTCAAATATTATTTTTCTTACACCCTTAGAGAAAGTTTTTTTTTTTTTTGCTTCTCATACTAGATCTATGGCACAGTACCCCATATCTTCGTCTGAAGTTACACAATTTTTTATATAGTTTGTTTTGAAGTTTTTAAAACAAAACAATTTTTTTGTTTTTAGTTTCTTTGAAATTCAAATAACTTATTTTATTTTGAAATTATTTGTTATCCCACAGCCAGCAGCCATTAAACAATTATATTGCCATATTCATGCCAGGCACTACTACGAAGCCAAATTCAATAAGTTTTTGGTCATAAAACCAAATCAACATGTTATAGAACCACACAAGAACCAATACACACATCCTTATCGCCCTCCGGTTGGATGTTACTTTACACATGAATTAATTTACTTATTTTGCATACGCCTTCTACGTACCTCCCCGCCCACCCCAAACTGACGCCCCAATCCAAGCACTTGTCATGTGATGAAACTTATGCTTATGATGATGATGATGGCATGTCCCAAAAAGAAATAAATTTACTTCAAGAGGAAAAGCCACTGTTATGAGCTCCCGCTGGTCCTGGCAGCACTAGCAGCAACAGCAGCGGTACAACGTGACAAAGCTTTGGAGCATGTGGGGGCTGGTATTGCGTCTGCAGCTGTCAGTTGAGTTAACAGTTCAATGAATGACTTGAAAGCGATCGTTGTCGATAAATATTGTGTTTATAGGTAGTGGGTCATGTTGAATGCATGCCCACCTTAAGGTGGGTGTAACGTTTTGGCTGTGCAGCAATGAATAAGGCACAAAAACAATAAACAACAATTAAATGAACATCTGAAAGCTAACAAAACTATGATTTGCAACACCCAATCTATTACATATGTGCATACATATTGTTGGGAGCCAATCTGCTCCCCTTTTAATAGGAAAGTTTTTGTAAGCTTCATTGGTTGTTGTCTACACTTACACCTAAAGTTTATATGGAGCTTTCATTAAATAAAAAGCTTTTACAGTGAATATATAATAGCTTGAGTTAGAGTGGAGTATATGTTTCCGTGGTGTAGTGGTTATCACATCCGCCTAACACGCGGAAGGCCCCCGGTTCGATCCCGGGCGGAAACATGATTAAATTTTTTTGTTCTTTTATATCTTTGCAACTATTTTTCTATGTACGAGTACATTAACACATAACACATGCGAGTACATTAAACTTGGACTTTCTTTGGAAATTAATTTTTCAATATTGGCTAACATGCCTGCTTTCAGGCAGCACTGACTTCAAGGTTCCATTGAATAATAGCTTCCTAGTTTGTCTATCATTGTTTGCATCACATCAAATAAGGTACTAAAAAACAACAAAAAATAAAAACCACTGAAACAAAAAAAAATATTTCATGTTTCCGCCCGGGATCGAACCGGGGGCCTTCCGCGTGTTAGGCGGATGTGATAACCACTACACCACGGAAACACATATTTGTATTTGTGTTATTTATAATTTTCCCATTTATTGTTCGAAGTGTACTCCTAGGCTAATAAACAAACGTGTATATCTAAATAGCATAAACCACTTATAAATTATTAATTTTGTTTAATTCCTATTGTATTTTTTTTTTAAGAAATAAAAAAATATATTTGTTTTTTTTTAGATTTAAACTGAAAACTAAATTATTGTTGGAAAAGAGTTAAAAATAAAAAACGAATGACGTAGATATTGTGTGCATGCTATTTTATTGAACACAGAACTTTTTTAAAGATAAACATATTTTCCAAAATTTTTATAGCCTTGGATTAGCCTTGAAAAGTTTTCTTTTGCAATTCCAGCACGAACCTTGTTAAGTCTAGCTATTTACGTTAATATATTAAGATGGCGCATAAATTATGAATCTAATGATGAATTTCCTAAAAATGAACTTTGATTGGCTTATTTATTTAAGATTCTCAAAATATTTCGGCTCTAACGATAAGTGTTTGTAGGCAGCACTGATTAAAAAAAACTCTTAAAATATAGGAATATGAATAGAATTTTTTTCGTTATGCTACTTTTTAAAAATAACAAGTTTTTGCATAAATTTATTTTTAAGACTTGGCGATATACTCAAGTAATGTCGTTTTTTTTTCATTCTTGTGATTTTTTCTTATGCAATTTCTGTTAAATTTGTTATACCTCCGTCATTTTTAGTTCGATTCTAATATATCGTTAGAAACCTATTTTCTGCTGGAAATAAGTTTTGTTACTTATTTACTCGTTAACATATCCTGATATTATTTTGCTTACAGTTAAGATATAATTTTGTAAGCAATAGAAGAAAGGATGATGTAGATAGCTGCAAACAAATAACAAAGCTCACTGATATCTCCAGAGGTATCCTTTATAATGCATTTTAGTATTGTCTACGAATAGAAGAGGACGCGGTAAGTATCAGCATCAGCTTTGAGTCTATCTAATAGGCAATTCCGGTATTGTGTATGTCTGTCTGTCTGTCTGTCTGTCTGTCTGTCTGTCTGTCTGTCTGTCTGTCTGTCTGTCTGTCTGTCTGTCTGTCTGTCTGTCTGTCTGTCTGTCTGTCTGTCTGTCTGTCTGTCTTTCTGCCTGTTTGTCTGTTCATCTGTCGGTCTTCGAAAATTAAGATAACTGAAAGACGAAGCAAAATAATTCGGTGAAATTCCAAACACTGCTTACCACTTCAATTATCACTCGTGGGGCAAAAACGGTCGGAATTGGTTCTTGAACAATTGAAAAAAATATCAAAACTTAATACTATTAACACACTTGTGTGACTTAATAAAACAATTATGTACTCAACTATATTTCGATAGTTTAAAGCAGTGATGGGCACATAGTGGCTCTATTTGCTCTCATTGCTCTCACAATTATTCGACGCACCAGCAAGCGAAAAAAAATTCGCAGAGTTTCAACGCTATCGAGGCACAGCGTTGACTTGAATTCAAATGAAAACAAAACACAAAGGAATAAGCGACGGCGCCGCATTGTGCTCTTTTGTTAGATTTCTATGCCCACCGCTGGTTTAAAGGGGCATGGCAGCTCCCTTACAAATGAAGCTTTAAAGGCTATGCCTGAAGTAAATGCAATCAAACATCATACAGGCATGAAAATGGTTATTAAATATTCTGAAATAAAGTGGGCGTATCTTAACAAGAGGGCGTGACACATTCCTTGCTAACAAAGACTCTAAAACTCTATACTGAGACAATTATTTAAGATTATGAAACCAAATTTTCAACATACTTTAACCTAGGAATGATTCATATAAACACTAGATAGAAAATCAACAGTTTTGAACTAGTACATACAAGCAAAAACTGTGAAAAAAAAGTGCTTCTCTTTGGATTTTTCATCCAAAACTTTTTCATTTCCTTTTCAACCGAACTGTGCATTTTATTTTTCCAAAAATTGTTTTCCCTTTTAAGCTATAATTTCATTAATATTTCAAGACAATATAATAAATTATTTGTACAATAACAAAAATTGTATATTAATTTGCTTAAGCAGCTATTCATTTAGTCAAACTGTTAATACAATTGAAGTCAATTGTTGAAATTTAAGTAGCGAAACACTTTATGACATCAACAAAAACAACCAAATAATCGCCCTAACAATAAAATACACCCCAACACGCCGAACAGTCGAAAATACACAAAATGTCCTTGATGAGGTTTGTGCGGTCAGTAATAGCTAACAAATGCATATATAAATATTCGGCACCAAATCACCACTTTGAAAGCACAACATGTGTTCACTTACTTGAATTCCTGTGGGCTTTATGCCTTAAATATAGAATAGAATTAACATAAAATTCGGTAATTGTTGCTATTTATTTCTAATGAAAACATTATACCACCAAAAAACCCCAACCCTATGCTGCCCCAACCAACACTATCAAAAGTTAACTTAAACATTGAAATCGTTCCATTCAATTTGTTGCTTTTTTTGTGTGTGAGTGTGCGTGAAAGAACAGAGCAGGAGGTGCCCTTCCCAGCGGTATATCAGCAAGGACAATTTTATGATTTATATTAACAGGCCAAAGTTTAGCACGCACCTATAATTGCGTGTGTTGTGTGAACTAAATACTGGCAGTTGCGGGTGCGTGCTCTTTTCTGAGATGTACATCGTACAGATACATTGGACTAGCACAATAAAATACAGCAAGTTGGACTAACTGTTGATCACGTTTGTGTATAGGAATATCAGCTGCCATGAATGAACAGAGTACCTTAGATGAAAAAAGTTTGCATAACACTGTCTTTGTGATACTAAAATTCAAAACTTTATATTTCAAATAGTGGAGCATTAGGAGAGCCTGGAGAAGCAAGAATTTTTAAAACAAAGTTTGACTTTAACAAGAATGAAAAATCGTGCGAAAAATTAAAATATCTACCCAAATAAACATTCAAAAATAGACATAAGCGAATTTTAGTCAAAGTTTCTGTAGGAAGTAATGGTCAAGATCAGGTAATCTCATTTACTGTAATAATTTTAGAAAATTTGTTGAATTTTAGTCTACAAAAATATTACGTTACGTTAAATTTTCTTATAGCTGTGGAGTTTTTTTTTAACACGAAATGTTGTGCGCCATCCATTACCGATAAAAAACTTAATATTCTAACACAAGGTATTACACTTAGACTAATGATATTTTATTCAATTAAATATAATAATTGTGTTGTAAACAAAAACACACTTTTTAATGTTTGAAAAAAAATGATTTATTCACTGCTTAAAATAATTCAGAAGTGCAAATAAAACAGTTCATAAACTTTAATTCATATAAAAAGTGAGAAGGCGGCATTATTTTTACTCATTGAATAGTAACATCTTTTTTTCTCATAATAACATATAATATCGTTCTATATATAAATCGAAGCACGCAAAATATCATATATGAAATGAAGTATATACTGCACAGCCAGAGTCTCAAAAAGTTTTATCAGCTTAGCTTTAAAAAACCATGCTCAAGCGATTTGTTGACAAATTTTGTTTAAATTCTAAATGTTCTTCATTATTTACATTTATCCACTAAATATTTTATGGCAACGTTTCCTTAGAGTGTTTTTTTTTTCAAGAGTCAGCAGTCAGCGATCGTAAACAATAAATTGTATTGAATTTATCTCGAAGTCAGTACATTTTCGTCGATAGGAAGTCATAAGTAAATTAAAAATTGCTGAAATTATTTATTTTTTTTAAGTAAAATACGAGAAACACAAAAATAGTGTTGGTTAACGCAAAAAAAAATTAAAAAAGGCTTAAAAAAAATAAGATTTTTTTTTAAATTAACGACTTATAAATCAAATCCTTTTAAATTAAAATAAATTATGTTGTAACATCAAATGTACCATAATCCTATGAATAGCAGCTCAACTAGGATACACAAAATTTATGAAAAAATTACGGACAAACTGAATTTATCAAACCGTTAAATTGTTCTTAGAGTGTCATGCTTAATTGATTAAAAAAACATAAAAAGTTAAACAGAACACAAATTAAAGATTTTTTCTCAAAACAACAACGAAAACAGTCATCATCAGTGGAAGAGAACAACATTGCTGACATCGAAAAAGGCAACCAATTGTTTTGTTTTTGCAGCTCATACTCCCTAACATAAGAATATGTTAATAAACTGCCCCTGTCATTAGGCAAATGCTCTTGTTGGGCACTGTACGTGTACTTGCTGCTATTTTTAATGTTGTTCGGTCTTAAGTTTCAAGTTTGCAAGCATTCAACTTCAAGTACTGCTGACATTTGTGCTTATCACAAGTGTCTTAAAAAATAGTAGTTTCATATTAGTTGCACGCCAACAACCCTGCAACAATTACGTCCGTTTCTTTTGTTATTACACGCGCTCTTAGCCTTTGTTTTATTTCTATTCAACGTGAATGGCTATCATATTTTTCTTTTCCTTTTCGTGGGTGTATTCGATAATTTTTGAGAAGGGGGCTCTTAGCCCGACAGCAAATTTTGCAGTTTTCCTTTTTCGGAATTTTTACCCAACATCATATACCAGAATGTACTTGGTCAACGAGGTAGAGGGATATTTTTGGGGTCAAATGTTACGATTTCATATATTGCCAAATTGAAAACTTTCGCGAATTTCCCGCCCTCTGGCGGCAACAAATTAGTTTTTGCATTCATTTAATAAACTTTTCAGTAAATAATCAAACGTATAAATTTGATATCGGCTTCATATTTTAATTATTTTTCGAATTAAAAATATTTTTTGACCTCAACAACACTTTGTTTGGCATAGCCTCAAATTACAATACGGAGGTACCAGTTATGAAAAATATATCAATCAATATCATTGTTATTTTCCAGCTACAGCAGCACTTGATGTTGTTAATCTATGTCAACATTATAATTAGGCTCCAAGTAAAAATACTTTGCCCACCGCTGGGAACGCATCAGACATCAGACGCATGGAATAAAGCTTTAATAATTCAAAATTGCTTCTTATAATAGTAAAATTAGTTAAGTCATTACTCCGTTAGTTATTAAGAAAATTCCACAAATTTTCCAAATAAAATGTTTATTCTAAATGTCACATGCAGCAGTTTTCTAAAATCTCAGTCAATAAAAATCAAGTTTCTAAAATAGAAAGCAGAAGATAACATATTCGAAAATCCAGTCTTCTGCTTTAGAGCTGCAAAGTTGCTAATGTTTCTAAACTTCAGCGCTTGACATCCACCTCTGTTTTATACGCTATAATCCACTGAAAGTTCAGCATCGAGTAAGTTTCATCTTTGGAGCTTCTGAAATAAACATTTCTCTGAATACGGGTATTTGCACTCCTTTTAGCTCCCAAGTGAAATTATAACCATAGTCCTTCAAGAATTCATTTGCCGCCATTCAAATTCGAATGCAAACACAAACGCAAACACTCAACAACAAATACAACGATAGGACTTTCTTCCTTTCGCATTACAGTAACTATGTATTGTGTTGTTGTTGTTGTTGTGCTTACTATTTTGTATCCTTTTGACAGCCAGCCAGCCAGCCTGAGCTTTGAAGTTAATGTGCAACGTCGTTTTGTTTTGTGCTGCGTGATGGCACTCGTAAATAGCGCCGCCTTACAGACGGACGCAAGTGCTATACGCGTCTCGAAACGAGAGTACATATACAATTCGATTTTTCCCCAACCACACACACGTCTTTCCTATTTCGGTTTCTATTTTTTAATTTTTTCGTCATCGTCGCGATGACGCGATTATCATTGTTGTCGTCATTTTAAGGTTAACGATTTGCCAGAGTTTGGAACTGTACGAAAATTTCAATTACTGCAGTGCCACAACTATACAAAAAAAAAAACACAAATTAGTTAAGAAGTGAAAAAATTTAACAAAGTCGAATGTCTGACTAACTATAGAGTAATGCAAAATTTGCTATTGCTCTAAACATTGTGCCGCGTCGTTAACCAACACTGTATATTTTTAGTGTATTCCCATTTAAGAATTATTTTTTTCCTTTTTCATTTTTAGTGCTCTTGAATCGTTGTTTGGCGTCGGTTGTGGTCTTTTTTTTTTAATTTTCTGTGATGTATCGACTATCACATTTAGTGTAAACGAAATTCATTTCAAATGTATGATGACGAAAAAGCAGCAGGCAAATCATATATTCAAAAGTGCCGCATACGCAGTTGAGCTAAGTAATTGCAAAAGTTTTAATTAATGTTGCAGTAAAGAAGTATCGGTTATGTTTTGGAAATATAGGAGTCGCTGGAAATCTTTCATTGTGGCGATAAGTGAGTCGTTAACAGTAGTGATCTTTGTTGTGTGTTAAAATACATATGTTTGTTTGTGGTGATTATTTTTAGAAAGCTTTGACTTTAATTTCATTTAAATTATGATTTATGATACGAATTTCTAGCAGAGTGGACTATGTTATTCCTTTCAGAAATATAGAAATTTTCATCTTCTTTTTAAGATTGAATTTTAATAAATTTTTGAATAAAAAAAAAACATATAATGTAGTGCAGCCAAATCTGAAATGTCTTTGGTTTAATAAACTATTGTCTCGCTCCTTAAACATACCAAAGAAGAAGAAAATCTACATAAATCGCACGTTTCAAAAGTAAAAGTTTTTTCGAACTGTGTCCAAAGTAGAGAAGACTCAACTCTCGAAAGTTCAAAGTGTCGGAACGTAAGCAATTTTTATGAAGCTCATCAAATTTCAAGCTAAAACTAAATATTCTAAAATACAAATTTATCAAAACGATCTAGTCAGTATAAAGTATCTAAGTTTTGAAAGACCGTCCCAAAACAACATTTTGGCTTCTGATCGACCTATTAGACCAATTGATGTCATAAGCAATATCATTACTTAGTCACGCCCTTTCAACCTCCTTAAACCGCCATTTTTACGAAATGTTACGGCTGGTATGGAGATAATTTCATTGAATTTTATCATCTTCCATAGAATCAAAACTTTGAACAAATTATCACCCCCGACTTTGCTTTTGGAAATACTGACCTACGAACGTCTTTATTTTCTTAACTGTGAGTTCAAACATTTTTACTAAAACTTTGCATTGGAATAGAAAAGTTGATGTTCACAGAAACATAAAATGTTTATAAGAAAGTATTCTTAAGCCAAATGTATGTTTCCATAAACTAAGAGCTAATTGAATTTCTTAAAATTATAACGATTCTATAAGTTTACTTTTACTATAACAAGAGAATTTGTTGGAGACGCTCTAACTAATTTGTTTGTATCAATTAGAAGCAACACACTTTCAATGATGATGGGTTGAGTACAATCTAATTTGCATCAACAACGATTTAAGAATGAATTCTAGATTATCTGTTGTTCTTATTTTTCCTGCTTGAACTTCTGACATTTCGTCGTAAAAAAATGATTATTTTGTAAAATACTACAAGTAATTTGGAAAACTTACACTCCATATTTTGTAACTTGCTACTTTTAATAATATAATTTATTATTGAATTACATAGAGCAACCACTTAAATAGAAATATTGTAATATTTACATACTATAGTGGGACTAATGCCAATCAATCAATATAATTAAAATAATGTTTGCAGTGTTGCTGTCTGACAAGTATCAATCAAAAATCACAATACGATCTAAATCAAACAGAAATGAAAGTGATAAATTTGTTTGCAACGATGACAGCTATGACAATAATTAAGCCATTTTGATGATAGCATGAAGGATATGGGATATGGTAAATGAAGAAAATGAAATGAAAAACAAAAGAAAAACAATGCAAATGAGTGTAAATAAAATGCGACACATTGTCAAAAAATTAAAAGGTCGCTAATGTCATTAGAACTTGTTACAAATGAAATTATGTGCACTGAGAAAATATGACGTTTCCCTCCAATAATAGTTTATAATAATAAATATGGTTTATTTTAAATATATCATGAATCAGAAGCTCAAAATATTTAAACATCAGAGGTTAATTGGGAATCACTTTGCTTATGACGATGCCTTTCTTATCACTGTAACGATTTTTCAGTTCCAATAAATTCTTATCAAAAACGAAGTTTCATTGAACTTCTTCCACAAACTTTGCTTGTCATCTAAAGCATCACAAATTTTTTATTGCAATACATACTTTTAGAATAAGCAAAACTGAATAGCAGAAATTAAACTCAGCTCACTAACTAACTAACACTCTACCCCGTAAAATAACAGAAGTGACACACGAAATTCGTTAGCTCGGCACTCTAAAATTCAAAAAATTTCCTGAAGGTTTATACGCATGAACACACATTTATTTTCGATAAAAGTAGCTACTTTAAACTTTAATGTTTTGATAAAAATTTGCAAAAATAAAATAGTAGATAAGAGCAATAGAAAATTACAGAAACGTACAATGCCGGTAGAAGTGAAAAGGGTTAAATACCATTATTTTATGGAACCACACTTTTTCATTTTGTTTCTTTGATAAGAGCCGAGTATAAGGCATTAAGCTCTAAGCACAATTGGAGCGAGATGCGACAGCGTGATAATTACAACAAGATAACATGCTTATTCCTATACATTAGAGCAAGATACGCAATAAAGCTTTTTTTTGCTCTAACATATAGAAAAAAAAATCATGTTATCTCGTTTTGTTTTTTTCTTGCAATCGCATCTCGTTCCAATTGTGTTTAGAACTTTAATGTAACACCATAAATACGTTCAATACTCTCCCTTACTTCGACATCTCTTGCAAGTAACCGGGGAGTACTTTCGAAGTGCAAAAAGCATGCCTTATTAAAGTGAAATGAATACAACAAAGCTTTGATGAAAAAATTTAAGCATTGGCCATTAATACGCTTATTTTTCAATGGGTCTAATGAGGCATAATCTTAAATTATTATTGTAACTTAGATATGAGTCACACTGATTTGGGTCGAAGACTAACATTTTTCTACTCGGATTCTAATAGTGCGAAAAAGTTTCGCACTTTTAAGAAAAATTACAGGACTTTCTTGAATTAAAAATGAATTGATCTAACAGTTACAATCCGGATAAACGATCGAAAATTTATTTGGTTTCTCCCAAAAAAGTAAATTTTTTCTTGAGTTTTCAGATTCGAACATCAAAATTTAAGATTCAAAGTTAACGCAAAAGGTATTCTCCGAATAAAAATTTGCACCTAAATTAATAGTATGGGTGTGGAACTTATCTACACTATAAGAATAGTTTTCCGAAAATTATTTTCATAATAATTCGTTATTGTTAGGTTTTTAGTGTTGTTATTCATTATTAAGGGGCGTTTAAGTATGATAATCTAAAAAAAGTCGTATGATTTATTTTAATTAGTACAATGAATTTGTTCACGAATAAGTCATTTGAATGGTTGTGTGTTTTTATTGCTATGCAATTACTCGTACTTCAATAAATTTTCTGTACGCATTCTTGTGTGAAAATATTCTGTGATCCCAAATGCATTAAAATTATTACAGTCAGGAAACTAAACTTTAACAAGTAATTGTTAATACCACATACACACTAACAATTAAATTATCTGTTAGCAAAGCAGATATATGTACCTATACCAATGACAGCCAAAATCACAATTGTCGTAGATATGAATATTTGCTTAGAAATTTAATTGGGGAGTTTTTCAATGAAAAATTAAACAACAAACAGTTTTGTATATAGTACATTGAACGTATGATCCTACAATCTTATTCAGCGTCGGATTAAGACCTTGCGGTGCCATGGATAACTAAGCTTTTAAATGCTTTTCCACTTCAGGGTCGAAATCAGGGTACAATCGATGTGGCCTTGGCCCAAAATACCAGATTTTAGGGGGCGGCACATTTTCTGTTTTTCTCATCATTTTCTTAGGTATATGCCATTTTTAGCTTATCCACTTTTCTTTTTAAGAAACTTCGAACTTATTCAATTTTTCTATTGCTTGATTCTTATCCAATGAATGCTCACCAACAATTCTGCATACTGTTTTTATTGTTAATTTGTAAAAAACGCATACCGTCTCATAGCACATTGTGTGTAATAAAAAGAACATTCGAACCAGCAGTCTGATTCTAGTCTAATGAAAATTCGAATCGATAAATTATTTTTAAGGTGGGTATTTTGTAAGAAGGAAAAAATTGAAAGCAGATACGACAAACTTACGAGAGCTTACAATATCAAAAGTTCAAATGAGAATGGGATAACAATAAAAGAATACACAAATTTTTTCCATGCTCGTTTTTCAACCGATGTCTATTCCTTCAAAATGAGATCATGAATTTCACTTTTAGTATAAAAATAATGTGAATGAAAAAAATATGGCCACGTGGTTTTAAATTGAGTTTTAAACGTCTTTCAAACCGTAGTCCGACATTGCAGCGTACATTGCGAACTATATACGCAAAGTCGAAATCAGCAAGGCTCTTTATAAATTCGTGCATGGCCTTGAATGAAAGTTAAACTTAAGACATATTAAAAATTGTACCACATACAAGGTTTCAGTGAAAAAATATGGACAACTGCATATTAAATGAATCGAATCCTGCATCGAGTAAGCTGTTTAATAAGAGGCGGAAAAATTTAACAACAAATATCTCACCTTTCAAGTAAGATATTGAAAAATAAAATTTGAAATTTATTCCTTAATATTTTCGAGTTCAATCAGTCGTCAAAATTTATCATCCCTTAAACTAAAACTTTTCCAAAGGGAAAAGGAATTGTTTTCTTTTTTATTAAATATTCATAATACAGTGAAACCTGGATAACTGGGATCTCCAAGGGACCAACATTTTTGTCTCAATTAAATAGGTTCCCATTTGCACAGTTTCCCAAATAACCAGGTTTGAAATTGGGTTGTCCTTTTTAAAGAGGGTAACACTAAGAGAGATCAAGATGGACCTTTTTCATTTAGAGGGGAAAAAATTTCAATAAAAAAGCAAATTTTATGTAAATGACCATTTGTAAATGACAGCCTACTTAAGTCACTGATTCTATGAAATTTTAATAAAACACCCATTGCACAGCCTACTCAGACTGATAAAATGTGCATATTCAAATTCAAAATAACAAATTATACACACATAAATATTATTTCCCACTTACAGAGGTTATTTTTGAACGGTCCCAGTTATAGAAGGAAAACCCCACGTTATAGAGGCGAAAACGCACATAAGCTTCAAAAATCATATCCCAAATATAGAGTTTTAATAATCCCAGTAAGAGAGGTATTTTGATGCAAAAGTGATGGGACCTTGAAATGAGTCGCACTAATAAAGGTTTCCCACTTATCCAGGTACCGCTTAACCAGGTTTCACTGTAATAGCAAAAAATTCTTGGAAATTATTTTTCAAAAAATGTTGTTACGTTCGATTTGAAATCATTAGTGTTCGCAGCGAAATTTTCAATTGAACAATAAAATTGTTTGCCCCCTTTCTACCATTAATTAAAACTCAACATGGCAACAATATTCATTTGTTTACATTTCTCCAAGCTTAGCTTTCTACTCAACTCACCACAAATGCCGGTCTCATTTTACTCTTTCGCACTTCACACTCACATGCATAGCGGCTCTTTTCGCAGCTCACAGAAATTTTTGATTTTCACTAGGTTTTTAAGCCGAATTTGTTTGCACTAATTAATGATTTTTTCACACATGCGAGAATAAAAACTTTACACTTGCACTTTCTATTGATAAATTTTGATTTTTTTTGCATTTTCATTGCATAAATCTTTTTTTAATTTTACACTATACCAAAAGCAAACCGACAGCAGTAAAAATAAATTCAACTAAAGAAAAGTGCTGCCACCTTGTTGTGACTGACCGGAATGCCAGATGTGTTTTAAGTAACTCGCGTAGAGGAAAGTAAAATCTACATCACTAGTAAAAATCCAATGGAACTAATGAGTTATTCTAGTAAATGGCTCATATGTAGAGATATTTTCACTCATAAAAAATTAGCTTATATTCCGAATAGCTTAACATCCATAAATTTTCATTTCATGTAAAACCCATAAATAGGATGACTATTTTTTGACTATTGTAGTGAATGAAACTTAAATTTCAGACTTATTACAAATTGTACCATATGCAAGGTTGCAGTGAAAAATGTGGATATCAGCACAACTTTCAATTGGCACTATTTTCAAAGTACAGTTAAAAAAAATTTTAGCTATAGCTTTTTTAGAAATCTCTTTACGATTGCCTTGCATAAGATGAAAAGTCTGGAATTTCAAAATTAAAACAATTTGATGGAACTCTTTTTAAGGAGTTACCTTTTGAAAATAAAATATTAGTTGTATATTGAATTGAAAAAATCAAATTTGAGTTCAAAAAATATAGCCTGGACCGGCCATAACGAAAACCGATGCTTAGATACAACGTTTTTCAATTTTTATTTTTTGCACAAATTCTGTACATCCATAGAAGTTTCATATCTATTTTCCTAAAAGATAAATTGGATTAAAAATATTGAACAAGTTCCAAGATTTTAATTTCCGCGAGGCCAAGTTTCAAAATTTTATTCTTGTAGAACTCGATGTAACAAACAATTAATTTTGCATAGTTTTTTTTTTTTTTTTTTGATATCTGGTGTAGTTTTCGAGATAAAAGAGGTGTAAATTTTAACTCTTTTAGCAGTTTTTAATATAAATAATTGAATATTTTGAAAACCATTTGAAATATAAATAACTAGTTATTCAAATCATTACTACTTATTCGCAGCGAAATTTCCAATTGAACAATAAAATATTTTGCCCCTTTCTACCATTCACTAAAAGTCAACATGGCAACAGTATTCATTTGTTTACATTTCGCCAAGCTTAGCTTTCTTCTCTACTCACCACAAATGCCAATCTCATATTACTCTCTCGCACTTCACACTCACACAGCTGCTCTTTTCGCGGCTCACAGAAATTTTTAATTTTCACTACTTTTTTAAAACGATTTATTTGTTTGCACTATTTAATCATTTTTCCACGCATGCGAAAAAACGAAATTTACACTTGCACTTTCCATTGATAAATGTTGATTTTTTTGCATTTTCATTGTATACATTTTTTTTTTTAATGTTACATTATGACGAAAGCAAACCGACAGCAGTAAGAATAGGCCCAACTAAAGGCAAGTGCTGCCACCTTGCTGTGACTAACTGCAAAGGTTCACATTTTCCAATTCCTTTCCATTTCGAAAAGGGTTTTTAACACAGCTATGGTATTTGTAGTATTTTGTTTTATAGTGTATTATATGATACAGTAGTTGTAGTATCTGGTTTCATATTTTATTACACAGTATTTTTTATTACTGCTTTCCTAGAACCTGATGAGCAGGCAGTTATTCAAGTTGATTAATTTTTGTTGGTAAATTTAATTGCTGATTTAGCATTAAATTAAAATTGCAATTAATTTCCAAGAATCAAAATATACATTCAATTTTATATATTGCGTTAACTTTCTTGGTTTTAGTGGCACATCAATTTAACAAGACATCTTCCGATAACTGGTAAGGGGTTTTATTTACATCAAACATATATCCTGTTACTGTTGGTTGGTGTGCAGACCATAACAACAAAACAACCTATATATTCCTGCTTCAAGTGCTGGCATTGTGTTAGTGTTAGAGGCAGGATAAAGACTTTTCCAGTCAAAGCAGCTTTGTTAAAAAGGAAATGATATAATAAGGCCTTGGGGCTTCTCCCCACAAGCGGTAAGGGATCTTTAGATCATTTTATTTCACCT
The DNA here is from genome assembly GCA_949775025.1 of Tricholauxania praeusta. Classification (NCBI taxonomy): domain Eukaryota; kingdom Metazoa; phylum Arthropoda; class Insecta; order Diptera; family Lauxaniidae; genus Tricholauxania; species Tricholauxania praeusta. Next base: position 121,585,297 of record OX459031.1, on the reverse strand, counting down.
CCCATACCAGCAAAACAAAAATTAAAAACACTTTGGTGAGGATAATGAAACAAGTTTACATAAAAAGATGGAACAAGCACTAAGCCAAGAGTAACCAGATAACCAAGATATTAATCGAGGAAGTTCAGAGAACTCGTATCTAATTAACAAAATAGAGGAGGCCTCTGAATGACTTGTTTATTTTCCAACGTTTTCAAATAGATGAGCAAAAAATGTTTTTTTTTTTCGAAAAAAAAAAATAGTCTCAAATTAAGGACATTTAGGGAAAATCCGATGGAACTTTATCAAAATTAACCATATATTTTCGAATGCTACGCTGACGTAAGTTTTGGTAAATGCATCTAAAAGACACACAAACACTAAAACAAAATGTGGGCGAATTTTGACAAGAGGGCGTGACAACTCCCATACTAGCAAAATCTAGACAACTATTTAAGATAATTCAACAAAGTTCTTAGTACAAATACTTATATTGCTTCACACGCATGGTGGTAGATTTGTATGAGTGACGCTTTACTGATTTAGGTTTTCAATAGAGGAATATTTGGTGAACCCAGTAAGCACTTAAATACGTGAATACAAAAATCTTAAAATGTTGCCATAAGGGAGGTATTGAAGTATATTTTATAAAATTCGGCAACTTTTTTAAGGAAAGACCATGATATGATACGTGGGGGACGAAGTTACAGCTCATGGCTTATGGACACTCTCTTACGTAACGCTCAGTAGTCAAATAATTGTTATCGGAAAACATTGCGTACGGTATTTCGCTACGTGCGATAAAGTATTTCAACTCGGTTTAAGTTAAATGATAAAATTTTTATTCAACATCAACGCCACGGTGTTGGCACCTCTGTTCTGGTGAGCAAAGAAAGTTTGCAAAAGTTTACAGAAGACACAGAGCAACCCAAAAAAGATACAATCTCAATCTTGGAGCAACAAAATAGTTAAAGTTGCTGTGGTTGTTGCTGCTACTATCGTTGTTTTATTAGCGTTGCTCAGTGTTGTCAAATTCAGTTGGTCAAAGCGTGCGAACGCTTGCGGTTGCGTAGTTTAAGCTCGTAGTTAGTGGGTGTGCAATAGTGGTTTGTTAAAGACATAAATTTTAAAAGAAAATAAATAAAAATAAAAAAGGAAAAATATTTTACTACAAAATTTTAAGACAATAAGTTTGCCAATTAAAAAAAAATTTGCACAAATTAATTAAGTTCAATGCAAAGATTAAAGTTTGAAAAATAGAAATAAAAGATTCTTACATTGTAATTCATAGAACCTGAAGTCTTCCGATAAGAAGGTATGTAATAATTAATTAACTTTAATTGAGTTGTTCTCATTCAAGCGCAGAAATATATTTAGAACTTTACTGAGTTAAGAAAATCTGGATTAATTTGTGCGTATCAGACTTACAACATTAATTTGGTACCTAAATTTTATTCCTACAACCTACTGACTCTTATGTCATTTTAATTAAAAATTTCCGTTCATTACACTGTAATTTTTCTATCAATTTTCAATGGCCCTTTATGTGCTTTTTTGCTCGAGATTTTTTTCTATTTTTTTTTTCATTTTTGCATTCCGTTCAGTCGCCCGTTTAGTTATGCTCGTTTTAGTCCATTTATTGTATTTGTTATGCTACTTAAGTTTTGTTAGACTAACGCACCGCAATTGCAACGAAAGTGAAATTTTATGATAAGAACTTAAGGGGCTATATGTAAGAACTGTGGGATCTATTTATATAGCAAGCGAGAGTGTTGTAATACCAAACTGTTAGAGAAATGGAAAAATTGTAAACAATGACATACGAAGTGAAATTGATATGTAGAAAATTTTCTAGGGTCTATGGTCACAGGTATATTGATTTTGTAAATTTTGTAAGCACAAGAGACGAATTGAGCATGTTCCGGATGGGATATTAGGTAGTTACATGCGGAGCTTACCGAAGTTTAAATTCAACGAAAACCAACTGTTCCATTTCACATGTAAAAAATTACACATAAAACGCTATATCTTGGCTTTTCCGGCAGCTATAGCTATGAAATTTAATATGTGGATAGATATTATTTATGTTAAGCATTTTTCAAAACATATTCGGATTCGGAAAATAGGGCGTGGGATCTTCAATACAACTAACTAAACGCGATATTTTGGTCGGAGGTGATCGAATGTATATATTTTTGATAATTTCGAAAATATAGAAGGCATCTTACATTTTGCAAACAGCAATTCAGTTATTTTTGAGATAATTGTATAAACGTATTCAGCATAGAAATTATATTTTACATATGTAAGTAATAACAGAAAAAAAAATCATTTTAAAAATATGTCTATGGCATGTACATATGTATGTATGTAGGTATATTCCAATTAAAAAGGCATTAAAACTTTGAATTTTGAAATAATATAAACAATTGAAAGCCTTTTAGCAAAATTATTTTTAGCAGCTGGGGATGCAAAATATTCTTTGCAATTGGATATTACATTTGAAAATATAAATATTTATTAGCTCATACCAATTATTCTGGGTTATTTCAGATAAAGCCATAAATTTCGTTAAAATTTAATTAGCTTAATAACTGATTAAATTTTAAAACAAATATTGATTGTTTACAGTAAAAGAAAATATGGCTTAAAGTTTGAACTTCAACTGAATCTTCCAAAATATTAATAACTGAGGGTACAATTTGCATAAATTATTAGAACTTCAATAAAACAACAACAAACTTTAAAGTTCCTATATAATCAATATATTAAAGCAACCTGTTCTAGCAAAGTAACTAAAACTCGTTAAAGACATTAAAAAATCATTACGTAAAATGAACAATACAAATAAGAATAGAATAACAAAAAAAAAATCAAGAAAACAAAAATAAAAAAAAATTTCCCATACCGGGAATCGAACCCGGGCCTTCTGGGTGAAAGCCAGATATCCTAGCCACTAGACCATATGGGATATAAAATTATCCAAAGCAAAAACCCAATATAACTAGATTTAAAAATAGCTTGTAACAAATCCTATTTCTTTCTAATTGGAACAATTAACATGGTGTACAATAACATTTTGCAAATAAAAATTAAAAAAAAATATTCAATATTTTCTGACATGATGCTTTTGTAGTTGGTTTAATTTAGCTGAGTTTCTTTGGGCACCTGATTATAAAATTTGCTTTATGAGAATTTTATCTTGTAACTAGAAGCAGTGATATCAAGCACTTCTTTCATATCAAGTGTGTGGCGTATTCTCAATAGCCCTTGTTATTGTGTGATAAAAACTTCACTTTTTTAAACAAAAAAGTTACAGCCCTAGACGTCAAATTATTAAAACAGAATAACAAAGCTAATTGCAGCGGAATAGTAAAACAACTCTTTGCTAAGTTCTGGTAAACATTTTTTTCTTTTTTGGCGTTTAACTTAAAACTTTTTTTTTTAATTCGGGCTCCAAGAATCTTTCATTTAAAAAATTATTCATTTCCGACAAAATTTGCGCCCTCCAGCCTTTTTTAAACAAAAAATATTTTAAAAAAATTTTGTTTTTGACTTTAACTTTCAGTTTGGCTCAAAAAGTCCTAGAGAGCGCAAATTTTGTCGGAGACATGGGCATTTTTTTTTTAGCTAAAACCAATCGGAAAAAATCGCGTTTTTATTCTTTTTTTTTTTTCATAAATACGGGCTCCGAGAAAAAGTTAAAATTTCGGTAAGCTTTCACTTAAAAAAAAAATTTGATTTCTGACAAGACTGGCACTCTCCAGCCATTTTTGAACTAAAAAATGTTTATGTTGAACTAAACATTTTCAATGACATTAAAGAAAAATTTAAGAACTACCGACAAGAATACACATCTTCCACGAGAGTTAACATTGGCCACATTAATTAAATTTTTGGCAACTGAAAAAAATTATGTAGGATAACTTTTTTTTAATAGTGGTTCTAGCAGAATTAAAAAGAAAAAATCATAGGGGTACCTATGAAACGAAACGACGCGAAATATACAAGTAAACCAAATCTATACTTTGCAATTAAATCCCTCGAATGGAACAAAATAAATTCTCAAATATTTGCAGCTCCGTTTTAAATGCTCGAGCCGCCATTTCATGCCAATAAGCAAATATTTAGCACAGTAATTGGCATGCAAAGATTGAATCAAAACGTTTAAGAAATTTATTTATTTAATCAACCGTTAAACTGAATTTCTCCCGCTTAACAAAACCAGGTAATTGTAACAACACAGTTACATTTTTCGAACCTACAAACTCTCTGAATGCATTCTAAGAAACCATTCTTAGAAAATTAACAATCAAAACACGTCCGTGAATTAAAATTATTCATTGTGTTTGTTCTTAACCATGTTCACAGCAGAAACGGTAAAGTGCGTTTAACAGTTCCCATTTCAAGCGCAGTTATAGCACCTCTGCAATGCAAATTATGTTGCATAAAATGCAAAATTTTTTTCTTTTGATGCGATGAATAATTCATGCCGTTTAATTCAATTAAAATTGTAATTTGTTTGTTCTTATGCTTTTTGATTGAAAAAAATTCCTTCCCACGCATATGGCTTCATTGGGCTCAACAACTTACTACTTTAAGTAAGAGCTTTTAACATAGTCAATGGCTTTAAAGAAAAAAATCAACAAAAAAAAGTAAATATTTAGTTATGCTAATTTTCACATGCATGAAAAAAAAAATTATCATGTCCTCCCCGACGGGGAATTGAACCCCGGTCTCCCGCGTGACAGGCGGGGATACTGACCACTATACTATCGAGGATGTTGCGTTAAATGTTTTTAAAGCGTTATAAATACATTGTCGCATAAAAAAGACGGCTATTGTATGATTATCTAATTGTAAATATTTTATGTTGATGAAGCTTTACAGGGTGCTTTCGAAATAAATAATAATTTTTTTTTTTAAACTTTATTTGTTTACTACTATGATTTCTGTAAAAACAAATAAAGCTTGTTGATCTTGAACGAACCAACCGATTCGAATGAAACTTTGGGCATATGGAAGGGAAACGGGACTTTAGTAAATCTTTTGGAAATTTTCAAAAAACAAATGTTTGCATTATAATTTAATTAATTGTTTTTAAACAATCTATTTTTTTTAGTGTTTCAAATGAAACAATGAAATTAAGAAACTGGAGCTTTCCTTAAGTGTTATTAAAACGCCACTTAGCTTATCATATGTCTAGCTCTCAATGCATATTAAAAAAATAGGCTTTTAATAGATTAGGCTCTAGGGAACCAAATGTTAACACATATTTCACATGAAAGTTACACTTAGAAAAAATAAACAAAAATGTAGGCTTTAGAAAAAATCTTTTTTTTTTTTTTTTTTTTACATGGCATTTGATTATGAGAGGAAAAAAAAGATTCTTGTCAATTGATACGGTTATTTAGTTAAAAATAAGAAATTAAAATGTTTTTGGCCAAAAAGTGACTTTGCCATGAGATCATGGTAAGCAGTGTAGAGATATTGCGAAAGCATCGCAAAGTTATTAACTACTGATTATTTTAAGCAAAAAACTACTCATACCTTGTATGATTTAAACGAATTCTTTTCATTGTCTGTGTTCTCTTACACATTCACTTCTTGTGCGCTCTTAACTTTAGCAGCCGTTTTAAATAGTTTGTCAGAGTCTACCACTGCTCACATGAACCGAAACAAACAACCACGTTACCATAACAGGCAACCATTAATTACATACTTTATTTTCAAAATTCCCTTCGAGGGTTTACGCAGTAACTGGATATGCTTATCAAGTTAATTTATTATGTCAATAGGTCACTTTAATTAGATTAATCAGGCTACATCTATTGTTTTCCGCATTGCGTAGCTGCTGCAAGAGACAACGAATTAACTGCATGTTGAATTAAAAACAAAGAACTGCAATCAACTGCTGGCTAAGTGACGTTGGGCAAATCATAGACATACGGACAAATACAGATAAAAGCTATAATAATTAAGAAAAACTCGAAGAAACCAAATGCTTAGAGCTTCCGGTTTAATGCCTCTAAACAAAGTAATTCTACAATATCTTATTTGTTTTGTGAGTAATTTTTACGCTACACACTGGTAGGAGGCATATCGCTAAATATGTATGTTCAAAAGCATGTATCGGACTTAGGCTAGCACGCGATTAAGCTGACCTTACAATTTGCCTTACATTTGCATTGCATATTGCTTTTGTTTCCAGTTCTTTGTTTTCTTATGCTTTTAATTTTAAACTGAAAAGTTTAATTTCTGCATTTTTTCAACCCTTTGCCAATCGGTATCACGCGTCAGTTTTTTTCTATCTTCGTAACCAAGTAAGCCTTAGTTAAATTTTGCAACTTAATACGAGAGGTTATAATTGGAACAATTGAAAAGTGCGAAAGTGTTATTCTAAAGAATAATTGTAAAAAGTGGCTTAACCGCCAAGAAAAAAATTAAGTAATAAAATCTTTCGTTAGTCTAACAAGGAGATTGTATAAAAAATAAAGTTTATGTGATTCGAACTGATGATTTTTCTTTTCGATCGGAAAATTATCATCAAAAAACTATCATTAATTAAAGATACTGCAACTGTTAATTCTATGGCTCTATGTGTCGTGAGGAGATCAAAGGCATAAGAGAAAGAGAGAGAGTTCTCAATAGTTTAAAAAAATATATTTGCCGGAAAGATCAGACTAAACCAGGTCTTTGCATTTCTTGAATGAAATTTTTTCGGGATCTATTCTTTTCGCCGTATAAACATTTTCTTGACATTTGCAAAGTTTTAACTGATTGACGACAGTCTTCAGTATATTTTTTACGAATATGTTACTGTGTATATAAAAAAGAGTTTTGAATTCACTCAATGAAGCGAACATAAAATGTGTTAATCAAAGTTATGTTAATTTAAAGAAAAAAAACAATAACATTAATTTGTTTTTTAACGGTCTATTTATTCATAAAAGAAAGGATGCAGAACGATAAGAGATTTTTAAATACAAATCTTTGATTTCTCTATGCAAGATAATTTTTTCATCGATTTTAGATTTAGTCAGTTGAGATAGTTGCCTCACAGAGAGTGGAATATGCACGATTTCTACATACATATGTCCATATGCTGTGAAAGTTCACCTCAGTTCAACGGTGTCGAAATTTGGTTTTTTCGAAATTATTCTGGAACTGAATTCAGATTTAAAATTTTTTAGTAGATGTAACGAATTACAGCATAATCTGCTGATGCAGAAATTTATTCAAAATACTAAAAACAGTTTTTTAGATTTTTAGATGAATGTCATTTTTGCTCATTTGCATCCTATTTTTTTTATGCATACATATTTTGATTTTCGAGATTTTGCGTTAAACCTCAACAAAGTTGGGTAAAAGACAAGCGAGTCACGACAAAGTTAAACATAGTGGAATGATGCAGTTTGCGTTCATAACCAATTATTTGCTTTAAAAGTTGAACTTTGTATTACGTGAACGAAAAATGTTGTGGACATGAATTGATTTGATTTACAGCACTTTCATGGATGACTACTATCTCGCCATTTTAGGTGCCGAGTAAGAATTGGCTGTATGGTTTCAAAGTTTTTGAGAAATCACATCGGAACAACTGTTTACATCGAAGATTTCATTGGTCAAGTATCAGAAATCGAAACCAAATTAGTTACTTTTAATATACTTTTTCACACAGCCTGCTTAACAGCCCTTTCATGGCTGGTTGCTATCTCGCTGTTTTAGTACATATGTCAAAAAGTATATTAAAAGTAACTAATTTGGTTTCCAATTCTGATGCGCAATCAATGAAATCATCGATGTTAACAGTTTTTCTTCACTTTTCTGATATGATTTCTCAAAAACTTTAAATTTAGCTAAGAGCATCACCAAAAAATAAGTGTTATTTGTCCTAACTTGTGTTTTTTAGCACTAATTAAAACTTTATAGCATGCAATTCAAAATACGTTTAAAATGTACTAGACTTGAAATCTGGGGTAAGCCATGAGATTGTTAAGTAATATAAAAATAATCTGGCATATTTATCATATTTTAAAGTATGGCTCGAAAATTTTCATTTTCTGTATTTAAATAGAAGTATTTTGTTTGACTTTGAATAATTGTAAATAAACGATTTGTTTTCTATGAATTTTACTTGTTGTTTGCCCCAAAATCTTATATTCATGTATATATAAATATTGTACATAAATTATACCTAAATAAAAATGTTTTCAAGCGAATATATGTACTTTTGGCCTCTTTTGGTTTATAAGCAAAAGTTGCTTTACTATAAAATTGCTTTAAAATGAAGTAGATATCATGGATGCCAAAAATAAGATTGAAATTTTCCAGTTTTCAATAATGCAGTCAGTGTTGGCCATTGCTTTTGATCATAAATACATAGTTTTCATAAGAAAACATTGAACAATTTATTTTGTTTTTCGGTCAAAAAAGGGTAGATATTAAAAAGCTTAGAACAACCTACATACCATTTTAAAGGAAATAAATAAAGCTTTCTTAAAATGATACAAAAGTTATAGGTCATTAACGCATTTTTGGAAAAAAAACGATTTTAAAAAAAAAAGTCATGAAAATTTCAGAAAAATCGTCATATTTCCAAAATTATAGACTATATCCGCAACTTCCGATGGCTATATCGCCAAAACCAGATCCAAGCCACACTTTTTGATTACATATTTGTGCTTAGAATTAAAAAGCCCATAAGAAAAGTTAAAATTTAACCAAAATTGGAGAATGGGAGCCTAAGTAAACTTAAGCCAAAGATTATGTCAGCAGAGATGCATCAAGTGGCAGCTCCCACTGGTATTCAGTTCAAAAAGCCGAAAATTTTACTATAAACAATAAAAACAATATGTAGACACTCACCAATTATGACCACCAATTTTCTCACGCAGTAGAAAGGCACTCCGCGAAATTCCAGAGCAAAATATTCGCGGAGCCTTGCAACGCAACTGTGAAAAACAACAACGAATGCGGTCGATTTCTTTTAATAAATAAAACACACACACGCAAAATTTTGGAAAAATAAAATTAAATTTTAAGCATTTGATGATATTTTTGAGCAACTGAGAACATTTAAAATAAAATTGCATTTCAATTTGCAATAAAAAAACCAACACAAAAAAAACACTGCATTTGCACTGGCGGCTCTGCCGACGACGCCACTTCAACTAAAATTTAGCATCCTCATGCTTTTTTCTTATTACATTTTATTGAATTGAACACTAAAAAGGCATAAGGCTATATATTTCACTATATTTTTTTAATTAAATTTGCAAATTTTGTTAAAAATGCAAAATTTATTCGAAGAAATTAACGCGCACTTTCTAAATTCAACAAAACTAACGAGTGACAGTTTATTAGTGTTGCCAACTCCTTGGTCGGCACTATGAGGGCGATTTTTTTTCTTAACGCAAACGAATGTGGGATTTGAAAGGGACGCGAAAACTATCCAGCCGATTTTGATGAAATTTTTACAGTATGTTAGTATCGATCAGGTGGGTGTCATATGTTATAAAACTTTTATTTTAGTGCATACTTAGGGTGGCCCTCATAGAAAAATATTTTTTAATATAATTATCGCGAAGACAGGTTAGTCGATTCGCACCAAATTTTCACTACGTAGCTCTTATGTTAAAAGGCATAGCTTAGGCTACCAAACTTTTATTAAGAGTGCATATTTAGGGTGGCTCTCATATGAAAATATTTTTAAAATATCATTTTCTTGAATACCGTTTAATGGATACTCATGGAATTTACACCACGTGGCTTTTACATTAAGATGCACAGCTTAGGTTGTAAGCATTTTATTTTGGGTGCATATTAAGGGTGGCCCTCATACAAAAGAATTTTGTAAATAAAATTTTCACGAAGACCGCACATAAAATCTGCACCACGGTTGAGGTGAAGCGAAGGGCACAGGGTAATGCTAGTTTCCTATAAAAAAGTGTTAATGTCTTATGATTTTGTAACTCTTTTGGACGTTTTTATATGTGAGTAATAATTTTTCTCAAACAAATTGTATTTTTTTCATTTTATTAAAAACTTTTACTGCTGTACCTATTAAAAAAGTTAGCAGCGGCCTTAAGCAAAAGCAACATAAGGCATAAAATGTGAAATACTGTATAACGGGTTTTACGGATGATACATCATTTTGAAGGAGATAGATTAGATTTTTTTTAAATTATTAATAAAAAAACTTGATCGAAACTTAAAAAAAAAGCTTAAACTGGACTGCTTTCAATTATATTTAAAATGTTTATACCCTACACTCAGGGTATATTCACTTTTTCATTCCATTTGTAAAGCATACAAGGGGGCGTGGCGGGAAAAGAAATGATATACATACTATATTCGTAATCAGCTTACTACTTGTCCGTCTGTCTCTCTGTCTAAGAAAGTCACGAGTATGGGAAATCAAAGTGAGATAATTGAATGAAATTTTGTACATGGGCCATACCTTCCAATATATCTCGCAGGTTTGAAAATGGGCTAATTGGTTTACGGACTTATTTAAGATATTGCATCCAAATTTTATACAAATAGTTGGAATGGTTGGGAAAAGCTCTGGAAGAGAATTAGGTGAATTTTGACAAGTTAATTATTTATTGCATTCGGATTATAAATTAAGTTCAATTCCATATGATCTCGTATAGAAACAAATGAGTAATTTTCAATATACTTCGAGGTCAGTTATGAAGGGTTGTTAATTTTCACTCTGACGAAAACCTTTAATCCTTTGTCACATCTTATTTGATTTTAAATCACCTTTTCATTTCATAAGGACACTAATTTGTCGAGCCTTCAAACTAAAGTCGCGTGTTCTTCTTCATTTATTTAACTACGAAAACTATTCAAAAGTTCAATAAACGACTTAATAAGCCAACCCCTAAAATGTTATCAATAAATAATAACGAAACTCTTCATATGGTGATACGTAGTCCACACATCGTTTAAGCGAAGGTGTGTAGGCACACAATAAAAGCTTGACCCACCAAGAAAATTAATTCCTCGCATATTAAAGAAATTAGTTCAACAACAATTAATTGATTAAAGAAAGAAACAGTCAAATAAACAAAATACCAAACTAAAACCCAAAAGCTAAACATTAACCAACTTACTAACGCGACGAATTCGTTCAACATGTGCGCTTGCATACAACCTGTTATAGAGCTTTTTATATTAAACTGTTAGATATTAACATATTATTTAAGAGTTCATTTTAATTTCGCCTTGCTTTTATCAGCTGCTGAAACAAGTGTAATCATTCCAAAGTATATTGCCTACACGTATTCGCCGTAACGCGCGATTAGTTCATAGTTTGACGCGACGTTATTCAGGTTAAAGACGGAAAAGCGTGTGTGTGGTTTTGACCTTTTATTATGGGCTGGAGCCTTCGGCGTTTGTTTTCATGTATATAGTTAAATTACTGCTAATCTCAGAGATAGATTAAATAATCTAAAAGTTCAAAAATTTCTAGATATTTTAATGAGTTCTGAAAATCGTCTCAAGTGTTAAAATAAATATTTGCAAAAAGTGTGACTAAACGTTAAAGTTTTATATAAAGTGACTTCATTAACAGCCCTTCATAAATATTTAAAAGGAATAAATGCAAAATTCTATACAACAAAGATAAAATACAAGTTGCTCATTTAGTATTTTTAGTTTGCGCACGTTTGTGTGTCAGACACCAGCTGATTAATCTGTCATATTTATAACTTATGCGCTTTGTTGCTTGATGATGGTAGCAAAATTACGTCAACAGTTGTGTTTTGTTTTTGTTCTGAATTTCGCATTCCACTTTCTTTTTTTTTTTTGCAAAATTACACTCGTTTTAATTTCCAAATGTTAATTTTTTTCGCATTGTTCTCTATTGAAATTTTAATGTTTTATGTTTTTACCCGTTGTTCGCTCTTTGTTTTCTTTTTCATTACGTTCCGCTTGGCATCTCTTTGTATTATGATTCTGTCAATTGTGTAAGTATAATGTTATTTTTACCGTTAAGAATGCTAAGTAAAGTTTAATTATTTGCATTAATAACTTTGTTTATTTATTATTCGGTACATTCAGAGCATTTTATTGTAAAATAAATAATAAACTATGATTTTAGTCTAAAGACATTTTAGTAAAATGAGCCATGTGCGTTTTATTGAGAAGCCCTTTCACTTTCAGAGTCAAAACCACCTGTTAGCACGCATTTTTTATAATTCCTTATTTTTATATTTTTACTGATACGAGTTTATGACACCTTTTATTGATGACTAAATTTATAAAATTAATCTTTTTCCAATATGTTTCAAATTGTTTAAAAAAAATTGCTGGATAAGATAAGATAGCATTCACCGGCAGCACTGTTTATTTAATATCCCAGCAAACATTTTTAATCCTAACAGAGTCATTAATAATTACTGAGACGATAGTTTCGATCACGCGCTAGCTTATGTTCTAATGCCAAGCAATAATTTATTCGAGATTAAGGGGGTAGCTACCCGCTGATTTCTGATCAATTGTTGTAATTTCGTTATTAGACTCTTAATTATTGTTTTATATAAACAAAACTACACTTAACATTGATACCGTTCCTTCTTTCTAACCATATATTTATATTTGATGTATATTTATAATGCAAATAACGATAGAAATATCGAATATATGAAATTTAAAAATGCCAATTTAGCTCTTATATTGAGTTATTAATCCATCGCCTAGAAGATTCAACAGTCTTACAAATGTTGACTGGGATAAATTAATTGAATGTACATCATTCATTAGAAATCTCGAGGTTAAGCGCGTGGCGCCTCTCAATATTAAAACACATTCTCATGTGGCTTGAAGCAGTCATGTTTATGTAAACAATTCGTTTCGACCAATAAAAATTTATTGAACTTTGAACACGAGGGCGTTCCATGCCGGAAAAGTTGAATCTTTACAAGAAGGACCATTCGACTACTTCTTAAAAGAATATATGTACATCTTCATGGGGATTGCTAACAAAATTTTTTAGGTCTTTCATATTTTTGTTTACATCAATCGATTGAGTAAAGTTAAGGGGTGCCTCAACCTCCAAGAGAGGAAATCACCCTAAGTCCCCTAAAACATATCCCAACTTTCTAATTGACTGCACAAAAATCGCGGAAGAAGCACCTTATGTCCGAACAAATTTTAAACCATGTTCAAACTTCTCCAAATATATATGTAGGTACAATAAAATATTTTGTTACAAGACTAGGTCTTATAGAGGCTATGTAACTCAATATGGTTAAGCCCCAAAATAAATTTGAGCTCATACACCCTTTTTGCTATTTTATCAGCATAAGTTCCACTTCCTACTCTTCTTACACTTACAATTATGTAGATTTATTATAGAATCTATTACAGAAACACAAAACACACCTCTTTAATCACCGTTTACCTAAAACCGATTTCTTTCCTACGCTCTTACAGCATTCTCACTACTCGCTATGGGCGCCATTGGTTACTTAATTCACTTCACCCTAGCATTCGTTATACTTAACAAAGAGGTAGCACAGACACGCGGTATGTTGTATCCACGAGAATCAGAGACACGTGAAGTGCGCACATTAGATGGCATATGGAATTTTGTAAAATCTGATGATACAAATCCAACGCAAGGAGTACGTGAAAAATGGTATAAAGATGATCTGAGCAAGGTAAGATAATTCCACCACTCTCATTCAATATTCAGAGACATTTTCTAATTCACAATCGAAAACTGCAGGTAAAACCAACCATTCCAATGCCTGTGCCGGCAAGTTATAATGACATAACGACAGAGAGTGCACTTAGAGATCATGTGGGTACCGTTTGGTATGATCGTAAATTTTTTGTGCCACGCTCATGGGCGCAGAATCAGCGTGTGTGGCTACGTTTTGGTAGCGTACACTATGAAGCTTTTGTGGTAAGTTAAAGATTGCTTTCCACAAACAATGGATTCATTGGAATATTAATCTTTTTATAGTGGGTCAACGGCGAGATGATTGTCAAACATGAAATGGGCCATTTGCCTTTTGAAGCGGAGATTACAAATTTTGTGAAATTCGGCGAAGAAAATCGTATTACGGTTTTATGTGATAACGCATTAATACAAACCACTGTGCCTCAGGGAAAAATCACCGAAGTTGCCAAGTAAGTAAAACAGAAGGGTAAAATTTTTTTTAATTTGATATGGCAGCACTCATGTAAATTTTACCACAAATGTAACAATCTGCAATTCTCAGTTGTACCGATGCTCAAATTTAAATTTCAAATTTGACAGAGCGTTAGGAAGTGAAGTTAGCGGTTCTACGTAGAAAAAACTTTATTGTCAGTCAATTTTGTTATGTTTTGACAAAGACTGACGGCATTTTTGGTTAAATAATTTTGAGGTAGTTAAAAGAGAACTGCTCTCAGAGAGCGATTTAACTACAAAAAGTAAACAACCAAGAATTAATAAAAAAAAAAACTATGTTATATTAGCCAAGTGTCAAAAATGCAAAGTAAGTTTTATAACGACCATAAAATTTTAGATTGCCAAAACGAATTTTTTTATTAATAGTTTTATTTATTTAATGATTGTGAAGAAATTTTAGCTCACTTTTTTATGTACTTTCTTGTTTGCCAACAATCTGTTTACGTTTTTGAAACTTAACTGAAGAAATTTTTAAGTCAACTTTCTTTTTTGATGAGGAAGTGATTTATTGTTGGTCATATCTCTGAGTATTATGCGCTCAACTTGTGGTAAACAGATAAGATTAAGGCAACAAAATGCGCCTAAAGTTACCTTTGACCCGTAAAATACACAACTATTGTGTTGTTTTCGTGAATGATTATTTTTAGTAATTCCTTCAATTGACATTAATCTATTTATTTTCTAATTATTTCAGAGATTCCGGTGTAGCCATAGTGCAAACCTACACTTTTGACTTTTTCAATTATGCGGGCATTCACCGTTCAGTGCATTTATATACAACGCCAAAAACCTATATACAGGAAGTGGAGGTGACCACCGATTTAACAGCTGACTTAAGTGGTAGGTTTGTGTGAAATAAATATTTCGAGGGGATTTTTTTAACTGTTTGAAGATTGTCTTCACTATGATATCGAAACTTCAGTATAAAACTATGATTTTGTCAGATCATCCCTTGCATGCTCTTATACTTTTGCACTAGTGCTTAAGTATTACTTGGAAAGAAATTCTCAGCCCTTGTTGTAATATAATTCCTTTTTCCCTCCACATAGTTGGCTCCGTTTTCTACAAAGTTCTATGCAATGGCACGGCCGTTAATGAGGCAGCTGAATCCGTGTACTTACGCGTACAACTACGTAATAAGGACGGCGAAATTATTGCCAATGATACCTCAAATGCCGACTTAAAGGGTGTGATGGAATTGCAAAAACCACATCCCTGGTGGCCTTATTTAATGCATCCCGATCCGGGTTACCTATATCAAATGGAATTATTTTTGCATTCATCTGTTGACGATTCACTAATCGATGCATATCGATTGAAAGTTGGACTCAGAACACTGAGTTGGAATAATACTTCGTTTATGATTAATGGAAAGCCAGTATATTTCCGCGGTTTTGGCAGGCATGAAGATTCTGATGTGAGTACAAGAAAATTATATTCTGATTATTCTTCTGTTAAAAACTATGTTCTTTTGCAGATACGCGGTAAGGGCTTGGATTACGCTTTATTAACGCGTGATTTTAACCTGCTGAAGTGGATCGGTGCTAACTCTTATCGCACTTCGCATTATCCCTATTCGGAGGAATCTATGCAGTTTGCCGATGAGCACGGCATTATGATTATCGATGAGTGCCCCAGTGTGGATACAGAGTTGGTTTTTTATATATATTTTTATGTTGTCAACCATTAATTTCTTGAATTTCTAGGAATTACAATCAAGCTTTGCTTGAAAAGCACAAATCTTCCATGGAACAACTGATCCATCGTGATCGGAATCATCCCAGTGTGGTAATGTGGTCCATTGCCAATGAACCAAGGACGGGACAATTTAATGCTGATTCATATTTTCAGTAAGCAATATACAAATATTAACAGTTTCATAAATTAACTGAAAGAAAGTTCATCCGAAAAGCAAATGTATAGGTTTCGCTAGGTTAGTTTTAAAGCAAATGGCGACATGAGTGGAAGCTGGAATGATGCAAAGTTAAAATTGTACAGAATTGGTGAAAGTAAAGATTTATCTGGGGGGCTAAACATAAACTTATCCTCCAAATAATGGTTTTATACGTGTAATTTATCGCCAACTACAGGACTACAGTCTGTCCTAATGGGAGACGCTAGAACTAACAATATTTTTACATAACATACACCACTTTATACATTTGGTAGCAGAAAAATAATATCTTGTGTATCATAACATAATGTTTAAAAGATACTACTTACATGTTAAAATCAGCACCAATAGTTTCAATTAACGTTCCGGTCATAGTTTTTTCGTTATGGTTTTTTGTGTTCATATTTTTAACTCCTCACTACTGTTGAAAACTTTCGAAGTAGTATTTATGTATATTATTTGTATTTTAATAGGTTTGTCGCCAACCACACCAGATCCTTAGATAGCACCAGACCTGTGACAGCCGCCATTGCTGTGCCTTCAAATGATGACAAAGCTGTAAGTGGAAATCTTAACAACTGGAAAGAGCAAATACAAATAAAATCTTACAAATTTTTTCCTATATTCTAGGCCAAACACTTAGACATTATTAGTTTTAATCGTTACAACGGTTGGTATTCAAATCCCGGACGTTTGGATATGATAACAAAACGTGTTATTGACGAGGCCATTACCTGGAATAAAAAGCACAATAAACCAGTATTGATGTCTGAGTATGGTGCCGATACTGTTGAAGGTCTACATTTGGTAAATAGTTTTAAATAAAAAATATTTTTACATTTTTATGTGATATATACTCATTTCCAAATAGCTACCTTCTTATGTTTGGACCGAGGAATATCAGACTGAACTTTTTTCTATGCATTTTAAAGCATTTGATATCTTACGTAAGAAAAAGTGGTTTATCGGAGAATTCGTATGGAACTTTGCTGATTTTAAAACAGCGCAATGTAAGTTAGCAGGAGGGAGAGAACTCTCCCATAAGAATTCAGATTTAGAATTTATAATTCAATTTAAATTTTCTGATTACAGCTGTAACGCGTGTTGGTGGCAACAAAAAAGGCGTCTTTACGCGTAGTCGACAACCCAAGGCTGCAGCACATCTCGTACGTAAACGATATTTTGCCGTTGGACAAGAGGTGGACCAGTGCAGCTTTCCGGATGATTTATTTACTTACATTACGGATGGTTCGAAACGATCTGGTAAACGTGATGAAACAGATTTGTGAGCAAGTGCACTTTAAGTATTGAATCCACATTAACCACATCAAAAGTAAACATTACCTAGTACATAAAATATGTAAAACATAAAATTTGTACATACTTTTTATACATAGTACAAGTATTTTTATTTTCATATAATTAATGATTTGAAAATTATTTAAATCCTTTTAAGCAAAAAGCACACTTTATAATTTTTGTATCTAAATGCAAACATAAAAGTGACCTTTAAAATATCTGATGAGCCTTTTGTTTCAAAATCAAGATTTAAGATTCACATTCATACTATATACATAAATAATAAATTTTATACTGTGTAGGCGTATTCTATAGTAAATATTTATAAATTTTTTTTTTAATAAAAAACGAAGTTTAAGAAAAATGTTTGCTTTTATTTTTTCTGTTCAATTTAATTTGAGCGGTGAAATCTCGTATAGAAAAACAGAATATGTAATATTTCTTGGCGCACACGTCATTTCTGAAACTACGGACCTCAGAACTTTTAAGAATAATATAAAATAACAAATAATTTCGTGTTGGTTTAATAATGTTGAAATAGAAATTTTTTGAAAAGTGTTCCGCAATTTTTTCTCCAAAAGAAATTTTATGTAAATACCCCGTCTTCCATATGTTGCACAGTGATAATTACAAGCTAAAAATTGCAGAGGTTGCTACACATCAGAAAATTTTTGTAGACTTTTTACATACATAGATCCAATAGTTTTCACAATATTCAGGTCAAAAATCGGTTCGCTATTTGTCGGATAATGGCTTATACTAAACGAAAATTGCAGAAATTACAATTTCAGGTACAAAACTATATATCTTTTTTATATGAAAAAAACAATTTTTTTAAATAACTTTTATTTTATTAATGGTAAAGTTGGTATTTTATTGGATTAAAACAAAAACAATTGGCTGCTTTTGGGCCGCCTTTATTACATATTTACTTACAAAAAACATATGTTCATTGATATTTCAATATCGTATCTTTAATCCATTTTATGTATGCCGACACTCGGGTAAAAACCTTTGGGCATGTAGATGAACCACATTCATTTATTCCATAAGAAATCACACCAATCTGGTAGTTAGTTTCAAGTTCCTCCGAGTTGTTTTCCACTTGTAACATTAAGGGACCACCTGAATTTCCGGTTGAAGTTCCAACTTTTCCCACACCAGTTGCACAAATTTGCAGTTCAACGTTAGTATATTGGTTGCAACTCACTGAATCCCACAGTTTAAGCTTTGCTTTTAACAATAAGTTACTTGGCCGTCCGTTCTCAGTTTCGCCCCAACCAGCAGCAATTGCCATTTTATCAGCATAGTTGAGCTTTGTTGAAGCGTCGCTCACTGGCAAACAGATAGGTTTTACATAGTCGCTAAAGGACACTGTCTTAGCTAAATGCAGCAAGGCAATATCATGACTAACAAGCTTATCATAGTGCTCATGAACAATCACCTTTTTTACTTGAATTATTTTAACTTTGGGCTTACAAAATTCTTCATCGCAATCGGGATCTGTTAGAGTGTCCCATTCTCCTAAACGCACTTGAATTTTCTGCCACGCATGATTGAAACTGTGTGCTGCTGCTAGCACCCAATGTGAGTTAATCAAGCTACCACCACTAAAAGCACCAGCACCAAAATCAACATAGACAATCCATGGAAATTCGTTCAATGCCGTCCTATGACCAAAATCAGTGCGATCTGTCAATTGATTGCTAACACCGCAGCATGGAGGTTTCGGGAATAATGCGTTTTTGTCACAATTGCCGTAGAACGTTGATTCTTCGCTTAGCTGAGAATGAGTAAGACCTTTCACATCACCTGTAAATTTTAGTTAGGTTGATTAGTTGAGGTATCAACAATACTCGTACTTATATATACTGATCTCAGAAGCGAAAAGGGCGTATCTCAAATAAATTCATATTCGCGATGGCAACGGATAGCTTAAAAAATTACTCATCTAATGAACTACTCCAAATGCCGATATCTTAGTTCACTACGCCCTTTTCGCTTCTGAGGCAGCATTTAAATATTTTTTTATATCTGTCTTCACTCAAAATTTTTCGTTTTACTTACCAGTTGTCATGGCAGGACTAAAGATACTTGACAAAGTAATTAAAAGTACTATACATCTTGCATTAAAAATCATTATGAAAACATTCAGACTCGATATACATATAACAAAAACAAAATTTTGACTTCTTGCTGTAGTGTGTAATAATTTTTAATTTTTTCAAAACATTGCAAATTACGTGCAACCGCAATATTAATGTTATTTATTTCTTCTTAACACAACCATGCAATTCATACTACCAACTTGCTCTTTAGAAAGTTATTTTAACAATTATATAGTAACCCGTTGAAACTGAATTTTATGCGATCGCTTGAGAAAAAGGTTAATTAAGTAGGTAAAAGACAGGAGCGGATGAAGAGCTGTAAAATTAGCCACCATACAAATGTGGCTTGGAAAAAATAAAAAAAATTGAGATTTAATTAAACTTGGTGGAGACTTGCATTAATGCACTTATGTTCTTATGACTTCTATTCTGATTTTTTAATTAAATTAAAATAATTTTCTAATTGCCAAAAAAATGCCGTTTTTTTGGTGCTTTCAGAAGAAGTGTTTTTTTGGATTTGGAACGTATTGGATCGTAAAGCTCCCTGTAGCACAAAGTAAAGCCTCCAAAGATGAACTAAATAATTTCCAAACATTCATGTATTCATATGAAGCAGAAACCACTGATAGGTGCCGCATGGAATCGCGTAGAGAGTAGACTTGAATTCTACTTTTAGCAAGTGCGCGTCAGACATTTTTGCTATATTGAAATTTTAGATTTCCGGTAGAACAGGTTTTGTGGTCAAACTTAGTATATACATATTTAAGTATTATGATGTGATAAAATCGTTATAAGTTAAAATTCTTTGTTTTAAAAAGGCTAAAAATCGTTTTTAGCCTTTTTAAAACAAAGAATATTTAAGTATATTTACCTATTTTTTCCGGCTCAAGCACATCTATTTTCACTATAAAAACAAGTTGAATTTTATATTTAATCAAAGGTCGGATGCTGCACTTTATGTAGCACCTACAGGTACACTAGTTATTGTATTCTTAACTTCACTTGAAACATTTAATTATGAAGACAAACTTTGTGCGCCAACACCTGTTGTTATCCGTTAAAAATAAAAACTGCAATAACGAAACGTCAATTTACTTTCAATTTCGCATTCAATTTTGATTACACTTTGCTGTAACAACAATCAGAAGTTTATCAATTTATGGTGGTGCCATACAAAAATTCATTTCGTTGATTTGAAGTTGAGATCGTGCTGAAAAAGTCCTTCTATAGTTATACGTAACTACATACGATGTTCGATTGAGCTTAGTTTGAACTTAGTTTAAGCTCGCATTTCAAAAGAACTGTCCCATTTTATCACTGTCAATAATTTGCTGGTTGAAGAATTTATGAGAAAGAAAAAGCACTTGGCAACGCGGCTTTACATATTATTGAAACATTGGTTGAAACAAAAATTGAAAGGCTAACGGAAAGACCAAGAAATAACTTTAGAAAAAACACATCTGGAAATCGAAACCAACCATTTTTGGACTAATTATAATGTGGTAAAAGAAAAGCATTTAAGTATTTATTTATTAAAACAACGTTAAAACAAGTTAAAAGTAATTGAATAAAAATGTGCGGCATAAGTGACGTTTAAAATTTATTAAACAAAAACAAGCAGAGCTTGGACGTTATGAAATAGGAAGGGAAACATTTTTTCGGCTGCATTAAAGTTTGCGTTGAAGGAAAGTGAAAGATACCAAAAGTGTGTTTTAATTGTCATTCTAATAGCATAAAACCTAATCCAAACAACTTCAAATCGGAGCAAAAAATCTTAGAAAAAATTAATACTTTAGTTCAGCTTACAGTGTTGCCAGAAGGTTACGTTTCTTACATATTACGAAAGTTCTCATAACTACATGCAATTTGTATGTAAAATAAATATTTATTATTATTATTAAATAAATTTAGCAAATGTGAAGACTCGAAGTGCTATGATGTTACTGTGAGTTGAGTGGTTGTGATGTAATGTCAAAATTACCACACAAAATTAAAAAAAAAACAATTTTAATATCCTTTCAAATCAAATTTTTTGCCACAGAAAATATTTGTGTTGGAGTAATTTATGAATGTTTTCATCTCTTCTTTATCTTTAGATTTACTATATTTTTTAATTGAGGCCCAATATTTTGATTACTGAGCAAAAACTCCTGTACTGACATCTTTAGCGGTCAGACCTCACGAACTACTTTACGGCACTGCAGATGTCACAGTGATACAAGTGGTACGTCAAAATATGTCCACCATAACGCAAACACCCAAGTCTTCCTTACGTCGCACGTCGCAGAACAACTATGAAATACAGCCTCAACTTGTCTTACAAAACCGTAGTGGGGTTGACAAAAATAGAAATAGCGCTAAGATGCTAGTCAAACTTGCAACTGGTAGAGAGCGACTTATTACATTTAAGTTGCCCCAGGAATCATTCACTGTCCAAGATTTATTGGATCAAGTCGGTGTGCCATTTAATAGCACCACCACTATTTGGTGCGTCGAAAATCCTGGCGCTAAAATTGATTTTGTGGTCGCTGTTGGCTGTTTCGAACAAGAATCAGCTGGCGAACAAATTTCACGTGCTGAACAGTATACAAAACTGCAGGAAAAAAGTGCCAACAATATAGCAACCACTTCAGCTGTTGCTTCTGGTGGTGTTGGGTCATCCAATATGACTTCATCCTACAGTCCTTTGAATAATGCTGCAGCTGCTACAGCAATGAAAAATGTATCAGACGAATCAGGATGCAGAAACTCAGAATCTTCGTTACGTCGCACGTCGCACTACAACTATGAAATACTGTCTCAACATGTCTTAAAAAACCTTAGTGGGGGTGAGAAAGATGGAAATAGTGCTAAGATGTTAGTCTTAACTGTCTCTGGTGAAAAGCGACTTATTACGTTTGCATGGCCACGGAAATCATGCACTGTCCATGACTTATTAGAACAAGTCGGTGTGCCATTTGATAGCACCACCACTATTCGCTGCGTCAGAAATCCTTGCGGTAAAATTGATTTTGTGGTCGCTGTTGGCTGTTTTGATCAAGAATCAGCTAGCGAACTGATTTCACGTGCTGAACAGTTTACAAAGCTGCTGGAAACAGCCGCATCAGCAAGCAGAAATTCAGTATCCGCCAAAACACGCAGACGTGCTGGAATTGCAGATCGCTGACCCACTAAAGTGGTCGTTAAGCGATTGAATCAAAAGGAGTAATTGTTTCTGTAAGCTGTGATGAATACGTCGATTATGAAAACTATCAAAGATGTAACATGTGAGTTGATGGTACATATAAATAAATACATTTTTGATTAAAACAATTTTTCATATTTTCAAATTTAAGGTTTCATCTGTTTAAGTTCTAGCTTAGTTTGAACTCTCACTTAAAAAATCTGGCTCATATCAAATTATTGTTTTTTGGTTAATGTTGATCAAAGATAATCGTAGCGTTTCATAATAAAATAATTTTATAATTAAATAAGAATTTTTTGTTTGAAATTAAGAAAAATAAATTGTTCCCGAGCTACATCTTTTTAGAAAAACTTATTAAAGCTTTCAATTGTTGTCAGTTCGACGGTTAAAAATTAAATAAAGTATTGAAAATTTGATGAAAACTGTATTTAAACATACAAATGTTTTGTGTTTGAATCATTTTGTCCTCAAATTTTAATTTAAGTCCTTCAAAAATAAAACTTTTGTAATAATTGCGTTTTATTGTGAATTGTGGGTAAGCAAACTATCATATTTCCCTAATCTCCTACCCTCTCCACTCCATAAAGACCTTATTTAATATATGAACAGTAAAAATATTTTAATATCCCAAGTGAATCAACCAGTCGCCAAATATTCAAAATCAAAAGCACATTTGCACAATAAGCAAATTCAGAACTAACGGCAACATTGTTTTAAACGAATGACACCCATATTTTGAGCACAAGAGCTTCATATCTCAATTTCTTTGACGTCCATCAGTTAGCTCTGACATTTGCTGGTTAAAGAATATATGAGGAAGAAGAAGCACTTTATATCGCAGTATGCTATTGGTTGAAACAAAAATTGAAACGCGTACAAGCAGTAACAGAAACAACTTTAGTTAAAAACATTTGGAAATCGAGATTTTTCTTCATTATAATGTGGTAAAAAAATGCATTTAAACATATATTTATTAATAAAAAGTTAAGTTACAAGTAACAGAATAAAATTTGGCATCATAAGTGAACTATAAAATAACATTTTTGGCGTATGTGATGTGTAAAATTTATAAGAATAAAAACCTAAGGCAGAGCTTGGACTTCTGTGAAACTGTTTGGGCAAAAATTTCAGTACGATGAAAGTGGCGGAACATTTTATTTTCTTTAATCAATAGCGTTGGTACTGCTTCCAACCACACTCCCATTGTCCACGCGAATGAAACAAGGTGAGTTACAGAGTATAAAGAATGAAGAAGAAAACCTCTGCTCAAAGTAAAATATGAATTTTAGGTTGAGCTTCACTGAAACGAAAAATTCGACGAAATTAAAGTTTAAGTTAAAGGAGAATATAAAATATCACAAGTTTGTTTTAATTGTGATTCTGGCGGTAATTAAACATTGAAAGCTACACTAATGGTAGCAAGAGGGTGAAACTTAATCCAAACAACTTTAAATCGGAGCAAGAAATAGAATAATGAAAATAATGCATTAGTTCAGCCTACAATATATATATCTATACCATCACAAACACGGGATTTGCTAACACACCGGCTGACGCGAAGCAGCAGGTGTTGGACATATTGTAGAAAAGAAACCTTGAGCTGCGGTCGAAGCCGCCCACTTAGCCTAACACACTAATATTCCAAGAAAATCATTTAAATAGGTTGTGAAATAGCAAGCCTCAAAAATAAAAGTAAATCACATCGATTTCTTTTCAGAAATACCTTACAATTATAAACAAATACTTAAGGAACTACTAGGGGTTACTTAAAAAAGTTCAATAAAAACCGCACTTTTTCGATAATATTCCATGAGCAAAATCTAATACGGAGGTATTTGTGAGAGAATAAATCTGTTCTCGACTTCAGATTTATTATATTTCTTATTTAAGGCATAATTTTTGAGTTACTGAGCAAAAACGTTCGTCCTCCTTAGCGGTCGTATCTCGCAAATTAATTTACGAAACATAAGAAGGAACAAAAAAAGTCAATACATCCTATACGGCAGACGTCAACAGGCTCTTCTAAAATTCAAAATCCGTCTGTTGGTCTATTCAACATTTCTACCGTGACAGTGATACAACTAGCACCTCGAAATATGTCCACCACAACTCAGTCCCCCCCTTCTTCGTTAAATCGCACGTCGCACAACAACTATGAAATACAGCCTCAACTTGTCTTACAAAACCGTAGTGGGGTTGACAAAAATAGAAATAGCGCTAAGATGCTAGTCATACTTGCAACTGGTGAACAGCGACTTATTACATTTGCGTTGCCAGAGGAACCATGCACTGTCCAAGACTTATTGGAACAAGTCGGTGTGGAATTTGATAGTGCCACCACTACCATTCGCTGCATCGAAAATCCTGGCGCAATAATTGATTTTGTGGTCACTGTTGGCTTTACAGTTAAAAAATCAGCTGGCGAACTGATTTCACGTGCTAAAAAGAATTCAAGGCAGGAAAAAAGTGGCATCAATATAGCAACAGCTTCAGCTGCTACTTGTTCAAATGCTCCGTCGGCAGTAACGAATGTGCTACCTTTGAGTGGTGTTAGGTTATCCAATATTACTTCATCCTACAGTCCCTTGAATATTACTGCAACCAAAAGTGTTCCAGCCGTGTCAGGAAGCAAAAAGTCAGCATCCACAACTATTACTGCCGTAGATGAAGTCAGGCAAAAAATCATTCAGGGTTACTATGCCGTTTGCCAAAGTTGCGGCTTTAGTGGTTATGATCACGCTAAATGTGAAAAGTAAGTATAAAAAAGCAAATTTTGTTATATGTATGCACAAAAAGTTTAAAAGATGGCCCAAATTTATGGCTCCTCTGATTTTGCTATAAAAATTTATAAAAAAAAATATTCACACAAGTATTATTTCACTACTCAATGCTTTACAATTTGCTTTTGCTATTTTTGTTACAAAAGATGCAAGCACATTTTTCTCGAGCCACCTAAACGTGTTCCTCGTGTTAAATCAAATGGGCAAACTGCTCCAGGAGTTTCCTGTAGTGATACAGATCAGACACATGTTAAGGCGGCAAGTAACAAAAAGCGTCTAAATGATATACCTAGCCCAAGTCGTGGCCTCAAAGCCAACGCTGTGTCCTTAAATGCTGCTAACACAGATGGACGTGGACTTGCTTCAACTGCAGGTCGTACACGCACTAGAAGTGGTAGTCAAACGATTGGATCGGAACCAGTAATTGTTACTTTAAGCAGTGACGATGAAGTCGACCATGAAAACTCTAACAAAGGTGTAACAAATGTAAGTTGATTGTGTTAATTTTTATTTTGATAAAAAACAGTTTTCCTTTTTTTTTAAATTTCAGGTGTCATCAGTTAATTCATCAAATATTGCTGGAACGTTATCTATTAATTGCAAACCAATAATTCAAGAAAAAGATGAAGCGTCAATTAATGCTGGTAAGTTATAACTTATTTTTCCAACTTGATAAATATTTGTGCTCAAACGCAAAATATACTGAATTTTTTGCCAATACTTACATATTTTAAGTTTTTTAACGTTCAATTTACAGAAAACTCACCAAGTTGCTTAAAACTGTACTTTATAAGTTAAAAGGCCTTAACTCCAACTTTTTTTTAAATACTTTTTTTATGTCATTAGAAAGTCCAAAATCAAATTCAGTGATGAGTTATTGAAATTTATATTGACCCTTATTTCAGTTTTGCACATGCAGAAATTTATTTTTGTTATTTTATGTAAAATATTGTTTTTTTTTTAAGTAAGGCTTTCTTATGAGGCTGATATGTATGTACGTTATGGTTATTCAAATTTGATGCTCTTTCGAATGGAATTGATCCCATTCGTGGAAGAGTTTCTTTCATGAGATAAAGACGAAACTGTCTAGTAAAGTATTAAGGGTATTCCTCTAAACGCGAAAACTCGATAAGCGCGAAAGCTCAAAAACTCTCGAGTGTTTTCTGGGGTTGTGCAAAGTTTTATTCACACAAATTATTTTCGAGGCTCGAAAATGTGCTCAGTTTTCGAGGCTTTTTCGCATTTTCAGGAATACCCTCATTTATTTTTGTTTTTGAAAAACAGTGGAGTGACTAGAAATGATTTCGTTTATAATTTAAAGCCAAATCGATATACATAAATTAAATATATGTAGGCCAAGAAATTATGTTGCCGAAGACATCAAAAGATTTCGTTTGTCTAGAACATTGTTTTATTTTAGCCCTGTATAGTGTTAGACTTAACCGATTTACATTGTTTCAAAATTTTCAGAAGTATTTTCGCCAAAGTACCTATTCTATTTGAAAATTAGGGTTTCCATTAAAAATTTTTAAACTATAAAAGGTGGTTTTAATCTTGTCATAATTTGGTGTTATGCGTATTTTGAAATTGATGTGTTTTTTATATCCTCCACAACTGGACTTATATTTTTTTTTTGTAATCGGGACTTACTTTTCGAGTGATTTGCAGAAAACTCTTCTTCAACCTTTTTATGTGGTCATATCTTGGTATTGTACATTCTTGCGCCTAACCCTTCTTTTTTATTACATACAGCACTAACATTGTCGAATGAAACTTAACTTATCCTTGAGCAAATTTGAAACTTTAATGTATCACTGGCCCCGCGACAATAGTGTTTATTGTTTGTTACACATATTTCATTATAAATTTTCTTTTTACATTTTATCGCTTTGAATAAAGCATGTGAAACGGCTCAAACGCCCAAATCCAACCCCGAAACAAGTCTGTATTCGAAAACAGACAAAACGGAAGAGTGCGCTAACCGTTCCTTGACAGAATTTGAAAGATGCGATGTCACTGATCTCTCAAATTCTACTGTTAAACTTATAACTTCATTAAAGTGCAAACTTATTCGCATTGGAACATACAGCTTTGAGCCCACGGAAAATGTAAGTACCGATATATTTTTTTTATTGGTTTTATTAAAATAATGGAGCGGTCTTTTAAGGTTACTTTCACGCACAAAGGCATTAAAATTGTTGCTCCGCTCTGCAATGATGCAACGGTAACATGTTCACTTCACATCCATAAATCAGAGGTGGTAAAGGTTATTGCACAATTTTCGCAAAATTCGGATTCCATGTTTTGCTTTTATACATTACGCGTATGCGCTCAGTACATTAGAGCCAGTCTAAATATGAAGGATGTGGAATCACCAATTGCTGTAGGTAGTGGTGAGTAAAATTTGTTTTAATATAAAAATATATGTATAGTCAAAATTTCTCAAAAAAAAAACTTAATATCTATACGGTTGAAATTCCAAGCATACAATGAAAAACATCACTGTCCTATCATTATCAATCCTTTTGAGTTCACTTATCAAATGTAAATTTGATTCTTGTTTACGTAACGAATTCCGTCAACGCCAATACTTGCATCAAATTTTGATGCAGACGAATGTATAAAACTTACAAATTTAACTTATTGACACCGATTATGTGGTTGCTCTAAAAACTTAACTGCGAACCGCGTGCCGGTATAGCCGTATGTTTTTAAAAATCCAAACAGCAAGGGTTAACTAAAATACCACTAGCGCTCACTTCGTAGAAAATATATTAAGTTTTTGTTACAATTTTTATTTTATTATATAAAATACAAAATTCTTTCTCTAATTGTAGGCGCTTACTTTTGCGCGCATGGGCCATATCAAATGCGCAAGATAATATTGCAATTTGAGTCGATCTCGGAACAGGCAATAAAAGTTATCAAGTCAATTTGGGGCTTTTTCGATGAAATATCTTTTACGGATGCACAAGACTTAATCAAACGTGCTGCACATACTGATAGTCAAACTACTGGAAAACCTAATGAGTAAATCAAAAATATTTATAACAATTGAAAAATAAATTTCTTTCTTGTTATCTCTTTAATAGAAATTCTCTACCGACAACAGTACATTTAAATCCTAATGAAATACTTCAACTGCTCATTTATCCACCTGGAAAAGGCGGCATATCAATTAATACCGAAGATTATATGTGTCTAGCAACAGATCAGTATCTAAACGACATAATAATCGATTTTTATTTAAAATGGGTACACAACAATGTGATACCAGAGTCTCAGCGCGAAAAAACATTTATTTTTAGTACATTTTTCTATAAACGTTTAACTACAATGACACGGCACGTTGCTCAGGACAAGGAGATAAAACAAACTTCTGCACAGAAACGACACGCTCGTGTGCTAAACTGGACAAAAAATGTTAACCTTTTTGATAAAGATTTTATTATTATACCCATT
Organism: Tricholauxania praeusta; assembly: GCA_949775025.1. Lineage (NCBI taxonomy): Eukaryota > Metazoa > Arthropoda > Insecta > Diptera > Lauxaniidae > Tricholauxania > Tricholauxania praeusta. Next base: position 121,556,400 of record OX459031.1, on the reverse strand, counting down.
AATGAGCAGTCGCATTGGTTTTTGGCCATTTGCTGTTTTCCAAAACTAAAAGGTCCTGTAACATTCGACACAAATATTCCAGTTGGGTCTCAGCAACTTAAAAAACAAAGTAACATAAATAAATTTACTTTGTTATCAAAACGTATATTCTAAATTTATATTGAACTTTTGCAGAAAGTAAAAAGGTTCCACTTCAAATTGACAACACAACACTAACATCGCTCTCAAAACGTGAAAGTGCGACCACTGGTTTTGAAGACAGTGAGCGCGATGAAGCTGAAGGTGATGACAGTGAATTTACCTCTGAAGACAGTAATTTTGATAGTGCTGCTATTTATGGTACTATCAATAATAATAACAACAGAAACAACATACCCGCATCATCTGTAAAAAATGTGCCTCAAACACAAGCTATTAAGCAGCCGCTGATTTTGATATTCGATTCATTAGCCGGAGCTTCACGAAGTCGTGTTTTTGCCACCTTACGTGATTATCTTACTTGCGAGTACAATTTAAAAATGTCCGAAAAGAACGGGCCACATACATTTAATAAAGATAACATGCCGGGACATTGTGCTAAGGTGCCACAACAAAATAATTTCGCTGATTGCGGCCTCTATCTGCTGCAGTATGTGGAACATTTGTTCAAGGACCCCATTAGAGACTATAGACTGCCTATAAAACAGTTGAAGGACTGGTTTGATTTTACCACGGTGACTAAAAAACGCGAAGACATCGCAAAATTATTGCAAAGTTTAATGAATGAAGCAAATGGTCCCACTCGACAGGTGGTTTTACCGAAAATTCCTTTTCCAACTTTAAATGGCGAACTAGTAGAACAAGAGGAGAGTTACGATGTAGATTATTTGGATTTTGAAGAAAAAATGGAAGAAGAGACATCGGAAGAGGTTAGTGTTATCGATTTTGAACTAATTAAATAAATCAAATATGCAATGAGGTTATAAGCAATTAAAATAATTTATTTCAGGAAGACGACGATGATGCCACAATCTATAATTCAAGTGATGTCGAAAATACATCTGATAAAAAAAACTGCAGAACAAGTGTGCCAAATGCGGCTAAGCCTTCTTCGCTATTGCCACCAAAGAACCGTCGTACATTAGTTGTAAAACGACGACTGGAAATAAGTGGTAGTAATAACGACAATTCTAGTAGACCAACAAAGGCCCGCAGTAGAAATAAAATTAAAATAAGAAAAGTTGAGCAGTAACTAAAAGAAGACAACTACATAGATTTAAGCGTAAACCAACTATGTATAAAAACAGAATCAAATATTTTTTTAAAAGATCGGAATTCATTAAAAGAATATTGAAAAAAATTTTCCGAATCAAATTGTGTTTTAAAATTATCTTAACCTAACAAAAAAAAAAAAAAAAAAAAATGTGTTTTTATTATTGTTTTCTTTTTTATTATAATTATTATACTGAAGTTTCAAAAGTTTGGCCTTAATAAAATGTTATTTTTACAATGAACTAATTAAATGACATTATATATATGGAATTCATGTAAATAGTAAGATTTACTCCAATAAAAATGAATTTTTCTAAGATAAGAAACTTGAGTTATTCCTCTCTGTTATTGAGGTAGTAAACGGTCAATAATCAGGTGCATTAAAAGTGGTCAAATTATCTTTTTAATTTCAAGTTTTTTTTTTTTTTTTCAGGTGAAACCAAAATACGTCTAGTTTAATTGTATGTACGCATTTGTATTGATTCATATAATAGGTCGGAATTGTTACCCCTTTCTTTACTCGCAAGTGAAAAAAAAATAACACAATGTGCCTTTTTCTTCAGTAACAACGAAAAAAAAACAAAACTGTGATCAAAATTCTTGTCTTATGTCAAATTCGCGAACCGTTGTTGACCTGTGTAATTTAATTCGTTAGTTGGTTGATTGAAACTTTAGTTGCGAACCACTTAATTTAAAAAAAAAAATTTTTTTTTCATTTGTAATCAAAATTTTATTCAAAAAATAATAATTTTGTATATTGTCAAGATTTTAATTTAAATTAATTTATTTATATAAATAATAAATAAACTTAAGCATTAAGCGCTAGCAGCTGAGGTCTTCAATTCTATTTTGAAATATAAGTTACATTCGTATGTTTTTTATATTTACAGACTTAATATATTTTTCTTACTAGGTTTGGTGTAAAGATCCATGGAAACGACTTAGTTTTGTTGTCGAATATTAAAAGTTTAAGCTATTGTTATTGCGGAATCTCCTCAATTGCGTGCTCTTGAGTTAGAAGAGTATTGGTCAAGTTAAATTTAGTATTATATACATTTGAAGTTCTATTTTTGGTATGTCGTTGGGTACTTAGGTCCAATTCCGTCTTTGTTCATGAGTTTAAAGTGATGTCGATAGTCGTTCCGTTTGAGTTAGTGTAAATCATATACATACGTAGTGGACGTAATGTGAAGTGTTATAAATTATTGAATGAAAAGTGAACATTTTTCAAAGAAACTAAATCAATTTTTTTGAAAGTTATTAAAATTTTTGTGTAATTTAGGTGATACACTGTAAAATTACATTTTTTGTTTTCAAAGTGCAAATTTTCCAGCTCGTCCATAACGTAACATCTTCTATATACGGTTTATATACTTAATTCGATTTATTATGTAGTCTATATTAATGCCAAAATACAACATATGTACACATCGTTTATTCCAGAAATATCTGCATACTTTTATGACTTTTTGCTCCGATATTATTTATATGTATTGCACTAGTTTATCTAAGGTGAATTCTGAACATATTTAAACTTCAAAAAAGTTGAGTACCCATTTTAAAATTTTACTCAAATCTGCTTTCAAATCGAATTTCCCGACATAACTTAGCAAACTATGAATTGTTTCTTGAAAGGGCGCACCATAGTTACATACATACAATCTTAGCTCGTTTAATTATAATAGATTCAATAAAAAATTCATATTTTCTAATGTCGGGGAACTCGATTTGAAAGCAGATAGTCTAAAATAGAATAAAAATAAAAAAAGAAGTGGTGTCGAAGATATTTTGAGATATATTTTTATAAATAAAAAAATTAATGTTTAATAATTAATAACAATATTTTTTTTTTAATAAAATTTAATTTCTATTCTCCATAGTTATCGAGATATTCTGTTTCAGCGGCAAATCGATGAAGTACTCTGAATTTTCATATATGAAAAGCTATACCCTTTGTGTTGTATGTTTCACAAATGAAATTGTTACTGTGATATTTTGTTTATTTGTTTGCTGGCTGCCTGCATTGTATATGGAGTTGTAGGCAGTCTGTCTGTTTGCTGTTTGATTTGTATATGGAGATGTATGGGGTCTTGCCTGTTGGCTGTATACTTTGTATATGGAAATGTTGGCAACTCGACAAACTATACAGGCACTTGGTAAGCGATGTTTTAAGGCAATCTGCCTTTCCCTTGCTGCACATTGTATATAGAGATGTAGGCAAGCTGCCTACAAAGCGGCCATCCCTTTGTAAAAAGCATTAACAGCTGTGGCTGGGGTTGTGAGCATTACTGCCTACAATGAGTATAGCTATTAATCGATGTTCTGTATAACATATTTGCCGCTGGGAAGTTTAAATAAGAGTATGTTCAAAATTCACTTTTAGGAAAGCACTAAGCAATATATAAAAATCAAAAGAAAAAAATCATAAAAGTTTGCAGTTATTTATGGAATGAACGATATGTATATCATAAATACAAATTTTTTACAGCAGAGAAACATCAGAACAGATGACTCAGTTTTTTGCAATATCAACAATATTTGCAGCTCGACGATAAAAAAAATTATATATTGGCACATCAAAATATTTAAAAGTGCTGATAACGCAATTTTGCAACGTAGCTGCTATACGAAAGATAAGCGCATTTTCCTGCACTCTTAAAAATTCTCTACTGCTCTCGGATTTTGCTGTCACTACCAGCTGTTTTTTGTTTATGTTAACCCCTGACAAGGTAAGTAAAGCGTTTATGTACATATAAAAACTATGTATAACGAATGTGAATACACCACCCATATCTAATCTAAATGTATTGCAGCCTGTGAACAGCATAAAAACGAAATAAAATAAACAGTTTATCGGCGACATTTGACTACATTGGAAGTGATTTACCAAACAATAGTGAAAAAATACAACTAAAAGCAGAATTTTTTTAATTTTACCATGTCTGCCGCCCTTAATTTTTATTCAATGTTACAGAAATTATTATTATTTGCGCTATTAATGTCAATAGCAGCAGCAACATTAGATTTTGAAAATCAATCCTCAGATGACCCTCCGACGATTCCGAAATATCCACCACTACTTGTTCCTCAAACTCGTGGTCTGCTTTATCCAAGAGAATCAGAGTCGCGTGAAGTGCGACTATTAGATGGCATTTGGAGTTTTGTAAAATCTGATATAGATGATCCGATGCGTGGCGTCAGAGATGGTTGGTACAAAGATGACCTAAGTAAGGTGGGTGGAAATTTTAAATTTACATAAATATATACCTAATTCGAAAAATAAAATTTATCTGAACTTACATTGTAGTTTCGAGCCACCATACCTATGCCGGTACCAGCAAGTTACAATGATATCACAACAGAGCAGTCATTGCGTGATCATGTCGGAACTGTTTGGTATGAGCTGAAATTGTTTGTACCACACGCTTGGGCCTTGGATCAACGTGTTTGGTTACGTTTTGGTAGCGTCCATTATTCCGCAATTGTGGTAAGTTGGCAATTGTAGGTGTACTGGCATACGAGCATGTAAAGTGCGTTTGCTGGAAAACGAAACTTTGTAATTAAAATGTATAAAAGTATGCAAAGGATACTGTTTGTCTTACTCAAAAAATATATTTTTTTATGCAAAAATGATAGTTTAAGGATTAATTTGAATGTTCTGGATTTTTGCAGTATATAGGGACTTATAAAAAACCTGATAGCAATCATCAATTTTCTTTAAGCAATATCCTTTTTAAGGTTTCGAATTTTGGCGTTCCTGAAGTTTTTTTGACAATAAAAAAATCAAACAATGAGGATTTATTTCTTTACAACGACATCCTGCTTTAAAAGTATCCTATGTTCAGTGAAAATTAAAATGCCGTCTATATTCTATAAGCTATGGTTTTAGGAATTCGTTTTCGATTCTACACATTTTAGATTAAAAATAGTAATAATTTTTGCTGTAATTTTTCTTAATAGTGGCTCAATGGTGAAAAGTTAAAAAAACACGAAATTGGCCATCTACCCTTTGAACTGGAAATAACAAGTTATGCCAAATATGGTGCTGAAAATCGTTTGACCGTTTTGTGTGATAACACATTGTTGAATACCACAGTTCCACAAGGAGAAGTTGTACATGAGTCTAGGTGGGTGCCGAAATAAGTTTTTATTATATATATATTTATTTATTATTTATACTCGTAGTGATCACGGTACTACAATAGTGCAAACATATGCCTTTGACTTTTTCAATTATGCTGGCATACACCGTTCGGTTCATCTGTACACAACGCCAAAAGTTTTCATTGAAGATGTTGCCGTCACTACAGATTTAGATGCAGCTAACACAGGTAAATACTTAGTTACATGCATGTGTCAGTGTTATATATTCATATTTATTTTACAGGCTACATCAATTACCAAGTCACTAGCAATCGTGAAACGGATAACGAAATTTATGATCCACCTATAGAACCATTATTTGTACACGTACAATTGCGCAACAAAGAGGGTAAATTGGTGGCAAATAATACATCAAAGAGTACACTTAAAGGGCTGTTGCAAGTGCCACAGGCACAACCATGGTGGCCATATCTAATGCATTCCGAGCCAGGCTATCTGTATACACTTGAATTGTATTTACATGCAGCAGACAAGACGCTGCTAGATGTTTATCGCCTAAAAGTCGGTATACGTACATTGCAATGGACAAACTCTTCGCTGCTGTTAAATGGTAAATCATTATATTTGCGTGGCTTTGGACGTCATGAAGATTCCGATGTAAGCATCTTAAGATTTTTAGGTTTAAATGTTTCAATTCTATATTTATATGAACTATTGCAGTTGCGTGGTAAAGGTTTAGATTTTGCATTGATAGCTCGTGATTTTAATTTATTGAAATGGATTGGTGCTAATGCTTATCGAACATCACATTATCCCTATTCGGAGGAATCAATGCAATTTGCTGATGAGCAAGGCATTATGATCATTGATGAATGTCCAAGTGTGGATACAAAGTAAGCAATGTGGAATCTTAATTTAAATTTGAATATAAGAGTTTTGAATATTTTTTTAATTTTGAAGGTATTTTCAGTCAGCTTTACTGCTGAATCATAAGTCCGCTTTGGAGCAATTAATACATCGTGATCGAAATCATCCCAGTGTAATATTGTGGTCAATTGCTAATGAGCCAATGTCTGCAGATAACCAAGCTGGTGTATATTTTGAGTAAGTAACCAGTTAATATTTGCGTGCAGAATTCATTATTTATTGCCATTAGAACAATAATGAAATCAAAGTTGAATTATAGTTTTCAGATAATCTGACTTGCTACTTTATTGACAAAAATTAAATAGAATCATAGACATATGTATGTATGTTATATTGTTCTCATAATTTTTGGTGTTTCACTACTAGTTACTGCTCATTAAAATAATTAATAAAAAATTACTTTTTTTTTGTGTATGACAATTTCTAATTGTTATTCTATTGAACTGTTAGCTCAATAAAATAAATTACTTTTTGTTCAAGTAAAAACATAATATAAAAGAATTATTATAATTTAATACAAAACAATTCAAACAAAAGAAAATTTGTAACAATACTGAAATGAAATGTTATAACCATAAAACATTATGAATTACTGCATTTACATTGCCGAGTTAATCGAGAAGGTAAAGTTAAACTAAACCGGTTTCTAAGGAAGTTAAATGGCATATTTTTGTTGTTGGAACCAAAATAAACCAAATTAACGAACTTAGAACTGGAGGCGTGCAAGTGCAGAAGTCTAGTTTTTACGGGTTAAATTGTAAATTGGAAAAGCCACCAATAAGTTGTCAATGACACTAGACCAATTGAATAAACTAGTGGTGATATATATGTAGAAAAAAAAAAAACTGACTCACTACTACTATGAATAATCAACAAGCCTTCAGCTTTGAAATTTATAATGAGGCTTAAGTCGATCATTACAGGAATCCATTGCCCTTGATAAGGCGCTTTGACTTTTTAAAAAATTTAATTTCGTCATTAATGTTGAATACTCTTTGTTTTTTTTTTTGGTTGTTTTGAAGTGAAATTTGTTGTTGTTTGTTAAAGTTGTGTCCGTAAAATTAAATAGAAATTATTTCCAAAACTACTATAAATGAAATGTTTTCACAAGTTTTTTAAAAATAAGTCTTATAATTAATTTTTTACACAAAAATGTTTAAATTCAACTTATTATTTCAGAAATATAGCCAATTACACAAAGTCTCTGGATCCAACAAGGCCTATAACGGCCTCTATAAATAAAGATCCAACAAAAGATAAATTGGTAAGTAAAGAGTTGAGTCGTTAATGTCAAAATAATAATGTGTTTTAGTACCGACATTTTTTATTAAGCTAAAACCTTCTGAAATAATCGAAACTTATGCAGAAAGTTGAGAGCTATTAGGCTGATATATAATATTAAAATAATTTATTTTATATTCGCTCTCTCAAAGGCTGCATTCCTCGATGTAATCAGTTTCAATAGTTACAATGCTTGGTATCAACATCCAGGACACTTAGACATGATCTACAATTATGTTATCAATGAGGCAACCAACTTTAATAAGCTACACAACAAACCCATTATAATGTCTGAATATGGTGCTGATACCTTGGAGGGCTTACATTTCGTAAGAATAACTTAATATACGTTTTCAATTTAAAGTTCCATTAACGAAAGAAGATTTTTTATTTTTTATTCTACCACAGCTTCCCAATTATATATGGTCAGAGGATTATCAATCGGCCTTACTGACTAAGCACTTTAAGGCATTTGATTTTTTAAGGCAACAAAAATGGTTTATTGGTGAATTTCTTTGGAATTTTGCAGATTTTAAGACAGAGCAAAGTGAGTTATATCACTTAAATTTACTATACATAAGCCTTGAAATGTTTCTAACTAGGCTCATGATATTTTTAAGCATTTACGCGTGTAGGCGGAAATAAAAAGGGTATATTTACACGTAATCGCCAACCCAAGGCTGCAGCATATGTGTTGCGACAACGTTATTACGGTTTAGCGCATATATTGGACACATGTGAAGTGCCAGATGATGTTTTCCACTATGTTGTCGATTGGAATGGTGCAACATTAAAGCATGACAGTAGCGAGTTATAGTCAGTATATATTTTATATATTTTTTATGTTTAAACATATCTAACTATGTAGCTTATATATTAAGGTATTTTTATAATAAAATTATGTAATTTTTTAATTTAAATTGAAATGTTCATAAATTTTTCCTATTTTTATCGATCATTGGTTTTCCACATTCAGGCACAGATTTTGCATGTTTAATTGTACAAAATAGATAAAAAATACGATTAGAGAGCTCTGCAGCCATATAATTAGTACTACTAAACGGTTGATAAAATTAATTTTAAGAATATTAAGTACACCCAGTTCTGTTTTTACACGCTAGATAAGTTCCAGACAAAACCGTGTAATAAATAAAAGACATGAAGTATGTATGTACATTAGGGTGGTTCTTAGGAATAAAAAATTGGGGCCGTCCATTCAATCGGTTCGAAATAGGATAAAAAAAATTTAAAAATTTTATCTTCACCCCTACGGACCGTAATTCAAAGTAAAATTTGACCTTTCTTACTTAGTTTTTTTGGGGACACCCCCTCAATCGGTTAGAAATAAGATAAAAAAATTTAAAATTTTTATCATTAACCCCCTATGGACCCCATTTCAAAGCCATTTTTCTTAAATATTTTTTTTCTTGAGTGGCTTTAAATTTTAAGAAAGAATATATTAAAAAAGTATCATTTGGATCTAGTTTTCGAGATATAGTCATGAGAAGTTGCGGACATAGTTTTTCTAAAAATCCTTTTAAGTTGGAAACTGCTGAACAGATTTTACATATATTGATGTCATATGGAAGGTCATTTTACTGTCTATAAGATTGATGCATAAAAATTTGAAATAATTTCCACGTGTTTTGAGGTATGGAGGTTTTTTAAAAATTGTCACCATTTTTTTTTTAAATAAATGTTATTTTGTCTAAAAATTGTATTATCAATCTGTAATTTTACTAACATATTATGAAAGCCCAATTAATTGACTTTAATTCCATATGACATCAATATATTTAAAATCTTTTCAGGAGCTTCCAAGTTATAAGGTTTTGTAGAAAAACCATATCTGCAACTTTCCATGACTATATGTAAGTATCTCGAAAACAGATTAATTTTAGAAATTTGTTTACCCTATTTCGAACCGATTGAGGTGGCGTCCCATTTGATTTTCGCAAAAAAACCAAATAAGAACCACTCTAATGTACATATATATATAGAAAAAAAAATTAGTTCCATATCATTCAACCCTATTAACCTTCTGACCCAGTTCCTGAACTAAATTTCTAAAAGAATACGGTTAAAATATTTTTCTTTAAATTTTCAATCAAAGTGCTTCTTTAATCGTTCTAAATCGAAGGAAATCGTGTAAAAACGGAATCAATTTTTTTTTCTAGACCGTGTTAAATCAAAAATTGCTATTACTTTTGGGGAGTTGAAAATTAAAACTAATTTTTTTTTTCAAATTTCTTTGTGCTCAATATGAATTTCGGCAAGCTCTTTTTAATCCCGTCGATTTCAATTTATATCAAAAGAACCGGCTGCGCTTCGTTTCGACCAAAATGTAAAAAAAAAACAAATTCGTCATTTTGTTCAACCCAAAAACCCCAGCAAAATGGAATACGTTTTCATCAGATATCACCTCCTAAATTTTATCACCCTGTATCACAAAATCTCAACATAACGAGCCAGAGAGATTTAGGGCTTCAAATAGTTGACTTAAGACTGGAGTTTCTAATTTAATTTTATTTAAGGTTTAAAACTAACTTCGATTTAATTAAATTTTAATTTTGTTACAATTCAAATTCTGTGCCACGTACACCCATAAACGAATGCAAAACCTATATAAATCAAAACTTTCCGCATTGAAATAAATAGTTTAACGGTGACATTTGACTTCATTGGAAGTACTTTGTGAAACGAAAGTGAATAAAAAAAAAAAATAGTGAAATTACTTCGTATTACCATCTCTGCCGTCACAAATTATTGCTCAATGTTCAAGAAATTGGTATTATTTATGCTATTGATGCTTAAAGCAGCATCAGCATCTCAATTATTAACCGACGATGAATTCAATGAAGATCCATCACAATCTGTTCCTAAAACCCGTGGTCTGCTATATCCAAGAGAATCGGAGTCTCGTGAAGTGCGGCTATTAGATGGCATTTGGAATTTCGTAAAATCTGATAATGCTGATCCGTTGCGTGGCATCGAAGACGGTTGGTACAATGATGATCTAAGTAAGGTAAGTAGAAAAATTGTATATAACCAGCAAAGGAATAGTTAATTAAATTAAAACTCACGACGTAGTTTCGAGTTACTATGCCTATGCCGGTACCTTCAAGTTACAATGACATCACCACCGATAAATCATTGCGTGATCATGTCGGAACTGTTTGGTATGAGCGTAAATTTTTCATACCAAACGCTTGGGCTTCGGTTCAACGTGTTTGGTTACGTTTTGGTAGCGTTAATTATGCCGCAGACGTGGTAAGTTGACATATATAAAGTGTGTGTGCTTGAAACAAAATCTTCCCGGTTAATTAAAGCTAATTTTTTATATTCCAAAAAAAAAAAAAATTAAAAAATTTTCTATTGATTAATTATGCCAAATTGTAACTGTGTAAAATAAAAGATTTAAAATTACAATTCACTCCAATATAGTTTTCCCTTCAAGCTGTTATATTTTTAAATGAGACACTGGAAACTTGTGTCAGTACGACAAATATCGAGGAAGTTCCTCACTGAAAACCTTTTAAGCAATTGTTTTGAATTTTGCACAATCCATATATTACAGTAATAATTATGTTACTATTCATCTTGCTATAATTTATTCTAAACAGTGGCTAAATGGTAACTATGTGACCGGACATGAAATTGGTCATTTGCCTTTTGAAGTAGAAATAACAAGCTACGTCAAATATGGTGCTGAAAATCGTATAACCGTTTTGTGTGATAATACTCTGTCGAGTACCACAGTGCCACAGGGAAAAGTTGAACAGATATCCACCTATAAAGGTACTGTATTGATTGAGGACTATGGTTTTGATTTCTTTAATTATGCTGGTATACATCGTTCGGTTCATTTGTATACAACGCCGATGGTTTTCATTGAAGATATTGACGTCACTACTGAATTAGATACAGATAAAACAGGTTCAGATATCTTGATAACAGTCGTTATTGAAATTTAATGTTCCTTAAATACACAGGCTTCATCAATTACGAAGTCACCAGCAATGGTGAGATGGATGAGCAATTATCTGTCCAAGTGCAATTACGCAACAAAGAAGGTGGACTTGTGGCAAATAATACATCAAACGGCCCGCTTAAGGGACAGTTGAAAGTACCCCAGGCACAACTTTGGTGGCCGTATTTAATGCATTCAGAGCCGGGCTATCTGTATACACTTGAACTATATTTGCATGCCGCAGATGAGACACTGCTTGATGTTTATCGCCTAAAAGTCGGTATACGTACAGTGGAATGGACAAACACTTCGGTGCTGTTAAATGGAAAACCATTATATTTGCGTGGCTTTGGACGCCATGAAGATTCCGATGTAAGCATTTTATGATTTTTCAACTAAAATTCTAATTTTTTCTTGAATTATCACAGTTTCGTGGTAGAGGTTTCGATTTTGCATTGCTAGCACGTGATTTTAATTTGTTAAAATGGATTGGTGCTAATGCTTATCGCACTTCACATTATCCCTATTCGGAGGAATCAATGCAATATGCGGATGAGCAAGGCATTATGATCATTGATGAGTGTCCAAGTGTGAATACAGGGTAAGTGATGTGGGATCTAAATTTTAATTTGATTTTAAGAATTTAAGATATTTTCTTTATTTTAAAGGCACTTTACTACGCCAGGTTTACTGCTGAAGCATAAATCGTCCTTGGAGCAATTAATACATCGTGATCGAAATCATCCCAGCGTAATAATGTGGTCGATTGCAAATGAGCCTAGTTCTGAATCGAGACAAGCTGGTAAATACTTTAAGTAAGTATCCAGTACGGAAAAGCAATTCAGATTATCCCATATAGAACTACCTGAAATTACAGTTTCCCCATCAATGACCCTTGCACCGCAAATCTGTACTGAAAATATTCTGTACTAAAGCTTTCATCAAAACTGCTAGCCACTGTGCAAAAGTTTTGATCAAGATGAGATTAATGAGATCGTACGAACTAATTTTACAGGTGCTGTCTAAACATGTTTTTTTCTTTTTATAGTACTTAAACCTCAGGTGAAGAAAATTTGCACTTTTAGGTCATCAATAGTATAACCTGAACGAATTGTATGCATATGTGACTTGTAAAAATGGCAATTTTTGTCCTACTATTTTTACTCGAGTAAGAAAAGTAAAATCGTACGTTTTGAATTGTCATGATCGGGGTCATTTTAAGTTCGACCGCGGCTCAGGATCAGGGTCCAATAGGCTCTCCAAAACGGACCTATTATTGAATGAAACAAAAATTTCACTTGGCTCCATAATCAACAACATTAGTAAAAAGATTTTAATACAAACTTTCGACACTGGTAAAAAACTAAAACTTTGAGTAATAACAGAATAAAACTTTCATTATAATTGCGAAGATTTCCTAATATACATACATGTGTATATTTTTTTTTTCAACGTAAAAATTTTTTATAACTGAAATTATAACTTTTTTATTGCAGAAATGTTGTCAAATATACCAAATCTTTGGATCTAAAGCGACCTATAACAGCGTCAACACACAAAAGCTCCGCTGCAGACAAATTAGCAAGTCATACAGATTTATTTTAAAACATTAACATTTTATTTTATATATCCTCCCACTAGCTTCCTCACCTTGATGTAATCAGTTATAACAGATACAATGGCTGGTATAACCATGCAGGAAGCTTAGAATCTATCTACAGAAATGTTATTAAAGAGATAACTTCATTTAAGCGTCATAAGAAACCTTTTATATTATCTGAATATGGTGCTGACACCATAGAGGGTTTACATTTTGTAAGCAAAGTTAATTCCATCTTTATGAATTACGATTCATTGCGTTTCTTTAGCAATGGGGTTGTAAATTTTATGATGAATCAATTAAAATTCATAAAGATCTTTTCATCAAAAGTTTCATCAATAAGTGAAGATATGAGTGGATGGAGGTGAAATGTTACATATTTTCTCAATAAGCGTTTTATGCGACGAATGTAGACGTAATGCCTATGAGTATCTTAGAAAAGCGCAAAAAATGTTATGCTCACTTCTGTAGAATTTTGATTATGTAACAAATCACTTTCAAATTCTCATGTCTTCAATAGCAATTATGCGATTTATTTTTCTCACAGCTACCCAGCTACTTATTTGGAGAGGATTATCAGGCGAATTTATTGAGTGAACACTTTAAGGCATTTGACTTACTAAGACAACAAAATTGGTTCATTGGCGAATTTGTTTGGAATTTTGCAGACTTTAAGACAAAACAAGGTATGTAATTAATTTTACTGAAGTATACTATATAAATTCCAAGGACGTTTTTGCCTTACTTTGTAACATTTCTAAGGCAAAACGCGCGTCGGCGGCAATAGAAAAGGCATATTCACACGTAATCGTCAACCAAAGGCTGCAGCATATCTGTTACGACAACGTTATTACGGCTTGGCGAATTTATTGGACGACTGCGAGGTACCGGAGGATCTTTATCCTTATGTTATTAATGCAACAGTAAAAAATGCATTACAGTAGCAAGCTATAGTTATAATGTATGATGTTATAAATACCCAAATTAACTATATCTTGAAGTGACTACTTATAATGAATAATAAAATTGTGAGTACATCAAATTAAGAAAATAGAAGACGTTAATTACAGGATAAACAAAGGCATTGAAAAAAGGGATCGTTAAACTTATCTTTTGAAACATTTTACTGTATTAAGATTGGCAGATGTGTTAAAAATGGTTTTATGGTAAATAGCTAAATTCAACATGGTTGATATGTTCCTAGAATCATATATACATACATACAAATTATGTATGTACCCCCCGTTCCACGGGATATAATCAGTTGGGAAACAAGTGATCAGTGTTACACCTAAAAAGGAGTCATTCTGCCCTGTCACACCTGGACTGTGACGAGAATCAAAGGTGTACTGACCGTGACATCTGTTTCTGGTTTTTATTTTATTTGGCTTAAGTGTCAAACCAAATAAAAGGGTGCTTGTTTTGTTCACGACAAGATATCATCATTACTAAATTGAATAAAACGGCAGCAATGCCTTCAAATGAAGCGAATTATTTAGGTGTCATGCTGGACTTTAACCTTTCTTGTAGTAAAGGATAAAGAATGCGATGAATGCTCCAGGTTTGCAAGCGGACGTTCAGGACGTTTAAGTTATACAGACTATAATTGCTATGCCAGAACAATGCTTTAAATTTTGTAAACAAACAAATTGTAATAGATTGGTAACTAAGTACACAGGCTACAAAGCGCAATATCGTCGGCTTACAAGAAAAATTGACCAAAAAAAATCAAATTTTGTGTTGTTGACAGTAAGTAGTATACAGATTTCAATTGATAATGTAAGAATGTTCCTTATGACACACCTTATCAGGTACTGTATACATTTTGTAATCACCGAAAATAATATATCACAAGTTAAGAGGATTTGAACATAATGATATCAGCGTTATCCACTAATTAATTTTTGTAGGTGGTCAATTTTGTTTGTAAGCCAACGATATATGACACGAATTATATCATTTAAAATTACAAGCATGACTAATTATAGTTTTACGATTTTTCTTCAAGTGTCAACCCATGCGGAACTTCTAAGAACCAGATTTACAAACTAAACGCAGAAACAGAACTGGAACATGCGATTTATCTTCAGTGTCAAATCGCACCAAAAAATAGAATTTCTATTTCTCTGTGATAAATTTTCTAGTGTCAATTTTGTACTCACTACAAACGTATAGGAAAAACAGAAGAAAAATCGCTCGTCCCAGTTCTGTTTCTGCGTTAAGCATGCCGACATCCGTCAAATAATGAAATACCTTAACAAAGATATCGAAATTTTATAATTAATTTGTATCCCATATGTACATTTTTTGCTGATTTTTCTTCAAGAAAGTGACAGAAGAAACCCGAAATTTTGGAAAGTACATGCGCGAATATGAAAACTAATATATATGATATCTAAAAAAAATTATCATATATACATATATCATTTTGGAATTTATCGGATGAAGAAATACCAAGATTTCACTTTAAGTTTGTGAGAATACTTAGTGAAAAAATGCAGTTAAATTACACCTCAAACCTGAGGAATTAACACATAGAGTCTGTATAACATTTTTTCAAGCACTTTTTGTATAAGAAAAAAGCCATGTATGAATGTATACACATATTATTTCAAAAATTGTAATGATCTCTCCTCTAACTGGATGGCTTACCTTCGGTAGGAGGTAGGTGAAATTATTACTATACCCCCAAACGAATGCATTACCCATATCTAATCAAGACTATTTAAGGAATATGAATGCAAAAAAATTAATAGTCTTACAACGATATTTGACTACGTTAAAGTGATTTGGTAGACAGTGAACAAAGAATAATACACAGTAGAAGAACTATTCAATTTAATCGTGTTCGTCCCTAGCTCTAGCTCAATGTCAAGGATATTGCTATTATTTGCGCTATTGATGTTAGTAGCAGTTACATACGAGTATGAACACTATGATGACGATGAATTCGAAGATGAAGGAGAAGATGAAGAAGAAGAAGCATATTCAGACGTCTCTCCATTATTCAGAAGTTATCCTGCACAATCTGTACCCAAAACTCGTGGTCTACTTTATCCAACCGAATCGGAAACACGTGAAGTGCTGCTACTCGATGGCATTTGGAATTTTGTTAAATCTGATTTAGGTGATCCACTGCTTGGTATCAGAGATGGTTGGTACAAAGATGATCTAAGTAAGGTGAGTGGAAAATTTAATTTTAAATAGTAAATTTGCTGAAGAGAATTTAATTTGAACTCACCTTGCAGTTTCGCTCCACCATACCTATGCCGGTACCGTCAAGTTACAATGACATCACCACCGAAAAATCATTACGTGATCATGTCGGAACTGTTTGGTATGATCGTAAATTTTTCATATCATACGCTTGGGGTTCGGATCAACGTGTTTGGTTACGTTTTGGTAGCGTTCATTATTCCGCAAAAGTGGTAAGTAGTATACGTGGAGCATCATGTGAAGTGTATTAATTTGAAGCGAAATCTATTTTTTTAAAAATTAAAAGAATTACATAAGTATTTGCAGTAATGAAAAGAAAATATTTCGTTAAAGGTGAGAAAATGTTAACTTTTATAGCTGGAAAATTTTCTTATTGTCAAGTTTAATATGCAAATTCCAAATTATGAACGATCGAAAATTTAAAATTAATTTAAATTTAAAAATTTAGAATTAATTTTAATTTAAAAATTTTATCGAAACAAAAACATATGACGACTCTATTTTACAGTATAAAAAATTTAATTTAGAATATTTTTTTTAAGAAAATGTGTGATAAAAGTCTTAACATTTTAGAACTCGTTTCCACTATGCTTACTAAAATCTAATATCGACTTGCTTTGGATTTTTTTTTAACAGTGGCTAAATGGTAAATATGTGACCGGACATGAAATCGGTCATTTGCCTTTCGAAGTAGAAATAACAAACTACGCTAAATATGGTGCTGAAAATCGTTTGACCGTTTTGTGTGATAATACTCTGTCGAGTACCACAGTTCCACAAGGAAAGGCTACGTGAGTATCGAATTTATTTTTTTATTTTAATAACTACCTTATTATTTATCTTGTTTGTAGTAAAACAAAGCAAGAGTATTCTTTTGATTTCTTCAATTATGCTGGTATACATCGTTCGGTTCAACTGTACACAACGCCAACAGATTTCATTGAAGACATTGAGGTCACTACAGAATTAAATGCAGATAAGACAGGTTAAAAAAATATTAATCTCAGCCATAATTAAAATCTAATAATTCCCAAGCACACAGGCTATATCAATTATAAAGTCACCAGCAATCGTGAGATTGATGAGAAAGTATTTGTTCAAGTGCAACTACGCAACAAAGAGGGTGAACTTGTGGCAAATAATACTTCAAAAGGCACGTTCGAAGGGCAATTGCAGGTACCTCAGGCTCAACTATGGTGGCCGTATTTAATGCATCCAGAGCCAGGTTATCTGTATACACTTGAAGTATATTTACATGCCGCAGATTACATGCGTGATGTTTATCGCCTAAAAGTCGGTATACGTACTTTGCAATGGACAAACTCTTCGGTGCTGTTAAATGGCAAATCATTATATTTGCGTGGCTTTGGACGACACGAAGACTCCGATGTATGCGTATTAAGATTTTTGAGTTAACATTTTCATTGTGCTTTGAATTACCGCAGTTTCGTGGCAAAGGTGTCGATTTTGCATTGCTAGCACGTGATTTTAATTTGTTAAAATGGACTGGTGCCAATGCCTATCGCACTTCACATTATCCCTATTCGGAGGAATCAATGCAATATGCTGATGAGCAAGGAATTATGATCATTGATGAGTGTCCGAGTGTGAATACAATGTACATGTCATCAAATACTTTTTGAATTTGTAGTTCATGAATTTAGAAAATTTTCTTTTTTTGAAGAGGCTTTCATCCTACTTTGCTACTTAATCATAAGTCGTCTTTGGAACAATTAATACATCGTGACAGAAATCATCCCAGTGTAATAATGTGGTCAATTACGAATGAGCCTAGATCTTGGATCAAGCCAGGCAGTTTATATTTTAAGTAGTAGCCAGGTTTAAAATTGAACCATTTATTTAATGTGTTTAAAACTATAATTAATTGAAGTTGAAGGAAGCTCAAATTTCAAACTTCGTTAAATACGAAGTTTTCTCGAACGAAAACTGAAAGTCATAAAAAGCGTCTTCGCGAAAACCTTCAACTACAACAAAATAATTAACCTACACATAACCATTTTTATTTCTGAAGTTGTAACTTTTGTATTGCAGAAATGTTGCTGAATACACCAAATCTCTGGATCCAAAGAGACCTATAACTGCGTCAATATTTAAGGCTGATATGCACGTGGCATCAGGAGATCAATTAGTAAGTGAAAATCGGCTGTAGGTCGAACAAAGAATATTATTAGCTTCTTTTCTATGCACTTTCTCAAAGGCTGCCTACCTCGATGTAATCAGTTTTAACAGATACCAAGGCTGGTATCAAAATACAGGGAATTTAAACGCGATCTACAAAAATGTTATTTATGAGGCAACCAGATTTAATAAGCTACGTAATAAACCCGTCATATTATCTGAATATGGTGCTGATACCTTGGAAGGGTTACATTCTGTGAGCCACATATACATACTGAATTTTTCACTACAAATTTCATGTACGTTTTTTTTTGTTACATCACAGCTGCCCAATTACTTATGGTCAGAAGAATATCAGTCGGCTATATTGAGTAATTACTTTAAAGTATTTGATTTTTTAAGGCAGCAGAAATGGTTTATTGGCGAATTCGTTTGGAACTTTGCAGATTTTAAGACATCACAAAGTACGTTATTTGTTGAAATCTATATTATCCTAATGAAATAGTTTTTTTCTAATATTTTGTAGAAATAATGCGAGTGGGCGGAAATAAAAAAGGTATATTTACTCGTAATCGCCAACCAAAGGCTGCAGCACATGTGTTGCGACAACGTTATTACGGTTTGGCGAGTTTATTAGATAACTACGATGCCCCAGAGGATCTTTATCCTTATATTATTACGAGTAACATAACAGTGCAACACTAGCAGCTTTAACTTAACTTAAATTATATTTTCAAAATATTTTGATAGTAAAAGTATGGATAATGTCCAATCAGAAGATTATTATGCTTTGCAAAAAGTGGAATGCAACAAAATTTTATAATTTTTGGCATCAAACAGTACTAGGAGCACGAAAACTAATTTTTTAAGTTATAACTCCTAAGTTAATGATACTACAAAAAGATCAACCATTGTAAGATAAGAACTACATACATATGTTCATTCAATAATAATAATATGAAGAGGCAAATATTATTTTTGTTTCATTTCTTCTCTTCTGTTTTAGATAGACACTGCAAAATATTTTGCATTGCGAAGCATTTTGTCATTTGCATTTTATTTATGATTTGCAAGGTCTGCATGTTTTACACTATGACATGTTTTCATATATTTGGCACTAAATTATATTTTGAATTTTCTTCTTACTTCCCTTATTCGTTTTATTTGAAAAACATGTAAATTGTCTGTCAAATAAAAACTATTTCGGCTATCAGAAATGAAAGTCAAGATCCAGAGAAGCCTAAATTTTCACCAAATTTTTAGTTAAGTTTCTAAGACAAGGAACTTACATAAACGGAGTATGAAATCATGTTATCGCCTTTATAATCTAATATCAATAAGTTCAAAGATTTTTTAAAGAATTTTTGGTTTCATTGGTAGCTATACAGAAAATTTGCAGCTACCCTGAGTTTTGAAGTTTTATTTGGAATATAATGGATACATGTAATTCTAAAAGTAATTCAACAAACAATGAAAATCTAACATAATAAAAATATTTTTTTCAATGTGGTGCTCGCTGTTTTCAAAATAACTTTTTTTTTATAGCTTAAACATTTTTTTATAAGAAAAAAACGTACTGATTCTCATGCTTATTTTAAAATTATAATTAACGCAAAATAAGTATTTAATGATCATTTTTTACGGTGCCGAAACATTGGCCGATAAGACTCATTTGACGATCACACAAAATGCAGCGCATAATAAAAACTGTTGAAAATTAATTTTTACTCCAATATAATATTAATGTGCATATTTCTCAATAGAACCACAGTATACTGCCATACAATTAGTAATGGCACTAAACTATACAGGCACTTAAGCACTTGTTACAACAAGTAGAGTTCAGATAGATCAGACAACGAGACAACATTTCTCTCATGATTTTGAATGTGTTGAATATATGCCAATATTTTGAGATATTTTACACATAAGTGGTATACATTTTATCTCTACATTTCCAATCCAAATCATTAGGTTGGAATATTATAAAATTCCGACGTGCTGGAAAAAATGTACAACCAAATTTGGATTCTATATTCAACAAATTTTGGAAAAGTTTAATATATACAGATTAATTAAAAAAAGTATTGCTTACATTTAATTCCGCAAAGATGGGATGATTCTGCTACCCGGTTATGATTCAGCACACTCAAAACCATAAACTGTTGAACTCATTTTCTAATCTACTGCGCAGCTGATGTTTCTAATTTTCTGATGGCGTACTGTACACTCGTAGCAGCTCTCTTTTGTTTTTACGTAATTTCTCAGCTGTGTTTGTTTATTTTAATGACAACCAAGGCACGTAAATTTATCAATCTACTCCTAATGAATACACAACCCATATCTAATCGCATATATTCTGGTATGTTGAAAGCATGAAAACCAAACAAAAACAGTTCAACGGTGACATTTAACTACGTTGGAAGTGATTTGCGACAAAAAAAAAAGTGAATAATTTTACCGCGTCCTGCTGCTTTTAATTTTTATTAAATGTTGAGGAATCTTTTATTATTTACGCTAATGGTATCTACAATAGCAGTAGCAACGGCAAATTTTGAATATAAATATTTAGATAAACATCAGTTCTCAAATGACCATCAGTCCTTAGAGGATCCACCACTACCTGTAACTAAAACGCGTGGTCTACTTTATCCAAGGGAATCGGAGTCGCGCCAAGTGCGTTTACTAGATGGAATTTGGGACTTTGTCAAATCCGATGAAGATGATCCAATGCGTGGTGTCAGAGATGGTTGGTACAAAGATGACCTAAGCAAGGTGGGTAAAATATTTAGTAAACGTCGAATTTCAAAAATCGTTTAAGTTGAACTAACCTTGCAGTTTCGAGCTACCATACCTATGCCAGTACCGGCAAGTTACAATGATATCACAACAGAGCAGTCATTGCGTGATCATGTCGGAACTGTGTGGTATGAGCGTAAGTTGTTTATACCACGGGCTTGGGCTTTGGATAAACGCGTATGGTTGCGTTTTAACAGCGTTCACTATTCTGCAACTGTGGTAAGTTTGCAATACAAATATAACTTGCAAAGTGCATTTACTTGAAATGGAATTTTCTGTTAAAATATGAATTTGACGACGAATTTGAATATATTTTTATTCATGGAAATATTCCTTAACAGTGGCTTAATGGTAAAAATATGACACAACATGAAATTGGACATCTGCCTTTTGAAGTAGAAATCACAAGCGATGCAAAATATGGTGCTGAAAATCGTTTAACTGTTTTGTGTGATAATACTCTCTCGAAGAGCACAGTGCCACAGGGAGCAGTTGAAAAGCAGCCTAGGTGGGTGTTCATAGTTAATATAACATAATTTTTATTAAAAAAAAATCTTCTGCGTTAGTGAAAACGGTACCACGATAGTGCAAACTTATGGTTTTGATTTTTTCAATTATGCTGGTATACATCGTTCGGTTCATTTATATACAACGACAAAGATGTTCATCGAAGATGTTGCCGTCACTACAGATTTAGATGCAGCTAACACAGGTAAATACTTAGTTACATGCATGTGTCAGTGTTATTTATTCATATTTATTTTACAGGCTACATCAATTACCAAGTCACTAGCAATCGTGAAACGGATAATGAAATTTATGATCCACCTATAGAACCATTATTTGTGCACGTACAATTGCGCAACAAAGAGGGTAAATTGGTGGCAAATAATACATCAAATAGTACACTTAAAGGGCTGTTGCAAGTGCCACAGGCACAACCATGGTGGCCATATCTAATGCATCCCGAGCCAGGTTATCTGTATACACTTGAATTGTATTTACATGCAGCAGACAAGTCGCTGCTAGATGTTTATCGTCTAAAAGTCGGTATACGTACATTGCAATGGACAAACTCTTCGGTGTTGCTGAATGGCAAACCAATTTATTTACGTGGCTTTGGACGTCATGAAGATTCTGATGTAAGTCTTAAGATTTTTATGTTTGAATATTTGAATTTCATGTTTCTGTAAATTAATGCAGATACACGGGAGAGGTTTAGATTACGCATTGCTAGCACGTGATTTTAATTTGTTGAAATGGACTGGTGCCAATGCCTATCGCACTTCACATTATCCCTACTCGGAGGAATCAATGCAATTTGCTGATGAGCAAGGCATTATGATTATTGATGAGTGCCCATTTGTTGCTGCAACGTAATGAATAGTCAATTCAATTTTAACTTGAAATTTAGGAAACTCTCTTTTTTAAAGGCATTTTGAGACAGTTGTGCTGCTGAAACACAAATCTTCCTTGGAACAGTTAATACATCGTGATAGAAATCATCCCAGCGTTATCATGTGGTCAATTGCTAATGAGCCAATGGTTGCAAATAAGGAAGTTACTATATACTTTGAGTAAGTACATACGAGTAGAGCATCAAAATAAATTTTTACTTACGACACAATACAAACGAGAAGGTTTTCATATAGAAATATTATTTCAAAGGTAAAACACGGTGCCTGATCTCGAATTTTGTTTTTAATATTGTAATCCAGTAACTAAAAAGTTTTTCTTCAAGTTAGTAATTTTAAATATTGATCTAAGCTGGAGCTTGTTGGAAATGTTTGATTTAGTGTTTAGATGACTTTCCTTTTTGTTTGGTGGCTAGCATATCTCACTGATGGCCACTTTATTGCTTAGAGGTCGGTTTAACCCTCACGGATTATCCCTTATCATAAAATTTCTAAAATGTACTTTAAATATTTCTAGTAGAACGATTTTTTATAAGCTTATTTTTTTCTGCATAAGTAATGTAGATATCTCAAAAACTACATTTGAGGAAGAGTTTTTGTTTTGTTTCCCAGTGAACTGAAGAATTAAAATAACTATGATATTCTAATTCATAAAATTTTTACCCAAAAAAGTTATAATGCGAAAATTTTATCGTTTGCCTATACTGTGAATAAGCTTACTCTTGTGAAATTAGCATATTATTAGTTGTATATTATCGACAAATTTTTGAAATTTTCGATTTACATTTCCCGTATTTACTTTTTTCCACGCGGAACCAATAAAAAGACTCAGCAGCATTTATATCTAAAATTCTAATTTTTAAATTGCAGAAATGTAGTCAGGTATGTCAAGTCTTTGGATCCAACAAGACCTATAACGGCTTCTTTGAATAAAGACGCATATAATGATGGAATAGTAAGTTGACTAGTTGGAAACTTTACAGCGAAAGAAATTTTTAAGTCATGTTTATTTTAAAAATTGTAATCTTTGAAATTTAAAGTTGTTCAGTACACCCTTACATGTATGTGTTTATTAATTTCCCATACGCTCTCAAAGGCAACGTTACTCGATGTGATCAGTTTCAATACCTATAATGGTTGGTATCAGCATCCAGGACGCTTAGATATGATCTACAATTGGGTTATTTATGAGGTAACTCGCTATAATGAACATCGTAACAAACCAATTTTAATTTCTGAATATGGAGCTGATACCCAAGAAGGTCTACATTTTGTAAGCGAAATTAAATTGAATTTCAAGTTCGATAATAACAATTTTCTTATCTCTACAGCTGCCCAACTACATTTGGTCAGAAGATTATCAATCGGCCTTATTGAGTAAACACTTTAAGGCATTTGATTTCTTAAGGCAACAAAAATGGTTTATTGGCGAATTTGTTTGGAACTTTGCAGATTTTAAGACATCACAGAGTATGTTATTTTACTTAAATTTATTGACCCTCTAGAAAAAGTTTTTAAACTTCATAATATTTAAAGAAACTAATCGTGTGGGCGGCAATAAAAAAGGTGTGTTTTCACGTAATCGTCAACCAAAGGCTGCTGCGTATGTGTTGCGACAACGTTATTACGGCTTAGCGCATATACTGGACAACTGTGAGCTACCGGCGGATCTTTTCCCTTATATTGTCAATTTCAAAAACGCAACGCTTAAACATGATAGCAGCGATTTATAGCTAAACCAACAAATTCATTCTGTTGCAAGTTAACAATTGTACTTATATGTACCTATAAGCCTATTTTGTAAATTGCATTTTATGTATAAGAAATTAATAATAAAATTAAATGCCATACGTTTTTGATTTGCGCCTCAGTTTTTCTTCAGCTTTCCTGTTCCTGTTCGTTATTGGTCATTGTCTCCACCATCTTTAGACGTTGCTGAACATATTCTACAAAAAGTTGTATGTATTGCGCGCCATGGCAATTGTGCTGCAGAGTGCAGCACATACAAATCAAAATAAATAATATGAATAACATTTTTTTAAAGCTCCATTCCTTGTAAGCCACATCTTACAATCCACCACTATCGCTTGACCTCGTTTGGAATGTGGTTCGCACTGCTCTTTGTATATTTCTCGCAAACAGCACTGCTGGTCATATCCCGCACAATGTTGTAGAGTTTTCGCTCAACGTCAGCACCATTTCCAAAATCTCACTTATGAAAATAAAACTGTCACCTATTTTACACACTTTTTGCGAGCAAGAATGTTGACAGACTTTACTTTTCTAATATTTTTACGAATATCCGTATATTTTTTGATTTAAATTTTGAACGTCAAACGTTTTTTCAACAGCATAAGCAACGAACTCACAATAACGAGTAACATGGAAAGTAACGTGTACAAACTGTAATTTTTTAATGTGAGTTGGTTTCTAAGCACTTCCTACGGAACTTCAGCAAGTGATTTATTTCGTTCATGTTGATTTTTGAAACAATTATTTTTACAATAAATATGACTTTAAATTAGTGTTTTATGTGCGAGTGATACTAAGAAAGTTGCAAAATAATCGGTTTTGGTAAAAAATTGCTATTTTTTTTAATGTGAAATACGATATTTATAATTTTGCAAAAAGGTGGTTTTTGTTCAATAAGTGGAAATTCCAAATATTCGGTTACAATTTGGAAGTGCATTTCTTAAGTTTTAGTGCAACAAAAAAAGAAAATGAAAGCTACTGAAAGTGCATTCTCCTGTAGTGGCTAGATGCCGATGATATTTAAATGAGTTTGCCAGTGCAATCGAAGTTGCACTTTGTTGCCTTGTCGGGTACCAGAACAAAGGAAGTTGACGAGCTTGCAAGTCCCGGCCTCTACTGCTCGACAACGAATGTGTGCAGGTAAATTATTGAGAATAAGTCCCGGAGCTATTAAACTCTAGTTGGGTAACCAGCGCATTCATCTGGGTGCCGCTGGATTACGTTTCCTATGTCCTTATTATCATATTATATTATTTTGATTTAAATTTTGAACGCCAGAACGAGTAATAGAAAATAACGTGTACAAACTGTAAGTAGAGACTTAAACCTCTCCTGAATATTGCTACGTGTTGTTAGAGGCGCACACAGTCAGCTTATAAAATCAACAATTATGTCTGTAGCTCAATTTGTGTTTAATTGTTGATTTTTTCCAACGTCTCAGTGATATAATAAATAAAGCTACAGTGAAACCTGGTTAAGCGGTACCTGGATAATTGGGAAACCTCTATTAGTGAGACTCACTTCAAGGTCCCAGCACTTTTGCATCAAAATACCCCTGTTACTGGGGTTAAACCTCTATTTCTGGGACATGATTTTTGAAGTTTTCATGCGTTATCCGCCTCTATAGTAGGGGCTTTTCCCTCTATAACTGGGACCCTTAAGAAATAACCTCTATTAGTGGGAAATAATATTTATGAGTGTATAATGTGATATTTTGAATTTGAATATGCACGTTTTATCGATCTGAGTAGGCTGTGAAATGGTTGTTTTAATAAAATTTCATAAAATCATTGACTTAAGTAGTCTGTCATTTACATCAAATTTGCTTTATTATTGAAGTTTTTTCCTCTAAATAAAAAAGGTTTATCTTGGTCTCTCTTAGTGTTACCCTCTTTAAATGGGACAACCCAATTTTAAACCTGGTTATTTGGGAAACTGTGTAAATGGCAACCTCTTTAATCAAGACAAAAATGTTGGTCCCTTGGAGATCCCAGCTATCCAGGTTTCACTGTATATGTAATACTTCATATAATAAAATAACTTAGGGCAATAATTCTATTAACATAAATTATACGCGGACGAAGACGCCGGCAACACTCTTGCAGGTGTCAACATCAGAGCTGTCATTCTTTAATGTGAGTTTCTGTTTGTTTTGCGTGCAAGTGATTTATTTCGTTCGCGTTGATTTATGAAACAAATCGGTTTTGTAAAAATTGCTATTTCTTTTAATGTAAAAGACGTATTTATGAATTTGCAAAATGTTGTTTTTGTTCAATAAGTGGAAATTCCAGATATATATTCGATTACATTTTAGAAGTGCATGTCTTAAGTTTTAGAGCAATAAAAATCGAACTTGCTTTGCCGCGTACCAGAACATAGGAAGCTGACGAGTTTACAAGTCGCAGCACATCATTGCCTCTACTGCCCCACAACGAATATGTGGAGGTAAATTATTGAGAATAAGTCTGGATTTTGCGCGATCATATTGTTACGAAATTTCTGTCTCTTTGACGATAATTTCGATCTCTCACACTTTTCTGAGTTCGATCACTGGATTGTGTAACAATTAAAAACACACAAACTTATTTAGTTATAAAATGGTTTATTTTATTAACGTTCAAATTCTAATATTAATTTAATACTGTATAGAAAACTGTTTTGTTCTACTATGGATCACACTGTATTCACTTTATTGCTTACTGCTTCGCTGGTTTAATTCTACTGTGTGCTCAGCTCAGATGACAACCCTTTTTATACTGCAGTCATCACTCTCTCGAATAATCCAGTACCTTCTAAGTGGCGTATATTCTACCATTATCTACAACCCACCAGTGCTACTTTGTAGCGTGCATTCTACTACTATCCACAATTCACCACACTGACGTTGAGCTAGCTATTATGCTAGATGTTAGATGGCGTTGTACGTTGTACGACGGCGATAATTTCTCTCGGTTGTTGACTTTTTATTGTTTACTACAGCGTCTGTTCGGTTTATTATTTTTAGCATTTTGCGCTAGATGGTGCTAATATCGTTTAGTTTCTTTCGTTGGTATTTATTTCAAGATTCTTCTAGCATAAACCAAATTTCGCTACACTGCCCTCCGCTTAAACTTGTTCGTCCCGAACAAGAGTCTCTCCGTCCCTAGTATAAGGTGCCAGCCTTTCGATGTGGACTACCTTTAATTTACTTTTGTTCCCGGGGTATTTTTGAATTCGATCCACAACATCATTAATCCTTGTGACGATCCGGTAAGGTCCATCCCAGTGAGTCCGAAACTTAGGAGACAAGCCTCGTTTCCGTTGTGGGTTGTGTAGCAGCACTAGTTGACCTTTCTTGAACCTTTCAGTATTTGCTCGCAGGTCACACCGAGCTTTCATCTTGTCGCGATCCTTATCACGCTCTTTCTCACGTTCCTTTTTACGCGATTTAGAACGACGTCTAGAAGACTTCTCCCGACTTCGAGAACGTTCTCGGCGTGACTGCTCTCGTTCTCGCTCTTTCTCATGTTCGCGTTCCCTTTCTCTTCTTCTGCGCTCACGATCTTTATCTGGCCGTTCTGGATCCTCCTTTTCAACTTTATCTCTTTCAGCGCGCTCTCTAACCTCCTCTCGTTCACGTTCTCTTTCACGTTCCCGCTTTCGTTCTCTGTCGCGTTCTTCACGCCGTTCGCGATCACGCTCGCGATCTCTTTCACGTTCTCTCTCCCGCTCTCGTTCGCGTTCCATTTCACGCTCTCGTTCACGATCACCACGATCCCGATCACTGCGCTGGTCCCATCTTACCTCCTCTTCAGGCAAAACGTTCAAACGGCGCACATCAATTGTTACAGCTTTATTTTCCGTTCGTGAACATTCAATTTTACATAGACGACGGAAAAATGCATCCGCATTTTCATGCTGGCTTTCTTTGCGATGTGGTAGTCGTTTCTCAGACTCCCTCTCCGGAATCGAACCCTGATTCCACGTACGCGCCTGCTGCCCGCTACCATTTTCGCCATCGTCCACCCTATTTTCAATTCTTCTTTTTGGTGAATGTGATGCAGATCGTTTACGACGTGATTCGCAGTCACGTGCCATGTGTCCGTGCTTACCACAGTTGTAGCATTTTCCGCTGAAACTACTGCTGGCGAACGATGAACTTTTCTTTTCAGAATCCACCTCCTTCCGATTTTCAATTTTTCCTCTTGGTGAACGTGATGCAGATCGTGATTTGCAGTCACGTGCCATGTGTCCCTGCTTACCACAGTTGTAGCATTTTCTGCTGAAGCTACCGCTGGCGAACGATGAATTTTTCTTTTCAGCCTCCACCTCTATCCGACGAGTTTTCAGTGATGGGCGGCATGTCAACGCAATCATCTCTTCAGTGAGGGCAACCATTACTGTTTCGTTAAATGTTGTCTTCGGGCTCCGCATTGTTTCGCGTTTTGTATCTAAGTCACGTATGCCGTCAATAAACGCCTCTATTTTGAATTTTTCAGCTACGACACTTAACTCGTCAGGATAGGAAAGGTGTGCCAATCGCTCAATATCCGCAGCATACTCCTGCAAGGACTCACCAGATTTCTGGATACGACTTTTTAACTCCAACCTGTGAATCTGCTTCATGTGGTCACTGCCATATTTTCGCTGTAAGGCATCCATCACCGCCTTGTAGTTTTTCTGCTCCGCCACTGGAACCGTTTGCAATACTTCTGCAGCTGCGCCCTTTAATGCCACAATTAGCGCTGCAGCTGCGCTTTCGTCATCCCAACGATTGTGACCAGATGTTGTTTCAAACTGGAGCTTGAAAACACTAAATGGCGTTGTTCCATCGTACGAGGGTGCCTTAAGCCTCTCTGCGCTGATTTCTCTTATCACTTGAGTGGTTGGTTCGCTTATTTCCAACTGTTGAATTCTTTTATTAACGTCTTTAAAATTATTTTGAACTTCTTCCATTTTGTGCACCTCCGTTCGAACAGCCTCAGTGTTTTGATTCACTGCGTGGATCTGCGTCGCGTTCTGACTTAAGCTCTGACCAATTTCTTCCCAAACCGCCTGGATCTGTAGCGCGTGCTGACTTAACTTCTGGTCCATTTGCAGTGCATTTTGACTTAACTTCTCGTCTATTTGCAGTGCATTTTGACTTATTGCCTGCGTCATCGCCATTAACATTTTCTCGAACTTTGACATGTCTACAACTTCACAACTTGCTGCTTGTCCAGAAGTTTCTTCCACTTTCGCTGCTGATTCTGATACATCACTATAAAATTCATGCTCTTCCAGGTTTACACCTTGAGCCTCAAGAGCCTGCCGTAAGCGTTTCTGTAACTCCACCTTTCCGCCAGTAGATTGCAGACTCAGCTGCTGCAACTCCTTCTTCAGTTGATCCACTTTTAGTTCGTCAAACTTAACCATTTTTATTTATTATTATTTTTTTTTTTTTTTATTTAATTGATTGTTAATTCTTTTTACACAATCCCACTTCTGACACCAATTGTTACGAAATTTCTGTCTCTTTGACGATAATTTCGATCTCTCACACTTTTCTGAGTTCGATCACTGGATTGTGTAACA
Source organism: Tricholauxania praeusta (assembly GCA_949775025.1). Classification (NCBI taxonomy): domain Eukaryota; kingdom Metazoa; phylum Arthropoda; class Insecta; order Diptera; family Lauxaniidae; genus Tricholauxania; species Tricholauxania praeusta. Next base: position 121,526,393 of record OX459031.1, on the reverse strand, counting down.
ATTAAAAACACACAAACTTATTTAGTTATAAAATGGTTTATTTTATTAACGTTCAAATTCTAATATTAATTTAATACTGTATAGAAAACTGTTTTGTTCTACTATGGATCACACTGTATTCACTTTATTGCTTACTGCTTCGCTGGTTTAATTCTACTGTGTGCTCAGCTCAGATGACAACCCTTTTTATACTGCAGTCATCACTCTCTCGAATAATCCAGTACCTTCTAAGTGGCGTATATTCTACCATTATCTACAACCCACCAGTGCTACTTTGTAGCGTGCATTCTACTACTATCCACAATTCACCACACTGACGTTGAGCTAGCTATTATGCTAGATGTTAGATGGCGTTGTACGTTGTACGACGGCGATAATTTCTCTCGGTTGTTGACTTTTTATTGTTTACTACAGCGTCTGTTCGGTTTATTATTTTTAGCATTTTGCGCTAGATGGTGCTAATATCGTTTAGTTTCTTTCGTTGGTATTTATTTCAAGATTCTTCTAGCATAAACCAAATTTCGCTACAATATTCTATGTCACTCTTGAGAATCCGCAGTTAGGAGTAGTAGGTGGTAGGCATTCTAACTGGCCTTTGCCTTTTTTTAAACTAGGTTTTTGGGTGTTCCGTGCAATGATTTCTGTTGTAGCTCTTGCTGCGAAGAGGAGCAACATTTTTTTATTTTGTTTTGATTTAAGTTTTGAGCGTTATTGTAAATCTTTTTTCCACTAACATTAACAACGAGTTAACAATAACGAGTAACAGAAAATAACGTGTACAAACTGTAAGTAGAGACTTAAACCACTCCTGAATATTGCTACGTGTTGTTAGAGGCGTACACAGTCAGCTTGTAAAATCAACAATTATGTCTGTAGCTTAACTTGCGTTTTATTGTGAAATTTTTACACCGCCCCAGTGGCCTAATGGATAAGGCATCGGCCTCCTAAGCCGGGGATTGTGGGTTCGAGTCCCATCTGGGGTAAAATCATATAAACATATTTTTTTTTATTTTTTACTAATATTATTCAATGAACAAGTCTTTATGCAGTGGCTTACAATCAGCGACCAGATCAAATAGTTTTTTCTGGAATACATATTCCTTTCTAAACAAGGATTTTTTATACAGTTCATATCAAGTTACTTAAGTTTTTCTTCACAACCACTTTCAAAATAAAGGGCTCTTATAAATCAAAAATAAAACTGAATAATCCTTCATTTAATAGAATAACTCGGGACAAAAATTCTATCAACATAAATTACAAGCGAACGAAGACGCCGGCAACACTCTTGCAGGTGTCAACATCAGAACTGTCATTCTTTAGTGTGAGTTTGTTTTTGTTTTTGTTTTGCGTGCAAGTGATTTATTTCGTTCGTGTTGATTTTTGAAACATTTCTTTTAATATTAAATATGAATTTAAATTAGTGTTTTTTGCGCGAGTGATCTTAAGAAAATTGCAAAGTAATCGGTTTTGGTAAGAAATTGCTATTTTCTTGTGTAAAAGACGTATTTATGAATTTGCAAAATGTTGTTTTTGTTCAATAAGTGGAAATTCCAGATATTCCATTACATTTGGGAAGTGCATTTCTTAAGTTTTAGTGCAACAAAAAAAGAAAATGAAAGCTACTGAAAGTGCATTGTCCTGTAGTGGCTAGATGCCGATAATCTCTAAATCAGATTGCCAGTGCAATCGAACTTGCACTTTGTTGCCTTGCCGGGTACCGGAACAAAGGAAGTTGACGAGCTTGCAAGTCCCGGCACATCATTGCCTCTACTGTCCGACAACGAATGTCTACAGGTAAACTATTGAGAATAAGTCCCCGGAGCTATTAAACTCTAGTTGGGGGACCAGCGCATTTATCTGGGTGTCGCTGGATTTCGCGCGAGCATCTCATAGGTCGCCGCAGTTAGGTGTAGGATAAGTGGTATGCATTCTGACTAGCCATTGTCTTTTTGATAAACTAGGCTTTTTGGGTGTTCCGTGCAATGACTTCTGTTGAAGCTGTTGCTGCAAAGAGGAGGATTTTGTTGAGTTCGTATTTTTATACCCATAGTACACGTGCCAATCTTTGTCGCTAATATTTTTAGGCGTGCGTTGGGGTAGAATTTTTACGCAAGTTTTTTATTTTAATGGAACTAGCGGTAAACATTTAGAAGTGAAGCTGCAGTCCTAATCGGCTTTAATTTTTTTTAAAAGCATATAAGACAGTTTTTTAGTGTAATAATAAGTAATTTAAAGCGTGGGAAGTAGTTTTTTTATTAATATTTTATGCAGAAAAATTAGGGTAACGTTTCTAGAGTATACTTCCTATAGCATATCCAACACCGGCTTCAATAGCCACAGTGTTTTTGCATTAAAATTGGATGTGTTTATAAAATTAATGTTAAAACGAATTTGCATTAAAATTTTATGTTTATAAAATTTACTTTAAAGAGAGTGAAATTTTAAAATATTTAAACAAAAACTTTTTTGGTAATAATTTAATTTAAGGGACACTCCTCTGATTTTCTTGAAATTTAAGTCAAGCTAAAAAAAAAAATATGAAGAAGGCATTTCTGCGCCCAACTTTTGTATGTATTCGTATTCAGCGTGCTGAACTTTGCAACATACTAAAATTTCAAGAAAATTGGAGAGGTGTCCCTTAAATTAAAAGATGTATTGCCACTTTTGTTTTAAGTTTCTTCGCCATTACGAATTTACTATTTTAGATACCAGAAAAGTACCCTTATGGTTAAAAAAAAATATTTTAAGCCGATTGAGGCTGGAGTCGTAATTCTTAATATTTGCCGAACAGGCATAGGCTTAGGTACTTTAGGTGCTCTTGCCGTACTTTTTTTTTTTAAGTGAGTAAGCTTCCTGGAGCTTAAGAGTTTAGTTAGGGGCTTAGTTTCGAGGTTATATCCATCGGTTGTAACGAATATAGATTTTTTAAAATCGTTATCATTTCAAAAAAACGATGTCATGTCATGTATAATATAGCACTAATATAAAATAGATTTATATTTGTTCTGCACTTTTCGAATTTGTAAACAACAACACTTTCATCTTTTGGCCTGTCACGCTTTTTTAATAAAGCTAAGTTTTGTATTGGCTGCTGGTCAGATAGCTTAGAACTATTTTTTAAATTTTCAAATATTTGTTTTATTTTAACAAATACTGCAATCTCTTTTGAAAATCATCTTCTTAGTTTCTAAAAGTACATAAATGTGAATCGTTATGGCATCCGCGCACTCTGGTCTTAGCAATTCAGGACATACATACATACATACATATGTATGTGGATGATGATACCATGAAATAATGCTTCATAGTAAATGTATGGTAGATAAAAACTTTAAAGTTAATTTTTGTAGAATATTTATTTAGTTTAATATCACTCATTTACTCAACTCTTCAATTGCATTAAACATAGCACATGATTCAACCCTTGAGTTCGATTGTTTTTGATTTCCTATACATCAATTGAAAGGGTTAAATTGGAAAGGAATTAATATCTTTTTTAATAATTTTTTTTTTTGTTACTAGAAGTTCAAACCTATAACAAAAGTTTTGCAGAAATAATGTTTTAAGTTTTAAATTGACAAAAAAAAAAAAATCAAGTGTTAAATGTTGAAAAAATTGAAAAATGTTCAGAAAACGAAAAATTATTGAACTCATTGAAAAATGTTAGTTGTTATGATGTCTAAAACAGATTTTATTTTCCGATTTTTCGTTTTTATTTAAGTGGCAATATTGCCCTGAGCGACTTTGCGAAGCTGTCTAAGCGATTTTATCCCTCAAATTTAATAATCTGAATTCCCGGAATTTTGGAACTCCCTAAGAATTGGTGGATTGTTACCTGTTTGATGCGAAGGAACTGTGTTGGACTTAGATAGGGGCTGAGGACCTTAAACTGGGCCCGTCAAAAAGGCATAGTGTTTTGTAAATTTGGAAGTTAAAAAATTTCTTTAAAAATTCATGAACTAAGAAATGAATAAGACGCTCCTTTGCTTTGTTGAAAACACAAAATTTTCTAACTCTTTTGGCAGACTTTATTTCTGAGATGGCCCTTCAATCATTCCACTGTGTTAACTACCTTAACACCTAACTTTTCACATATCTTGTTACCCACCTTTGGTTCATAAATATTGGGACCATCATGAAAGTACCTTCCGTCTTTTAAGTTCTTTTCGTACTCTTACAAAATTGACTTTGACAGTATAATTTAAGTTAAGTTATTCATTGCTAAATTGGCAATAAAACTGAGCAAAAGAAATTATATAGTTTTGCGATTCGTCAACATCAAACAAAATACTAAAATTGTCAAATTAACTGCCAACTTATGAAAAACGAAAACGAAAACAAAAAATTCAACATGGCATCACTCAAATGTTACAATTACACCGCACGAAAACGCGACTTCAGTCGTGCGCGTTTGTAGCAGAGTGTTCGTCCTTTTTGTTTTAACTAAGGAAACGAAATATTCCGTGCGGATGTGAAAAGTAAAATAAATAGAATTAAAAGCGTCAAAGAACTGTATTTAAATAAAAAATTCACACAAACATGCACGCAAAACATTTAATAGAAAAAACTGCAACACTGAATGCAACTACAGTTAAAAAACTTATCAACATAACGGTACTAGCGAAACAAAAAAAAGATGCCGTTCATGCATAGCAGCGTTGCCACTTTTTGTTCTCCCTTCAGTTCACTGTCGCCCTTTTTTTTGTATTTTTTTCTTTGAAGGATTTCTTGCTTGTTTTTAAAAATGTGTTGTATATTTTTTATTTGTATTTATTGTAAATTTACTTTTGTTTTTCACTATGATCGTCTTTCATTTCACCTAAATTTTACATTTCGTGACTTGGTGTTTTTGGGTTTTCACTGCGGTGCGCTCTCTCTCACTCACTCTTTACAGGGTGATAACGTAAACACCATTTTTTGTGCTTTAGTTTTTTTCTTATCTACTAACGTGCATGTAAGTATTGTTTGCTTAAAAGTAAAAGAGTATAGATGTTATCTTTTGCCGGGTCGAATTTTAAATACTCTTCACTAGTGCCAAGCCCACTTGCCCAAGTACTCCCGTCTCTTGCCCACTAATTGCTTATGTCAATAAATATTCTGAAATTCATATTTCAGAATAGAATCCTAAATTTTAAATAGTCTGCTGGAGAAGAGAGTCAAAGCCACGTTTTGTTCTTGACGATACAAAAATAATTTATTTTACTCTGCGCTTTGAAAAATCTCTGTAGTACAACATTTCAAAAAGTGGCTAATATCTCCTGAGGTCAAGTTAAAAACCAACTTGGTTTTAGATTTCATTAGTAATAAGTACTAAACAAGTATGCTTTTCTATCACATTCACGTCCCTTTCTAAGCGTTACAAGCGAAGAAACGCAACGAATATCCTTGTGTATTGGGTTAAACAGATACTACGTAGTCAAACATTTTGTAGTTTTTACTGACTTCATTACCTAAAATCTTCATTCTATCCCACTGTGCAAGTTTTTCTTTGGTGCATGCCATTGGTGGTGTTTATTTTCAAAGTTTTCCTTTAGTTTTTTTAAGTTTGACTTTTTGTTTTTTGATTGAAATTAACACAGTTGGAAAAAACTCACTCGCGCCGCGTTATCTATCGCACTCTTCGCGTGGCGAACTTTTGATACCTCGTTAAATTGGGTCCTCATCAGGAGGGATTGAGTTGAACTGAACTGTATGTATAATGGAGGTTTTCTTTTGTTGTTACCGTCGGACGGAGTTCTGTTAATTTTTTTTTGTTGTCGATTTTAATTTTCGTGTGTGTTTGTTCTGTCAGTTTTTTTTTGTAGCTCTTTTTATTTTTTGGGCAATTTGAAATTTTTTTTTAACAAAGGCCTGTAAATCAGAAGTAGGCGCGGCAGCACACGGCATACAGAGGCTAAAGGATAACGCTGAAGCTGACAGCAATAAAACAACAACAGCAGCTGTGCAAGCAAATAAACCAACAACACATTCAAAGTCACGAGCTCTTCTTAGGAATGCGGTATCGTGAAATGAGATAATGGCAAGTTATTTTTTTAAAGCACATATTTTCTTGTGAGATCTGATATAGTTCAACATGTCCTTGTCTTAAATTTTGGTTCATTTTTTATTTCCGCTCACCTAATTGATGTAAAGCTTCAAGCTCAATGGCTAAGAAAATAATTAGTTGTAGCAGCTAATCTCCACTATTATTTGCCTAGCGTTTTATGATTAATAACGATCTCTGTACTTACGGTGACCATCTGTCCCTTATTTTAAAGGTGTGTCCTTGATTTTTTTACCTTTTGACGGGTTACCTTTTTTACAATAAAGGACGATTTTTAAATGTTTATATTAAAGTCTGCCCAAAAAGGAGTTAACCATATCAATATTTTATTATTCATCGTAAAAAGAATGTTCAACTCATTGTTCAATCGAATTTTTGAAAAGTTGGGTTCCAGGTTATGCCTGTCGGCTTATTCTTCAATTGCTGCTGGCTATAAGTTTAAAGGAAGAGTGATTGTAATAGCTCTACGGTTTGGATCGTTTTTTAGAACTTCCAGTATGTACGTCGTTAGAACCAACTGTGCTTCTATTACAAAAACTTTCCATAGGGGGCCATATTTTTGTTTGAATATATTTAGTTGCAACTGCTTCAAATTTTGCTTAGCTGACCATATACTCCATTTTATGCTTTTTGATGGAAATTTTCATATTATTTTGTAAGTTCCTTGTAATATTCTTGGTACTAGATAGTTCCTCTTGTTTTTTCATAGCGCTTACTTTGCGCTATTCGAAATTATACCCTATTCTATTCCTCAAATACTTAATTGCCCTTTTGTGGTACATGCCTTGTCAACTTCTCCGTTTATTATGATTATAGATAATATATGATTATATAGACTACGACAATGCTGCTGAATGCTTGTAATATCCTTTATCGGTTGTAGTCTATACTTCAGAAGAATTTTCAATTTTGAAGTTGAAATTGATAAAAATTCCATGATGTATGCTGTAATGCTGTATGTAATGCTGTGCAGGCAGTCTTAAAGTTTTGAGATCGACCCCTAGTTTTAATAAATGTCCTTATCTTAATTTTAATCAGATGTCAAATTAAAATAAACAGATTTTGGCTTGACTCCAAAACATTCATATTCCGAATTGAATTAACTAGACCCTGGCTGCTATTTCTCAGTCTACATTTCAATTGACTGACCTTATTTATTAATATATCGATTTTTTTTCTTCGCTTAACACATCTCTCATCTCTAATAATAAATGCTTTTTTGACCGCCATCCATAGGCTAGCGTTGCAGTTATCGCCGTTGTTTGGTGTACAAAAACGGAAGTGCAGGAGGCGCCATCTTTTTTAATTTTTTTCCACTTGATATTTTTCTTTCGTATGTGCTTGATTTGTTCGTTTTGTTTTTCGTTTTGTCAGCAAATACAGTAAACCAAAAAAGTTCAGAGTTCAGTCAGTCAGTCAGGTCTGATAGTCAGTTATTCATTTTGGATTTTGCAGGATCAGGATATGTTTGCAATTTGCGGACACACTGTGTACTTCGTTGTTTTTTTTCGTAGCTGCTCTTTTTAATACTTTGGTTGTTGTTGTTATTTTTGTGGTAAACGGAAGTTGCCGTTTTATTTTCTGGTTTCAACATTTTAAAGCATTCAAAAATCGATGTGTTTTTTCTATAGAAAAATTGAAATAAATTGAAAATATTTATTTGCTACATTTTGGCGCCATTAAAAATAAAAAGAAAGGAACTCAACTCGAAAGGTTCATAATTCACTGCCAAATGGAGCATATGAAAAATCAGGTATGAAAAAGCCATAGTTTAAAAAAGTAGCTACTTCCGCTTGTTTACACACAGGCACACATACACACACCACTTACTCATACAGTTAATATATCTTTGCCGCAAGGACATTAAACGACTTTTCAAGTAGTTTGTTGCTCTTCTGCTTTTACGGATTTTTGTGGTTTTCTTGTTTTGACTTTATGTATGGCTTCTCCTTTGCAATAACGAACTGCAAAAATATTGCGAAAAATTATTATTATTTAGCGATTATTTGCGAAATCACCGCCGCAATGAAGTAATCGCATAAATCACGCGATGACTGTATGTAGTTTGTTTTTGGCCACCACTGTAGCCACAGCAGTGGTGGTGGTGGTAGTAATGATTTTTATAACTGGCTGCAGTCGCTATTGAATGCTCTCTGCATTATTAGCGTTGATAAAAGCGACGCAATAAAAATCAACGAAAAACTTTTGCAAAAGAAACGATTCAAGTTGTTTATGAGTTTTTTCTCTTTAAGATAATAATAAATTTATCGATATAGGGTGTTCAAAATGAAAAAATTAAATAAATGAAAACTAAATGTAAATTGACAAAAATAAAACTTTATTAAAACATTAAAATAAATTGCTTTAAAACTTTAAAAGCTCTGTGTTTTAAAGAAAAGTCTTTAAGTAGTTACAAAATAGCTTTTTCGAAACGAATTTTAAAAGTAATTAGTCGATGACATTTGTGAAATATTTGGCTATAAGCTTTTGAACCATGATATTTTTCGATGATGAACTATCGTGATTAAAAATGTATGAGTTATCCTTCAACGAATATGGCTGTTTTAGGCGGTCAATCTGACGAAGCACTTCATGAAGCTAAATTAATATTCTCTATTTACTGATAATCCTTCTGAAGAGATTCAGAGCGCACCACACCGCTTTAATTGAGTAAAATTCAATTCCTTAAAATCATTTCTAAAATATGTCACTTGTGTCACATAATCTAGCTGGAATTATTGAAACTTTGGTCACACAACGTTTTTCGTTAACCTCACAGTGGAACTATGCATAGCTGATGATAGGCTCCTAGGATCATTGGTGAAAATTTCAAAAACAAACTACAGAGCATCATGATATTGTCAATCCTATTCAAGGTTATGACAAACATCTTTCGAAAATAACATTATGTTGAGTATTTAATCTTCATTTAATCTTCATCCGCTACAATTTGTTGCATTTACATCTGAGATGTGCTGAAAAAAAGAACTGCAGCGCACAATATCAGGGCTCAATTCAAAGGCTTCAAATGTATGGTCTACATAATGGAATGCTTTGAAATCCTATTGAGTTCATGTCGAATGTGCTGTAAAAAGTCTTGCTTTTGATACAGAACTGTACTGCATCAGCAAAGAAAAAATTCTTGATTTTTGAATCTGATTAGCAATTTAGAACGTAATTTTTTCAATAATCAACCGACTAGAGCCCCTTTCAACCAATTTTAGTTTTCATTTTGAGAAAAAACAATTTGCTTCGCAAGGCTTTAGTCGGAAAAATGCTTTTTGTAAAATTTTATTTTCTTTAAATTTTTATGTCAGCAAAATAATTACATATTCTCCCAAGTTTCAACTTTTATTGTTTTCTCATCAACATCAAATTTAAAAGTCTCATTGCATTTTTATCTCATGCCAAGTTCTTTCTCTCCACTTTATGTTGCATGCAGCGAAATGGCCAAGTAAATAATTTGAAAATGATTTACACGCTCGTACATGGGTAGCGTAAATCTAATCAAATGTGACTTCAACGATGATTTCAACAGCGCAACCCCACGTTACTGCAATTTTTCATTTGCTTTGCTGCTGCATTATTTCGGGGCATAAATTTAGGCCAACCACTGTTGCTGGTGCTAATAATTCATGACATGACGCTTAGTCCCAGTCAACATTTGGAAGATTATCGATTCTTCCAGGCGATGAGCTTTTAGCGGTTCTAGAAGCTTAAATTATAAAAAAAATTTTATTGCATACTTTTAGGTATTTGTTTAATCAAATATTTTTCAACGCCTTATGATTCGATATAAACTTTTTTATTATTTAATTGTGCGAATATAGTTTCAAAAGTAAATATTTGTTTGGAAATAAAGCACTCTGCCATTGGTCTCTTGTTTTCATGTTATGTTAGTTGTAGTGTGAAAAAATGTTTCTATTTTCGTAAACTCGTACGCGAATCGCTTTGGCTAGTCGCTACCAAAGACAGTTTCTCCTAAGCAAACTATTGCTTGACATCAGAATATGTACTTGGATGCAATCAAAATTATCCTAGATTAAAAATGTTTGCTGGGGCCAAGTGGCAATTGGTAGACATTATCCCTTTGCATTTCCAATCCCGATTTCTTACATCCGCTACCCTTCGCCGTATACAAAGACATAGTATTCGTTCGGTATTTCCATGCATAGTCATAAAAAACCTTCCGCTGTGAAAGCGCCGTACAATAGAAATAAACTAAAATTGAAATTTCAAAAAATTGAAAAAAAAAACGAAATAACTACGTTAAAATCTCCATACATCAACGTAAATGTCGTAAAATGTTGTATCCTGCTAATTTACACATTTTACGCTTATGGCTGTGTTGTAGCATTGCTGAGATTTTTATAACGCATATAATTTTAGTTTTATTTACGCCTTTACGGCAACAGCTTCATTTGCAACAAAATGGGTTGCCATTGCAACAGCACAGAGCAGGAGGATTGAGACTCTTTTATTTTTTTATTCATTTTATTTTGAACATGAAGTGTCAATTTATGACACCATGTAAAACGTTGTAAAACCTTGTAAAACTATGCGACGCCATTCCGCAACATTTCGATATTTTTTTTCGTTGTTGTTTTTTTGTTGATTTTGCTGGTTGGTTGGTTAGTCGCTTGGTTGGTTGGTTATTGCCATTAAACATTAAAAAAAATAATTGCCATCGCTGATAGATGGCGTTGATATGACGGCGCTGCAGTTAGAAAACTCGCGCTGTGAATTTATTTGTTGTAAAATACTGTCATTGATAGCAGCATTTAGGTTCGGGGTGTTATTTGATAACAAATATTTTGAGTGATATTGGATTATCTTTACTCGATACTTGAATGTAGTAATAAAATGTCTATGCTATGAAACATAATTTTGGACATTTTTTTCCCTGCTAACTGGTGACATTTCAAAAAAGTTTTATACGGGCAAGACTACGCCTCACTGATCAAAAAGTTCTTTCATTACCTTGATTAATGATGCTTAACGTAAGACATTAGAAAGTCACATCTACGAGTCACTTGAAGATATTACTCATTAGAGTCTTTAAAGAAGTTTATAAAACTTTCAAAATGGGTTCATTATGTTGTCAATGAAATTATAAGCCAATGAAGGCAACTGCGGTCAAAGTTATAATGACAACTGCCATCTTTCATGCTAACTGAACCTTCCTGAAAGTAAAACTAAACTTGTATCACGAAAAGTTAGAAGCATGCACCACAACCTACACAAGATTATGTTCAAAAAGTTATTTTGATATATGGATCTTTCTTAGCTTGCTTTTGGCCTAATGAATCCAAAAAAAAATCTCTATTTTATTCAATATAAAGCTGTGTTGATTCCAATGTTCTTGTAATACACATTTTTGATTTTAAAAATATTTTATAAAATCTTAATCGGTATCGTTTCTGTTAAAACGATTTTCGAATGTCGGGAATAGCAAAGTCAAAAAAATTTTCAGAAAATAAGCTACTAAGAGTGCTATCCTTGGCTAAGCCAACTGTTGCAAGCTGTGTACCAAGCTAAATTCATCCACTTCCCCATTGTTTTCTGGTAATCTTAACATCCACGGACGGATAGGTTGACGGACTTGCGTAGTTGGTTTAAAGAGGTGACGCTTGCTAAGGAATATATACACTTTTCTATACCTGCCACACCCCCCTTTATGCGATAAGACGAAATAAATATATCATGTGTGGAGGGTCTGAAAAAACCCCAGTAAATATGGAGCTTACTAGTTAAATGTTTTAGGCAATTATCAAAAACATCTTGGGAAATTTCCTACTTTGATTTGGAACGATTTTTCTCAAAGGACCCAAACGCCCAAAGCCTGATATCTTTTCGAAAAAAACTTTTTGGATGAATTTCCTTGGTTTTTTTTTTCATTGATGCTTTAATTTTTATGTAACCTTAATTTGTTGCGACGTTCTTTGAATTTGAAATCACTTGAACATTTTTCTCTTTTTTTGGGCAATGTTTCGTAAATTCCTGATTGCGAATATTTTTTGAATAACTTGAAAATTTCAGTAAATATTTTTGCTCGAAGAATAATTATTAAAAAAATAAGAAGTTATATCAAAAATTTGAGTGACCGTTTTTTGGTTAATTTTATTTTTATAAAACTTTTTTTAACCCTCTACTGCATAAATTAGTATCCAGCTATTTTTTGCTAGCAAAAATATGATGATGAGATTATGATGGCAATAGAAAAAAAAAATTTTTGAAAAATTATAGCTTCGTTAGCATTAAGGTACAATAAAAGATTCTCTATTTTTGTCATAGAAAATTTCGTCAAAAATCTCATATCCTTCGCACAAATGTTTTTTTTTTGGGTACTGTCGGAAACTCTCCTTAAATAATATTTTTGTGCGATTAAACTCAGTTTGTATATTCGTTTCGTTTTTGGACAGTTTTTGATTAGATCTTGTTTTTTGTCAATTAAATATCAAAGGTATCGTCCCAAAAAATGTCTAACAAAATCTTTCGTACTTTGGTTTTAGGTATCAGATAATCACTGGAAATATATTGTTGACTTAAATAAACCCTAATACAAAAGCTACTGAAACTAAAGCATTCTTTCTTAAAAGTTTGAAAGCGATTATATAACTATGAGGCACAAAAGTATCGATATCAAACTTTCCGCTTATCTCTCTAATTTACAGACTACATATAGTATAGCAATGACAGCTTTTTATAACAGCGCTCAAAACTGTACGAGTTTCCGCTTCCGGTTGCAATTTTATCTCTCTTTTCGATTCTTTTTAATTTCTTTACGGATGCAACAATTAAAATTTTTGTATCGTCTTGTTTTTTTTTCTTGTCTCTTTTTGTCAGCTATATCACTGGGGTGGGGGCCAATAGACCACTGACATAAAATAAAGGGAGAATGATGTGGTACAACAAAAAGTTGCGCGTTTCTTTCAATTTATGCGACGGAAATGATTTACTTGGTTGTTATGACTTTCATTTAGTTGTTGCTGTTGTTATTGTTGTTTCGGTTATTGCTGTTTTGTTCTAAATCTAAGCAATAACTTTTATTTCGAAATAAAATCAGAATGGGAAGAAAAATAGTAAGAATGAAACAATGACAGGATTTATGAGCAGCTGATTGCAGTTGAATCTTCATTCGCGCCATCATCAATCATTCAAGTGTCTGGGTAGCTACCAAACTAATTTCCAAGATAAAAATGCAGCTTTGGGAACAAAAAAAGTAATGAGTGCTATATAATAACTGCAGAGGCCGCCTGCCAGCTTTCAAAAAATAATTTCGCATAGCTATAGTTGCTGTATGATCTATGAGAAAGATTACATTTAGATTATTACTTATAATTAGAAAAGTTATCAAGGAATAAATGAAAAATATTTAATATACTGCGGCCGCAAGTGGAGCCTTATTTAAGCATATAATTATACTCACACAGATAAAGCTTATTTGGTCAAATTCTAAATGAGCTTCCTTGTACTGTGGACATGTTCCTTTCTGTTCGCCCACTCCGCATTTAAAATAACAATGTTAATACATATATTATATACTTGGAAAACTATTTTTTCAATGCATTTATTATACCAAAAATAAATATGCCAACAAGGAAGGTCTCTCTTTCAGGAGTACAGCTGTTGGAAATTATAAGTAAATTATAGGAAAATAAGAAATGAAAGTATAGGTACAAAGCTAAATTTTGACATATTAAACTGACCATTTTTTAATAATTTTTTCTTCTCAGAATAATTTACGAAATTACGGCTCCAAAATCATTCATGATGGTGAATTTAAAAGTCCGTAACTTTTTTTAATCGAGCTGCATTATCTTTTTCTCATAGTCTTAATTGGTAACAAGTTGAAATTTTCTCAAACAAATTTTTGCCTAAGTTTTTGTGCAAATATTTCTACTTTGTTTTTTATTTTTGTTTGATTTAATTTGCCACAATCAAAACAATTGAATTGACTTTTATGTTGACTAATAAAAAAACAACCATACTCTGTAGCTCCTTTTTTGCTTCAAATAAATCGTAGCAATTTCTGAAGCATTTCATATCCAAAACGCAAACGTTAAAAAAAAAAAAAGATATTGAGAAATACAATTTTCCACAGCTGTGTGCGCGTTGACTTTTATGATGCCAAAGTGTGAATTTTATTATTATGAACTAACATTTGTTGTTATGCACTGAAAAAAATAAAACTTGTTGCAAACACAAGTTTGGAGATGTAAAGAAAAATTATATTTATTACAAACACTTGGACAAATTTGTCGCACAAGAAACCATTTGGTTTTTGGTGATGTCTCTCTTTGGGTGGACATATTAGGTACACCCGATACTTGTTTTTTTATTAGTGATGTGTTGCATTAATAAAAGTAACATTGCAGCTGAGTTTTAATAGCATTTGGTCCTAATTTATGCCACAAAGATGCGACCCCTTGTATGACTGACTGAAGGATAAAGGATTTTTGAATATTTTAATATCTAAAACTAGAAAGCTCTTAAATGTTTACAAGCTTTACAATAGTAGTACGATTTATAAAACATCGCTCATATACCTATTCCAAATTGGATTACTTAATATTTTTAAAAGGGAACTTTTTTTTTGAAAAAAATATTTTCGTCATTCTGTTTCGCTACATTGAAAATGTTTTGAAACTTTTTTCAAACTTGGTATACATATTATTTTTTTTAGTTAGTTAGCTTATAAAAAGTAGATAATTTTCTCTAAAGAATAAAACTGAATATGCCATTATTAATATTTCACTTATCAAGTTTATTTTTTTCAAATTTTTAAAATTTTCTTTATGAGTCAAGTTTGCTTTGAAAAATATTCAAAAAAGCAAACAAAGTATTTTGAAAATAATTTGGTTTTCCAATAAACGACTGTCACTTTGAATTTTCCAGAGTTTTATCACAAAAAAAAAACATTTTTTTAAATATCTAAACTCACTTGTAACACATTTCGTAAAACCAACACCCGCTCGGCGAAACGTTTCGCAAAGCTTTCAGAAATATTTCACATAAAATCGTACTAAGCTTCAAATATCTTTAATTTTTATTTCAGTAAGCTTTTTACAATCTATCAATGTCTGCCTTGATATCAATTTGAAACGTTGCCGAGACGCTATAGAAATATTGCACGATTAAAGAGAAAAACTTAAATTTTTCATCGCAAACTTTTTTTTTACTCTGCGTCACGTACGCTGTTATTCTATTACGCCACCGGGACTCTGAATCAGTTTTTTATTTTGTCCGCATTATTACTTGCTTTGATACTTGATATTCAATAAGTCTTTGTGACGTTTTATAATTTATAATTGACAATGAACTGTACTTAACATAGCATCAAAGACAAAATCGTAAAACATAATATAGATTTCATTAAATCTGAAACCTTCCAAAGGCTCTTCAGATTGATTAAATGTTAAAGATCTTTTTTATAACGTGGCTGCAAGATTTCATTTGAAAACTTCAAGAGACGTTGAATCTTGAACCTTTCAGAAACATTTCAGAATGATTGCATGTGAAACTTTACACTTGAAATATATCAGAAAGGTTTCTATAACATTCGTTTGGCAATATTTCATTTCTGAAACGTTACATGCTGAGTGGGCATAAGATTTTGGGATTATTTTCACAAAATTTAACCAAATATCTTATTCAAGGTTCTTTTGGATCGATGTTCAAGTAAAGAATAAGAGCAATCTGGCTGTTAATTACTCATACAACAAATCCTTATTGCAACATGTCTTATTTTTTTAGAAAATATATCGGTCTTAGTCACTGTAGAATATTTTTCAGTTAACATTTTAGTTATTTGTTTGGTTGATTTTGCAACTGTTGCTCTTTGACTTATTTGTAAATGAATTTAAAAGAAAAAGAAAACAAAAATAATCGACTGACAAACAAATCAAAGCATACTTTTAGGCTGCTTGTAAGAGAGATGTAAGCATTTTTTACTATATTTTACTAAGCAAATTATAAACGCAACGACGTAACATTCATCATAAAAGGATAAAGCATTCAAAGGACAATTTGTTTTTGTCGTTGTTGAATTCTTTCAATAGGAAAAGTCCCATCACAAGCTAAATGAAATGAGAAAGTACGAACAAAAAAAAAACAAATTGATTGAACAGTATTTGTGTAGCAATGGAATTGTAACTGTGGTGGCTAATTTTAATTATTGCTGCTGTATGTAACATTACAACAACACTAACTTACAACACAACAAGCCAACATGGACACTGGCCAAATTGCAACTTGAAATTATATGAATTAGTATGGCTTTGAGATATAGCCATTCTTTTGGTGTTTTTATTTTCTCACTATTGTGCAGGTAGGGTTTTGTTGGGAAATTTTTGGTTTTTCTCATTCAGCTGCATCCGCAACTCGTTAAAGTCCCATTGGGCGCCGCCAAAAAACTGATTTGGCACTGATTATAAAATCAAAGTTACATTTGCTGTTGTTGCTGTTGTTGTTATTGTATATTTTTGCGTCAATTTGGAAATTTAATGCACTCCTGAGATGCAGCAGCATAGTAAAAAGGAAACTGTAGCCATTACCGTGAGCACAAACAGTAACACGCACTGTTTACCTCAGCATATGTGTGCAGCAGCTATGAGTGGTAGCAAAAAAATTGGTATTTAACCCTTGTTTATTCAATGGGGTCTTGATTATAAGCTGTGTAGTAAATTATTTTAATGTTGATACGAACTTTTTGGTAATTATACTGAAAGGTTGTGAGTAGATCCTGCAGCGGCTAACCATACTCTTAGTCTTTGAGTATTTATTTTTTTTAATTTTCTTTTTATTTTTATTTTATTTGGGCAAAACTTTTATCTTGTTAGTTAAAGTGAATTTATATTTTGGGTGATTTTCTTTAAGGGAAAAAGACACGAAATTACCATAATTTTTACTAAAATTGTACGACTTTTCTTAAGTAAAAAATACGCAATAATAACCTCTTTCCCACGGAACTTTTTCTTTTTAAGTGAAATCAATTCATCGAGAGCATTATTTAACACAAAAGGCTTTCTCTACTAATGCCGTTCGGTTACTGCATTAGAATAGTGTCCGTTTTTATAGGCTCTTTATAAGCTTCTACGCTTAAATTTTATTAGTTAAATGATGAAAACTTTACTGTGATCCTCAGAAAGATCTTTGCAGGGTTAAAGAAACAGCATCAAAAATAACAACAATAACAAAACATTAGCAATAGTCACAAACAACTCGACTCGGTTCACCACTGCGTATACGTAACATTTTTTTTTCGTTGGGGGGGAAAAAATTCATAGCTTTTGCTGTTACCTGCTCTTTTGTAACTGTTGTTGTTGCGTTCATTCGTCGTCGTCATCATCATCATCATCGTCATCGTCATCGTCATTGAAGTTACACACTGCAGTATAGCAGGGAATTGGTTCGGTTTGCTTTTTGTGTGCTGCTGCTGCTGCACCTTTGTCAGTTTATGTCCTTGCCTTGCCCACCTGCACCTGTGTATTGCCAACATCTGCTAACGTAAGCATACGCTTGAATGCATTCGTATGCTGGGAATTTGTGATTTTTTTCATTTGAATTTTGATTTTTTTTTTGTTTGCCTACCTTTACTTCTGCTACTCTTGGTTGTTTGTGATGATTTTATGAAGATTTTGCGCATACTTTTTGGCATTTTGACCAAAACTTGGCTGTGGCATAAAGTAGACAAAAAATAAAAGTACAAGAAGACGCAAGCATTACCGGTAACACGAAAAAGGACAAAAAAAAAACGGAGCTGCTTGTCGTACTGTCTGAAAGATGAGATGAGCAGCGGATAAAAGGTAATTTAATTTATGTTGCAGTAAAATTGAAAAGCCTCTAGAGAATATGTGTGCGAAAGTATCTATGAGTGTGCTCGTTTGTTATTCGGTATGTGTGTGTGGATGTACGTGTGCAAACGCGTAACGAACATAAAAGTGCTGTGCAAAATTTTACGACACTGAAATTTGAAGAAAATTGAATATGATTGAAAGTAAAGGAAAAAAGGAACTTCCGAAAAACAATGTAAGTCTAGCATCCATAAATCGGAGGATCGTTGGAATAAATGTATTGAAGTTACAACTATAAATTGGTTTTTTCATTTCCGATCCGCGAATTTATTCAATCACATCGTATTCGTACTTAATAACACTGATGTACTCATGTCCTTTTTAGTGTTGCTTCAACCCAGATCAGTGTAGCATAGAGGACGAAAGACCAAGAGCTGTCTGTCAACAGCTTCTGTCCGCTTGTACGATATTCATCTACTTTCGCAATGATGTGTGGCAAAGCTTTGTCTGCAACTGCAGCCAGATTATCCTTAAAGGAAAACTGCGTGTTAATCTGGTGACTAAGATTGCGAAATTATCTCATGACAGCCCACTCTGAAAGCGAAGTCCTCAGGCACTTTTCGAGTACTAAGAAGAACAGCCTGACTGGAAAATCCCGTTTGCTAATTCCAGGTTGGCAATGTGTAACCATCTCGTTGTCCTGTGTATCATCACACTGCAAAGTACTTTCGCAGTTTTCTCTACAATCTTTAAAAGGAGTTTAAGACGTCAAGTGAAAATTTCGCGCAATTTTTCTTGCTAAACCTTCTCCACCGTATTCCATTTGTTGTTTTATGCGATTTTCCATCAGGAAACCTGAATTGGGTGGCAAATAAGTCATTAAACCTTTTAAACGTCACATCTGGTCATTGGCGCAGGACTTTATGAGTAGGATTATCTAATGCCATTTCCATATGGGTGTTTCCATGAAAACGGAAGTTTTTGTCCTGTGCGACATCTTGGTTTTTTGCAATTATCTTGAAAACAAAAATTGCCCAAATTCAACCTTAGCACCAGCTATAAAGCTAATTAGGAGCTATAAGTTAAACCTATTGTCAAAACAAAATTCTGTTTTATTTTGACTTTTTTTTTTACTTTAAATGTGTTCGACGGTCGAACGGTACCCATGGAAATGCCCATATGGCAGAAATCACCGTCGTTGAGGAATGTAGTGAATATTCTAACAAGATTCCTAGAATCTATTCGTTTTTTGTAGTCACAGTTGTGATGTCCTCTATATTTGTGAGTAGACAGCAATACTCTGAAAAACTTCGTGGTCAAAGTTATGGTGTTACTTTTGACCTAGACCTCAGTTGTCATTCGTTGGGTCGCTGTCTGTGGTTCGATGATAATGGCTCAGTAATCCCTGTGCATGTTAAAATCGCTTACTCTTCATGTGACGTGATATGAACCGTTCTGTGGGTGATAGGTCCATAGCCTATAGCATTTTATCGGCAATATAGAGTTTGGGGTGTAGGGTTCCACGTTCCAAAATGCAATTTTGAGCTTGCAAGCTTACTTCTCGTCTCAAGAATTTTATGTTGGAAGTTTTTGAATTGGTATGTTTTTAATTGAAAATTTCTCGCTCAACACTGTGACACTGGTCCTCAATGACATCTCGAGGGCATCATATTCAACTTTTGTAAATCAACTTTCAATATACTACCCAGCTTTAGAGTTTTACAAAAGCCGTACGTACCAGCTTCTAAAAAAGAACATAGCAAAAAAAAGGAAGGAACGAACGAACGCAAGCAAGCAAAAATGCAAGCGCATAAAAATTACCTTAGCCACAAGTCGAACATGGCGCGTACGGCAAAAGGATACATTCAGCGTAAAAGCCAATGATATCGTCCAATCATTTTAACACAGATAAGCCACAACAGATGGCGCTGCAGCAACAAGAAAGGCAGTTGAAGTGGCTGGCAGTCGAAGCGGAAACGGATATGAAGGACGATGTAACTCAACTCAAATGGATGTAAATGGATAAATAACATTACAACAAAAACAACGAATACAACAACACAAAATAAGGATGCACGTAACATATTTTGTTGCTTATCACGAGTAAGCGCAACAACAACAACAATAACAACAACAATGGCAACAAACCTTTGATATTAAAAGCATTGCTTTAAGCCATGTCTTTTGACCACCTGAGTGATTGTATGCAATAGGGTTGATCTTTAAGCGATCTGAGAAGGGTTTGC
Source organism: Tricholauxania praeusta (assembly GCA_949775025.1). Lineage (NCBI taxonomy): Eukaryota > Metazoa > Arthropoda > Insecta > Diptera > Lauxaniidae > Tricholauxania > Tricholauxania praeusta. Next base: position 121,506,306 of record OX459031.1, on the reverse strand, counting down.
AAGCTGGTTGATGTAGGTTTGTGTCTTAACTACGCATATTAATATGTATACTTTGTCACAGTTTATTCGTTGCTCGACGTGGCCAAAAATTAAAAGACAACGGAGATCTTCAAATTTGCTCTGTACTGGAAAGGATCATTGCTATCCACTCCACGCACTTACAACTTTGAAAATTAAAAAATATTTGCAATCATTTATTCCCGGAATGCTTATGGTCCATGAGGCTTTTCTATTTCCAGTAGATTCAAACGTTGCAGAACAACATCGGAAAATTCGCAGTCGATGGCCAAAGGTCAAGAAAACTTTGCCTTAGGCTAATTTAGACACAACTAAATGGCGATCATGGAGAATAATTTAAGTGTATCCCGGTAACGATAAACGTAATTTTGCTATCGAAATTCGAACTGAGCATGGTTGCTTTAAGCGATCAATAAGTTAACCTTAAGTTTACTTACTGCAATCTCTCAATAGCGCATGTACTACCTGGCCACTCTTTAAGTGGTCATAAAAAATAAATCAAAGCGGTTGAAAAAAGAAACCGAAGCGGAGTTATTACTGAGGGAATTTTATACTTCGTCATCGTCGTCCTATCGGAAGCTACATTAGTCAAGGCCTCGTTCGTCATCGGTCGGAGACCATATCTCAAAGCCGTTCTCCCTTCGTCTCTTACAGGTTTCTTTCTACCACGCTCTTGTTAAGTTGTACCTCCTGCGGACCTTTAACCCAGATAGCGCCAAAACTTTTTTTTATAAAGTTGAATTTTATTAAAAAGCTTAGGTCAAGGTCGCTTTCTTAACCAATTTTTATTAAATAGCTTTTATTCGTATACGCTATAGTTTTCCAAATCCAATCTGATCCAATCTGACCCAATCTTCATAGAAATGCATTTTCATAACTTCACATTTCTCTCATTCACGATGACGTTTTTGGTGTCCTTTTAAAGGGACAGTGGTGCTATCTGGGTTAACATCGACGGTGTGAGTATTGTTTGTAAAACGGGTTCGTGTCATTGCTAACAGTTTCTAATGATATGTTGAGTTTGAGTCATGGCAAATCACCGTTACCAAGCACGATTTTCTCCTATTTGGAATTGACAGAATATCTGAGATCCACCTTGTTCACAGGGAAAATAGTAAGTGCTGTATTCGTGTACATATGTTGGCATATTTTGCTTGCTCACCGTCAAGCGTTAAATGCAAAAGATGAATGTGTAAATAGTTGCAGCTTTAACCGCAGTTTTCAACGAATCTTTCACTTTTTTAGGCTCTCTCTCTCGAGTGTCCAGCATAACAACGTTGGTGGTCACTTGTGGCAACCTCAATGACTGCCATTGCTGCTACAGTTACTGACTGGACGCCACAGCAGTGTTGCCACTGTTTACCAGCGGGTTTTAAGCCTCGGTTAACCTCGCATACGGTTTACAACTGCAGCATTTTTACACGCTCGGTATCGTTGTTGTGTTGGTTAGTGTACGTTGTTTTTGTTGGTGTTTGTTTTTAGGCTTAAAAATCTCGTACTCCTCCTTCGTAGTGAAGTCATGATACTGCTGCTACTGCTGCTGTTGCACGCTTCAATTGGAATTTTTGTCGCATTCACCATTGGGAGTAAGCGAATGTGTTGCATATTTAAGGGCGTCGTGCAGCAGTAGCTGAAGTGCTTTATTTTGGTATCAGTGAGCGAACGTCCTGCAAGTATGCAATGCAACGCATGTTGTGAAGATGCTGAAGTATAATAAATCTCATGAAATAATTACACGTGTAGTCAGTAGTAAAGAAAAAAAAAAAAAAATCAAAAATTCTGAAACGTAAGGGAAAATGCCTTGCTATTTTTATCTGTGACTATTACTGTAGTTTTTATTGTGCTTAAGTGGAGTACTGCAGATTGAATACAATATTTTCCCAAGGCACAATGGTCGAGAAGAATATTTTCCAAAGCACAAAAATGAGGATATATCATAGCTGCTTAGCAATGTCGAGCAAATTTTTAAAGAATTCACTAAGGTACTCTAGTGCTGACAGAAACAATAAATTGGTCAAGCTAATCATCAGACAAATTATTGTGCTCAAAGTTGAAATGTTAGCTAGCAGTGTCTGCCCTAAAACAGTAGAGCCCAGTACACTTCATTTTTCAGCCAGGTTGGCTATAATTCGAAAAAACCGATTTATGAAATCTCTATCACTTCAATAGATTACTGCAGCCATAGTGACTATTACTTGCGGCGCTCAGCTTGGGGCAAGTAAATTGAAAATTTTTTTCCCCAATTCGTTTCATTTACAGATTGTCCAATTTTTTGTTTAATTTTTATTTTTATTTCAAATTTTTCTTATTTAAATTTATTTTTTTGTTGGTCACGTTGGTTACACTACGCGTGTGTTGGTTTCAGTGTTTACCTTTGATATTAACACCGACTGCAGTGTTACCTGTGTTGGTTGGTTGCGAGTGTTGCAGTGGTAGTTTTAATTTCATTTTGTTTCAGTGTTGGCTTGTTAGTGTTTTACGTTGCAATAACATACGACGACGACGTAATAGTTGCACCCATCTATAGGGAATTTTGTGCTCTGCAGCATTTTTTGTTTTAATGTTTTTTTTTTACTCTCTTAAAATATTTGTGCGATGCATATTTTTCACCCGTATATTTGGTATTCAATTTTTGCAGCAATTTGTATTTCTTTTTTGAATAACAAAAAAATGTTGACATTTTCTGGGAAGGTATCTATTTAAGAAAGAATTTCAATTTGGAAACTTTTTTGGCAGGCAGTTTTCACATGATTTAACAGCAGCACTGCTTGAAGAATTTTTGTTTTTTTATAAATTGTTATTGTTTAATTGAGTGAAATTTTTGTAAAATGTGAGACTGAGTTTTTCTGTACATTTTCTTGCTTTTAAAGATATTTACTCAAAACTTCTGCGAAAAGAGTTTGATTTAAAATGTTCACTAGATGTGGTTATAAATTTTTACCAATAGCAAACATACCATATTTGATTGAAATTAGAATTTATGTCATTTCTGTAATTTTTTTAATTCGATCTCGTTCAGCGGCTACGAAACTTTGTTGTGTTGATAGACAAAATCTAATTGCCAATACGAAATATATTTATAAAAAGAAAACAAATAAATCGTATTCATGATACGCACAATAAAACCAATTACATTTCATCTATAAACTTTCGAAGTACTGATTATTTGCCGCTTGAAAATTTTTTGGTGGAATCCATTAATTTACGAACCACCCATGGATTAGTTACCCAGATCAATGTCAATAACTGAAATATAAATGGGGAATGTTGTTAACTAAAATAATAGAAGCAGATACTAAATATAAAAAACCAAATAGTTTAAAGTAATTTTTAACCCTTAAATGCACGGGGTCAGCCCCCAATATGGAGACTAAGCTCCTTTTATGCAAAATCAGACGTTGACCACGAAATGGGCATTCATTTTCCTGGGAAATGCACCGTTTTCCCGGAAAAGCTTAAAAAGTGTGATTTTTGAAGCTTACCAAATATGGTACACGATGCATTAAGCCTATATATTTGAAATGAAAAACTATTTTTTAGAAACTTTTTTTATTAGAAATTAATGGAAAATGAATAATAATGAAATATGGAAATGAATAATAGAAATTATCAATATTTAATTCACTGATGAGGGTCACTTTTAAAATTATTTGTAAACACACCGTTCGACCACTTTGGCAGCTTACTGGGAACTTAAAGTGGACAATGGACAGCTAAATGTAATGTCGTCAAGGGCGGATTTACGGGGGGGGGGGGGGAAATTTCCCCCTCCAACGGCTTTAAAAATACACTAGAGAATTTCAAAGTTTTAAAAAACCATGCAGCATCTAAGAAATAAACTAAAAATTTTTGAAGATTCTAGTAACGCCGGAGATGTGTAGTTTTTCAGTTTGTTAACTTTTTTCATACAAAGTTAAAAATTAATTCACATTACTCTACAAATTTGCAAAAACTTACACAACATCGAATAGCGATGATACTTAATGTAGTGAAAAATGGCAAAATTCAAAAAATGCACTGTTGAGAGCACATACTTCACATAAATGCCTGTAAAAACTTTGATTGTCAGCAAATGAATTTTAATTTTTTTTTAGTATAGAGAAGAGTCCTACAACAATTTTAAGATATAAATTGTGTCAATAGTGTTATGATATAAAATTTTAAGAGACTCTTATTTTTTATTTTGCTGAAGAGCCACATTTTTCGAAGTTATCGTCATTTAAACATTGTATGCTAAGATTACAAATTTTGAAAGGACTTTTTTTGAAATTGTCGGTATTTCCTTAATACATAATGGGTTTTTATAATTTTTTTTTTTTAAAATTCTTCATTATTTTATTGGTTTTATGAAAAAGTGACGTTTAGTGCAAAGTACAATTATGAAAACCCATTATGTATCGAGGAAATGCCTACAATTTGAAAAAAGGTCCTGTCAGAATTTTTTTCGTACATGTATTTTAACATACAAAGTTCAAATGACGATAACTTCGAAAAATGTGGCTCTTCAGCAAAATAAAAAAATATGGGTAAAAACTATTCTTTTGCAAATATTTTAAGTATGATTTTGCGGAAATCGGACAAAAAATGGAGAAGTTATTCGAAAAAAACAGTAAAAAACTTGCAATAAAATTAAACGAAAATACATACGTTTTCTTATTAAAAAGAAACGGAGAATAAAAGTAAAGAACCAGACACATACACAATCGTATGTATTATTTTCGTTTAATTTTTTAAATTTTTTTTAATGTTTTTTCGAATAACTTCCAAATTTTTTTGTCCGATTTTCGCAAAATTATGCTTAAAATATTTGCAAAAGAATAGTCTTTCATTTAAAATTTTATAAATATGAAAAGGAAAAAGAAAAATTTTTTCATTCAGTTATTTTTAAAAAATACCAAAAAAGTAATTTTTTTGGATTTTGAACGCTTGTTACTCCATCAAATCTTATCCGATTTAAGCAAAAATCATATCGTTAGAAAGAGAATACAAATATCTTTCGAATGCTGAAAGAGACTTAAAAATTTTATGGAGATATAGTCAAATAAATGAAAAAAGTGCCGAAAAAGGGGTTTTTGGGGATGTCTCGAAAACGATTCTTAAGAAAAAAAAATGGTTGCCATTTTTGGAATCTACTCCCCAAAATACATCGAAAAAAGTATATGAGAAACCTGATTTTGAGATGAACTCCAAATTTGTAAACTAGTGTTATATAATTTAATTTTTTTTTTTTTAACTGAAATTATCTAAATTAAAAATATTAATTTTTGAGTTAGATAGTAAAATACGTGTTTTTACTTCTAAAAATAAAATTTTATGATTTAAGAAACAAGTTTTAGAAATATACTCATTTTAAAGTATGGGTGGATTACATCCAAGTCAGTAATGGCTTTACGAAAGGCGTCTGTAATGCAGGGTTAAAATGTTAACATAGAAAACTTGATCACCTTTTTTTAACTAACAAAAATCATCCAATTTTCCGAAAATCCAGCAAGGCCCCCGGCTTTGACATGCAATTAACATCTTGGCCTCTTGGCAACCCTGTTCGCAGCGAACAGAGCTATAATTCGGCTATAAGAAGAAGAAGAAGCTATAAGGCTTATAATGTTAGCGTGTACGAACATTACAATAAAACAACATTTATTACATGTATGTAACATGTATATATCTATAGTAAACTTTTTTTGGACATAAATTTAACATAACCAATTTTCCCCCCCCAAAATTTTTTCCTGGATCCGCGCCTGAATGTCGTAATGCCTATTACAAGTTGGAGCAAAATTTAACGCGATGCAGGTTGTTTGGGTAGACTAGGCTATGATCTTAGGAACGTACCATACATGGTACACTATGCATTTAAGGGTTAAGCCAAAAAAAATATCCATTTCTTGAAAAATTTACAGTGGCTATAAGTAAATTCTAAATTCACCCCAAAGTTTATAAGTGAGTAGGTGTAAGCACCATAAATGAATATTAGTTTCAAATTACAGTGTGTGAACATTTTTGTAAGAACTTGTGAATCATTTTCAGCAGTGAATAATGAAGTCATTTTTAAACACTGAAAATTGTGTTTTTGGTTGCAAAACAATGCAGCAATCGAATAATGTAAGAAAATACAATATGTGGTGTTTGCTAATAAAAAAAATCATTAAAGCCAAAATATTTTCTTTTCATTTTTTTTATATTTTGCTAGCCGTGTAGTATTTAATTTATGGCTACATTTATTTTATTCTATACAAATTTAACAAAAGTAATTCATACGCAACTCAAAGTATGCGTTAATAATTTAAATTGAATCAACATCAATTTAAGGAAAAAAAAAGCAACGAAAAGCAACTACTAGATATTTCATTGCTGTCTAACTGGAAAAATTGTACAAAAGCCATAAAAAATGATGAACAACTTAAGGCGAAAAAAAACATTGGATGAAACTTTACGCAGCAAAAAAACTGCAATTTCTTACCATCTCCTCTGTAGTTTTTTTTTGTCACATTTTGATACACTCTAGCACGAGTATAATGTTTCGCACTTCCGTTTCCGGTCGTTTATGCATATTCGTATTCATGAAATGCAAGTGCGAGTACATGTGCAAGTGAGAATTGGTAGCACTTTTTAGCTAAACTCGCATATAGAGCATTTGTTGGGCGCCAAATTTCATGCAATGTCCTTGCAAGTAAGCTCGCACGCAATTCATCTTAAAATATAAATTTAAAAATGACACAAAATTATGTGTTAGAATTTTTGAATAATGTGCTTTTTAATTAAATGCAATTTTGTTGCTTTACGTTATTTTCTGCACTGATTTCTGGCTTAATCCAATTTGTGTGACTATCGCACTTAATTACATATGCAGCAAAATATTCGTCGCATCATGATACTTTTTTACCAATGATTAAACCAAAAATTTTCCAATCAACTATACGCACACACACACAATTCATATGTACTTTGATTGACAGACGCAATCATGTTGAAAACTGATAAAATATACTTCCGCATAGCCGCATCATTATTAAGGAGTAAGACCCACACAGAGTGTAGTGAATATTTCCCAGCTATTCAATATAAGTAGTTCATTATTGCGGTCAATGTGTCAATGTGTGTATCGCATACAAATTGTAATTTCATTGAAAATTTTGACAAAGTAGTGGGCGTGGTTGGTTTACACCGAAACCATCGGTATATCAGTTGTGCTGGTGCTGTAATGTTGCTATTATAATTTAATTAACACTTTATTTTATGAACTGCATGCAGTTGTATTTAAAAGTAAACGACATGCGTTGTCTCCCAGCGAACGTTTCTTAGATTTTGAAAGGCTTTCAGATTTTTAACGATAGATTTCTAAATTTTCCGGGAGAGTCTTACGCTAACAAATCAGAGAGAAAAATTAAAAACTTCTATAAGATTATTTAATTTCATCTTCCAAGCGAGGAAATTATAACTCTTCTAGATGAGTTGGGAATACGATTCGGTTGGCACTAAATCTGAACAGTCTCTTTCGAACTAAATATTGTTGCTTGGCTTCAGTACATGTGCTCGCGCGCGATCTAAAGAAATGCCGCGCTGATTAATATATGACTTCCGCGCTTATAAATGTTTGCTGGGCTTGGCCGCCAACCAATATGCATTAGACTATCCGTTATTTTCTAAGTTTCTCCTAAATCGATGAGCTCCGTCTATCTTTTGTGTAAATTAAGAAAATTTTTGACATTAATTTGGGTTTAATTTTATCCTGGTATAGCACGCCAATGAGCACTAAAGGTTTTTTTTATGAAACTTTTTACTAAAAAACTAGTAAACCTACAAAAAATGTTTTCAAATATTGAAAAAAAGTAATTTTTTGTGAAAAAATCGTTCAAGGAATCTTTCCTCATGATTTTTATTATTTTTCCTTAAACCTAATAGCTAATATGCACTAGTTTTTGAGCACTTCAGCCATTTTTTTGTAAGTTTACTAGTTTTTGAGTTAAATGCATGCATGGATATTTTAAGCCTTAAATGCATGGGGTCAGCCCCCATTATGCAGACCAAGTTCCTTTTATGTAAAATCGGGCGCTGACCACGAAATGGGCATTCACTTTCCTGGGAAATGTACCGTTTTCCTGGAAAAGCTCAAATAGTGCGATTTGGCAGTCTACCAAATATGGTACACGTTGCATTAAGCCTATATATTTGAAATGAAAAACTCTTTTTTAGAAAATTGTTTTTATTAGAAATTAATGAAAAATGAATATAATGAAATATGGAAATGAATTAGGGATATTATCAATATTAAATTCACTGATGAGGATCACTTTTAAAATTATTTGTAAACACAACGTTCGACCACTTTGACAGCTTACTGGGAACTGAAAGTTGACATCAGAGAGCTGAAGAGACATTTATGTGAAAGCTGGTAATGCATGCTACAAGTTGGAGCAAAACTTAACGTGATGCAGGTTGTTTGGGTAGACTTGGCTATGATTTTAGGCACGTACCATGTATGGTACGCCATGCATTTAAGGGTTAAATGCATGGTGGCATGATATACTAGGCATATCCTTTCAGTAAAAGCACAAACCATCATTGTCCTCGATTAAAAAAATTCGTGAGTCAACGGACAGTCTAATATGTTTGTACATAAAGTGGCTTTTATATACCAGCATACATATGTATACAGTTTATGTAATACTACGTGTACATGTCTGCTACACTGACAAGTGACAACATGCGTGTATTAATAAATTTTTAATTAAGTAATATTATTTAAAGCATAAAATAAGGATTTACTTCTTGTCGTACCATGTCATGCAGCGAAATTAAAGTGAGGTTTTCTTGTTTGTGGCCAAGTGGATTTTATATCTGGCAAAAAAAATACATCGCATTAAATATTAAAATGTTTTTAAAATGTTACAACATTTAATGAGAAATTAAATCAGTATAAAACCTTAATTTTATTTTGTTTAAAATGCAGCACTTTGTCTTTAAATTCGGTGTGCAGCTCTAGACTTAAGTTGGCCATAAGATGATAAATATGCACTTAATTTTATGATCATAGTGTTACTTTTGAATCGTTTCAAATAGAATGCATAAGAATTTTAACAAAATCTGAATTGGTATCTTCAATTTTTGAAAATCTTTCTTCTGTGCTGTGTTTTGAAAAAAAAATTGTTTTTAGATATATTTTTCACAGAAAAATGTTGTTTTTTTGTACATTCCGTTCATAAATAGTGTTTCTAAAATCAATAATTTTGAGCCAAAATTTTTTATAGTTCAGGACCTATATTCATGCGATTGCTGTTTAGTGTTGCAATCAGAAAACACACTTTTTAATGTTTCAAAATGAGTGCATTATTAACTTTTCAAAATAATTTACAAGTGTTTACAAAATCAATGATTAATGGTTAATGATTGATGAAACTAATATTATTGACATATCATCTACATTCTTATTTTTACTTCTCTTTACTTTGCATTCATTTTTATCGTATTTTCTAGTAACATAACACTGTTATAAATAAAAAGACACCGTAAATTATAGCAACTGAAAAATGCTCTGATGCAGACATTCAAAGCGCCAAAATACGTATATTTCTTTTTTATGTTGTACGGTGTATGTAATTAACAAATCTTTTGTGATTAGTCAAAAAAAAAAAAAAAAAAAAAAAAATAGGACTCTATATAAAGAGTATTTTATCTTTCCTTTAAAACGTTTAAAATGAGTCAAAGCCGGTATAAAAAAGTATACGCACACTTTTTAGCATGCCTGATGATCTGAAATGAGTCTCGGGAAGTTTTGTTGTTTGAGGACCACCCTTCTTTTTTTGATGGAGAATATTTTTGCTTAAGATCGTATGAAGAAATTCTCTGTCGTTTATCCCCTATGTAAATTTCTTTAGAAAATATGACTTAAGCGCTCCATGGGGAGGTTAAGGAGAGCTGCTGAAGGGGTAGTGTAAATGAAAAAAAAAAATGTTTCTTTTTATGAGGATTAACCAGCCCTTCAGACTTGAAATGGAAAAAATCGTGGATAGGCGTTTGTAATCGTGTTAGCGACCGGTTAGTTACCGGTTAGTTACCGGTTAATTTACCGTTATATCGAAACGCTGAGGGACCACATTAACGCATAAAGTATGGTCAACATTCATCGAAACTTATGTAATAAATTCCTGTGAACAATAGCTTTAAAAAGCTGTGAGTTTCAATATCATTACGAAAAGTTGCTGTCTTTAGCATCCCTGCAGATATTTGATGTATAGCTGAGGCTTCACACTTGAGTGATAAATCAATTTCGTTATACCTCGTCGGTTCTGAATTGCTGCTTTTAATGCTAGCGAACAACCCAATCTTAAGTGTTGGTAGTATAATCTGATTTTCATTGCCACCCTCTGTTTAATTGATGAAAATCGAGTTATGGTAAACCATCAAAAGAGAAATAAAGTGAAAAATTAACTTTTTCATCTCCTATCCCATTCTTCATTTGCTTATTCGCAAACAATTTAAATGCATTTAAGTCATTGCCAGTTGTTTTTTTTTATACCACACAAAACCAATAAACAACAGAACCACGTCTTGCCATGTCCTTTATGCTGCTGTTGCTCCTGCTACTGTTGCAACTGTTCAAACGACCCTCACAACGTGCCACATTTAAAATTCTGGCTTGCAATCTGTTTTCAAAATGTGTTAAATCTTTTTTTAATAGTCCTTACACACACATGTGGCCAAACGTGTGCATATTTCGATTGTGAAAGAATTTCACACACACACACGCATCATTGATACCCAAGTGGAAAATGCAGGAGCGATTAAAAATGGGAGCATAAGTAGAGTACATGATTTTTATAGAAAAAATGAATCTTTGTTCTGATTTGTTTGTATTAAACAGAAAAGATGATAGTCAATAATTAAGCAACTGAAATGATTCACCATTCTTCATAATGCGATCGATTTTCTCGCTGGGCATTGCAACATCAACACTCACATTCTTACGCACACCTTGTACAAAATGCATTTTTTCTAAGCTGCTGACTGCATTCTTTTGTTTGTGTGCAACTGCGATTTGTGCACTTTTTTGTGGTGCTAAACTCTCGGTTAACGCACACTTTTTTTTCCGTTTCGATTAGTGTTAGAGGATACCGCATTGTTTGTGTCTGCGTGTGAGTTAAGCGTTTGATATGATAAATGACAAAAAAAAAGTACCTGAAACAAGGAGGAGAATTTGAGAAATGCGGCATTGAAATGGAAGTTGAGTAAAAGTTTTTAGAACTGAACTTAAAAAAACAGCTTTTATTAAAAAATTTGGGTTTTCTGCTCAAAGACAACATAATGAAAGGTATCTTCTTGAATGAAAATGACAAGATAACGAGCTTCTTTTTTATTGACTTCGTAAAATGAAAAACATCCCACTCAATTATTCTCTAATTTATATGTGGCGCTTCCTTGAAAACTTCTCTCAAATGCTGCAGTCAATTTAAATAAATTTTAGTCTCATTGACATTTCGCAACCCTTTATATTTCTTAACCCTTGTCGCCGCTACAATCCTTGGAATCTTTAAATCAAATGCATTGCCAAATGTCCTTTTCAAAATGACAAATGACATAGCCATTGCCTTTTAATATCACCATAGCGCCAATAGTCAAAGGAATGCCAAAATTTATGTGTATCATTAAATGTCCTTTGAAAGTTGTCTGCTTGCCATTACAAATTAATTCCCAAGCATCTTAAGCACGTGCAAAAGTCTACGAACGGAAAAAAAAATGAAACCGCACAAATAAGCGAGCCGTGAATGCATGTGCTAAATTATATCCTACATGCAATGTCCTTTTCAGCAGCTACGTCCTAATGGACTTTGTCGCATTTATTTCTTTGACTATGTCGAGCAACAGTTACAAATCATTGAAATTACAGTACGCGACATGTCCTTTTTTTTCCGTTTGCTGCTCTATGAAAATCAAAAACTATTTATTTTAAGCAGTACGTTAAACACCATAGCATATGCCAAATAAATTTTTTAGCGTCTTCTTGATCAAAGGCCAAACAGCGTCTCTAGTATCTTGAGAATTAAAAGGTTTTCTTTTGAATTTTAAGTTTGTTTGCGGTTTTGCTACTTAGTTGTTTTTACCTACTGTTCTTTTTTTTTGTGCCATGCTGTACTTAAAAATAAAATGTCACATTCATTTTGCTCAAACATAATGATTTACCACAGGCAGTTGTTTTGCTGTTACTGCGTGGCATGCAGCAGAGGCTGCGTTTTGGAAAATGTTCTATCCTTGTAGACTTTATTCTCTATGAATTTTATTTTGGGAACTTAATGTCAACGTCTTATCTGATTTTTGTAAAATGACTTTGAAAAGAGTTCGATCTGGTCTCAATGAAATAAATTGATTGATATTAAAATATTCTTATAATTACTAATATACTCGTACAGTTAAAAACAATACATATCGCTCACTTACTTCTGGCTGAACTCAAAAAACGTGATTTTTGAGTTAATGATGCAGAAATATCCACCATTTCATGTTTTATTTTGTGTGAAAAAATCAAAATAGTATCTTATAAACTTGTCTTGTGAGAAGAGTTTATGTAGACATACTTTTCATTATTTTCATATAAAAAGCAACTTATTGAAAACTTTAAATGCGTTTTTCTCCTACTTTATGTTTTTTGACTTATGCCAGTCTTGAAGTAAGTGTATTTGTATTTCATAATATGTTTTAATTTTCATAATTTTTGTGACTTATTTGCTATTTTTTTTTTCGTTTAACAAAAATTGTTATAAAAATCATATACATAATTCCCGACTATTTCAGAAACTTTTGAATTACTACCAGGCTTCTGCACAGTGGTCCTAAATCGAGTTTTTTTGGCTTAGAAATCGCAAATTTCGTCGGAAATGACCAATTTTTTTTTTACATTAAAGCCAGTAAAATACCAACAATTCGTCAGAGCCCGAATTTTGGAAAAAAATGTTTGCTTTTTATTATTTAAAGTTAAAGGCCAACAAAAAAATTTTTGAAAATATTTTGTCGCTTAAAAATGGCTGGGGAGCTCAAATCTTGTGCGAAATCAATATTTTTTTTTTTAAATGAGAGCTTGCTAAAATTTTAACAAATCTTCGGAGCCCGAAAAATTTAGTTTTAGGTAAGAGGCCGAAAAAATATTTTTTTAACTTAAAGTAGTAAAAAACTCAATGTTTTTTTTCAAAATTCGGGCTCCTACGATCTGTTGACGTTTCGAATGGCTTTAATTTAAAATCAAAAAGTGTTGCTTCGCCAAGATTCGCGCTCTTTATCAACAATTTTTGCACCAAAACTCCAAATTTTTTTAAAATTTTTTTTGTTTCAAAAATAGTTAAAGAGCGAAAATATTGTCGGAAATGAACAACTTTTTTTTTAAATGAAAGCCTACTAAAATTCTAACAAATCCTTGGAGCCTGAATTTTTTTAAAAAAAAAATTGGATTTGGAATGAGTTCTCTCCAAAATTTCGGTTCCGATTATTTGTTTGGTTTATCTAAGCTTTAATTAAAAAAAAAATTGTTAATTTCCGACAAGATTTGCATCCTGCAGCGATTTTTGAATTAAAAAACTCGATTTGAGACCAGTGTGCCCCGGCTTTGATGAAATTCTGGGCTTGGCTGGGTTTTGGCAACCCTGAGTGTTTTATCAATTTAACATTATGGATTGTAGAGCTAATAAATATACATTAAAATTATTCAAATTTTCTATAAAAATGGCCACAATTTCGAACCTTAGAAGAGAGAAGATATTGAGCGAAAATTCTTTCAAAGAAAATTCGAACTGTGGCTGTAGTCCAGTGGTGGGCACGTAGTGTCCCTATCTGCTCTCATTGCCCACACCGTTATTCGACGCATAAACAAGCGAAAAAAAATTCGCAGAATTTCAACTCTATCAAGGCAAAGCGGTGACATGAATTCAAATGAAAACAAAAACAAAGCACAAAGGCATAAGCGACGGCGCCTCATTGTGTCTTGACGAATGTAGCAACTGTTTTTGTTTGTAGTGCAATTTGGGTTTTTTTTGTGCTGTTGGCAAATTTTGAAATGACAGCAAGAAAACTTTAAAATTTTGATTGTTGTTGTTTGATGTTGTTATTTAGCCTTTTTGTTAGATTTCCATGCCCACCACTGCTATAGACCCAAATTCATCGATTCCACGCCTCGCATAGCACTCGGCACATCAAGTGTATATTTTGCATTTAGACCTACAGCTTCGTCCATATAAAATATGCTGAATTAGTTATAAATTGTTCGAAAATTGATTCTTGTGACATATAAACTTAAAATCAAGATTTGATTCGACATTTTTCGAGTTTTTTCTATTTTTGATTTTTGATGATAATTGGTAAAATAGACTGCAGTATCAGTAAAATAAAAAAATCTGTTTTCCAGGACAAAAGTAATTTTCAACTTTCCATTGATGAATTTGTTGTTAAACTTAAACTTTACAATCTATGATTTGAATCTTAAAGAACCGTTTAAAGATTATGCCGTATGCATTAACTTTTACAAATAGTGGTATAGAAGAATGTTTCAAATAATACCGTTCAGTAAATCATAATGACTACTTTGATAGCGCGCTGTTTCAAATCGCTTTCTTTCGTAACGCTTTGTGGATCTGTTGCTTTTCATCAAAAGTTTTTACTTTGAAACTGAAAATTTTCGCAGCCATTTTTAGCGGAACTAAGAATGACTCAAAAGCAGCCAAAACCTATTTCGCTGCCAAGCTAGAAAAATCTTTTGAAATTTACATACTTAGCTTCAAGTACCTTACAGCTAGTAAATTTTCCCATACACAAGAACTTACACAAATCCTTTATCTCCCTAAGTTTTTGTTGTTGCTCCAACTTAAAGATATCACAACCTCAATTACCAACGCGTTTATTTGTATTCCTTAACTTTCTTCAAATAGCACATTTTACGTCTTTCCGCTACTCTGTCACGTCTACTTTATTGTTGTCTTTATTTTATTTTGTATTCGTATTTTACACACGAAATTACTAATAAAATTTAAACTACTACAGCTGCCGCGCTTCATTTTACACCCCTGGCTCCTCATAGTTCCTTGTGCAGTGTCGCTGCCTTTGTTGCAACGTAAAGTGTACGAGTACGAGTACAACGTAACGTAACGTAAAAATATTCGAAAATGCGATTCTCATACAGAAAAGCCAAACTACAGCAATGCGGATGTTGAGGACGTTGCACTGCACTTTGACCCATATTCACACAGGCACACACACACAGACACAAACACATTTGTACGTATGCACATGAAATGTTGCTGCTGTTGTTGTTGTTGTTGCTGTTGTTGTTACAAAACGATTGCACACGAAGTAAAGCTAAAAAATGGAGCTAGGCTTACAACAACAACAACAACTGTATGTAGGTACACAACAACACTATAACAATAACAACAACCACAACAAAAGTCGGTAGCATTTTACGTTCGTAAATTCAATCGAGTTGGGTTTGAGTTATGAGTAAGAGAAGTGAGTGTGTGTTAGGAGGTACCAGGGTTGCCAGCAACTTGGCATTTATTCTTAAATACTGTTTTTCTTCTTAGTATTTTTCTTTAAGATTCGTCACCATTTTGATATTCTTGGTACTTTTGGAAATATCGTGACTTTTTCAACGATTTTTAATAGACGACTAGACATTTTTGGATGTGTATTTAACAGAGTGCTCATTTTGAAATTTTTTTTGATTGGTTTTATTTTTGATTATATGTATTATAGCTTGAGGTATAAAAATAATTGTCCCAAAATTTGAGCTCCCTAGCAATATATAACGTTTTAAGTAACGCGGTTGAAATACACCCGAAACGGGGTTTTATCCATTTTCGGTTTTCATAATTATAGAATCGGGTTTGAAAAAAATTCTGTCAAAATTTCAGCTTCATAGATCAAACCTAAGGACGACGCAAACAGTTTGTTTCCAATTATAATTCATATGGAACGTAAACAAAATTTTCCATAAATTTTCCTGCTTTTTCGTTATTTTCATATGAAATGCAATAGAAAACTAACTATACCAGAATTACTACCAATGTTACCGCAACTTGGCAACCGTATTCGTACTCTATATTCCCCATGTGTCCCGATTTCGAATAGTGCAATATTATGCATTGGTGGCATATGTTGGTTAGACTCTACAACGATAACTGTGTGAATGAATGGAAAGGACAAACCAAACTATTGTATTGGTCTTTTGTCGCTTCGACGCTTTAACTCACTCGCCTCTCTCTGCCACCAGGGAGTGGATCACCATAGTTAAACTGCTGTTACCGCTACGGATGAGGCCATAAAATGTAGTAACGTGCAGGTTGCTGGAACTCCTGCCTGGCGGCGGTTTTTATGGATTTTAATAAGGTTTAAAGGCATAACACACACACACACACCGATGTTGCATGTGTTAGTTAGTTGTATGAGTGCCGCTTGCTTGCACATACAATTTGTGACATTCTTAAGTTGATATCTTTTAAATTTTTGGCAAATTTTTTTCTTTCAACTTATGACATATTTTTATATAGAATATCTTGCAATTTTAAAATTGCTCTACGATATGCTGCAGGAAACAGCAGCATGCGACCTCTAGTGGTAAATTATTTTACCAAACTGTAGAAATGATTACATGAGTCAAAAGTCTCGTAAATACATACGAGTGAAAGCTCGTAATTTATTGTTGGTTATGGCGTTAAAATCTGTGATTTATCGCAGACACTGGAGCTTGCTGCTGTTCGTTTTTCGATATTTGTGCCGCATAAGTACGAAACAAGGTGTTGTGTGGTCAGTTACCTGGCTTTGGCTGCCATACATATAATGGGCATGGTCTATTATTAGTTTGGCCATTGTATTATTATTATAATTTTGTTGTTGAGGAGTCAAAAACTATGAAAAATTGCAATGGGCTATTGTTGTAAAACTATATATTTGTTCTTATGGGAAAAGTTATAAAATTATCAGCAAAGTTTTTCACGAAATCTACAAATTCATTGAGTTGCTACACAGCTAAAAAAATATAAATATTCAATTTCAGCTAGTAAGAAATTTTTAAAAATTTTTGCACTACTTTTTGCTAAAATAATCTTTCAGTGGGCCTAGAAAAGGTCAGAGATTTAATGAATTACAGCTTAATATAAGTGTTAAAATATTAAAAAATCGTTGTTTGAGTAAAATAATCGGTGTTTAAGTAAAATACCAAAAAACCTTGAAAAATTTATATTAAGAGATTCCAAAATTTTTGTAGCAAAACTGAAATTTTTCGAAAGAAATTTACATAAACATCACCAGACAACCATTTTTATATCACTAAGAGCAAAAACCTTTAAGTTTAAATAAATTTATACAAAAACATGAAAAAATGTTTGCAAGCACATAGAAGATAGCCAACAAACTTTGTTATCCTATTTATCTCAATATTCGTCTTTCTTGATTTCCTTTTTTTTTGATATGTTAATTACTGATCTATCGTGCTAAAATCTCAGCCGGAGAGCATAACGCCATCTGTTCTTAAACAATTTTTGATAGTAATCATAGCAATTTTTTTTTCATGTCAAAATAATTACCAACTCAGCATGTAACGTTTCGTTCACCTTTCAGGAATCTTTCACATGAAATCTTACAAAGTTTTATTTATGATTCAGATGTTTTTCATTGCCATTTTAGAAAGTTGTGTAAAATGTTTCAATATCCGCTTTTTGGTCTTATTAGAAACGTTTCTAAAACGTTACAGGAACCTGATTTGTCTAATAGCCAAAAAATAAATAAAATTTTGAAAATTTTAGTATCTGAAAAGTAGTATTTAAAAAAATTCTTTACGAAAGTTTTTGGCAATTGCCAAATAACTTGATTCCAACGATAAAAGAGCCTGTAGAATTGACTCAAAAAATTTCAAATATTGTCTTGTCGCAGTAGACTACAGCGAGCCATAATTTAAGGACAAAACTATCCATTTTTAAGTTATCAGTAAGGCGACTTAAATATATCAATCAAAGCGATGTTTACAAAATTTAAAAATGTTCCTTATGGCGAATCCTCTCTAGTATCACTATGCCTACGTTAAGTTATAAAGCCGCCAGCGATACCCAGCGTAACCTTTGTTGTCCGCAAGATTATGACCGAAACGATTTTAAGCAAAAATACAAAATCACAGCAACACAACCCTTACAACAGCAAATTCCTCTTTTTCTCATTAAAAATCTCATTAAAGAGCTTATTAAATTCTACTTAAATTTTCCATAGCCATGCCAACACAAATGCCTGCTGCAGCAACAGTGCCACTGCCACTGTCGTAAATCAGAATTTATTAACTCGCTGCAACAACAATGCGATGGCGACAAACTTTTAGCTGTTCATTGAAGTAATGCCACCACCATAATGCCACGCCTCATTTTAGTATTCCTCAAACACTCAAACTACGTTCATTTAATGCTTCAATGAGTTACTTATTATGTTGATGTTGCCATATTTTCACAAAAAAAAGTCCATTTAAACACCCACTGACAAGGCACACACATACACACACACACACACACACACATATGCATACACAAAAGTAAATGTTTGTTGTTGTTGCTACTGGTCATAACCAACAAACACAAAACAATGGCATAATAAACATCTTCATAACCAGCAACAACAGCAGTTGCATTGATGTTGTTGATGATAGCAGTAATATTGTTATTGTTCTTAGTGGTGGTGCTGCTGGTATTTCGAACGGCAACTTCATTCACAAAAATTCCGCTTCACAGCTTTTGACGCCGCACAGTGGGATACATTGTCTGAAAGTTTGTGTGCATTTTAAATTTGTGTTTCAAATGTGTGTAAAACTTTGGCTAGCATTGATAAATTTGTTAGATTGATTTGCGGCAATGAACATAAAATACCGGCGACCTCTTCATGACCATGTTGGGTTAAGTCTATAAGAACTGATGAAAGTTTCAAATTAATGAAAATAATTTAATATTACTCATACGTCGTGTTTGACAATTAAGTTAAATTCGTTGTTTTTAATTAAGTATATTATATTTCTCTTTCAAAATAAGTCACGCATGTGTGTGAGCAATAATTTTTTCACTATCTAAGCATTCTTCGTTATTAACGAAAATAATTTTCAAATTGTACTTATTACATTAAATTAAAAACTCGATTTTTTAAAGAACGCGTATTGAAAAAAATATCAAAAAAACAGCCCACACTTGACCTTTTCCTTAAAATACGCTCCTCGAAAAATCCTTATTTTGTTTTAAAATTTGAAAAAAATTCGATGGGTATTTTCATCAACTTTTTTCGCTAAAGTTGAACAGTGTATAGATTTTTAGCACTTTGCAACATATTATTTTACTGCCATATCCTTGACATTTAAATTTTTACAATCAAGCTGAAATATAATTTGAATGCTTTTCTTTTCCGGAACATGGTTTGAAAATTTTATAAATATCGCCTCTATTTTTTAGCGGCCACTATTTAAACTTAAAATAACTTGTACGTATAATTTCTTTATAATGCTGACGCGAACATTTAATTTTTGGTTACATCGAACTAAAGATAACACACTTTGAAGTGCTAATAGTCCAGAAAATTTCGTTTTCCAAAATAGTTCAATGTTGCTTATACGTCATATTTAGCTAAAACGGTGCTTAATTAATCAACTTATATATTTTTCCTCTGGTAAGTGTTTTGGTTTTGTTTTTTTAAGATAGTTCGACACCTTTCTTTTCCTTCTTAGCTATTTTCTGTTAACTGTTTAATGCGTACGTATATCCGAGATTTTACTTCATTTTGTAAATCGACAATATATCCAAACGAACTATGAGTTTTTATCAAAAATAATTTATATCACCCGCTTTCAAGATTATGTTATTTCTTTTTGATAAAAATTATGCATACGAAAATGGTAATTTTTATGAAACTTTAAAAATAAATATCCCACTGTAAGATGCCAATTACCACCAAAATAAACCAACATTAAACAAATGCAGCAACATGTTGTTGTTGCCAATGATGCTACTGGTGCTATATCTGTTAGCTTTTATGCAAAGGACAGCGTAACGTCTTTGAAATGTTAATGACTTAAGGATAAAGTTACTAACTAATTTAATGTCTGTCTCTGATGCTGTCTGTCTTAAGCTCTTCTGAACTTTGCGCTTGGTTAGTGCCGTCATTCGGTCACACTTGAGCGGCGTAGCGTTGACTGTTGCTTCCTATCCACCACATCTCGTTGTTTTTGTTGTTGACCTTAATTGGTTTAGCCAACATTTATACTTGTAGTCTTCTATGTTGTAGTCATCCTTGTCGGTAGCCGCACTTAAATTAATATCAGTTTGGTCGTTTAAGATTTAAGCCGTTATTTGTTTTGCAAGGATAACATTTTGGTTATTTGTGCTAGCACCGCTTCATCACATCATGTCAATTAATGGTAATTTGTTGCTTTACTTTGTATAGTTTAGCTTAGGTTAAAGTTGATAATCATTAAATTGAAGCGCATAAGCGATAAAGTGGGATTTTATCGTTGAGTGATTGTTAAATTTATTGGTTTAATTAATGAATTTACTGGTGATTGAAAGTCAATTAACTAGAGAGAAAAGAAAAAAGCTTAATGAATTGTTCAATTTAATGTAATTGATTAAGTATGCTGCTAGTGAATTAGTTATTAGTGGATGAAAAACATAAGACACTTGAGAAATCCTGAAACTATGGCTGCGTGATTTCATAAATTTGTACATATTTGTGGATGGCCATTACTCGAATTTAAATCACTCTCAGCACATAAAATGCTTGTAAAAATTACTGCTTTAAGTGGTTTCTTAGTTGCATCCAACCTTGAGGATTAGTGGTGAAAGCCTTAAAAATAAATATTTTAATGCGGTTAAATGCTAATCATATGTCATGTTAACCAACAACTTTTTTCTTTACTCAATGAGCAGCAAAAAAGACATTACGACGGATTAATAAATCATTATCATCAAATAAATCTCTCTTGAAAAATCACATCCCTCAGCATCAGCGCATATCACACATCTTGTACATCCCGTGTGTCACCTGGCAATTACACTGCTACACATAATCCCATGATTAATTTTACGTCTTGCAGCAATGTCGTCATCACCGTCACTATCTTCATCTGCGTTTCCTTCATAGTCAACACATTTATTGTACTGATGGATTCAACGTCTGTTAAGTGTCACACTGATTGCATGCAACATGCAGCACACGCACTGTGCACAATAAGAATATCAATGGAAATGCAAACAAATTATCACGTTACACTACATGTTGCGTGTTACATACTTACACGCACACAGACATAATAACGATACGCATATGTCGACATTAAGGGGAAAATTTGACTTGAAGGCTTGAAAGCCAACAACGGCCTGATTAAAGTCAGCGACGTTACATTTCAAGCTGACGACAAATTGTGTCGTAGATATGAGTGCAAGTTATGCTCTCGTCGGTGTTGCTGATGATGATGATGATGGCAGCAACAAATTGCGCCAAAAGATATGCTTTGTGCTTGGGAATGCAAGTTAATTAGGGTGGTTTAAAAAATACTCTATGAATTGTGCAGCAGGAGCAGATGTGTTTCAGCCATCAAGTTTTATAATAAGATTTTGGACATTACAAAAAACACTCCCAACGTTTCGGTATATTTTGTCGAAAGGATAAAAGAAACCTCGAGAAAGGAATTTTTCTCAACGAGCAAAAATCGCCGAAGCTCTTGAGTACATGCTTGTGCTATTTTTTTAGAAACATTTTTTATAGAAATAAAACATTCTACGTTTGGGTCACCTTAATGTTCATGTGTGTGCGTGTGTGTGCTCATTGTGCTCACTTGCAATCGACAGATTTATATTGTCTTTGTATGCACGCTCATATGTATGCTGCACCGTTGCTGTTGTTGCAAATGTTTGATGTTGCTACGCTGTTGCTGCCAGCAGCATAACGTGACGTGTTGCCACCGACGTTGAATTGAAGTTGTCATTATTATTGTTGTTACTGCTGCTGTTGATAACTGTGATGCTTGCGGCCAAGTGCTGCTTAATTGGTTGATGCTTTCCTGCTGCAAGCTGCTTCATAGGTGTCACTACAGGTGCCGATCTGCAGGTGAAGCATTCAGAAGTCATTCAGCAATGGTGTTAATAATGTGTTTAAATTTATGTTAGTAGCTATGGAATGCAATTGAGTTTATTGCGGTAATTAAGCAAATTAATAGTGTAATTTTAGGCGCTTGGTTGGTATAATGAGGAAATTATACTCTAAAAACTTGAGATATTCAACACTTGTAAAATGGAATTTATTCAACGTATGTTTTTTTAAAAATAAAGAAAAACCTTTGGTTGCTCTTCCCAACCTTTTTTTAGACTATACACAGTACTTTTACTGAACAATTTTCTGATAAAAACTAAATTCATTCAGTTGAAGGCGACAAGATAAATTTTGATGATTTTTTTTTAACAATTCTGAATACTTTATACACAATTGAGTACAAGTACTACAGAAATTTGACCCATTTCATCAAATGCAATTTATTGCCAAAAGTGCACTTTCTTAAAACTCTATTCCCCCAACTCATTGTCAGTCATAACTTTAACCTACCCAAAGCAATAAATAACTGTGTCCTTAGCAACAATTCCATCACAGCTGCCCCCCCCAGATACAACTGCTGCATGTCATTATTTTGCAATTGTCCTTCAAGCGCATCTTCATCGTCGTTGCCATCATCATACCATAAGGCTGAGGTGTGATCGATAAAAATAATGATTGATTGATGAACTGCGTGCGTTGGCATAATTCTGTCGCTACTTGTGCTTTTCTACTGACTGGCAGTCAGCAATCAACCGCATCGCAGCATATTTGTGCCGACCATAACACACACGCACATCCTTTTTATGCAGCGCGCTGTCTGTTAATTTATGAGCAATAAATACAATGCCACAGACGTCAAGACGCCACATAGCTCTTCTCTAAATTTTGTCTCTGTCTTGCCTGCTGCTTACTGCCACTGGTGCTGCTACCGCTTCCAAGTCAAGTAGTTTAAGTTTTCTTTGCAATCGATGGTGTGTCAGGGTTCAGGTTTTTGCCAGTCCTGGAGATGTTAGTAGTTGCTACTGTTGTCGACTTTAGTGGTGAGCACCAATTTGATTTCACTAATATTGGCAATTTTAGTTCTCACAAAACTTCATATAAATTTTCAAAAATTTAAATCGAATATTCAAACTTTTGACACTTGAAATTTAAGTCATTCTTCGAAACTTTTGGAAAAAGTATAATCTGGCTTAAGATTCTGATTCATTCAATTTTTCAGTGAAGTTCTAAAGACTAAAACATTGCATTAAAACTGGGGTAACTTCCCGTTGAAAAACTGCTGCTTTCAACCCATTAAACTTAACCAACGTAAATGTGGCAAATTTTTCATGCTCATTTTTTTCTCCCTTACTCCTATTTTTTGTTGCTCTTTTCAGTGCTGTTTATTTCGTACAACTGCCTCTTATAGACTTTGCTCATTTTCACCAAAGAAAAACTTCTGCTTCTGCTAGGAAATTTTACTTCCTACTCTTTGTTTTCTTCTTAACAATTTTCTTTTGTTAAGCATATAACAAATGCGTGGCTTGTCCTTGCAGTGGCAAGGATATAAGCACTTGAATTATTTCACACAGCTTTTTGTCGTTGTTGCCGCTGTAGTCGTAGTGGTAACATTTAAATATGGTGAGCAAAGGGCGCGAAATTGCAAAACTTTAAGATACTAACTATAACTTTTGGCTAAATAATAAAATACAACAACAACAGATACAATAGTATTTGAAGAACTTTATTGCACTTAATGCACTAGACTGACGCAACAAAAAATCAACACTTTTAAGAGTTTTTTTTTCGTCCGCAGACAAGAAAGTTTTATTGGCGTTTATGAATTACCTTGTAAGCATTTTTAGACAAACGGTTAACATTTACAGAACGCTAGCTACTTTTACTTTTTATTTTATATATAATATCTGGAAATAAGAAAAATGTAATTCAATTTTAGAAAAATTATTAAACATTTTTTTACATGCATTATTTAAATAGCAAAATCTAGTAGCTTAGTCCGGTTTTACCCTAAAAATCGTTGTTTAAATATCTCAGGCCAAAAATATCAGGATTCGACGATGGGGCGTACAACCACTTTTTTGTCTTTTTATTTCCTTTAGTTATTTAATTTAGTAAATAAAAGTATCCTGCAAAATTTATCAGGGTTCTACGATGAGGCTTAGCAACTCCGTTACAAAAATACTTTTAAAAAGCCTACTGTTGGCTCCTATGGCAACTACAATTATGAATTTGATACACGAATGTATCTGCATTAATTTTTTTATAAAACTTAAGTAGTATTAAAAAAGGGGCGTGGCTCGATCAATGTAACAAAATCACTTAAAGCGCTATTTATTGGCAGCTAACATTTTTTTCCTATTTTCATACGATATTTTTATTACTTTTTTTTAAATACGGGTTGTATCGCAAAATAAAATAGTGAACTGTGTGACCATTGTAATTCTAAATAAAACAGCCTGAGTTCAACCAAATTTTTCCCCCAAAATTTGCTTTTATAAGTGAATCATATATAACAACGAAACTTTTAGTCTAAAAAAATTTGGAAATGTCTAATTTAGAGTACATAACTAAATGAATATAAAAGGCCTTTGATCTTCCTTGATTTCTAGCTAGTTATTTTCAAATATATAAATCCAATAATCTGGCTTCTGTGGGTAAAGGTTGAGTCTAATTATTAGAATCTGACTCAATACAGTATACAATCTGAGTCAATACAGTACTTTTTGAAAATAATGGTAGCTTAGGGTTTTATTAAAAATTTCATTAGAATTTCTTTAGAATTTTAAATTTTTTTGTTTTCTTATAAAATCTTTTTATAGTGTAATAGTAAAAAAAGACCGGGATTCTTCGTGTTGCAACGTGAAAGTTTTTCTACTTAAAGTTTTCTTCTCTCCCACAATTTGCTCGTTTCGAAAAGTAATTACTCGCTGCGTCGCAGTGCTAATATGTGTGTGTGAATATGTGTATATACAATAATGTTAGTTTGCAAAATCTGAAGTGCTTATTGTATTTGCAGCTAGACCAACAGCTGTGCTTTAAGCTATACAATTTCTACCAAGAGAGTTCGAAAGCCGCTTATAATTGCTTGGCCAAAGAAGTGCACTTCTGATTCACAGCTATGGAAACTTTTCTATATGGTGGTGCTCAGTAAAAGTTTTTCTTTATTTTTTCGTTATGCGTTTTCATACATTTTTCTCAATCTATGATAAAAATATTAAAAAAAAATTAAAAAGCTGAAGGTAACGGAATCATTTTTGAACTTTTTGTAAAACATATCAAGCTTTACAGCGAAACATACGATGTCCTTTAATACAATTTCATATTTTTCTTATCAATAATGCATTTTAATCTACGTATCTTAAACAAAAAACGAAATACTTTTACTATTCACAGCAATGCAATTGATATCACTCATACGTCTCAGTATCTCATAACTGTTGACGATAGCTCTTAAATTTTTTCAAAACTACTTTACTAAATTATTAAATCCGTTTCCGCTCAGAAAAACTTGCTGAGCTTTTGTAGTTTTTCATTTCCGGAAATAATTTGTGCAACGACTATTGACATAAATTTTTGGTTGCAGTTCAATAAAATTTGCAGCTTAAGTTGCAATAAACATGCAAGCGAAAGACTACCGCACAGCCATGTTTAATTTTTTAACAGCATGTTGAACAAAAAAGCCTAAAAAAAACACAAAAGACTTAAAAAATCCAAAAAAAAAAAAAATTTGCTATAAAGAAACCCCCTTTTTCTGTGTTCTTTTGTTGGTGTGCAAATGAAATCCCACTGGAAATCATATGATATTCTGAGCTTAAACAGATTTTCAATTGTTTTGTTGTTGTTGTTTTTTCAATAGTTGTTGTTGACACTTTTGCAGCAACTGGCACTTTTTTTTACTATTATAGTCATTGTTTCCATTTGCATTTGGTTATTTCATAAAGTAGTGCATACTTTTCGGTTTAAAGTACGAAAATTAACTTGTAAGCGCAGCGGACACAATTTTAGTTCTTATATTATAAATAAATACATTTATAAATGAGTTGGCGTAGTTAAACTTGTAATATATTTCATCGCTATTGATTTTTATTAAAAAAATAAAGTTTTGTCTGTTCTGCTCAACATGTCGTATGAGTGATATTCAATTAATATCATTCATCATTTGCATTATTGAAAATGTTATATGAAGATTTTTAATTGAAATTGAAATAATAATTTGAAAAATTGCAGCTAAAATATTTCAACATTTTTTTAACGTTACACCTCTTCATAGGATAGCTCCTATGCGTATGTGTGCACATTTGTCTATTAGTGTATGTGGGCAACACTTGTGCTTGTCAATTGGCATCTCTATTGTTGCTGTTATTTGCCTTATTTTGTTTGATGTTTCGTTTGGTTCCCATGTTGAGTGTCATATTTTTTTTCCTGTTGTTTTTTTTTCTCTGTATTTAGCCAAGAGCAGCAACTGTAACACTAACAACAAAAGAAATCTCATTGTTGTAAATTGTGACAAAATAACAAAATTTGTTGTGTAATTGGAAATGTTAAAAAAATGAGGCGAGAATTGCTACAGCACAACGAGCCGCCACAAAAAAAGCGTAGGAAAAACTTTATTGCAGTGGAGTATAACTTTTCGTTTAGCATTGGCAACACTGCTAATAATGTTGCAATTAAATCAAAGCATTTGTAAGCGCGCCACTGGGACTTAAAATGTTAAATGGAGGTGGTAAAAACAAAATAAGAACACAAATTAAATATAAAAATAATGGCAGAAAATAGTAGCAGCTGTTGGTTGCAATCGTGACAATTTAAAATTTTTTGATTACAACATTTCGATGATAAAAATATTAAATTTTGTTTTTCATTACTGTGCAATTTTAGTAAAAATTTCAGAGGTTAAAAGGGTCAAAAGGTTGGATATATATAATTTTATTACTTAAGTTTTACCACTCTTATCTTGGTAAGTGCGTCTACTTTCTAATCCGTTCGACAAAATGGGTATTATTTGCAAAAGAAATTAAAACTGAATTAAAAAAACATGTATAAAAAAAAGTTTTTAGAAAAAGAACTTAAATTTTTGAGTAATATTTACCCAAAATTGATATCTCTTATAGATTATAGTTAAAGGTCCTCAAAAAATAGTGCCAAGACTTAAGACCAGAAATAAATTCTTGACCAAAATAAACTGAAAAAAAAATGACAGACAAAAAAGTAAAAATGTTAAACTTAAAATAATAAAAAATGAGTTCTTCAGGTTTCGACGATTTTTTAGCATTTTTGTTAGTTCTGATTTAAAAAAAAAAATTGTTAATTTCCGACAAGATTTGCGCTCTCTAACGATTTTTGAATCAAAAATCAGGATTTGGGAACAGTGTATTTTGCAAGTTTTAACCTGCATTGATCGGTTTTCATCAAAGCCGCAGTCATGGGCATAGCTGGATTTTTTAATTAATCTTTCCTTTACAATTTTAGAGTTGACTGAGGCTGGACTTGACTCTGTTGAGCAAGCTTACTACCAAGCGAGTCAGCGTTCCAATAGAAAACTTCATATCTGATATATTTAGCTTGATTCCTTCAAGTTTCCGGGTAGCAAAAACTTAGTCCTTTTCAATTTTAATTTCTTTACTGTCTGATCCAAATACTTAAAAATAAAAAAAAAACAAACAACAGCGCAAAATTAATTTTAGCAGCAGCAAAACTTAGAAATAATAATTTGTTGGCATCCATTGTTGAGTAACATAACAATTCAGGTCAAAACATTAGAAAAATATGTTACATGTTAAATTATTAAAAAAGTTCTCCATGTGACAGTGTAGCTAGCGAATTTCTGTTTTTATCTTCCAGTTATTGGTCACTGACTGTAACAACAGAAACGGTCCAGTTAATTTTTCGCTTTTGTTCGACGTAAAAACACGTCATCAACTGTCCGTAGCCATATAGCGAAGTGTTAAGTGTTGTTAACTCATGCTTCAGTTTTTCGCTGTTTTTTGCACTCTCAAAAGTTATTTCCTCAATTTTGTAAGAAAAACTGTAACAAAAGCCAACTCTAGCTTTGGCTATGCCTAGAAAAATATTATCATTGTATTTGTATTTATTTCATTGTTTGAATGCAAGTGTCATAAGTGCTTGTATCTGTGTATGCGTTTCAGTGGGCTAGTACCCGGTTGGAAGTAATCGCTAGTAAATTATAGGAATTTTAGAGTGTTACAATGTGTTTTTTTAATAATAATCCAAACTAAAAACATCGAAGAAAAACATCAAAAAATTATTTATTTCAATTTGTTAATTTAATGAAAATAACTCATGAATTTACAAAAAAAAAATGGCTTAAAAAACCAGTCTTTTTTATTGCATCAAATTTTTCGCTGAATTATTTTTGTGCTAGTGAGAAAAGCATCACATACCACCAGAGCCGGATTAAGTTATGTAGAGGTCACGTTTTCTAAAATTCGTTATTATGGTTTGAATGAAATAATTAAAATTTGATTTTGTATAGCAAAAACATCAAATCAACTTATGTTATACAAAAAAAAAAAAAAACAAAAAAACAATGTTTCTCAGGGCGTGGGACTCCATGGAGTTCATAGAGAGTTGCTGAATCCGCCTTAAAGTTAGTCCCGATTTACTTATCACTAAACTTCGAATTGAAATCCCACTACCATGAAGATTTATTATTGTATTTTTTCTATCATGAAATATTTGAATAGAAATTTCAAGTTTTCGGACTTTCATTAAATTTTTTAAGATTTGTGTATGAAAAATATTTTTAATTAAATATTTAGTGAATTTAGTGAAAAAGATGGTATACTCTTTGCACATTCTGCAAAGAACACAAATGAATTTATTAAACTTAAAATAATGGATGGCTTGACTTATGAAATACTCAAAACTTTAGCATTTAATCACATATTTTAATATTTCCTATTGGGTGTTCTTTATGTGCTAGAGGCGTTCGTTAACAACAACAATTGCCATCATTTGTTACTTCGTTTCTTTTAAATTGTTTCTGTTGTTGTTATATTTTTATTGTTTTAATTTTATTTTTTTTTTTTTTGTTTTTAGCCAACTACAAAGGCGAAAAAGCAAAAGTTAAAAAAAAGAAATTATGCTTGTAGGCAAAAACTGTAAGGATACTCGTTAAAGCAACAGCAAGGGTTACAACAACAAAAACTATAACAACATGACAAGACACTTTGGCAACACTAGTTGAAGTATAAGAAGGAAGAATCACGACAGACAGTGGTTTGAATTTTAAAATTATGAAAATATTTTTGGACAGTTATTTCGTTAAAAGTCAGAAAATCTCTCGTTAAAAAAAATGATTGAGTCTTAAGAAAATCAATTTTGACGAAATTACGGGCGGTTTGAAAAATTAACTTTTAAACTCACCGCAAACAAACGAAAAAAACTTGACACAAAAATTGAAAAATTCTTCTGAAAATTTTTGTTTTTACACATTATATATTTTAAAAAAATTATCAAAACTTGAGGGCATACAAATACAATTTAATCTGCTAAGTAATTTTTTCTCTACAATTCCTAAGTATTTGAAAAATTGTTCAAAAATTAGATCCTCAAAATAGCCCAAGCAAGATGTTTTGTGTCCACTATTATTTACGAAAACTTCAGAGTAATTCAAAACCACATTCAATCATGTTTCCATTTTAGGAATGAAAGTAACCAAAAATACCATCGAAATGCGAATTCTCGTTTATTGTTTGGTGCTAAGTTGAGTATTTAGTTTTATTTCTTGGACGCTTGGTTTCAATTTCCAATTAAAATAATCACGAATAATCTCATAAGATAGATGAAATTGAAGCCATGTTGAAAGTGAAAGACTAAATCGATTTTCAAACCAAAGCTCAATCTATACTATATATAAAAAATTGCTTATGCGGAAATGGTTTGTAACGCTTTGGCGTAAAATATACTGAACCAATTTTAATAATTTCTTTTTTAAAACACCATATTTATGATAAAGAAGATTATTGCATACTTATTTTTATCATTTAAAGTTATTTTTGTCATTTAAAGTTGAAAACCCTCAAATTGTCTTTTGATTTTTCGTTGCTTATGCTTATGCTGCTTCTTGAATTCTGTGTCTTTTTTGCTGTTTTTTTTTGTGCTCTTCTCAATTGTACCGTTTGTATTTGGCTTTGAAGTTCAAAGAATATACTCTCTTTCAATTGTTTTAATTTTTTTTTGCTACTTTTGAATAGAGAAGATAAAATGAGATGTTAAGTCATAATTTTATTATGAGAAAAACAACAGGACGTGAGCGTGCAAAGCATCAAATTTCTTTAATAAGTCAACTAATTTCCAATTAAAATAATCACGGATAATCTCATTAGGTAGATGAAATTGACGCCATTTTGGAAGTGAAAGACTAAATCGATTTTCAAACCAAAGCTCAATCTATACTATATATAAAAAATTTCTTATGCGGAAATGGTTTATAACGCTTTGGCGTAAAATATACTGAACCAATTTTAATAATTTCTTTTTTAAAACACCATATTTATGATAAAGAAGATTATTGCATACTTATTTTTATCATTTAAAGTTATTTTTGTCATTTAAAGTTGAAAACCCTCAAATTGTCTTTTGATTTTTCGTTGCTTATGCTTATGCTGCTTCTTGAATTCTGTGTCTTTTTTGCTGTTTTTTTTTGTTCTCTTCTCAATTGTACCGTTTGTATTTGGCTTTGAAGTTCAAAAAAATAAACTCTCTTTCAATTGTTTTATTTTTTTTGCTACTTTTGAATAGAGAAAATAAAATGGGATGTTAAGAGTCATAATTTCATCAGGAATTGCCAATATCAAACGTTTGAATGAGCGAAATTTCTTTAGACTTCACCTACATGGTTTTTTCTAGAATTTGAGTTTGTTTTAAAAAAAATCAAAATACCGAATATTGTTTCGTTATTTCTGTCTCGTTACTTTGGGCTAGGAAAGTTTTTCCTTTAAGTTTTTTAATACATTTTTACACACATATCATGTCGATGACATCAACGTTTCACTTATCAGTTGTTTTTTGTTTTTTCTAGTTTGATATATGTGTAGTTTTTAAATAAAGACTGAAATTTATGACAATTACCACTTATTTTTTTAAAATTAATAATTTTGTGCTGACTGGGCGTCATTACATTTTCTATTATGGGTAATAGAAAATGTAATGTAATTGCGTGTTAATATAGGTACCCGGCACAAATTCTTTATTTTATTTTTGCTTTAGTACACAGATAATTTGCAAAATTTTTGCATAAAAACTACAACGTTCGTGTGATTTGGTTGTGTATTCGAAGTGAATATAATATCAAAATGGTTTCGATTTCGTCAGGTGCTGTACTTTTTAGTGTTTTCTTAAGTTTCCTTAATCCTGACACATCAACTGGTAAGCAAAAATGCTGCAAAAATACTAATAAAACAACTAAATTACATTCTAAAAAAATATTTACTTATACCTAAAGGATATGTGAAAGACTCTACCCGAATCAGATTAAGTGAACACTTAGCTTCAAGTGAAGCATGCGATAAAGACGCAATATTCCCAAAACCACCGTGCTGTGGCAACAGCAATCAACTGGCGAGTCGCATTTTTTTTGGTGACAAAGCGGGCTTGAATGAATTTCCATGGATGGTCTATTTAAGTTCTCGTGGAGTTTACGGTGGCGCTACTTTGATTAACTCACGTTGGGTGCTAACTGCGGCACATAATATTAAAAAATATCCGTATGAAGTGCATTTAGGAGAATGGAACACTACAGCAGATCCCGATTGCATTGACAAGGTCTGTGCACCAAAAGTAAGAATAATGAAGGTGGACAAAGTAATTGTTCATGAATTGTGGAAGCCTGTAAGATATGATATTGCCTTGCTGCGTTTAGCAGAGACTGTTACTTTCAATGATTACATACAACCTATCTGTTTACCATTGAACGCAACGGAAAAAAAAGAATTTGCTAATAAAATGGCCGTTGCAGCTGGTTGGGGTGCAACTGAGAAAGGAAGAGGAAGCAATGTCTTGTTGAAAGCATCGTTGAAAGTTCAAGATTCGGAGCATTGCCGA
This sequence comes from Tricholauxania praeusta, assembly GCA_949775025.1. Taxonomy (NCBI): domain Eukaryota; kingdom Metazoa; phylum Arthropoda; class Insecta; order Diptera; family Lauxaniidae; genus Tricholauxania; species Tricholauxania praeusta. The sequence goes on along the minus strand of OX459031.1, from coordinate 121,474,143 downwards.
AAAGTTTCAAAATATAAAATATGTGCCAATGATATTGGAAAAGGTACAACTGGCGGTGGTGATTCCGGTGGACCACTAATGCTTAAAATGCAAAATAATGTAGAGGGACTTGAATCATACTATCAGATCGGTTTGCTTTCGTATGGAGAAGTAAATGTCAATAGCGCAAAAAGTACCCAAAAATTCTTTACTTATGTGCCTGCATTTATAAAATGGATTAACGATACGATATTGCAAAACTAATAAAAAAGCGCAGCGAAATTCTTTGAAGAATTAAAAAAAAAAATATTTGTTTTATTTATTTCTTCATTTAGTTGGTTGGGGGTTTAGCAGCCACGAGTTTTATTTGCAATTTTTCCATTTAATTTCAATCTTTTTTTACTTTAAGCCAAATTTTCTTTAAGTTTTGAGCATTTTTGATATGGAACGAGCGCTAAATTTAAGCTTTGAGCGCAAAATATTTCACTGGAAAATATTTTTCGTAGTATAGTAAATTCGCACCACTGTTACTCATAATTCGCCAGTAGTGTTTAAGGCGCTAAGACAGCGACAACGTTAAGTGGCAACGCAAGTGGGTTTGTTTTACGGTGCTACTTTTGTGCTTCTTTCTGTAGCTCCTCATATTTTTTTCTTAACAAATTATACTTTGTGCTTATTACAGCAACAACTGGAAAGCGACACATAAAATAAGTTGCAACATTTTAGTTATGTGCTGCAGATGCACTAAAAAAGCAACAAAGTGGCAACACTGGCAGCTATGTAGTTGAAAATTTTAATACACAATCAAACGTACACAGACATAGTGTTACACTAACACTAACTGTGAATATCTGCAGTGCTAAGTGGGTCGATAGTGGCCACTGGCCACTAATGTCAAACGTACAGACAAGCAATCGTATACTCTTAAGCATACGCACACATTTGCACTTATAAGCATACACATACATATTCATAAAAATAGTCTACTTTGCAAAATATGACAGCAAAAAGTTTACATTTTTTTCTGAACTTTTTTATATTTAGTAACACATCTCTTTAAGACAAAACAAAACTAAAGTGTCCGCTGTGTAATTGTTAAAATGCTCTGGGCGGGGGTATGTGTGGAGTTGGCATACGCAGCTATACAGTTTTAATATTTTATTTTGCAATATTTAAAAACTTAAAAAAGTTTTGCCAAAGGCGCTTGTAATTGAAATTATTTTTACTTTAAAGTTTGTGAAACTGTTTGAATTTATTTATGCTGTAAATGGCAACACTGCTGCAATAAATAAAACAGTTTTCTTCCAAGGAGATGAGTAGTTTTTCTTCTTCCAAAATTATTTTGGAAAATTTGTAAGTTTTTTGCCTTCGAAAAGTTATTCACAGCTCTATTTAAAGTTTTGGAGCAACCTATTGTAACGTAATCGTTATGCAATAAAATTTGGCAGATCTACGCACTTTCAGGTATTTCATAACTAAAAGTATACCCAACAGTACCTATGGGAGTGGCTCCCCCCTAAAGTAAAACTCAGTAAATGTTATGGTCAACGTGCTATGAGAGTAATCTCCATAAGATTTGGTGTGAAGCTGTCAGTTACAACAAGCTCTGAAACTAAATCGAATATGACGGGATTGCATTATGATCGGTGGGCGTGGTGCCTCCCATATAAAACAAAGTTTTAAGCTTTATTTTAAGTGAACTATTGCAGCAGTTGGTATGAAATTTAATGTAGGTAGCTTTCTCGCTATACAGTATATATGTATTAAAAGCAGGAAAAACAGCACAAGGGGCGTGGCACCTCCCTCATAAGTAATATGCTTTACATGACATATCTAGCAAACTATGTGAGCAATCATACTATATTTTAATGTATGAATGATGTCCATAGAAAGCTAATTCTGGATTAAATCGGGCTGAATTGTACCAGTGGGTGTGTCACCGTCTTATTTGGGTATATCTCGCGTATTATAAAAGCTTTTGTGATAAAATTTGAAAAGCGGATGCCGATCACGAATAAAATGAATCTAAATATAAAATTGAACCAAAAGTAGACAGAATTAGAAAAGTGGGCGTAGATTTTTTTTTGGATTTTTTCAATTTTTTAACTTTTTTTCAACATTTTTCATATCATTTCGACTTTTTCAACATTACCTTATTTATCGGTCTATTAAACTTTTTAAGCCTTCTGACTATTTCAACCTTTTTCAAAATTTTATTTTTGGCTTTTGCTACCTCTTTCAAATAAATCGAATTTACCAAGATTTTTCAACATTTCAAAATCACACTTTCAACCTCTTTCAATTTTTTCGAGTTTTTTAACCCTTTCAACTTTTTTGGACTTTTCAACTTTTTTTAACATTTGACATTATTTTTTGACTTTTCCAATTTCTTTCAACTTTTCTAAGATTTATTAACCTATTTCTATATTTTTTCAACAATTTCCTTATTATAATGACTTTTTCAGCTGGTCCAAAATTGTTGAACCTCTTTCAATTTTTTTCAATATTTTCCATTTTCTCAATCTTTTTTATATTGTTTTTCAAAATTTTTCAACCTTTTTTTCATTTTTTCAAAACTTTCCGACTTTTCATCATTTCTCAACTTCTCCAATATTTTCCATATTTTTTCGACCAATTCAACTTCTTCCAATTTTTTTCAACATCTTCTATATATAGTCGCTCTCGGATAGAAAGGCCCTAAATAATTTTTTTCGAAATTTATTTTTTTGTCGATCCTAAAAGATAGCCCTCAAATACACGTCCACTTAAAACGTGATATATCAAAACATAGCAAAATGCGAAAACATGAAATTTTGAAGTTTTTATGCAGCTTTTTCGTCTTCTTGTAAATTGCAAAAACATGAGTTAGGGCCTTTCTACCCGAGAGCAATGATATATTTGTTTGTTCAACTTTTTCCAACATTTTGAGAGGGGATTTTAAGATTTTGTTCCTTTTTTAAAAGACTTAAATAGTTATAGTAAGATATAAGTGGACCGCTTTTAGTTTAAGTCAGTCAGCACAACCCGAAAACCACTTTGATTTTAACTGACTCTGGCTGTCAACGTCATTAAGATAAAATTATAAGGAAGTGTTTTCTTCACATTATGTGTTGCTTAATAAGAGAGCAATATATAAAGTTCAATATTTTTATAAAGAAAATGTTTTTTTGGAGAATTTTCTTATGCTTCGTATTTTCAACAATTTATTTTTGCTCATTTTTTCTTTTCGTTGTACGATTTTTACTCTCAATTTTCTTGAAAACTATTCTACAAATCCAAAAGGCTTCAGTTTCTATTTGAAGTTTTATTGTGAGCAATATCTATTTAATAAAATCAAACAATACAATGTAATGTAAAAAAAAAAAAATGTTTTTCAATGTTCTTCAAGATAATAAGTGCATAGATATAGATAGTATCATAAAAGATAAAGCAGCACTGAAAAAAAAAGAAAAATCATTTCCTGAAAATTACCAAACATATCAAGATTATTATTACTCACATTCAGAAGTTTCTAATAGATGTAATGCCATAGTTGCTGCTTATCATTATGGCGCTTTAAAACGCCAATACCAACATCGCCAAAACAGGGATCAGCTGCCCTTGCTACCACTACACCCAGCATTTCAGTTACAGTAAACTTGTAGCGCATGGTTTCTTGTTGACTTAGCAGTAAACGCTGAGTTTATTTTTCCGGCTAAGCGTTATTTTATAGAATCACCAAAGGCACGCACTCGAATGCTTTCAAAAGTGTAATCGTGCTGTTAAGTCGTTAATATTAAGTCATTGAAAATTATCACAAAAAATTAAACAAACCAATTAAATTTTGAATTCGTGACAATGTGATATGAAAACTATGTAGCATGTTAATTGAAATTCGTGCAAAGTACTAAAAAAAAAGTTGAAATTTTAATTTTCAGAAGTTTCGTACTTCTTGCACATAATAAAAAAATAATTTTTTCGAATTGTAGCATTCACAAACTGCAACAAACATGTAGTTGCTATGTTTTAATTTGCAAAAATCTATTTTGGTCTGACATACTTCTTATGTTTTTCTCTGCCAATTAGTAGTCGACGTAGTAACTTTTTGACCAAATCGCACAAAAATGTTGGGTATAAAGTCAATTACCAGCCTCACTGTTGACCAACAATAGAATTAAGAAAGAAAAACACAAAAGCTTAACAACAGCAACCAACAACATTCAATCGTTGAGCCAAACAATTGACAATAATCGTGAGAGAACATCAGATGTCAGCACAAGTCAATGTTGTGCCATAGGACGAAATTTATTGCACTGAAAAAAAAGAGACCCAAATTCTAAATTATATTATTGATGAAATAAACTTATTTTGGATGTTACTTTTTTTGTGTTGCCTACATCGTCATAAAGGCTGCTAAAAGAGTCTTTTCAATATCTTTTATTCCGATATCTACAAAGTAAAGTCTACTGAAAAATACTAAACTTTTAATCAAAAAACTTTTTTCAAGTGTACATTTGCGTTTTTTTACCGAAATTCCTCTGTGTGTGAAAAGTATATGTTTGTTTGTACATATGCTGCTGTATCACGAGTTTCTTTAATGCAATTATTTATTTAAACGACTAGCATGCAACATCATGTACATGTGTGTGTGTGTGTGTGTGTAGATGTGCGGGTCTGCTGCATGAGTGTTAAATGCATTCAAGCTGCTATCAACTGCTATTCAACTTTAGCGCGCTTCACACTGATGAAACACCTCAACTTCAATTCAGCAGATGTGTGTTTGCGACTTATAAAGGGTGATTTTTTTAAAGTCATAAAAATTTTGAATAAAACAAAGCACATAAAAATCATATTTTTTTTAAGATTATTTGATCACACTTGTTGTAATAAATTGAATACAGTTAGTGAAATTTTTGAATACTTAAAGCATATTTTTGAAATAACACGAGCTATGTGGATATTGAAAGTGGCAATTGCTGCTGATTTAGAAAAATAAGCAAGTGACTTCCAATTGTATCATAACGAAAAATAAAATTTTTTTTTTGTTATTACGTGAAGTTTTTCGTCCTTGCGTTGCATCTTGTAAAAAAATATTTTTTCAAAATTTATTGATAACTTATTATAGCTAGTAGTGGTACAGATGCCAAAAGCTATTTCAACTAATACCTTAAAATCTTATTCAGGAATATAGCAAAATGTTATAAGCTTAATTTCTATGTATTTTGTTTCGCTATCAAGTTATAATACTCCCAAAAATCACCCTTTATAAGTATTTTTTTTTGTAGTTTAGTACTTTTTCTACTTCTTTTGTTTGTTAGTTTCATCACTGTGGTACATCACAGGCATGTCTTTTATTTTTTATTACATTGTATTAAATTTATTTTGTTTGGTGTTTTTAACAATTCATCCACAAAAACAATATATTTTTACTTAATACAATCTGTGGCCTAGCTAAAATGAGTTGCAAAAAATAAAAACAATATAAATTAACCCATTAAGATATGTGACTGTACGTTCGATGCTCAAAAAAATTAAATTATCATCGCTTATCAACATATGTTTTTGTAAAATTTCTTGCAAACATTTTTCTATAAAAATGACAATAATTCTATTCGTTGGTTTGGTTTTTGAGTATTTAGGAATTTTTGAATCTGCAAGCAAGAAACTTATCAATTTCGATTGATAAGTTTTAATTTTAACATAAGCTTATCAATTTGCAATGATAAGTTTTAATAGTTATAATAAGTTAAACTCAGTTGTTTACAAAACATATAAATATGCTACCATATTTATCAATTTCGTTTGATAAGTTTTCATTTTAACATAAACTTAGCAATTTTCAATGATAAGTTTTAATAGTTATAATAAGTTAAGCTCAGTCACTTATAAAACATATAAATATGCTACCATATTTATCAATTTCGATTGATAAATTTCAATTTCAACATAAACTTATCAAATTCAAATGATAAGTTTCAATGTCAAGTAATAAGTTTCTATTGTCTTGTTTTGCTGGCCACATTATTTCCTTTAAAAAAGTTCGCTAGCTACAGAAATTCTGCATTAAAATTTCACTGCATACTTTTGGGCAGACAGTGTAACAACTTTTGCCTAACTTTTTTTCTGTTATGGGCCAGAAGGTGTTAAGAGCGTTGAAAAAAAATTGTATTTTATTGAATGGAAAAGTTGAAAATGAAATTTTGCGAAAAAAAAAAACAACAAACTACAAAGTGAAACATTAAATAAAATTAACAAAATAAATTGCAAGGGCTGAAACAAAAAACCAAATAGCAGCAGTAACAACTTCTACTACAACAAGCCATAAAGAGCAAGAAAGAAAAAAGCCAGAAAAAAAAAACAACGAAATTGTATTGCAACAAGGATTCATTTGTTGGCCAATGAGGCAATTTAGTAGCAACAAAAAATGAAAGAGCAAAACTAAATAAATAGGCTGCTAAAGGATGTTCAGAAGATGTTACAAAAGATACAGCGGATGTGAAGAGGCCAAAAGCGCAGCATTTGTGTGAAGGAAAAAGGCGTTGCAGTGCAATGCTTGCCAGCATTTTAAAATAATGATATTTGCATTTGGTCGAATGTTGTAGTTAGTGTAGCAGTTATTGCTGTTGGTCTTGTAATGAATGTAATTGCAATAAATAGTGTAATTACAAGAGATTAAATGGCCAAGAAAAACGCAAAATAAATAATTGGAAAAATGCTTAAAAGCGGCGTTTAGCAAATATTTAAAAATCTATTAAAGCGGACAAGCAGTTTTGTGTTGATGGGGATTTTGTAATATGTATTTCGTTGAAGGCTGGTTAAATGACATGTGTTTGGCTATGCATTAAATTATATTTGTTAAATCAATCCCAGTCCAGGCAAAAGCAAAAAAATCCTTCTTTCGTATCATCAACGCATTCAGCTTAAAAAAGTTTCTTAGGCACGAAATATTTCGAATTAAATTTAAAATTACCACGAACCTTTTTGTTTCTCATTTTCATTATTTGTTTGACCGGCCATCTTTTTCCATTGTCTGCTGCTTACTGACCTTCATTGAAAATTCAATTTACGCGATTTTCAATCAAAAGCAAAAGTTTTCAAACGGCAAGGAACCAGCAAGTAAGCAGGCAGGCAACCTTTTACTGGCAGCTTTGTCGCTGCTGCCACTCAAGTTAATCACCTGCACAGCGTGTTGATGGCAGCAGCTTATCACGTGCCATGCTGTGCTTTGTCGATTGTGCTGAAAGCCGGAAAGCGTTTGCTCTGCGGTGGCAAGAAGTTGAATATTAGGATGGTTTGCATTTTATGTACAATGCAGTGGATTGATTTTAAATTTAAAAAATTGTATCGTACTTAAAAAAATTGATTAAGGAATCGATTAATAAAATACGCTATGTGGATATAAGTCAATGAGTAAAAAGTCCAAAAAGACACAAATTTCAACTTATTTTGCTATCGATTTAGCTATCAATTTAGATATCGAAATTTATATAACGATGAATTCATATGTTATGTACAGTATATCGAGTAAAAATAAAATATCTGATCGATGCTTTAAAATATCGATTATTTAAACATCGATTATTTAAATATCGATTATTCTGATATCGATTATTGAATTATCGACACGTTGAAATATCGATATATTGAAATGCCAAATACTGAAGTACAGATATCTTAAAAATGTGTTAAATTAATATAAAAATTTGCTGAAATATTGATATATTAAAATATCGATTATCAAGTTATCGATTATTAAAATATCGATTACCAAAATATCGATACATTGAAATATCGACTGATGTACTGAAAAATCGATGGATGAAAAATTCAATCCACTCATTGCGCTTTTAAATGTCAGTGAAAAATAAAACATGGAGTTTTGTTTTTATTTTTTTGATTTTATTTCTAAGTATTTCGCAATACTTTTTCTGATAATTTGAAAGCCATAAGAGCTTAAGATGTTGTCTAACTAGCATAGCTGGCTATAGGGATAATTTTCAGTGTTACAAAATAGATGTCAAGAACTTTGTTTTAACTAAGCTTGCTATCTTCTCTTAGGGATATAGCTTCAACCTAATATCAGCTTTGTTATACCTTGTAATAGTTTAACAAAAACTTAAAGAAGAATATTTATAAAAATATTTTATGGTTTAGTATGCAAAGCATTTCCACCCTAACAGACAACTTAAAATTCCCTCAATTACATTAACAACTTCAGACTGCAATCGCTTTTATTGATTATGCTACTTTGCTGCCCTAAAAGAGGGTTTCAATTCCAATATGGCTAAGTTTGAAAAAATTTTATATTTTGTTATTATTGTTGTACCAATTATTAGTGTTGTCCTCGTTAAGGACAGACACCATAATTTTTGCAGAGCCTACGGATGGGTTATTTTGGGTCAACTCGACGTTAAAAAAATGCTACATTCGTCTTTTGATTTTTATTCTTAGCTCCGCTCACTGCTGCCTATTGTTTCGGTTGTCTTTTGTTTTTTTTTTTTGCCGATTGTAAAATGGCGCCAAATGACAAAAATTAACTTTTGCAACTTTTGGTTTAACTTAACTTGCCTTGTCTTTGTGTATCTTTTTTCATGCCGCTGCCGGTGTTATTTGTTTCTGGTAGCTGCAATTAAAGAAAAAGCGGTTATTTTGCTAAGGTGACCAGAGCTCAGTCAGGGTTTGCATTTAATGAATTTGCTTTATATGTAATTCCTTACTATAAAAACGGTGTGTCTTTTGTTAAATTTTTTGTCCGATTTTGCAAAAATTGGTCACTTTAAATCAAGAAAGCATCTTAAAAAAAAAATTGCTGTGAAAAAATTTCATTTCAACAAATACATCCGCAGTAAGGTTAAAAACTTTTAATTGTTGCTACATCAACAAAAAAAAAAAAAACAAAAGTTTAAGGCAAATGGGTTGAGTGAAAAAATCTATGATCCTGTGAAAAACTTTTGCAACGCTGACAAAAAACCGCAAGGAAAAATGAAAACAGCGCTGCTGTGTAACGTTACAGCAATGGAAACAGGGGCCAGCTTCCAAAATCGTGTCGTCTTCTAAATAAATGTAGTGTCTGTGTGTGTGTGTGCGCGTGTGTTAGTTTTTTCTTACACTAATTAAAATTCAACGGCTTAGCATGTCCGTCTGTTTGTTTGTTTCCGTTTTTTTCGCAATATGCTGCTGAGCTGTTTTTGTTTTGTATCTTCTCACCAATTGTTTGCTTATTTTTATTTAACGTTGCTACTATTTCTTTCTCTCTCTTAAATTTTTTTGCCGTTAGTGTTGCCATATGTTTCTGTAGAGTTTTATATTTTGAATTTCTTTAAGTAGACCTAAGTCGCATTTAAGCCTTTTTAATAGTATTATTTGATATAGAAGTGCCATAAAAAAACATTATACCAAGAAAAAAGTCAATCACCTAAATAAAACCTCAGGAAAATCTAGACAATATCTTTACACTTTAGCAACACCTGACTGTCACCTATGTTACACTTCAACAAAAGCTAAGTAACAACTTAACAACACATAAAACACCAAAATGAAACACACCTAAAGAACATTTAAAAAACACCGAAAACACTCAAACGCATTGGTGCCTTTAACGTACAGTATCCACTCGATATGGCAACACTGCGCATACACTATCCTTGCCAGCAGCGTCACCAACATCCTGTCCACCTAATGAAGTTTACCAACTCAACGATTGTTTAACAAACGTGCTTTGGCTCGCGTGGTAAAGCTTTACGCCGATTTTGTTTCTGTTTGTTTATTGGTTTTTGTTTGCTGTTTGCTCTGAGCGTTTTGCTTGGCTCTAATATTTGTTTCTAACATTCGTTGTGGTTGTTGTTTTCATTGCCGTCGTTCGACCAAGTTTACTTGTAACGTAGTCGTCAGTTAGTCGGTCGTATGTTGACACAAATGCCAACGTACAGTGTACGCTGCCCTTTGCCGCAAGTGTCGACGTCATCTTCTTATTTTGTTATTTTGTTTCCAAAAAAAAAATGCTTTAAACCTAAAATCAGTTGATAGATTTATGACGCTGTGATACTTTAAAGAAAAGAAAATAATGGCTATAGGCAACTTTAAGACTACGATGTTATGCAGTTGAAGTAAAATAAAGGAATCCTCTCTAAGCAATAGGCAAATATTGTGACTGATGCGTGTAAGACGAACATTTTTTAGCAGTGCAAAAAAAACCACACCACATAATGTTATGAATTTAATTAGATGATTGTTGTTGAAATGAATGAAAATTTTCTTAATGAATGAAAAAAAGAATTAAAACTAAACTTATAAAAAAATAAAAACTTAAATTACAACCGTGTGGCAACACTGTGGAAGATACTTTCTATCGTGCTTATGATTCGCAACTGGTTTATGCAAAGCATAACATAAGTACAGCTTCACTTTTTGGTGGAGAAGCTGGCTGGCGGAGGCCGGTCTGTCGTTACTGTGTAACTTACGCCACGACTGTCATTTTGAGAGCTCGCGGAAAGTATTTCGCAATATTGGTGGCTGAGAGACCTTTACTCCATATAGTACCAAAATATTCAGCATCCTTTTTTTTTTAAAAAAAAAGTTGTAATGAGGAGGAAAATTTTGTGGGAAAAATGGCGGAAAATAAGTTTGAGGTCGATCGAAAAGTGCACTTAGACAAATTTTTTTTTGAATTTATTCAGCGCTTGACCTAATCGACAAATTTGTCACCTTTAAAAATAAAAATTGCCAAATAGTTGCCCTGGGAAGTGGCCATTGATTCGTATATGCATCACCATAATTGAGTGCTATATATAGCTCACGTAAACAATCTGAATATATAATTTTTATTGTGGATAATAACATTAGTCCTTTTGAATCTATTCTGTGTGGGTTATGTCGACATTTGATCAATTTAAATATTTTTTGGGCGTGGCACGAGAAAAGAAATTTTGAAAAAAAGCCAATATAAACCTTCGAATTTTTTGTTAGGTTATAATGAAAGAAATTTGTAAACATGAGCAATGTTCGTGATTCGTTAACGAATCAAAGGTACAATATGGGTTAATAGAACTTTACACCAATAGCTTAAGTTATTCGGTTATTGTCGTGAGCTCATAGAATTCATTTTTGCAGCATAGGTGCCTGAGTGGCCTCTAATAAGAATTCTTATCAGTATTGGCACCACATATTTCTAAGCATATCTTCTTCAAGTGTCACTGCCTTACAAATTTCCAACTGGGTACTTTACATATGTCAGTAAAAACCTTATTTGAAAGTTCATGAGTTAGTGCAGTCCTTGGCAGCAGTAATACACAATTCCAAAAATAACAATTACAGCCTACAACAACAATAAATTATGACACACTTTTTAATGCGCGACGGCAACATGAGCTACAAAGACACAACCTACTTGTTCCACGCCCACTTTTCTTATGCAAACATATATCAAAAGCACATAGTAGTGGGCAAAAAAATTAAACGATTTAAATTTATTAAATGCAAGTGTAGTGGTGCTTTCATATGGTGTGTGTGTTGTCAATGTGTTGGTGTTTAAAATCGTTTTGTGCAAATGTTGCAATATGGCGGCATTTCCGCCATACCATGACAACATGCATGTAATGCGTAAGAATTTTCGTTAAAATTGTTTTTGTCTTTTTTATTGTTGTTACACTGTAGTTTGCAATTACACAATGAATTGCAAGTCTATATTTCTTGTCACACGGTGTTAGTTGTATGTTGTTGGCATTGGCCATGTGAGTTTGTATGCATGTACTACTATATACACATTGTGTCTGTGTGTTTATTAATGTTGCCAAAACACTTCGCGATATGTTTTGCAAAATGTTGCACACTTTTCAAAGTGAAACATTTGCAGTTTTAATGGGTTTTTTATTAAATTTCTGCACGATATCTAGTGCTGTTGTAATGTTGAATTATACCGTCTATCAAATTTAAATATTTCAATATTCTAGGGATATTTTGTAACGCAAAACCGTCTACTTTCTAAGCGGTTAAAGCTTGAGCCATAAAATATTTTTATTTGAATGCAGCTGCATTCAACGTTACACTTAATAGCTGAAAACCTTTTTTTATGTATATTGGTCAATATTATCTCTCCTTTCTTGTATTTATGGCATGCAAAGTTTTTGCTGAAATTTTAAAAACTCTTTCAGCAAACATTCTCCGAATGAAAATAAAACTTGAAATAGTGAAATTTCCTCAATACTATAAGCGTTGTTTCGTTTATTATCACCATCAATACTTTCCATTTGCAAGAAGTTTCATTACCACCACAACCAGTGACCAGTTTGCTTGCATCGGACGAAATTTTATAGCCACTGATTGCGGATATAATGTTGTGTACATTGCAATGTCCTTTTTCATTTTGCTTGTTTTAAGGAAACACGGATGTGGCAAAAACAAAAAAAAAAAAAAAAATGTATGCAACAAATAAGCTGCAGGAAACCTGAAGTGCATCTCACACATACACGCTCACACAGAAACACCCACACACAAATGCCATTGCAAAAAGTCAAATGACACGTGCAAGGATACGCTACACCGCAAAGCAATTGAAAATTTATTTTGTGCGGTCACTTTGCACCTCATAGAGTGAAAGACGAAACTTTAAGAGTCACCCTCGTTGTCGTTAGCATCAGTGTTGTTGTTATTTGTGCTGCATTTGTATCGATGTTATTTCATAGGAATGGGGAAATATTTTTTTTAGTTTCTAGCATGCTAGTAGACAACTGAAAGGTTTCAGTTTTGAAAAATAAAACTGACATTATCTAAGGAAAATGTTCAAAATTTGTTAATTTAAACCAGCATTCATTTACCACTGTGAGCAAACCACCTGCAAACTTGCATAAATGCAGTTTCTCTTTTTTTATAATATTGAATAATAATTTGCTTTAAATGTTTAAGCCTGTAAGAGAGGTGATACAAGATGATCGTCATTCCTCAAAATCTCTCTTCCAACAACAATTAGCTAAAAAAAATACAAAAACATCAAACCAATCTCTTTTAATTGTAAAATTTTAATATGTTTCAGCTCATGTTTTAATGCCACATTCGACATAGGAAAACATCATTTGTTCTCATTTCGTGATTGATAACAGCAGTAAGTGTGTCAAAATTTTTATTCAAACAGAGTTTCATGTGCTTAATTAAAAAGAAAAACAACGAGTGCAAAAAGAATAAAATTTTAAATCTTTGAAGCTGTTTGGAGTTGGTCACGTTCGTAAACATAAATGTTATAAATAAGCAGTTGCAGAAAAATACCTTTCAATGGCTAATCTAATGAGCCGATTTTAATGAAATGTGGTTAGAGGATATATTGTACCATAAAAAGGTTATTAGAGACTCAAAGACTTTAGGTAGGCGTGGCACCGCCCATAATGAAAAAAAAGCAGCTACGACGCACCAATTTTGATCATATTTGGTATGGGGACAAGCAGATTCTTTAAAAAAAAAAATTTGTTTTTAGTGGAGCGATGTCACGCCCCTTACAAAAAAAAAAAAACGTTTTGACAGTAAAAAAAAAAGTTTCATATTCTTTTAAGAAAAATATCTACTGTTTCCTATTTTCTTTGTTAAAATTGATCTCACCAATTTATTCGATATTAAATATTATTGGATCTTAAATATTAATATTTATTTAAATATTAAATTTTTTATGAAAAAATATCTAATTAAGGAATTCGATAGTTAAAGTTTCTAAGGTGTGAAAGAAAGTATTCTTATTTGTGAAATAACCTCAATGCATTCATTTGGTGATTGTGGTCATAGCGGTCAAACGAAAAATACTCTTTTTTTTCATTGCTGTTGCTCATGCTGTCGTTGTTGTTGCTGCTGTTGATGTTTTGATTCCTGATGTCGTCTTGGGTCATCAGTAGTAGAAAATTCGTGTTGTCCTTTACTTCAAATGTAGTTTATTTATTTTAAATTTATCTTAATGTTTTATGGTATGTGATTCTTTCATGTTGCTGTTGTTGCTCCTGCTGTAATGTGTACAAATTTTAGGGTTTACTATACGCATACAAATGCAATTTAGAATTTTTTTTTGGGCAAATATTTTAACAAAGAAACATACAAACGAACGGTCAGTGAAAGAAAAGTCGTAAGAGTCATTTTGCTGTTCAACCCAATAAATGAATCAATTGCCCAACGAAAGTATGGTCATTGGAATTGACAATGATGTTGAACATTTCAAAGATGTTTTAGTTCCGGTTCCGGTTTGAGCACTCAAGCGTTGTTTTCTTTTGCTTTTGCTATTTTTTATTTTATTTCTTTATGTTTGCTATGTGCGCAAATATCAATACGTGTATACGGAAGGAAATAAGCAAGAAACGATTAAGTGAGCATCAAGTTTCATCATTGATTAGAGCAGAGTAAAAATATGGAGTTTGTGTTGCGAAATGGTTCAAGTGAAGAAAATATTTTCAAAATATTATGAAATTTTGTTAGAACTACTCAATTTTAATTTAAAGCACTTTGGTCACATTAATCTGTCTTACTGTGGTAAACAACACCCCTTAAAATAAACACTGAAACTAAATAGAAATTAGCGAAAATACAGCAGAGACCTCATAACATAAAATGTAATTTGCACTTTTTATATGACACACCTGCTACGCTACCATGCAAAATGCTTCCTGTTGTCATTTCTAAAAAAAGAAAACGCTTTTAAACACTTCCATATGCAACACTTAAAGAACATCATTTGCCACACATTTGAATGCCACACAAATGTGTAGCAATGAAAATAAAGGAAACAACACCAAACGACAACAAATAACGCTGTTACGAGTATGGCAGTAGCGCATGTAACAACAGTAACAGCAACAAAAAAATTGCAAAACTTAAATACAACGGAAGTAATGACAATTTTTGATGAAATTAAAAATAAAAGGAAAAAATTATTAGCGATATAGCAAGTCCTAAAAAGACAAATAAAAACAAGAAATGTTTGCAGCCTTAAATGTGACAATAAGGTGCTTGCTGCTCGTAATTACTGAATTAACCCGAAAAGTATAAGCAAAAACAATATGTTCGTTCTACAGGACAAATTTTTTTTTCAGAGATATTTAAAATAAATTCCCTTAGAGTGCTTTAAAATGTGCCATAAGTCACTGCTTTAAAACAGACTTACATTTAAGGTTACTCTAGGTGACATCATACGAGAAACCAGTTTACACTGAACCTGAGTTCGTGCCACTTAAGGCATGCAAGACCGATTTTGCTTCGAAAAATATTTTGAAATGCTTGGCTACAGACGTTAAAATAAATATCATCTTGCTCCCTGCTCTGAAGTCACTTTTTATAGAGTAAAAAATTAGATGTAGCATTGTTTCCGTCAAATAAAAAATTTGCTCATCATTAAAATTCGAAGTCTTTAAATTCAGAGGATATCTTCAAATATAAAAAATTTCCGGCGGAAAAAGAAAGGAAAAATCTTTAAATAAAATAAAATCTAGTTTCTTTGTGCTGTATCGAAACAGAAAATAATTTAAAATTATTTTCCTGAGCTTAGTGTTCAGTGCATTGTGTGTCAACACCAAAAAAATTACACAAAACAGGCTTTAGCTAGACATACTAATTTTATTCATTGCCAAATGAAATCATCAGTGACCCTTGAGGCAATTAGTGAGAATTTCTTAGCCTGATATATTTCCCTTTTTACATAGTTTTATTGAGAGCCATATGCAAAAATATAGAACATATCAAGCTACAAAACTCTAACAAGTATTCTGCTCAAAATGAATGAAACTAGTATGACTAGCTTAAGTCCTTTCATGTTGTTTTACGTAGTTAGTAAAAAATCAAGCCCAAGCTTACAATTTCTTTCAACAACTTTTCCTTAACATCAGCAATTGAAGATTTCTGATATTGAGACTTCATAAGCTCTACTTTTAAGCAAATAAATCACCTATATATCCCGCCCGATGTGTTTTAATCTGACTAAAATTCTATGGTAGAATATATTTTACCTATTTGCAAGGGTTAAATTAAGTCAATCTACAAACTTATAAAGGAAGTGCCAAACTAAATGTTGAACTATGCTGTAATGCCCGCTTTCTGTTGTTTACAGTAGGAAAAACGAAAAGCAAAACACTACAACAGCAGCAAAACAAACTGATTTTATTTCAACTTTAACTTTCGTTTCATACAAATTTAATGAGTATCATTTTTCTTTTGGCACTTCTTTAACGTTTTTCGCTTGACTTTTGCGTTTACGTTACGTTTAGCTCTAACAGTTACCTTATATTTGTAATAATATTTTGTTGTTTTAATTTGCTTTCTTTACTTAACTTAAAATCGTTGCATACTTTCAGGCTGCAGTCGTGTTAGTTGACATCGTTCGTTTGTCGTATGTCTTAAGTAGCTGCCGTTGCTGTGTGGCGACTTTTGGCGCTTGTGGCTTTGGTGAGTGTGTGTGTGCATTCTAGTTTGTATTTATATTGGTGTTGGCATTTATATCAGCAAATGTATGTACGTATGAGTTTGTAAGTAGTTTGTCTTTAGCAATTAAAGTTACAATTTCTTTTTCTAAAGTTGCGCGCTTGACGTTGCTAAAATGTCGCAGTTTTTTTGTTGGGATATTCCATTAATTACTTGCATCATGCAATTTAAAAAGTTAAAGACAATCTTAAAAATAAACAAAATACTGATCCATGCAGCTGTAAAAGAGTAGACTGAAATGCATGGTCGCTTCATGGCACTTAAAAAAGATCCAAAAGAACTGAGTTAGCGATCAAAAAATCATTTAAAATAAATAGTTTCGGGGTTAAACGAATTAGAGTTGTTTTTTGATCGGAAAACGGGCAAGTTTTCTACATTGCCAGAACTCTTTAAAATGTGTGGGATTTCGATTCATCTCACTGATAATTATCTTGTTGATCTTAGCTTAACGTGGTCATTTAGTATAGCTCATCATCATATGCTTCAACTTTTTAGTGGATATGCCCATTTTACAACTGTCATTAGGGGCCGTTCATAAATTACGTAAGACAATTTCATGACTTTTTGACCCCCCCCCCCTCCCCCGAGTAAGATTTAGTAAGATTCTCACTACCCCCCCCTCCCCCCCTTCCGAAATCTTACGTAAGATTCATAATTAAGGTGAAACTAGTCAAAAAATGTATTTTTCATGTGATGTACTATATTACTATATTTAATTTTAATATAAGTACCTGTGTTACATATTAAATAAATATTACGAAATTGCAAACTACACATTTGTTTTTCAATATGAATAAAAAAAGTCATCGTAAGTCATCGTTTGTTCATGCGCTTTTCAACCAGTCTGATAGTGAACCTACAATTGGCACACCCGATTCGTCTGTTGAATTTTCTGATTCACATTCAAACCCTGTAACATCAATATCCTCGTCGTCATGCCACTCTGCAACTTGACAAATCTCCGATTGTTTTAAAATGCAAAGGCTTTTCCCCTGTCCACGTTTCAAAATTGAAACTGGTTGAATCATGTGAGTGCGACTACAGTCTTTTCCATGTAGTTTTTTGTGCATTACAGTAGCCTTTTTCGAGGCAAAGTACTGGTCACAAATATTACAAACTCGATCAGCTAAGACGTTTGCAAGGGAAGGACAAAAAAAAATCGTAAGGCATGATTTTGAACTGTGGATGTACTTTTCACCAATCGTAATTTAACGCTAAGCGAAGAAATAGAGGACAAAACTGATTGCTGTTTTGGTCTCCTGTTGAAGAAGGAATCGAAAGCGAATCTTCTTGTTGAAGAGGACAAGTGCAAGGGGGTGGTAAAGAACCGGGACAACATCAACAAAATTTCAAAGTCGACGTATCTGCGTGTAAATGCCTGAATAATAGCAAACTTGTGAGACGGTGTTACAAGTCGACCCTGCGTGTAAGCAACATACATATATTTCATTACATAAACAGAAGAGAAGTTAGAGTCGATTACTTAAATCGATTGTAATCGATATTTCTGAATCTTTCGTGACTGTCGAAAATTCAAATATATTTCATTACTGCCACAAATGACGATGCGTTAATACAACTTTAATGTATGAATACGCATTTTAAATCTTACGTAAGATGATCATTCACCCCCTCCCCCCCTCTCGTAAGATGTAGTAAGAATCCGCCGACCCCCCCCCCCCCCCCCTAAACGTCTTACGTAATTTATGAACGGCCCCTTACTTGTTTTGGTAAAATGTTGATTTTTCGGCTTCGCAAATATCAACTTATATCTGGCTCATACTTAGGCTGGGTGCGCGTTATTAACGACCATAAGCACGCAATTTAATGCCGCAAGAATAATAGACACTACAATTTATTTTTGTTACTCAATTTCCGCAAGTACATAAATTTTAAAGCTTCATATTTCACCTGAAGACGAAAAAGCATTTGGTAGCTGCCATTGTGCTGTCGTATTGCAGTTTCAGCAAGTTATTATTCAGCACATTTAAATAATGTGTTTTATTATTTCTGTCAATGTTGCCAGAAAACAGTGACGTATGAGTAACATTTAATTTGTATATCAATGTACGTCATACGACGTGTGTCACAAATGAGTTTTTCATTGCTTACACAAGAATTCTTTGTATATTTTCTGTTCCTGTATCAATTTAGCTTTTGAGTTGGCTATTTCCAAGGATAAGCCTTAGGTTTTTTCAAAGCAATACTATCATTTAAATAAAGTTATTAAATTAAGTAAAAAATTTAATAAAAATCATTAGTACACTACATAAATTATTATAATTTACCTTGTCAATTAGCACAGTAAACTTAGCTTTTTTCCAAAGTTCACACACGCAGTTGTAATGTTGCGCACTCATAAGCATCACTCTTCTTGCTTCGCATAAATTAACTGCGACACATAATTGTGCTGCATGTTGTATTTGCGTTCACATTAACTCTCACTGCTGCTGTAACTGCAGTTGTTACATGCAAATACCCAAAAAGTCATAAACGAAAATGAAAAAATAATAAATCGCCATGTAAATTCTTGTGCCGCACAATGCATGCAACTTGTCACTAAAATCAGAATTGTCGTCGACTCCGCTCAACGCTCGTCGTCGCATTTCCTGCATGAATAATGCGCTTAGCAAATTTTTCGTTTTGAATATTTCATAGCCTCGTATTAAGGCCATTTTTTATATTTAACATAATTTTTTTCTGCAACTTCAACCTTTATGGTAAATGCAGAGAGCAAAACAGCGGGGTTAGCAGGGAGTATCTTTATTTTTCTTTTCTTTTACGTTCTTTTTTTAAGTAAAATATAAAGAAAAGCAAATACAGCGTGAATATTTTTGCGCACTTGTAACGTTTAACGTTCTTAGCAACAAGATGCTGCATAAAAAAAATTACTAGAGATGATACTCTAAAAAGGTTCATATTGATATTTGAGTTTTCCATGAAGTTAGTTAGTTTGAAAATAACCATTACCTTCGATATTCCTTTTTCGAAATTTTATACCTTTATAGTGAATAATCTTCGATTGTGACCGACTTCGACTATAACCGACTTTGCGAATTGTTACTAAAACTAATTTTACTGCGATTTTTTTTAATGGAATCTAAATACAATTGTTACTTAATTACTTATTATTTCTATCGTAAGATAGCCTCAGCTCTGAAATACTCGACTATTGAGATTTTTGACTTTGACTGTGATATACGTCGACAATGACTGGCAACAAGCTAACTGCATTAAACTGATTTTGCTTGTTACTGACTTGAATGTGACTGACTTTGACAGCAACACATTGCGAAGTCAGTACATTAATTGTAGCTCTGCGACTGGTTTAGGTTGCAAATTATCTTGGCTTTCATTGTGACTGACTTTAACTTAGGCTGACTATAACTGGCTTTGACTATGAGTTACTATGACTATTACTGTCGTTGACTATGATGGACTTTCACTGTGTTCGCCTTTAAATATGATTGACTTTGGCTCTGAATGACTTTGATTGTAATTGACTTTAACTTTAGTTGACTTCAATAATTTAGGTATGATTTGCTTCGACTATGGCTGAGTTTGACTTTTGCTGTATTCAATTATAGTTCACTACGCTTTGATTGACTTCAGCAGCAACTGATTTTGACTCTAATGAACTTTAACTGTGACTGAGTTCGGTCAAAACTGACTTCAACTACGGTTGACTTAAGCTGCGATTGACCTTAATAATGACTTCTTTGTTGACTAACTACGACTTTAACTGATGTTGAATGACTTAAGCCATAATTGACTTCAGCTGTGTTTAACTTTGATTGCAAGTGACTTTAACTGACTTCGACTGTGAACGATCTTAACTATGATTGAACTCAGTTGCGAACGGCTCTGATTGTAACTGACTTCAACTGTGATTGACTTCGACAGTGACTGACTTTGGCTTTATCTGATATTGGTTATAACAGGCATCGACTACGGTTGACTTAAGGTGCGACTGACTTCGAATCTGACTTTAACTCTAACTGAATTGGATTCTAACTCACTGTGACTCTAATTGATTTTGACTCTTATTGATTTTGACACTAACTGGCATTGAATGACTTCGACTATAACTGTGACTAACTTTGATTCTAAGTGACTTTAACAGACCTTGACTGTGATTGACCTTGACGAATAACTCTGTTTATAATTGACTTCAACTGTGATTGACTTCGACAGTCAAAACTTTGATTCTATATGATTTTGACTACGGTTGACTTAAGATGCGACTGACCTTAAATAAAACTGAATTTGACTGTAACTGGCTTCGATTCTACCTGAATTTGACTCTAACCGACTTCGACTATGATTGACTTCTGTTGTGACTTACTTTTTTTGTGATTGACTTTAATCTAGTTGTTGATAAATTTGGCTGCAACTGACTTCCATTGCAATTGACCTCGACAATTGATTTTGGTTATAGCTGACTTCGAAACTAATTATGGCTGACTTTGAATGAAATAAGATTTAAATTGTTTCAAGTCTGCTTGACTTCAGTTGTGACTGACTTTCGCTTTGAATAACTTCATTTAAGGTCCACGCTAACTTTATTTGACTTTGACTGTGATCACTTGAATGTTTTCTTTCTAAAAGCAAAATAGTATCTTATGAGCTTTTTATATGCAAATGTTCTTGATATATATTTAGCATATTAGTCACTACTGGGCGCATGAAATATTTTAATACTTGGAGACACTGGCATATTATTTATGACGTGAGTTTTTTTGACTATTTAACAGTAAATTTTAAGCTCCCAATAATTTTTACAAAACTTCTGAGTTATTGCTGCACTAGCTCTAAATTAGAATCAAATTATTTTTGCGACTGATTCTAAATAAAACTAATACTTTCAAAATTGTTGGTTAATACATGGAACTCCTATAAATATTGTTCATTTTATTATAAAATCGATACTATCAAACATCTTTAGCAAAGGATGTGTGTATTTATGACGAAAGTTCACAAGTGAAGTTGGTAAATTTATGCAATAAACATTGTTTGCTCAAGTGTAGAGAAAAAAACAATGCTTCAGCTGCATAAAACAAAGTTTTACATCTCAGTTACACACTTCGGCAAACTTTGCGCACCCAGTGCAACACGGCGTATGAGCGATTAGCAATTAATGTTGTAATGAACTTAAGATTGCGCATTGTACGCGTAGCATTTAAACACAAAGTAATGAAAATTCTAAAGCAGAATTTTGCTGTAGCAATGAAAAAAAAAATAAAAAAAAAATTCAATTTCACTTTGCTCAATTTGAATTGAATGCAAAGGATTAAATTTGAGCTTTGCTTTAAAAATAAATCCCAACTACACACACACACACAAACATATTCCGACATGTCCTGCAATCGACTGCAAATTGAAACCAAATGCATGACATGACATTTGACAGAATATAAAAATAAAGCTGTGCAGCACAAGCAGGACAGCAGTGGAAGAGCATCTTAGCATAGCAGCTGCAAGCGATGCGTAAATACATGGGTTGTGCTTAGAAAGGATGCCGACGACGACGATGATGATGCTGGTGATGGAACGGACGTATGGAAACAAACACATGTAGAAGACATATTTTATTGTGTTGAACAGGCAACAAATTTTCGAAGAACCACAAAACCAAATTTCTGCATTCATAACAAAAGAGTTGCCAGATTTTATGTTTGTGTGCCTGCTGTAAGAAATTGTTTTTAAAAAGGAATTTACTTACAAAATACAAGCAAATTTACAAATTTCTGTTGTTGTATTTTAATTTTCGTTAAGTCTCAGGAGAGGTCATTTGGGGGGTGAGTGAATAGAATTTCGTAACGCACCATAACGCCTTTTGTTTATTCCCAGTGGTTTTGCTTAAATAAACAAATAGCCGTTGCTCTGACTTCCCAAATCCTTGTAGTGTGTCCGTATGGTTTAATATGTGCAATGTGAACATGAGTATCTACTGTTAGAATTTGCGTTGTTGTCAAAATTTTGTTTAAATTTTATCTTATCCTATGGAGTTGTAAACAAAAATATTTAAGTTACAAAATTTTATTATCTCTATTTTATTTCAATTTGAATGAAGGTTTTGCTGCCTTGTTATCCCATTAGGGTTTTAGTTTATTTTTTAGTTCTTAAAAATTAAAAGCATGTGCGCCGAAATGCAAGTCGCTAGCAGCTGCTTGGTGATTTTGGGCTGCAGAATTAGTCTTTTTGAGTGAAAGTGCATTGTTGCCTATTTAAAAATACAAAGTTGGAGAGTTATCTTTAATCATTGAACTACGATGTTTTGATATTTTTGTATTAAAGATTATATGATAAGCACCATGTGAGTGTTAATATTTTCATTTGTTTGCAACATATCAACAAAACTCATAAATTTTTTTTCACGAAAAGTTTTTATCTCAAAAAATATTTTTTCCTACCGGGTATTTTTAACAATATCAATGTGCGTTTTACATTTATGCCTCACTATCTTACTCTAATTGTGTTTATCTCTGTCACTCAACAAGCACAAAACAAAACAAATTTATGTCTGCGGCGTTGGGACGACAGACAGACACACAAACGTACAAAATTACACAAATGCAATTTTATTATCCTTGATGATCCTTTGCACATATTAAACGCTCTGTATTTGTGTGTGTATGTGTGTGCAAATGCTCGTTTATGCTTAAAACAAATCAACATTCTCACAAAACAATTAAACAATCAAATTTGATTTGTTTACTCAGATCCTCAGACTTAGCTACACTTGGGGGCCAATACTGCTGGGCTGCATTGGAGTTATAGCAATTTTTTTTTGTTCTTTTATTAAAATTATATGCCAAATTTAACTTATTATTATATTGTTGGTATTTTGTCTAAATAAATAATAAACTCGTATGCATTTGTACGTAAGTCATCTGGCCTTAATTGTGCCAACAGATTTTCAATCAATTTGTTAGTTTTATGTTGTTGTAATATTAATTGCTGTGGCATCCAACAGCAAAAAAAAAAAAAACAAAGTGTTGCATTGGTTTTGTTGGTCAATTGTATATTTACAACAACATCAATTGCTACAAAAATCTCACCACTAAGTGTTGTTGCTATGCATTGATATTTTATGACATTGTGTTGCAATGCCTTTGCTTTACTTTGCTCTGCTTTGTTACCATTGTAGTTAATTTGTGTGGTTTTTTGACATCATAATAATTTTAATTTAATTTTGTGCAATTTGTTGTTATTTTATATCAACCAACATCATTTAAATGCAATAAATTTTAATTTTCATTTTAATTATTGCAGTAGTGATGCTGCATTTAAATTTGCTTTGCTGTTGAAATGTTGCCGTCTGTTCAATTGGACAACTTATTGAGTTTCATGATATTTTTTTGATTACATTGACTTTAAGTTATATGTAGTAAATTTTCTTAAAGGTTTTTTTCTTAAGTTTGCAATCAAAAAACTTAAAGTATACCAAGCACTAACTGGTAGCTTTCAGTTTTGAGCTTGGAAATCAATTTTGTCCAAGTATACTCAATTAGTGCTAATTATGTGACCATCCAACTACTTAAGTTGCTGTGAACTGGCATTTTAACTAAATATTCATATTAGAGATATAAGCAGATGGGGCAATTTTTTATGACATTACTTTTCAGACTAAAAGTATATGAGAATTTAAAATTTTTTTTTGAGCTATAAGTATGTCCAACCTATGGTCATAAGCAACTTCTTCATTTTAAAGCTCTCAAAAGTTATTAAATTTATTACACTGCTCTACAAATTTCAACTTTCGGTCTGCTAATGCGTTGAGACTGAATGTTTTCGATAGATTTTTGCGCGCTGAACACGAATCTGGACTCAAAAGTTGTCCAACATGTATAGTTTTTCAGAAAATGACAGTAAAACCCATAAAAAAAGCGTACTGCTCATTTTTGAATAACTGTGGCATTAAACCCACGAAAAGTAGGTTGGATAATATCTCTACTGAATATATAATAATATACTACTAAATTGTCATTTACGTGTGCAACTTTTTGTCCTGTGTTGTCTTAAAAATTAATACCGCAAAAAATTGAAAAAAATTTCCACTTTTAATTTCTAGTAAAATTTCCAATAATTTTGCGCAAAATGTATTTACTCTCATGCGTATGGCCTTCATTTGAGCAGCTGGGCGAATTTATTAAATGTCAGGCGTGAGAAAACTGACGCTGCCAACATTTTGTTGTGCTCGTGTGTTATTTTTGACTTTATTTTTACTGTGTTATTTTGCAATTTTAATTTGCATAATATTTGCAAAATGGCGCATATGCATTTTCATTATTTATATGGTGTGGGTTTGCTTGTCTGTGGGTGTCTGTCTTTGTGCCGCCCAAATTAATGAGTTGCAATTTTTCTCTATAAATCTGCACCTTCATATACAAAACCGCAAAAAAGAAATGTTAGTAGACTTTCAATGCACTCTACGTTGTGTTTTTTTTTTTAGTTTTTTAAGCCCAGTTGTGTTCAGCAACCCACTCATAGCTCAAGATAAATTACAACAACAACAAGAACAACAACAACAACAACTGGCGTATGAAAACTTTGGAAAAAAGAAGAAGAACAAGCCTGTTCAGCATGCGGCGCCCGTAACTCGTAAACATGATGTAACGTCAGTTTGTTGATGCTACCATTACTGCTGCTTCTTCTTCATTTGCGGCGCGGTTCATATGTCAAATTTTTTGGCATATGTCCAAAAATTACCCAACCAGCGAACCGACCGAAACGAATGCAACGTAAAAAAAAACTACAACAACAGCGACGATGAAAATTTTTCCGCACATGTTTGAGAAAACTTGAAAAATGAAATTGAAGCATTTCAATTTGGCTGCACAGTGAGCAAAATGCAGAATGGGTTAAGTCGAAAAAATCGCTTATCACTTACACTGCGATATATGAATTGATTGGTAAAATGTAACATCAAACTTGTTGCCAAATTACTTTTCAAATTTAACTGTCAATATTGCCCCACTGTGCGTTGATTTTGAAGAAAATGAAGTGCTGCAACGGAAGCGGAAGTTCGTATTTGCACTTTTGCACTTTGAGTCCAATTGCAACACTGGGCGTTGGAATAACAAAAAAATATTTCATAGCGTAGACTTGGGCTTTTTTGTTGTCTCCCGCTATACTTGAGTTCGTGGGCAGCGCATTGAAGTTGTTGATTAGTTTGAAAGGATTCGTTTGCTCATCCTAATGATTAGTTTGCCATTTTATTTGTGTACTGTTTTTTTGTCATAAATAAAGTCCATGTGATGATTTCTTTACTTTTGCCAATTTAAAACGATTGTAATTAGGTGAAATATTACGCTTTTTTTTCATGATTATCATGTAGCATTGTCGGAAATGTAAGGTTCAAAGAAAATCCTTATATTATTGAATTTAATTTTTCAAAATTCTATTTTAAATATTTTTGTTGATAATTTTGTCTTATGAAATATTTCGTTAAAATGTTCCAGGAAATATTTTACTCTCCCATATTGGTAACGAAACTAAAAAAAAAAAAATCAAATGGTCAGCAAAACTTTTGTTAATAAATCTCTAGCAATACTCGTTTCTCTTCTGTCAGCTCGAAGTGACCTTTAAAGGTAATAAACAACACGTTCCGAAAGAACAGACAACATTCTTCTTTCTCTATAGCGCTGTAAAATGCTCTCATAGTTCAGTGGAATCAAACGACGCTGTTAGCTGATTGCTATTTTTAGACGCCACTAACTGTATTCCAAAGCCAAGTGCAGTTAAAATATCTGGTTTATACAAAGTTTAAATGAGCTAATATGTCTCCCCGCTGTTTCGTCTCTTCACACCAATAGTTTGCTATCTCTTTCACACAACCATCAGCCAATGCATCATCGGCGTGTAACAGCTTGGTGCGATCATCAAGTGCGCACAAAGAAAAAATTAAAAAATAAATCAAAAGCAAAAAAATCGATAAAAGAGGAAACAAAAAAAAAAACTTTTGAAATGCAGCAATAAATTAACAGTTAGTTGCAGACTGACAGCCAACACAATAAACTGTGGGGAACGAATTGCTAAAGCAATGGAAATTGAGAAGAGATCGCGGACACAGCGAGAAAATGCGCGAATGGAGTAGACAATAAATCAAGAAAGAAAACTGCGTCACTATGTCAAGTTCGCTTGTAATCGTTGTATATTTCTTTGTTGTTTTTTTTTTCTCCTACTTCAGTATCTTTACGCTCAGCGGCGATCGTGAGAGTTTCAGAGAAGAGACAAGCTTTTGAACAGCTGTATTTAGGATTTATTCTCAGATTCAAGATGAATGCGGTACATTACGCTCAGCGATCTTATGCGTGGCTGGGCAAAACGTACCACGCGCGGTACTGCGGCAGAATGAGAACACGTGTAGTGGTGCCCAGCTCTGATCTTATGTGATCTTATAGTCGAAAGAGCACAACAATTTCCAACTTACTCAGAGAAACTTAACAGCAGTATGTATTACTTTTATCAGTATTTCGGTGTAATGGTTGCCACATGCCGTATATTTTCAAACCAAAAATTTTCCACGGAATCCAACAAATTTGTAAAAAACTTTACTAATTTAAACTAATAATCTTTGTATAGAAACATTTTGATTTGACAGTTCATTATTTTATCTCTTTCTGCCACCATAGTTTCGCAAGAGTTTTTTAAGTGAATTTTTGAATTCCACAAAAAATTTTTGAATTCTAAAAACTTGTTGCTAAAGACAGGGCTTTGAAATTTTGGAGAATAAATTTAAATCAGGAAAAGTTGTAAGTAGTCAGACAAAATTTCTATATTGTAAAGTGTGATTTTATAAGCGCTTGGTTTTTTAAAATTAAAAAGAACAGAAAATTTGCAATAGTGAATGAAATATTTATTTGAAGGGATACATCAATTCTTGGCATTTTTCTTAAAATATTATTTCATGTAAATGTTGCCCGTGGTGGTCCATCCGTAAGCTCCAACTTTGGCATACTTTTTCCAGTATTTGTGCTGGTATCCCACCAATGGCAGCTGTAATGTTGTCTTCCAGTTCTACAATTGTGACTGGCTTGTCCCTGTATACGAGAAATTTCACGTAGCCCCACAAAAAATTGTCTAGTGAGGTTAAATAGCATGATCTTGGCGGCCAATGAACTGCTCTAAAACGTGATATTAATTGCTTCCCCAAACTCGCCTCTCAATATGTCCATGGTATCGCGTGCCGTGTGACATATAGCACCGTCCTGTTGTAACCACATGTCAGCCAAGTCTAATTTTTCCATTTTGGGCAAAAAAAAGTCAGTAATTATCGCACCGTACCTTGCTCCATTGATTGTAATGTTGCGATTTTCATTATTTTTGAAAAAGTATGGTCCAATGATGCCGCCAGTCTACAAACCGCACCAAACAGGGTACATTGGCAGCTCTTGAACTGCTTCTGGCTGTTCTTCAGACCAAATTCGGCAATTATGCTTGTTGAAGAAAATTTTTCGATTAAAAAGCATTTCTCACAGAGCACCAATTTCGATAATAAAATGCAATGATTTGAGTGCGCTGTTCGTTTGTTAGTCTATTAATGGTGAAATGGCAAACCTTACTAAGCATTTTTTGGCGTTGCCACATGTTGCGTATTACGCGTGAGGTATCAAAAAATTTACACTAAAAAAACAAAACAATCACTCGTTATATAAAAATGTTGGAAAACTTTTTGATGCCATAACTTAAGTCATATCAGAATCTCTGAAAATCGAAATCTCGATAGAATTTCACAGGAATTCTAAAATTTATTTACAAAAAAAAATTTTTTTTTAGTTTCTCCACTTTTCGCGTAATATTAGTTTCAAAAAAAAAAAAAAATAAAGTGGCTAGTAATCCAATAGTCGAATGTTAATTTTTACTTATTCGTTTGATAGTCGGAATGTTTTTTTTTTCAATAAAAATTAAAGATTTATCCGATTACTATGCCCCCAGAAGTGCAAAAGCGGTATCTAAAAAAAAATTGCAAATTATTGATGCTTATGCCATCGGATAGCTCAAAAAATTACGCGCCTTATTAACTATGTCAAATGCCGGTATCTTAGTTCAACTATATAAAAAACCTCTATCTTAATCTTAGAGGTATTTCATAATTACGACATTAACGAAACATTAATTTTCTCGAAGCTCACCTCCACCGAGATAGCACATTTGTGCTTAGGAGTGCAGTATTTGACGATTAAATACAAATTAAATCGTCCGACCAAACTATCAGCAACAGTAAAAAAACTTGCCAGACTTGGCAAAATTGTAGCAAAGTGGCAACCGTGTTGTTGTCTAAACAGTCTACACTCAATCAATCTCTGGAGCAATTTATACATCCGTGGGCTTATGAGAGTGGAAGCCACTTAATGATCTTGGTAAATGAAATAAAACAGCTGCGCTAAACTTTTTCTTTTGAAACCTATGTCAAATTGATTCATATTTCATTTAGTTTATCTCTTTAATTTATTTACTGGCTCTCTGCCTCCCTCTCCTCTCTCCACCAATTTTTAAGCTTACCTTCCTTCTCTTTTACTTCATCTCTCGTAGTTCGCATTGCTCAACACACTATTTTGCGTAGAGGTAAATGAACTTCCGGTTCGCCAAATTAAGTTTGGAAATTCCATTTAAGTAGTTAAGTTTTTGTTTTTTCGAATTCATTACTTGTCTCTTTCTTACACAATCTTTCAAGATACTATAATTTGTATGCCGATGTGTTTTTTCGGTCGCATAGCGTGTAGGTAGGTCGGTCGTCCACTTATCGCATTCATCTCGCATATCTGTGTGTTGAGTTCTGGCATAAAAGTACTAGGCGCATATCTGAACGTCGCAAGAACGCGACTTTTTAAATGGAATTTTGCAGTATTTTTTTTTTTGTTAATTTTGTTTTCAATTTCGTACGCGTGTATGTTTGTTATTTTTTTTTTCTGACTTTTTGTTATATGTAATTGGTATGTTGTTGCTTTTGTTATTATTATTATTATTGTTATTATAGCCTACATGCGCCACAAATTAACTTTGTTTGCAGTGCGCATAAATGTTTCTTGCTGTGTTGGTTTTTTTTTTTCAAAGAATGTTTTTTTTGCATAATTTTGCTTGAACAGCTGTTTAAGTTTTTAAGCAATTAGAATTTTATTAATGTTTTTTTTTTATTCGAAGAAATAAATGATTCTTTTTTATAGCATTTCCATTCACTTTATTCCAAAAATAGATTTTTTTAGTGTTTTCTGCTATGCCCTGTTGTTTTTAGGAACACGTTTGAGTTGAAATAAAACATTAAAAAAAAGCTTTTAAAAATAATGGTTGGAGTTTTTTCTGCGATTTTTGATGTAAACTTCTCTACTGGCGGATATAAAAGCAAATTATGCAGCAGTGAATTGGCTGAAGACTTTACGCCTAATGCACAGAATTGTGTTGCATTTTACGCTTCCATCAAATTTTTTTATGCTTAACATTTTTCGACTTTGCCAACGTCAACCGTCCGACTTTTTCAAAATTGTTCGAACTTCTCAATATTTTCTTGCAATTCCACCATATGAGCCCCTTTATTTTGAAAGTAGTACAAGTCCCTCTTTATTGAGATGAAAAAATTAAGTTACTAGTTAAGAAATGAACTGTATAAAATGTATTTAATTTTTTCTTCACAACGATGTGCGACTTGCACAAGATTAAGGGGCTATACCAGTGTGACACTTTCAAAAAATCGATTATTTTTAGCTAATTCGATAGTTTATACTTTCAAAAATATCCTGCCAAAGCGGCAAGGTCGTATCTTGAATAGTTTTTGAATGGCAGCGTTCTAAAGAGAGACCGCTCGCAGGTAAAACCGCCGATAGTTGAAACTTTAAACGCGTTTTTCTCGAAACGACATTCTTCAAAAGTGCTGACATTTTAACTCAAAGAGAAATTGACCGATCGACTTCAAATTGAAACTGAGTATTCTTGAATATATTTACTTTACAATGACGATCTTTTTGATTGGTTTAAAATTGTCAATTTGGCATTGAAAGAACGACCATTTTTTACCACAAAAAACGACACTTTTTTTCAGAACTGCGCCGTTTTGTTAATTTTTGATATTTTTCAAAAATCTTAGATCATTGTATAGGAAATACCTTCAACTTTAATAAACTTTTTGAATTTTTTTGTTTCAACTATTCATTCGGGCGGAATCATGTCAGCAGTTGGGGAACTTTTTTTTTTGGCACCTCCGAAGACGTTACATAACTCCGTTATTTTTCAATATTTTTGTAAAAAAAAAAATCTTAAAATATAGCTGAAAATATTCCTTATTATGTACAAAAAACTTCAAAACGTTCTATCGAGTACATTCTTTTAAAAAAATTCGCTTATTTTTCATGGGCTACACTGGTATAGCCCCTTAAAAAAATGGATCTATATTGATCTTTTTAAAATTTTTCATCAAATTTTTCGAAATTTTCGAAATTTTTTTCTTGTTTTGACTAGAGTTTTTATATCATACCCGCGAGTAAAGATGTTCACAGACGCCAGTTAAGGTTTTCGCAAATAAAAAATGTTATTGGCACTGAAACCATATCAACCATTCTATGTCCTGAAAACACCTAAAAGTATATGTTAGAAATTGTTCTCATATTATTAAGAATTCTAAATTCATAGAACCGCACGGTTTCTTCTTTACTAACCATAAGTGGCCAAAACATTTAATATTCTTCTGTAGCCTAAACAATTGAACAATGGATAATACCCGTGCATCGAAAGCATAAGTAAATTCTGTAAATATTTTAGCAAACTAAATAAAAAACCTTTTAGTTTTGCAAAGTAATTGCTACAGTAATCTTCAAACAATTAATTATTCGCACTCTAAGAAGCGTCGTTCATTATGATGGTGATCATAAAAAATGCGCGTGGCCGGGTTCATTACCCGCAAGCAATCAAACTGGAATTGCGAATTGAGAATAAAAAAGACTTTTAACTACGAAATAAAAATAAAGAAAAATTAAAATTAAAATAGATAAAATTTGAAAAAAAAAAATAATACTTTTTTTGACAAATTTTTGACAAAAAAATAATCCTTTTTTTTAACAAAAGACGGAATATAAATTATGAAAACGTAAAATTACTTAGATCAATTTGTTAGTAAAATTTAAAATTTGACAAATTGATGACTTAAAATATCGTTAAGCTGAATAGAAAAATATTTTCAAAGTTTTTTCATCAAAAAACTGCATCAACCAAGAAATATCACTCTTAGAACATCAGCCAACATCTTGTTGTCAAGCGCAAAGCAACAACTTGTCAACGTACAGTGGCAAAAATCACTCAACTTAATCAACATAAAAAAGATTAAAAAAAAAAATAAAAACTGAAATGACGAGAAAAAAATTATACGTGAATCTTAAAAACTGCAGTCTCCCATATGGCATTGCAGTCCAATTAATGCCAAACTAGAAGCTGATGAGACGTAGCTGGGTGCAGGACAGAAAAAAAACAACTTGCAACAGCAAACGAACGAAGAAGCAACCAAAGCTGCACAACAACGATGTTAAAAATCCGTTTACTTCAAACGGAACTAACTGCATTCATCAGCTTAAGTTTGTGCTGAATATTCTGAGATTCTACTTTTTTCTTCTTTTTTTTCTTCTATCGCCAGTCAAGCCATGCAATGTAACCGCAGACTGTAAAACATTGCTGCTTGGTGTTGTTGGTTGTTGCTTGCTGCTTGAATGCAACGCTAAAGCATCGCATGGAATGTTGAATACACGCGACATTGCGAGCACTGCACTATGGGTACAAATCAAGTTTTAGCTGGACGATAGCCGGACAATACCGCGTTCAATTCTGAAATGTGTTGTCATCAAGTGGACTAATTGAATGATAGATAGAAAAGTTATAGATAGTGCTCCATAAAGATAAATCCAGACCTCATACAAGCTTTTAGTGCTGGAATCTAATGTACGAGGGCGATTTGAGTGATTTTTTTGATTTCCCACATTAAATGCTACACTGATTCTGTCAACTAACATCTGTTAAATAGACTATTGTCAAAATTTCAGCTCGCTGCGACGCTTAGTTTGTGTTTGACAGTCATTGACAGTAGACGATCTTGTGAATTTTTGCGAAAATAGAAAAAAGTGAATTTCGTGTGCTCATCAAGCATTATTTTTTGCGCAAAAAAAAACCACTAGCCAAACCAATGAAAGGCTTGATAATTGTTATGGGGACTCTACACCATTGATTGGAATGATTCAAAGTGGTTTACTGATCGTACAAGCACAAGTGACGCCGAACGTTCTGGACGCCCAAATGGGGTCACCACACCAGAAATGGTCACGATATCGTCTTGGTCGATCGCAGAGTTTAAGTGCGCGAGATTGTTGAGGCTGTAGGCATCTCAGACGAACTGGTGTGGAACATTTTGCGAAATCATTTGGATATGAAAAAATTATCCGCAGAATGGGTGCTGCGTTTGCTCACTCTCGACCATAGACACGGTCGTGTGATTCACTTAAAAGCGTAGCAAAATTCCATGAAATGAAGTACGAATTGCTTTCTCAACCAGCATATTCTTCAGATTTGGCCCCCAGCGACTATTTTCCGTTTCCAAACCTGAAGAAAAGGCTCAGGGGAAAAAGATTCATCACTAGAGAGGAGCTCATCACCGAAACAGAGACCTGTTTTGAGGACCTTCCGAAAAAGTATTTTCAAATGGGATCAAAAAAATTGGAAGAACGTTGGATGAAGTGTATCGACCTAAAAGGAGACTATATATAAAACATTTTTTCTACCGTTAAAATCATTCCTTGTTTAATTTTTCACGGAATTATCAAACGACCCTCGTACTACTTACCTCGTGCTACCATACCCACCGAATTCTTCAGATCTGAAAACTTCGGGTTTTTACTTGTTCCGGTTGGTCTCTATAAATGTTTTTAGATGGCAATACCTTGACTTCAAATGACGACGTTGGAAATGATTTGTACAAGTCTTTTTTATAGAAGAGATCAGAAGTTTTATGCGCGTGAAATCATGCTTCTGTTAAGGACATATCTAAAGATATTGAACCAAAATGGAAATATATATTGTTCAATAAAATATTTATACCCTATAATTTAAAAAAAAAAAAAAAACGGAATTACTTTCCGAACAACCCAATAATTTTTTTTCAAAAAAAAAAAATACCAAATTTGGTTACACAACTGAATTATCAACGAAAATATCACTTTAAAGAACAATATTTTAATAAAAAAGTCTCAATAACAAAACCTTTGTAATCTTAGACTTCTGTACAGTAAGATTTTTTCATTTCATAAAAAACAACTGAACATTTCAATTTTTGGCCAATCAATTTTCATTCTGACCTATAGTGCAATGTGAAGGTTGTTAACAGACAGCAGCATTAGAAGAAACATAAAAATCAGCGCCAAGTTGTTGATATTTTAACACTAGAAGCAACACTTGGAAAAATTATGGTCCAACGCAAAATATTGCTTTGTTATGCCATTCGAAACCAATAGATGCCAACTTCCTAAGCGCATTTCTAGTGTTAAGTCTTAGTGGTAACCAGGCTTAGTGTCTTCAACGATGCTGAACAAACGGAGCTTAAAACGTTGTCTGAGAATTCATGAGCTCAACTTGCTTGGATTACTTTGGATAACTGACTGCTGACTGGCTGGTTGCTTGGTTGGCGTACGGCCTACTTTCTCCACATTCCAAGTGAAAGAAATAATATTTTAATGAAAACTAAAGAAGAAGAAAAAGAAAAAAAAAAACCAAACCAACCTGCAAAGATAAAGCCAATGCTTAGAAGTTGGATGAAGAAAAAAACACACCAGCAGCAGCAGCAGCAATGAAGCCGTCGTAGAGTCGTCGTCGCCAACATTTCTAGTTGAAAGCTACACTTTACATTCATAAGTTACCGTTCGAGAGAGTCCACTTTATTTAGCGTGCACATTTTTTTCTTCTTCGTCAGCTTCTTCATTTCTTAGTTGTTCATTCAACCTCCAATAGTTGGATTGGCAAAAAAAAAATTAAATAAAAAGAAAAAAAATTAAATAATTTCAAAGTAGATACATCTAGATAAAAAAAAATGTATGGTAATTCCATCAAAGCAACGGCTGATCGCTTGAAACGAGTTTCAAATAAGAACAACATTTACAACAACAATAACTGGCAGCACTCAAAACGTACAACCGTCCCCACTTCAGTAGTAGTTGTTCTCGAGATGATTGCAAAACTGAAGAAGTAAAGAAAAAAAATTCGCATAAATGCCATCATTCACAAATGAGCTAATCTATGCACTGAAAAAAACAATCGGTAGGAACCTTGTGTCTGTGTAAGCTCAATGTATGTGAACATTAAGTATTAGCCAGGTCAATGCACCTGTATCTTAATAAGCTGAATCTTCAGTTCAGATGACTTCTGTTAAGTATTTCGAAATTATTCTTATAAAGGTTATTTTCTTTGACTCTCCGCTCTTCGCCCTCAAGTGGGTGCCAAATTCGTTTTAGAGAGCCTCAGCTATTTTTCGAAACGTCAAAACATACAACATTTAATTTAAATTTTTGAAGTCCTTGGTCTTTGTCGTCTAAATTTGTTGTCGTCCAACTTAATTGTCTTCGAATACTTATGTCGCCCAATTTTCTGCCATCCAATTTTTTTGAGGCTTAAAGAGTTGACGTCTAAGTATTTTGTTGTCCAGTTTTTTCTATACAAATTTTTCCCATTTTGTCTTTAAACTTTTGTCACTCAACTTTTATACCTTCCAAATTTTTGTCATCCAACTATTTTGTCGAATAAAAAATTTTTTTTGTTCAATTTTTTATTCGTCAAACTTTTCTGGCGTCCAATTTTTATCCGTTCAACTTTTTTGTGATGCTTCTTACTAGCTCTACATTATTTTTTGTCCTCCAGCTATATTTTCGTGAACTTTTCATCGTTCAACTTTTTTCTCGTCCAAATTTTTTTCTGTTCAACTTTTTTGTAAAGCCATTTTTTTTGTCCTCGCAACAATATATTCATTCACCTTTTTTGTGGTTTCACTTTTTTATCGTCCAAATTTTTTTTATTGTCCAACCTTTTTGCCGTCCAACTTTTTTGTCGTCCAACTCTTTTGTCGTCCAATTTTTTTGACGTCCGATTTTTTTGTGTTCCACCTTTTTTGTCCAACTTTCAAATTGTTTAACTTTTTGCAATCAATTTTCTTGTCATTAACCTTTTTTTATTGTCCAATTGTCCTCAAACTTTTTTGTCGTCTTACATTTTCATTGTCTTAAATATTTTGTTTTTAATTTTTTGTAGTCCAATATTTTTAAGATCAGACTTTTTTATCGTTAGCTTTTATAGGTCTCCAACTTTTTTGTCAGTCACTTTTTTTTCTCTGACTTTTTTGTGGACCATTTCCTGTGTCGTCGACCTTCTTCTTCTTTTGAGTTTGTGTCTCCTAACTTTTTAACTTTTTTTTCGCTCAACTTTTTTGTCGCCCAATTTCTCTGTTGTTCACATGTTTTTTGACCTGCCCTTACTTAAATTTTTTTTTTCCCAAAAAGGAGCCTTTCAAAAAATCGTTGGTACAAAAAAAAAACCCGGAACCTTTGAGCGTCCCTGTTCAGTTAGAATATTTTTGCAACATTTTGGATCGTGAGCACTTCTTTCGGCCAAAGATATCTCATCCGTTTCCCTAATTTAGCTTGTCATGCTTGCAAGCCGAGAATCCAAAGAAAAGGGCCGATTAGGCTTAGAGAAATGCTCGGAAGCTTTTCCGACCTCTGCTAAGTTTGATGGTGATGTTTGGTAATGGAATTAGCGGGATGATAATTGTAATACCGATAAAATTGTTAAATCTAAAAGTTTGAAATTTGAAATACTTTTTACAGTGTAGCGCTTTCTTTTCCCAATTCCAGCTTATTAAATATGACAGTTAGATATTCCGTCAGTCAGTTTTGGCAACAATCAGCAAGCGAAAATTACATCCATCTATACGTACCGTAATAAGTACAACTGTCCAACCCACTGATTTGAAGGCAGACAGACACACTAACTGCCTGTCGGTCTGACAGACTGTCTGGCTTTCCAACCATCCTATATACATACAACCAAACAATTGCGTATTCGGGCGTGTCATACAACGATTCGTACCTCATTAGCGAAAATTCATTTCTTGTCTTCTTGTGTTCCACATCGTTGCTGCTTTTTTGTTGCTATTGTTGCTGTTGCCGCCACAAGTACTGTTAATCTTACACTAACCACACATTCACACAGTCGCTTCTACACTCACACATTGAGTGCCAGATCAAAGCTATTTTGCCGCCAAAGGTCGTTGTTCGCTGCTGCTGCTGGAGTGTGTTGGCTAATTTTCACAAATTTAGCTCGACTTATCTGCACGCAAGCTGGCGAAGTGGCGACTTTGCGACTTGGAGACATTGCATAACTCGAAATGTTGCCTGCCTGCTGTTGTGTGTCTGTGTGGGTTTACTTTGTCGCGATGTGTCGTTTCGTTACGCAACGTGCAGTAGTGGTCAACTGAAAGTGGTCCAAGGTGGCAAGGTGGTTGGATGTTTAAGTAGGGCACACTATAAAATCAATAAATTATATTTTGGCAAAAAAAAACAGCAATTATTCGAAATTGTCGTTGTGGATCTTTTGGTGATTTATCTTTTGTCAAATGTCCTTGCAGTTATCCTTTGAATTTGAATTTATTTCATTGCAGTCAATTGTTTTCCCATTGAAGAAAACTATGCTGCAAATGACATCTAGTTTATTATTTTGCTGTGAATTTATTGCTTTCTAAGGATATTGATTATAATGCACAGCGCCAAGGGTCGTGTAGGCAAAATTGCCAAAGAATACAAAAAGAAAAATCGTTAAAAAATATTAAATAAATTCCGTACCAGTGAAATATCATTGCGTCTTGCTACAACGATAATGTCCTTATGATTATTAAATGACAAAGACTCGTATAGGCTTGAGTACCAGGAGACGGACTAAAGTTCGGTTTTTTATTTTGGGGTTCAAAAAGTCAAAAAAGTTAAATAAGGTTAAATAATAAAATATAAAAATGTTGGAAAAAGTTATGATGAGGTTGAAGAACTCGAAAAAAGTATTTCCACTTATGAAAAATTAAGTATTTAACATATTATTTTACGTGCAATTTTGCTTCGTCCTTAAAAAAAAGTATCAAAATCTAACATTCCTTCAAGAATGATTACTGCTGAGAATTGCCTTAAATAAATTTAAAATTTTATGCTTTAATTTTGTTAGCAAACCCAATATCTTCTACTCATATTCTTCACTAGCTCAAGTGGAGATTAAATAAAACAAGCAATTCTTCTGCTACTTTGGAGTTCTTGTCAATCAGTCAAGAGCTGCAAATATTTAAAATGCAAACCGATGCAAACAAATCGACAAACGACAAAAAAGTTAAGCACCAACAAAAAAGAAATATGCAAATATCGGCAATGCCAATAACTGTGGTATCCTTCAAAACAACAGCAGCAGCAGCAGCAATGTGTCTCCTCCATATGTTCTATGCATGCAACTAGAGAACAAATTCATGCATCCTTAAGCTGGACTGCTTGAATGTAACAAACAATTTTACGTCAGTGTTGTCCACCTGCATTTGTCGGTTTGTGCACATATGTGTCTGTCTTTCCGGGATGTAGAGGCAAATGTCAGTATGAATGTCCAACGATCACCTGAGTTTCCGATTTCTTGTTCAATTGCATGAAAATAAATTTTAAAAGCAGGCAAACGAAAACATTTATCCTTTTCGTTTTGCTCTCTGTTATCAAGTGAAAGCAAATTGTAGCAGCATTTTATGCAAAATTCGAATCCGTATCCGTATGCTGTCAGTAGTATATGGCGGAAACAAGTGACTACGACGTTGCCGACAGACAGCATAGAGCTTGACAAGGATGACAAGCTGCACAAAAATGACGCCCTCAGCAAATATTCATTGAATTTGAAATCGCCACCAAAATTGACGAATGCAAGTCATTCGAAAAATATGGGTAGTTTGCTTTTGGAGTTGTAGATGAAGAAAATCATTTGGTGGATAGGCAGTTTGTGACACACTTCAGTTTTTGTTGGAGTGTTCTATGTTTTTTTTTTTAAAAATTTCTCAATGAAAATACAGCATATTTGATTATTTCATGTGAAATTTTTGTTTAGGGTTTGAGTAATTTCAATTCATTTTTTTTTTCAAAAGACCACGATTTTTATTCCCTCAAAGTTTCTAAGAAAAAGCTTAAGGCATAATAACTCTTCTACAAGAGATTTTTACGTCTATTTTTTAGGATTAAAAGAAAAGCTTCATAAGCGGTTCATTAGCTACAACGTAAGAATACTGAATTCTGAATAAAAAAATAACATATTTTAAGCGATTTTTCTATAGTAAAAGTGTGCTAAATTTTGTATTTTGCTTACAGAAGATTTTATTAAATCAACTTTCATATAAGATTTTTGAGCATAAGGTCATTCTTGCTGGAAAAAAAGCGCCTTGAAACATTTTTCATTCCATCACTCCAGAGTCTTTCGAGTCAGCTTTATTATATATTGCAGTTTTCAATTTAATTTACCTAAAAAGCTACCTAGCTCAGCAGTTTTTTCATGCAACCCATCACAATCATCACTCTCGGCTATAGCGATTTAATTAAAAATTACTCATACGCACCGTGAAACTTATCAAGAAACTTTATTGCTGCTGCTGTAACAAAAAGCTATTGCTAGTAATACTAGTTGTTTTTTTTCCACAAGTTTTTTCTTAGCTTCTCAGTTACCGTTAACTTTTTCACTTGTGCAAACACAGGCACACATACACACTCACTTACTTACTACACTCATATAGAGCGCACTCACTCATATGCAAATCAAGTGCGAAATATGAACCACTTAAGCATGCATAAGTTTGCACAGAGATTTGCATCTTGAAGTGTTTCAGCTACTATTTTCATTTGCTCCACTCAACACTGACGACGACTACGAGAATGAATGTTGATGATGGCGTTGAAAGAGAAGAAAAGGACGACTACAAACAAAAAATAAAAAAGTGGAAGCTGAAAACGAGAACAAAATATGAAAAACTTAAAAAAAAAACAGAAGCAACAAAAAGAATTTGCGTACAAACTTCAAACCGCAAGCAAAGCTAACAAGGTAAACGTAAGGAGAAAAAACTGCATAAGCATCAGTTACAACTGAGACACACACACACACACACTCACTCACACACACAAACATAGACACTGGCAAATGCATTAATGATCGCTGTAGGAAATGTTGCAGTACATCAGAATTTCATGTCAAAACTTTTTGGCTCCCTTAAAACTCTGTATTGAACTACATTTTTGATAAAAAAAAATATAGAATCCAGTCCAATAGAAAACCTATGTAATTTATGAGCCAATATTTCACTGTTGTTGATTCATAGAACTTCTGAAGGAATTTTCATATATATGAAATATATCAACAGATGTATCAGAAAAATTCAATCCTTTCTCAGTTTTCGGGCATATATCATATTTACTTTACCTTTACTTTACCTTTACTTTACCTTTACTTTACCTTTACTTTACCATTACTTTACCTTTACTTTACCTTTACTTTACCTTTACTTTACCTTTACTTTACCTTTACTTTACCTTTACTTTACCTTTACTTTACCTTTACTTTACCTTTACTTTGCCTTTACTTTACCTTTACTTCAACTTATTTTTAGTCACCTCTGACTAAGATCACTACTGAGCTCACACTTTGACAAAGCAAATAAAAAGTAGAAATTTTAACGTTGTTTCACTCGTTGTCATCATTAATTTTAGTACTTTTTTTTATTTTTTTCATTTCTACCACAGTGACGACATTTCTTGTGTTGTTTTAAAGTTTTATACATACAATTCTACTTTTTTACACTTAGTTTTTTGGCGCTTTTGCACCTCATTGGTGTTAAGTTTTTATTTCTTTTGTATGTGTGTTGTTTGTTTTTCGCGTAACTTATGCAGTTTTTCACAGTAGCCACATGCTGTTTTTTATATGCGGTGTTTCAAAAAAAGTTTTATATTTTATTTGTAAATTTGCGTTGTAAAGTTTATGAAAATATGAAAATTACCCTTTTGTTTTAAATGACAGATGGCAGTGGGAAAAAATGATTACATTATGTTTTTATTGCTTAACCACAAAGTGCGGGTTCCACAAAGTGCGGGTTTTCTTGTTGATTTACTTAGTGAAATGTTTGCAATGACAAATTAATGAACTAATTTTGACTTAAATTCTTAAAGGTTATAGGGTCATATACTCAGCATTAAAAGAAGACACTTTTTTTTGATAAAAGAACTCTTTGTGCAAATTTTTTTCATTTTCTCTCATTAATTTTATTTCCTGAAACAAATATGGCACACTTAGTTATTACGTCGTAGACTACGGAAAAGTGTCATTTGTATTCCTCTGTTTTGCTCTTTGTTGCAATTTTTTTTCCTCTCTCTTTAAGTTTCGTTCACTTGAATTCAAATTTTTTCCCACTTCTTCCATAGCTTGCTACATTAGCTAGCCCGCTCAAACTGAGCACAATGTTGCTACTGCACTCTCATCTCTCTTTGGTGCGCTAAATAACATAGTACTTGTACTCTCCCATAACGATAGTTTAGTCGTTTATCGGCTGTTCTTTGTTCACCTGACATCGTATCATAGCAAGCTGTTATTGTCTACTGCTGGTTTGGCTGTGGCTGTACTTTTGGGTGTTTG
Source organism: Tricholauxania praeusta (assembly GCA_949775025.1). Lineage (NCBI taxonomy): Eukaryota > Metazoa > Arthropoda > Insecta > Diptera > Lauxaniidae > Tricholauxania > Tricholauxania praeusta. Next base: position 121,433,052 of record OX459031.1, on the reverse strand, counting down.
GCAATGTCTTTGACTTAGTGTGGGATACATTTTGTTAGCATTTGGTACAAATTGGCTTAAAAATTGTAAGAAATTCGCAAAAAATATCAATTACATAAAATTTCTGCTTGCTATTTCAGTCTGACTTTTGATCAAATCTGACACCATAAAATGTCGACAATTTTGCTGCGAATATTGTGAAAGAATTTTTTTTTATGCTTTGTTAGTTTTTTCCAATATTTTTTAATTCGTTAACATACAAAATGTATTGAACATTTTTTTCTGCATATCACGATCTCAGAATATGGGGCTGTTACAGGACTTGAAGTCATATTCTGTCAAAACTACACTGTACTGAGTAGTTAATTAAAAAAGATAATAATATTTTCTCAAGAAATAGTAGTTATTTTCTTAGAAAAACAAGCATTTTTAAGATAAAGTTTCAATTTATTCTTTTGAATTATATATATATATCCATATATTATATAATATATCCAAGCATTTTACTCAAACCGAGCTATTCCAAAACACAAATGGGCTAATTGTAATTACTAAGTAAATTAATCCCATTAATCTGACAGTTCTACTTATAAGGATAACAACGTACACTTACACAGATTCCAAAGAAGGTCAAAAGACTGCAAAGAAATGTTAAGTACTTGAAATATAGCACTACTGCAGCAAACCATATGTCGTCGAAATCAAAACGAAAAAGGTAAAATTTTTATATCACTCCTTTTAGTTTTACTTGGCAGCAGCATAAGGACTCATTGTATGACACAATTAGCCTGCAGGACATCGTGCATACTTTTGCTGTTAGCAAATATCATTAGTCATCATTAACTTGGGTGGAAAGGCAACATGTCAGCGCACACGTGAAATGTTGAATTGTTAAAATGTGAAAAATGATGCCAGTCACGTGAACAAGAGTAAATTCAGTTACTCGTATTTCATTGTATTTTATATGAAGAATTCTTTTTTTTGTTGCCTAACTTTATTCAAAATGAATATTTAAATTGAACTTTAAGCATAGAAGTGGTATAAGCATAAATCAGTTTAATAGTTCGGGAATTGGTAAAAATTTGGGAAAATGCAGCAACCGAGAGATTTAATTTACCAGCAGTCTTTTCGCTTATAGAAAGCAATAGGTTTTGTAGCTTCATGGCGTAAGAAAACAGGGACTTAAATGTAATCCACAAGAATTTTTACAAACAGGAATAGCAAAAAAACCTGAAAGGAGTAAAACCTAAAGATTACCTGACAAAAACTATTTCGTTGCCGGTTTAGTTGTTAATAGGCCTGCTTTAAGTTTGAAAAGAACATTCTCATTTGGTGTAAGCGCGGTTCTAAACCGGCGGATTAGTTGTGAGAAGTATTTTTGTTCAGACAAAAAATGGCGATGATTTTTTTTTGCTAATTACAAACTTTCTTCTCTTTTCTTTCCAACTTAACTTACGTTCAACTATCGTTTTAACTCAACAAAAAGATCAATTGCTGCTTCTTATCATCCCATCCTGTTATAGTTACTCTCAAGTTGGCAATTAACTTACTTCACTAACTGTGAAATAAATCTTAATGCCACTTGAACTTCCTTCCAAAGTTACTTTTCATCTACCTTTATTCGTATTCTTTGCGTATCCTTTTCTACGTATGCCTAGTACTTAGTTGAGCTGTTGGGTTACTATTGTTTTCTTCTCTACTGCTGCCACTTCTACCGCCATCACTTAACCACTCTATGTTTCCTAATTGAATTTCCTTCACTTGCACAAGCAAACACAGTAAACGAGACCAACTATAGAAAGCGACCCAACCCATTTTTACGCCTCTTTTTTCGCTTTTTCGCTACCTAAGACACAAAATTGTTGTTTATTTCATTGCATGTTTAAATACGAAATTTCAAAGGGATTTCTTTATAGTTGTGATTGTTGTTTTAGGTGCCTTGTGCAGTGACGTAGTTGGCTACTTAAGGGAGCGTACGAAAAGAAATTTTTCCTGGAAAAGCTGCTTAAGCTAATGGTTTGAAAGTTGTTCGTATTACTTTACCATGTGAAGCAGTTACACTACAGCCATGTTTCCATCATCTACGCTCATGCTTTTTAAGTGTAGATAATAAAGAAAATTGTAGCAGTTTGGTATCTTAAAATTAAAAGTTACCACACTTGCGGTTTTAAAGCTCAGCCACTCACTCACTCAGCCATACACACACACAGGCAGGTACTGAATAAAACTGTTACCAGAAATTGATTTATTAATTGTCAAACTGACAGCTTGTCTAAAGATGAAGTTGTTACGACTAGGGACCTAACAAGAAAGCTCTAACATTCTTTGTTGTAGTTGTGTGTCTGTGTGGGAATGTGCGTAGTTTTTTCATCTCAAGAAAATCCTTTTATCCTTCGCATTCTTATCTCTTATTGAAATGTAAAATTAATTGGCTTTCTGTAAGGGACTTCAGTTCATTTTCTTTAAATTACTTTGCATACTTTGAGGCTTTTTAAGATTTTATTTGCTATGGGAAGAGATTTTTTTCTTTGATTTTATGTATTGCTTAACATGTTCGCAGACAAAAAAGGAAATTTTTCGCCTCACAAAAAAAAAAACAAAATAAATTAAAAATACTTAATTAATCAATTTGACCTTAAATTGAAAGGCAAATAAATTTCAAAAAATTCGCACTTTATTTATAAAGTAGAGTCCTATAGCGTACATCTCCTTGAACGTGTTAAGGAAATTTTATGAAACTGTCTTACTTTTTATCAAAAATTATTTAAATCTTTAATGCTCTTCATGCTGTCTGTGACAATATCTACATTGATAGTAAATTGAAGTGTTTTTTGTTGCATACTTTATGGGTTCTTAACTTTAGCATAAATTATTTGCATTTTAATTCATAAATGGAGCTGTGCTCGTTTTTTTTTCGTTTGACATTTTTTAAATTTTCATTTATTTTGGATTTTTTAGGCTTTTTTTTTTGGTCTGCTTAAAAAATCTATTATCCTTGTGTTTCTTATTTTTTTTTTTTGTTTTTGCTTATGTTATTTTTGTAATTTAGCAAATATTACCATTTGTTTTGTCAACAGTGAATTTTTGCATAATTATCCTTTTTATTTGGGTTTTTTCTTTTTTTCTTCACTACATTTTTTTTTCTCATAAGGTTTGCTTGTTCGCTATGTAGTTGTAAGTTTGTGATGATAATCTTTCTGTTACTAAGAGCTCAATATGGGCATCATTATTTTAAAAATTTTGCTTGAAATTTAATTTTTTTCTACTCAAGCGAAGCCTTAACTCTCATTAAATATTCATAGTTTTTTATTATTAAAAACATTTCATGCTTAGAAATTTCAAGCAACGATTCGTCGTTGTAATGCCAACATGCTCATGCCAAACTACACATTGACCCAAAATTAACCCGAGCATATTAGACAGATATGAATTTTGTTGCAAATTTAATTTTAATTTCCAAAAACTAACCTCAACTATTTATGCGTTGATTTCAGCAATTTCAGCACTAATTTCAGCAAATGCGCTTTAGTTGTCGTCGTGACAGACACAATGTGTTAGTGCGTATATGCGTATATGCGTATAGTATATGGTGTGTGTGTGTGTGTGCAATGTGCTAAAGTGAATTTGCATTATATTCGGCAGCGGCACATTTATTTGTTCGGTTGTTTGCTTGGTTTTTTGGACCAGCTTTTTTGGCGCTTTAACTGTGTGAATTTAAATGTTGCTTAAATAATAAGGCGTATTTTTGGCCAAATTTGTTTCCGTTGCATTGTTGCTGGTTGTGTGTGTGTTTGTGTGTGCGTGACTATCTGTTTGGCTTTGTATTTTCATAAAGCATTTACTGCAAGTTTCCCAGTAAACATTTTAATCGCGGAGTGATCATATTTTATATGCCAGCAGCCTTGGAAACATTGAAATCCTGCTTCCTAGTTAACAATATATTATTATTTAACATCATATTTGCATATAACAAAAGATTAATATCAAATCACATTGCATTGATTTATTTAAAATTTTTTAAATGCCAAAATGTATGCAATAAAAATATACATTTTAATTTAACTCTTCTTGAAGTGTTGCGAATTCATCGCCTGAAAGTTGTAATAATATTCAAATTGTTCAGTGGGTTGTGTTCATGTTCATGCATGTGCCTGTGTTTTTGGCCGCGTTTTGTGGCAACATATCCGCTAAAATGACAAAACGTTACTGACTTCAGTTTTGTATTGCCAATATTGAAATTCGAATAAAATTTATAAGCTAAGCTGGCAAATAATAGTTAAATAGCAACAACAACATATAACTAGTTCTATAACAAGAACAATCGACAAACTAAATTATGTTGCAATTTAAAAGCGTTCTACAATTATTTGGCAGCTGCCATTGCGTTTAAATGATTTACTAAAAATTTTATGCGGAATTGTTTTCAAAAATATTTTTAGCGAATTAAAAACGGAAAAAATATTTAAAAATGTACGGTTTTTTTAAAATTTTTTCTCAAAAAATGTTTTCCTAATGGCGTGTATATCTTACTTATAATTAGTAAATATTTAAATTTTTAAGTACCATTACTAGAAAAATGAATTAGGCGATCAAATCGCCTTTCTAAACATTTATAAGTCGATTAAAAGACATCATTTTCCTTTGAAAATTTTTCGGGGACTTAAAAAAATTGTCCAAAATTTTTAAATTTTTCCAAACAATTTTTGAGTAAAAAATTTTATAGGTTTTTTTTGAAGTTTTAAGCAATTTTAAATCGTTTAAAACATGAAATTTTTTTTCAAAAATATTTTTGACAAAAAATTATCGATCTCTAGTAAAAAATTTCCTCACTTTTCAGTATCTCAGTCGAAAAAAATTGACGGAAAATAACTTCAAAATAAAAACATTTCCTTCTTATTATTTTACTGAGCTTAATGCTTAGAACAGTATGTGATAACACCGAAAAAAAAAAAAAATACAAACACAAAAAAAAAACAAGCTAAAGCAGTCATTCAGTTTCATCCATTGCTAAATGGAATCATCAGTGACCTTTGAGCCGATGAGTGAGAATTTCTAAGCTTGATTTCTTTTCCTTTTTGCAAAGTTATGTTGCGAACCCAAACAATTCTGTTTTGGGTGGACATTTGAAAATCCCTTTGTTAAAATTAGTACTATCTAGAAGCCTATTTAAAGTCTGATTTAGTAACACAAGCTCAGTGGTGGGCACATTTATCGTTCACGTCTGTGGAAAAAAATTTGTATTTTCATACAAAATCTAAAATGTGCTAATAGTGGTCGTCGAATTTTCTTTACGCATGGTTCAATCAAAACTGTACCATTTTATTAAAATTCAATAAAATTTTCAAATTTGTGCGTAGTTGGACTTTTATTTTTAGTGGCGAAAAAAAAATTACTATAATTTTCAATAGCACTCAATATCTACCATAAGTCTCTTAAATTCCCTAAAATTTTAACTCAATTTCTATCTAGTCAGCTTTTATTAAATGAAAAAAAAAGCACAGCTAAGAATTTTTAATAAGCCCTTAACCAATGGCTATACAACACCACACAAGTCCGGTCATAACTCTGCTATTTCCTCGCGCGCTACCTACCTACCGCATAGAAGGTAAACGGCCACATTCACACACGCTATTAATTAGGCTGCTTAACCACCTCAACTGGCATTAATCCGCTATTTTAGTGGAATAACTTTCGCGGCCGAATGCCGCGTGTAGCAGAAAACACGCCGTTTTGTTTGTAGTTCTCATTGCCGCAGCGTTAGGAACTTTAATATTGCAACCGCTTAAACTGCAGCTAAATGCGGTAAGCCAGTCCGTCCAGTCCATATGAAAGGGAGAAAAGTTGTAAAATTTTCATTTATTCCACATGCACTATGAGGGAAAGAAGGTATTGCTGGCAACCCAATAACATTACCAAGTAAAATAGGGCGGCGACGCGGAGTTATTTCCGCTACAGCTGCTTAAGTGCTATTTGCAATAGTAATTGTATTTGTGTGTTACACGTGATTGTATATTCGTGTATGTACATACGTGTATGTGTGCGTGGTCATTTTAAGATGATTAAGTATTTCCGCATTTATGCGCGTATGAAGCTATACTGTAAAGTTTTCAATTTTCTAAATTTTCAAGGTTTTCTAAAAGCTCTTAAAACTTTTTTGTAGAAAAGAAAAAAAAAACTTTATGGATTTTTTCAAGAATGAAATTTTATCGTAAGTGATTTGAAACGATTCGGTTTCATCGAAATTTTTCATAAGTAAAATAATTGAAATTTTTTTCTATTCCAATACATCACAAAAAAACCATTGTATTTAGGTTGTGTGATGGCGAAGTAGACAATTTCAGAAGTTACAAATAATAATAAAATCTTCAATATTATATTTATAAAAATTTTCATTAGTATATTCATATGAGCCCAAGAAAATTCCATGTAAAAACTTTCAAAAGTACCGAAATTACCATAAACTACAAAATTCACACGCACTTTGTGTAAGCAGCTTAAACTCGTGTGATGCCCTTTAATGTTTTGTTAATTAAATGCAATTCATGTTGTTGCTACAGCTGTTGTTGTAATTTCTCTAAAATCCGACATAAATCTTTCTAAGCTACAAAATTACCACAAAATCCTTGCAGAATGTGTTTTTCCATTTAATTTAATTTTATTTTTCTCACTTAAGCGATTCGTTGCAAATGCAAATGCCAAAGCGCCTAAAATTATGTTTCATAAATTTTCATCAGAACCGCTATAAAATCCCTAACAATATCCTGCTAACGTCGCTGCTAATCATCTAATCAGTCGCAATTTTTGGCGCATCTAATTGTTTATTTCGTTAAACGACTGACAGACTTTTTCCAATCAGCAAATTTTACTGCAGCAAAAGTGCATTTTCGTCTGTGTGCGTGTACTGTGTGTGTGTGTGTTTGTCCCTAGTGTGTCCTGTGCTATGCTATGCACCTCGGTGTGCAATTAGGTTAATTTATTAGTGTTTGTGTTGTGTCTATTGGTATGTGTATATATGCTGATTTTTGTCAATTTGCATGCAAATCGTCATATCGCCAGTTAATCTACGTTTTAGGCTGGATTTGTCCAGCAAAAGGAAAAACCACTAAAAAATCCTCCGCAAAAAAAAATAACGCAAAAATTAGCTTGTCGCTCAGGTGTAATCAAAAATTGTACAAAAATGTTAGAGCGACTGTAATTAAATTTCAGTTCAATTTTCGGTCAATTTCTAAATTTTGTGGATAATTGCTGGTGCTCTCATAGGATTAGCTACAAAATAGAAAATATGAAATCGTTTAGCCAACCGGATATGCGAATGTAAAACATATTCGCGGTAAAATTTGAAATGATTTCTATTTTTGAAATTGTGTGCTAATTTAGATTGGTGGCTTAAACATTGAAATTAATTATGTCAAAATACCCAAATGGTTTACGCTCACAATTAAAATTGCCACAAATAACCAATAGTCTACATAGAGCACAACAATTCCGAGTAATGCAGCTTACACTTAAGATTACCAACTATCCTTGAAAATGAAGGCTAAGTAAATGTTTGTATTGCAATCGGAACTTAAAGCATTTTCAAGTAAAGCGTTGTTAATTTTCCTCTTACATACAGACTAAAAAAATAGTGAATGAACGGACAGACAAAAGTAAACACACAATTTTCAATTTCTCCTCATTTTCTTCGCGTAAATCTCAAAGCTGCTTAAAAACAGTTCAAATAAAAATACAAAAACGTGCAAATAATGAACACAATTTGACCGATATCAATTTAACTTCAATTTAGCGCGAAACGCTGCCAGAAACTCATTTAAAACAGTGGAAATATAAAGTCAAGGACTATTGATGGAGAAATAATAATAAGTACGATAAGGTAGAAAAAACGATAAGGGTACAAATGGTCCTCAATGTAGATGGCATATTGGATTATTTGATTTTCTGTTGATATTAATCCTGCCAGCACGCTATCGCATTGGATTTTTAACAGTGAACTTCTACTGGCAGCTTGCTTAATCTGTTTATTGATTACCATAGAGTCTGCTTGGATGATGTCTGTTGCAGCGGTTTTCCTTTGCGAAAATGTGTACTATCGTCCACCAACTTTATCTTTTCATCCAAATTGTAAGTGCTTAAATTATCCCTTTTTTTGTTTAGTAGTCAATCGCCGTTCAACCTGGAGCACTGCCTTTTTAAGAGCATCCAAAGATCAATTCAAATTTTATCCTTCTATACTTTATACGGTGAAAGTTCTTGATTCCGCTCTAGCTCTGATTATTTCTACAGCTTTAGTGACCTTAAGTCGGCAGTCAGATGTTTTCTGAAACAAAAGTTCGACTTAACTTTTCTTTCAAACCTTGCGGCTGTTAAATGAGAATTCAAGGTCCGTAGTCGGTGAACTTATACCTTTTGTGAAATAATTTCCACACAAAAAGCTTAAGAACCTCTTATGCTACTCTGCTCGTTGTCTGTCGCTCGGCTGTATGCAAAAACACTGAAAAATAAATGTCATTTACAGAATTACTTTGGTCCTTTGAGTCAAGAATTTTAAGAAATGTCTATAGCTTTGACGTTTACATAAAACTTTTCTTCTACAGAGCTTCACCAAGATGTCGTAAGTAGAGTTCGCGTATACACCCAGACATATTTACTCCTTAATTATTTCAAAATGGCAGACAAATGCCACTTTTCCTCTGCACAGTATGTGATAGTGAAGTTGGCCCAGCGTTTGACGATTTCTTAAAAAATAAAACTTGTGCTGTAATGTGCTCGACTTGTGCTATGATGTGCCGTAACGCAAAAAAGTAATTTTAAGTATTTATTCAAAAATTTGTGAAGTTGACCCAGCATTTGTAGATTTTCCAAAAAAAAACTGGTTGTGCTGTATTGTGCTCAACTTGTGCTATGATGTGCCGCATTGCAAAAAAAATATTTCAACTTTTGCTATAGCACAACCAGTTTTTTTGGAAAATCGACAAATGCTGGACCAACTACAAATTTTTGTATGAACTATAGACTTTTGCAAGTTTCATATAAAAAGTTAAAATATTTTCTTTTGCAATACAGCACATCATAGCACAAGTTGAGCACGTTACAGCACAACATCAAATGTTCGAAAAATCGAAAAATGCTGGGCTAACTTCTTACTCAAAAAATGTTTTTGCTTATAAAGGTCAAAATTCCAGGAATAACTTTATATCCTTTACGGCACATGGCAGCACATCCTGAGCACATGACAGCACAAGGTTCCTTTTTTATAAATATGAAAAATTCTGGGCCAACTTTGCTCATAAAAATCGAATACTACGAACGTTTTTTTTTTTAAATACGGCACATCATAGCACAAATCGGGCACATTGCAGCACAAGTTTTATTTTTTAAAAAATCGACAAATGCTGGGCCAACTTCACAGACATGATACGTTTTGTCCTCACAATCCGGTTCAGATAATTTAATTTTGAGCAGTATATTTGGTCACTTTGTATGTCTATGATATGACATATGAAATGTAAACGAATGACCGTAGGTAATCTATATGAACACAACTCATATCATCCCCTAAATCAACAAACAAGGTAGGGAGAATAGCTTTATATACAGCTAAATGTTCAAGCTATTCTTTTTTGTAATGTTTATAATAATGTGTCCGACAATTTATCTAAGAAGTTTTCAGCAACAGGACATATCTTCCACCACTACTATTCTGTAGCAAACACAATTCTTGCCTCGTTAAGTGCAGCTGTCCGTCTTGTTCATTGTCATTATTTTCTCATTGTCTTAATTTTCACCGTTGTCGTGATTATTGTCTGCATTGTCTTCGTTATCCTTGTTACCATTCTTTCAATTGTAGTAATCATTATTGTTGTTATCGTCGTTATCTGCTCTATCGTATTTTTCGACATTATCGCTTTTGCTGCTGTCGTAATTGTCATTATAACAGCCTTTGTCGCCATTGTCGTGGTTATTGTCGTGGTTATTGTCATTGTAGTCGAAATCGTTGCAATCGTTTTTAAATTCGTCATCATTTTTGTTGTAGTTATTATCTTTACTGCTGTTATCGTTATTGTATTACTGTCTTTTTTCTCTATTTTACAATCTTTTTTTATAATTATTGTCATCGTTGTCATTGCTGTCATATTCGCTGTTATTTTCATTGGTATCGTCCTTGTCGCAGTTATCGTCTTTATTTTGATTATCATTGCTACTTTCTGCTCGTTGTTGTCGTCTTTTTAGTCGTGGACGTAAAAAGTAGATTATTTTTGTAAATTCTATATTCTAGAACTTAAATGTGATTGAATGAGCTATAAATCTCTTCAGCTTTAGAACTAATTAAATGTTTATATTTGGATGATTTTGAATGTTTCTTAAAACAATAAATAAAAAGAGCTTAAGCGCTTCTACTGAAATACAAACATCAGATGCTATTGTATACTAACTTGAAATAAAAACGTAAATAAACGAAAAACAACACTAAAACGTATATTAATATAAATGGAATGCGTAAGGATAAAAACTTCTTCCCTTAAATGGGAAATTGTCTTGGAGCGCAAAACCCAAGCGAATGCAACTGCCATTGTTACAAGTCATAAGAAGGATGCAGCGCGGTAAGAAAACGACATACCTTTGTAATAATGTACATAATAAAAAGAATTACACTGATAACATCTTCCTGTTCGCCTGATAACTTCGCTGAATTGCGCTGCCACGAAATCGGGGTAGCGAACAAAGTAAAACCGTGAACTTCGTCTTCGTTTCTTATCCTTTGATTTCTTTTTGGAAAATTTATTTTTCTTACAAAGTAAAAGGGTAGCCTGTACTGGAATGTACAACAGCAAGCTGTTTAGAGTTACTTAGCTGCCTGATTTTGTTTGGTTTAGTTGGTTAGGTTGTTGGAAGTTTGAAAAGCGTTAAGATGAGAAACTGTATATGTGACTTTACCATAACTGCAACTACGATTTTGTTCCCGGCATGACCTGCCTCAATATAAAGTAAATTGATGTCTTAAAGCAGGGTTGGAGAATTTCGCTTACAGCTCAACAAGAAAGTGAGAGAAGTAGCTAGAAAAAGCTTTATTACAATTTACTTGGGGCCTCAACGGAGTTATACGGTACAACATTTTCATTCAGCCCTTTGTTGCTAATCAATTTTTGCGCTCTTTTTGAATTTTACACTCTCTTGGTACACTTTTTCTCATATTATTACTCTTGCGTTCTCACTACGCCATGTAATATTCTCTTTGGATTATTTCCAACATAAACCGCTGCTGCATTCCCTTTGACACGCTGCCCTTTGTGTTCGTCCTTAAATATCATTGTCCTTTTCCATTGTATTTGTTAAATTATATTTTCAGGATGAGCGGATGCACTGCAAAATGCCGGTTAAATTGAAGCTTTCCGCAGGCATCCGTTTCAGGCTTCATTGTATGCTCTCCTTTTGTATGTGTACCCCCCGATATCCCCTTAGGTAGCTGTGGACACAGCATCAGTATGTTTGTTTGCGTAAATGATTTTCAATGTATGCGTGCGCCACCTTTGCTATATAGTTTGGTGTAATTTCTGTAGTAAGCACTCATGCGAGCACACTTGTATTTTACATTGTTTTCTTTTAATTTATTGGTGCTATTTTTGTTTTGTTTATTAAAAGTATATATTTTAAATTGAGTGTTGTTTACTTTTTACTTGCAGCTTATATATATGAAACTGCAGTGTGTTGCCCCCATTATGCTTAAGCTTGTTTCAAAAGGATTGTTTGATTTTATTGAAGCAAGTTTTACTTAAAAATCTCAAAACTCTCAACTACCGATAAAACTAAAAAAAAGTTGCTCAATGAACTTTTTATTTAAAAAAAAAAATCAAAATATAATTTGAAAAATATTGACTAAATTTTGATTTAATTGAATTCAATGTAAACGTTTTTAAGGGTTAAACGATTTGAGAAATGAGACAAAAAAAAAAAACATTTCGAATCATAGCTTCCACACTTATACATAGTTTGAGAGTTATAACAGGTACAATAAATCAATGATACATCAGTCCGTTGATACATCAGACCCCGTTCGGTTCCGTGAAATTATATACATTTTTTGAATTAAATTTCGAAAAAGGTTTATTAATGTTTGCTGGAATAAAGAGTTTTATTCAAATTACAAAGTCTGCTTAATTTAACGTTCCTGCTTATAATAAGTAATTTGATAAATATTTAATAAAATTCAAAAATATACATAATTGTGGCTGACAATCGAAAACATTTTCATTTAAATTTGGTTTTTGGATTTTAATCGATTTATCGTTTTTCAAAACCCTGACCAATTAGTTATTCTAACTAATTAGCTACATGCAAGAAATGTATTCCCTTTTTCAACTTACTATTTAGTTTTTATCAACTTTCTATTCAGATTTATTTTAAAAGTGTCTGAGACAATCAAAACTTTAAAATGTTTTTGAAGAGCATGTTTTGTTAATAACAAAATCTGAGCGAGCGTTATTTTTCTCAGCACTACAAAAAAACTAAAAAAGTACGCGAACAAAAAATTTAAAAAAATTATTTTAAATTTAGAGGTAAAATTTTACGAATTCTTAAAATGGTTTTATAACATCTTTTAAAAATTTTAATTTGATCCAACGAAAGATTTTAGAAGCATGCAATAATAACCATAAAGTACAATCGCGAATTTGCGAACTTTCTATGTATAAAGTAAATGTAACGCCAAAAACTATAGTAAGGAATAACGCCCAATAAAACATTAAATCCCTAGCCTAAGCTACTAGAACCAAATCGATGAAATCTTATCCAGAGGCTACATTTGGATCGTAGGCCTGAGCTTTGACTTTAAATTTTTTTTATCTACCCAGTTTTGGGCTCAGGTGGGTGGTCGATTTATCGACCACTGGTCACAAACGATATCAAAAATTGTTATATTTTCTGATATGAACGAAAATCATTTCTGACGTATTGCACCTGTAGTATTTTTAACATCAAATATACTCTGAATAGTAGTTACATTTGAGAGAAATTATTTTTAGCTGATTGCAAAACTTTTTACTGAAGTTCCAAGCTAACATATTATCCAAGCGTTGGGCGATACCACTCTCTGGCTCACCTGGAAAAAATGCTAAAGTTACAGGTCGAAAAATCAAACGCTGGAACTTAATGAGTTACTCGCCAAAATCATCTATAACCTAAAAAACTTATACAAAACATTATACTTTTACATGGCATATGCTGTGAAATAAATTTGACTTGGTTTGACTTGGCTTGGATTCAGAAAGTATTTACCAAACGTATACGTAACAGGTATAGAACATTTGATCCTCTGAACGCCAACATTACCTCATTACTTTTGCGATAAAATTGCTTTATTTATTAAAATACTTACGTTTCAAGCTGCTGATTTTACTTTAAAATTTTCTGAAACTTTTCATTTATACCCAGTTTTCATTTCATTTTCATTTAGGTATTAACAGTAATTCGACTTGATCAGAGAAATCTCTGTTTATCACTCTGAAATATTGTGATTTGAGAGCTTTAATGTTTTATCAGAAACATTCAAGAAACAAATCGAATGCAACATATGAGTCGTTTCTTTTAAATGTAGGGCATGTCCCTCTTTATTGAGAATAACAAATTGAAGTGTTTAGAAATCAAATGTCGAGTTCCAGTATAAATAATATATTCTTTTTTCAAAAACGTTATACTTTTTGAAACACTGTTTATTTTAAAGCATGCATTTGTTCTGCCGGAACTGATATAATCAGGATGAAATGTAACTTTTTGCAAAAAAAAAACAAAATGGGATTTTTGAATAATGTACTTAGTAGTGGCTGTGTTGATAAACTCAATTTGTTTATTTAACATATATCTCGGATTTTGTAGTTCTTATAAAAATTTTTCAAGTAATTTACTTTTGAATGATATCGAATATTTTCAAGAATTCGGCAAGTGGCAAATTTTGATCTCTGACCTTTTCCTCGAATCGAACATAAGTGAGTAATACATGAAACAATTATACATGAAACATGAACTATTTATATTGAAAATAAATGTTAATAATTTACCTAAGTTGAAGATATAACAAGTAACAGTTGCTGCTTTAATATTGAATGACTGTGAAATGTCTCTTTTCGATTAAAATGTCTTATAACACAAAATTAAAGATAGGCATAAACTTTAATCGTTTGCTTAATAATTTTTCCTACAAATAAACATCAACTAATTTTGCGCAATAAAATAAATGCCGTCAAAGCTTTTAATAGAAACTACACCAATAAAATAATTTCTGTCAGTTGCAGAAATTTTCACAAACTACCAACTCAAACTCCAGGGCAAACAGCAGCAACTTCAAGTCAAATTCGCTCGTATCTACCCCGAGCACAATTAAGTTATGGTCCGCAAAATACTCGTACAACCGAAGCCACTTACGATGAAGGTTCTGAATTATGTGCAACGTCAAACAAGTGTAGCTTATTTATTTCAGAGATTGTCATACTGACTCCTGCTCCTGATGTTTGGTTTCAGCTGCATCCTTAAAGCGATACACACACATGCACTTACACTACACATATATAGATAGGAAGAAGGCACACTTACACACACATATACATATGCTTTGGTGCTTGGCAGTTGTTGCCGCACAAACCCTGAAATCATACAAAAATACGAAATTGCACAAATAAATTTACGAAGGCAGCAGGAATGCCAAAAACAACTACAACAACAACAAGAACTAGAACCAAAATGACACCAATACCACAACAACCAACGGTAGTAGTAGCTGTGTAACAGCAACAGCAACAGCAGCACTAACAACATTAAGAACAATGAACAATGCGACATTTTGGACTACAACAGCAAATAGTGAGGACAAGGCACAGTGGGGTTAAACAGATTGCTGTGGTTTTGGTGTAGGCACTACGTTATAAAGAAATTAATGATTAGCCAGAAAAAAAAAAACCATTTTTATAAATTTTTTTTTTGAGTCACCCTAATAATTCTTTTTTTTTATCAAAATGTCTCCATCGATTTGAATGATACAAATGAAATTTTGTATTGTGCGTGAAAGGAAAATAATAAAATGCTACTAAAATATTATTGTAAAAACATTTTTTCGAGGGCGTGTCCTCGCCCAAGATGTAAATTTAAATGAACTAAATAACATAAAAACAGATCCCATACACAAAAAATTTTACCTTGCAAAGCCCATAATCTACCCACTGTACTCCAGCGATACGAATGAAAAGTTCAAAATAGCTAAGATACCGCACCAGCACAAAAATTATGGGTGGTGCAAATGGCAGTTCGGGTGCAGTTCAGTGCAGTGGGCCACGTGCAGTTGGCAGCTTCTGAAGCCGAAGCAGTTCGTTCGCAAAAGTCCCTTTGTAAATTGTAGAGAGTGGAACCGTATCAGAACTTTGAGGCGGCAGACGCAGCACGAATTACATTGAGGAAGGACGAAAATTTTGGGCGCAGCGCCAAACACAAAAAAAGAAGAAGAAGCAGAAGAAAAACTTCAACAAAACGAACGAATTTGCCGAGCGAGCCAAGGCAATGCAATCGACGAAGTTGCAATGAGCAACAAAACATTGTACAGAAACAACAACAACAACCACAGCGAAAAATATGAGACTGCAATAACAACAATGTTGGAGTCCAAAGTCTAACGGCGCTTGAATTCGGGGGAATTCCGCAGCAACGGCACATTATAACGAATGCGCGACGCAACTTCGTATTTGTGATTTTCGTTATGCACTCGTTCTTGCCAGCAGTCAGCGTCCGACGCGTCGTAGTCATCGCAGTCGTTTTCTTGCAACATTCGTTGGCGGCAGCACCAAGTCATGGTCGTGGCGCCCATCGTTAATAGTTCGTTTGGCGCTCGTTTGTGCATTCTGGCAACAACCCAGACGAGTAGTAGACAAGAGAGACAAACAATGCGAGGAGTTTGAGAGTAGCTATGTTGGATAGAAATGAGAAAGCCTTTGTATGAATTGGGGTTATTGAGAGACAAAGAGAGAGAGCGAGTAATTGAGAGCATAAAACTGAAGCAAAATTTTAACTAGTGAGCTATACAAGTGGATTTACAATAAAAAATGCTGTAGATAAGGATGAAAATCTGAAATACATATTAGCAGTTTGTATTTTATTACCAAATCCGGAAAAATCTTAGAATGAAACCTTGAATAATTTTCTTAAAAATTGTGTGACACATTCAAGGTATCATCTAGATTCTAGATTATCATGTGACTGAATTGAATTGAGTCGAAAAATTTATCTTGTTTGTCTTTAAAATCATCGGTGTTCTCATAGCTGGTCTATTGCTAATTTTTTCAGTTCTACATTTCCGTAACTTCTCTGGGG
Source organism: Tricholauxania praeusta (assembly GCA_949775025.1). Classification (NCBI taxonomy): domain Eukaryota; kingdom Metazoa; phylum Arthropoda; class Insecta; order Diptera; family Lauxaniidae; genus Tricholauxania; species Tricholauxania praeusta. Next base: position 121,416,726 of record OX459031.1, on the reverse strand, counting down.
TATTCAGCCGGCCATTGTTATTATAAGGTAGTGTCGCATAGGTTCTTCTGTCAGTAAACAGAGGACAAATTTTCGTTTAAGATAAAAGAAAAGTTTTATTTTTACATATGATAAGCCGTAATGCTCGAGATATTTGTTATATTTTCATCTACCATATCGTCACCAGTATCGTATTTAGAGGGGGAGTAGGGTAAAACGGTTTTTGAACTTTAATTAAAATTGAGGCCCTAGAATTGTCAGCAATGGGATAAATACAACCCTTTATTTTAACTTACGCGACTGGGTTAAAAATGGTGACAAAGAAGGGTTTAACAACGCGACATGCATCGTAACTCTTCAAATCTAGCTGGTGCTGAATTATTATGGATCAAGATATCTCAAAACTCTTTTGAAGTCGGTGATGAAATGGGTGGTGTATAATTTCATTGATCACTGTCTTTCTACTAAAATGCTTGGCGTGTATGACATAACTTCTGTAGAAGCTATTGCTGCGAAGTGGAAAGTGTTGAGCACGTCCTCCGCACTTGTCTAGCATTTTACAGAAGTAGGTATGGACGCTTGAAAGGGATTTTTCTTTACTAATTTTGGAGACTAAGGGAACGTTAAAAAATGTAGTCTCCTGCGATTAATTAAATTATTCAAATGTGTCTGGCAGTAGCAGAGTTACCGATTTGTTTTAAGTGTATAATAAGAGTACAATACCTAAATTTACCTTACCACTGTCTCACTGTCTCACTGTTCGCCCTGTTGCACTATTCGCAATGTTTTACTATAGGCACTCTCATTTTCACATAGCTTGCACCTTGTACATACATTTATCAAATTCTTAAGCAATAACAGCCAAAATTGGGGGAAAAAATGATAAAAACTTGAAAAAAATACTATCAAAAATATAAGGCGATGGTGTAAAATCTTGAGCGATTTTTTTTATAAGAATTTAGCCAAAGGACTCATCGTTAAAAAAATTGCTTATTTAAGCCAATATTTCAGCAGCTATTATTTAGATACATATATTGATATTTTTGACATATTTTGACATTATTTCGATTCATCGATATTTTTTACAATACTCACTAAAATCGTGACAAAATTTTCTCAGCTCTCTTGTCTACACATGTATGCGTACATGAAAGAGCTTAGAACTCAAACTCCATTCAGATAGAAGTTATTCGCCCAATGTAGCTAAGCTAAAAAAAAACGGTAAAATTGCATGCAGCAATAGCAGCAGCACCATTGCCAGAGAGTTTACTAGACCAATGCACTGGATCGCGCAACTCATCATCGTCGTCGTCGTCATTATCATCATCAACTTCATTGTGATTCATGCAGACAACGGAAGACGACGACACGCTGTAAAATTCAACAGACTACAGCGACGCCAACCGACTGCTGAAGTCTGCACGCTAACTGCTGCACCTACCTACCATCCAAAGGAGAATCTCATGGTTCGAATAGCGAGCATACGAGGGGCAACTACCGCTAACTTTGTCTGTCTGCTGTCTGTTGCCAAAGTCAGTTGTTGTTTTTTTTTTGTCAATTCAGTCAGTTGCGCTGCACAAAAGCAGCTATTCACAACATTTCTTTTTCGCTCTCTTTCTTGCATGCTCTTTCTCCGTCTCTTTTGCACATGCACATTTCACTCCGTATGGCCTTAGATTGCACTGCACTGCACTGCACTACATGCATTCACATACATAGTAGTCCTCCTTTTAGGCTTTAGGAAAAACAACCATCCCGCTTACTTTTTGCGCTGGCATATTTTGCTGACGACTCCCATGACGTGTTGGAGACGTCGTCGTTTAGATATTTTATTGCAAATGCAAACAAATTTCTCGTTGACTAGGTCCAAGTTGTTTGGCATGCAAGCGATTCAGTTAAAACGGAACTTTCGCATAGAACGGTTCGTTTGCTGGTTAAAAACAAAGAAGCAAAATACAAAAAAAAAACACCGTCTGGCAATAGAAGAAGCTTCTAAGTCAGGCAATACAGTCAGCCAAAGACGAAAGAGTGTAACAAATGAATTGCGGTCGTTGTACGATTTATTGCTATAATGTATTGTTGTTGTTGTTGAAAAAGTGGTAAAACACCAAAGTCGAAGAACGCATATTAAGAAAACCTGTCTGTCGGCATCAACGTAGTGCAACGTTCCAAGGGACACAACATTTTTGGGAAAATGTTACAAATGTTCTCAATTTTCATTGCTACGTTTAACTCTACGCTGGATCAATTTCAAAATTCAAACCACCCCAAAAATCACGCCAAGAGACTTCCGTTACCAGAGCACTATGTGGCAACACTCGGCGACTTGAGTCTCAAGTCGTAGGCTCGTTCGTTTTGTATGTTCGTTTGTATATATCCGATGATGGAGTTTATGGCTTAATCTCGACACATTTGCGGCAGCTTAGCTCATTCGTCAAGCGGTCGTTGAACGTCGTGGTTTACTTATGGGCACAAATATAAAAAAAATCGGTCAAAAGTAAAGATGTTTGTAATCAGAAAAAGGCTTAAACTATCAAAGTAAGTTAGTGGGGCAGTATAACAAGCGATTTGCTTAAAACTTGAAATCGAAGCATCTTCCAAGTGAAGTAGAAAAGACAGCAGCAGCTTAAAAAAAAATACTGAAAAATTTATAGCAATAATAATGAAAAATTAAAAGAATATATTAAAAATTTTAATAAAAATCTACAAAAGTGTTAATGCAACATTCCAAAAAAAAAAATAACAATTATATGGCTAAAACAAAAGTGCTGCAATAGAATGTGTGAACATTTGGCCAAATCTTGTTTTACACGTACCATGTCTAAACGAACTTTAAGTTGTTAACATCTATAAATTGCCATCTTTGTTACTACGATTGCAAAATACACTAGCACTCTGCTCAACACTATACTCCACATCCATTGTATCGCGTTGTTTGAAAACTTTTTCGTATTTTGTGTGCTCTTGACTTTAAAAGTAACGCCGCGTACTGTAACGTTGCGTCAACATTGGCAATTCGCTGTGTACACGCGTATGCGTTTATTGTGTGTGTACCACTTTGGTCCGTCTTTATTCTTCAACGTGGGAACTGAAGGTCATTTCGATTCAGGTATGTGGAAAGTCCATTTTGTTTGAAATTATTGTAGAAAAATGAACTTAAATTATATTTTGCATTTCGTGCGGAAAGATTTGCAATTGGGGTTTTTGGCTGTTTTTTTTTCTTTTACAAAAAATTCATTGTTTGAAGTTCACTTCAATTAGTGTGTAGACAAATAAAAACTGCTAGGAAATTAACATACTTAGGTATTTCAGTAGGCATTTAAGAGATGAAGAACTACTTAAAATATTTGTCAATTCGCTTTGCTAACTGTGAAGCTCATTTTGGTTTTAGCTTTATATCAACTGAAATGTAATCAAAAGTGTCTTTTCCTCGTAATGCTTTTAGATATTATGAGCCTTACGTCATTTAATTAGTTTTTTTAAAAATCGCGTGATTAGTGCTATCAGCGTTGAGTTCATGGTAAAATTTTCTTTTCGCTTAGTGCATTATCAATCCTTAAATAAGTGCTAGCAAATTCTTCAGAAAAAATAAAAAAATTTTACCCAAAACTAATGGAAAATTGGTTTTAACTCTATTTTTGTTAACTCAACTTAAGCTGTTTCTCATTTTTGCCACAGTTATAATGTGTGCTACATAAAATAACGTTGGAGTTCGTTGTCCTTCTCGAGCTAAAATTTATTAATAGAAGTATTCATTTCTGAAATTTTTAAAATTTGTCTTGGTAAAAGTTTCAAATTAAATACTTAAAAGAATTAATTTATAAAATAGTATTTTTTTCACTAAATATTCTTTTCATAAAATCTCATCAAACCAATATCTGCTTATATCTTCTAACACTACAAAACAGAGTATAGTCTCTTTAGCACCGCCATGTATTAATCACAATGACGTACCACCTAACAAAATTTTTCAAATCGGTCGAAAAATTTACGAAGTTTTGAACAGTAATCTATTTAGTCTAGAAAACATTGCATGCATTCGAAATTGCCTTAAGAATTGAAAATTGCATACTTACGAAAAAACTATCCGCATCAGCTTTTACAAAAAAAAAAAAGATCTTGATTGTACTGAAAATATTATCAAAATACTTAATAGTATTTAATAAACATGACAATTTTTTACTATACCCAATAAATTTGTGAAGAAGTCTTGGTAGTTATATCCATTATAAAAATACAGGGAGTTTTGTTTTCTTATTAAGAAAAAAAGTTAAGATTTTTGAAAAGAAGAAAACAGATCTAAGACTCAAAATAGTTTTGACAACTTCAACCTCATGGAGGTAAGATCTGGATACTTTCTATGACCTGAGATTTAAATACAACATATTAAATTGCATTTATTGTTGTGTGAAACAAAGCCTTTAAGACCTAGCTTCAAATACTGCACACATTCGTACATATTTCCCCATACTTTAACAGACATAATATAAAGATTTTAAATTTAAAAGTAAAACATTTATATCTGATATTCATTTATCGTATTATTTATATACTCTGAATAAAAACTGAGCCTAATTGTCTCACTATAGTCAGACAATATATAATTGAAACTCTCAAAAAAAAAAATATCCTAAAAATCTCTACTACTGTTCGTTAAAAAATATCAGAAAACATTATAATTAATAATCTATTATGAGTTTTTGGAGGATATAAAAAATACAAAAATAGTCACAAGATATCTTTCATTCGGATGAAAGATTCTCGCAGAAAAGTGTTCAAATTTGTACGCATTTAAGGTTTTTTCTCTTTTTGGTTTATATATATTTTCAAGAAAGTTTTCAGAACTGATACTATCCTATATATCATGTTGTGAGCTAATTTCAGTTTCCTAAGAGTTATTTGGTACAGCTTGGAGTAGATATTTTCCTTGAAAAACATACATTTAAAGAGGAGTTAACCACAGTTACTTCAGACCAACTTACACTTTAGTTTAGCTTACATGACTGACCTATAGGTGAAATTTTAATGTTTCATAATATGTTATTATGCGGTGAACATGAAAACCAGACTGTAATAGAAGTTTGAGAAGTAAAGTTGTATGTCATTGGGACGAAAGTCCTCATCATTCGAAATGTTGGTATTTTTCGAAATTTGGCTGATTTCCAAGTTGTTCGAAAAACGTAAGTTGTTATCATGTGGCGCGTTGACTTTAGCCTCAGGTTCCAAACTTAAGAGGGCCCCAACAGCAAGAATTTCTTGAGGTTTTTAAATTGGATACCATTTTTTTGTTATCAACTTGAGCACGTTAGAAACCAACTCAGGTTGTCACAACGCTATTGTGAAAACAAGTTTTTAACTCTTATTGTAAGTTTCATCAATATTTTCATTTCCAACACTGGAGCAACTTTTGCGAAGAAAATTCATCAGTTTAGTCTGATAAGCAAATAAAAATCTAGCAATCAGTTTTTACATCACATACATAGTTCTTTAGAGTGCTCTTTTCATCCTGCCATGTTCTGTGTGATAAGCGAAAAATAAACTATCAAATCTTACAAAATATTGGAGATATTTTCATCCCGCCATTTTGAGTGCCAAAAATTAAACACCCTACACTGCACTTACAGTAAAAGTGCGTGTTAAACTTTTGATTATTCTTCAAAAAAATATTTTTACTGCGGTTTTGTGAGAGGGTTGCGCTAAAGTTGCTCTGCTTTGCTATATAAAAAAGCACCCACCATTTGTTTCACTTTCTTTCTGCCGTTAAGTTATGAAAGGCACATTTTTTATGTCGGAGATGCATCATAATGACGCTTAAGAATTTCAACTCATATCCATAGTTATCGAGATATGAGAGTTTTTCCGAAACTCATATCAAATTTTTTATCAAAAAACTGTTGGTTTTTTTTGTCAAAAGATGTAGTTATACAAATAATCTGTAATTTTCCTAAATTTTTAAGAAAGCCCAATTTATTTTCTTTCACTTAATATGCAATTTGCTCGCTATTTTCTTTATTAGCACTGTCCCATAAAAAAAATCGGTCAAAACTCTAGAAGAAATTGTCACATTCTGTTTTGTGTACCAATTTTATAGCTTATAATATTTCATTTGATACCCATGTTATTGAAATCAATCGAGAAATGGTTCCCAAGTTGTTAATATCTTTTAAGAAAATTGAAAATTTGTGTACACAAATAACTACATCGATTTCAACTACTATATAAACATCAAATGAAAAATCATTTTATGGGCTAAAAATAGATGTATAAAACTTTAAGTCAGTTTCATAGTTTTCTCGATGTGACATTTTATGTTAAGTTTTGACGTTAAGTTTTAGCTACAAAAAGAAAAGACTACTAAGGAAAAATAGAGCATAAGTTGCATACCAAACGATGGGAAATGAATCGATCGTGGTTAGTATGGTAAAAAGTTATGGTTATTTGGAAAAATTCGGTTGAAATTTCAGGTTGAATTAAAACTTTAATGTAACTTTTATTTTAATAATTTTTTTTTGTTATCAGATCCCATATTTCTGATATCAATTTAGGGATTGCCAACATACATGCCTGCAACAATTTCCAGAACTTCCGATAGCTATTTTTCAAAATTTAGATGTTATTCTAACTTTTGCTTCCATACTCGCACTTAAGTTTGCGTCAAAAAATAGGGTTTTGTACAAAAAGGGAGAAGTACACAAAGCGAACTTCAAAAATTCTAAGATTTCAATATCGATGCGCTTAAAAAAGAGTCTCAAAATATTTACCTGACCCATGTTGAGGCTATTATCACACGAATTGAAAATTAAAAAATCTGTTCTTATGTTCCACACTTATTTTTAGTTCATAAAAAAGTTGAAAAACTCAGCCAAATACTTTCTACTCTAAAAAAAGTAGAGTGTGTTTTACTTTGAAACTCAAATTTTCTTCCAACATCACCAACTCCATCTTCATCATCATCATCATCATGAACATCGCAAGCAACTCCGCATAGAACACACAAAACATTAGATAAAGCAGAATTAGATATCAAAGGGACAAGCAGTTAACAAAAATTCCACAAGCAGCTAAAGCGCTGCTATGCGGCGTGCTGTTTGAATGGGCCAAGACTGAATTAAAAAAGATGGCTAAGAAAGAAAATAAGAGAATGCGAATACCAACATAAAAAATAAATAAATAGAAACAAAACAAGCAACGATATAAAAAAAAGCAACAAAATCAACGGCAACATCATCGTTACAACAACAACAGCAAATAATGGCAACTACAACATTCTTTCATTAGTACAACGACCTCGACTTTGATTTGCAGTTTTGCGCTCCAAAACTCACACAACTCACACTTGAAAACAAGAGACAGAGAGCAAGAGCATAAGTGAGGAATGCAAAAATTATGTGTGCGCTCTCTGAAAATAAGCTAACTCAACACTTTTTATAGACGAGCAGATTTTTTAATGACTTTTTTGGTAATCAATGTTGGGAAATATTAACATACTTAGCTGCAGAATGAGAGAGAAAAGAGCGCTCACAAAGTAACGGCCTCTAGACGACCTACACAGAGAATGTTTTGTTAGTAGTTATTACTGTATGTGGTTGGGGGCAGGTGGCAGTACAAAAAAAAATTGAGCATTACAGCGCTGCGTGCTTAAGAGGTACATTGAGAGAGCGAGAGAGACTTCGGTTTTTCTGTGGCCCCAAAAGCTTTTTGGTTGCTCTCAAATAGGATGGATCCGCAGACAGAGCATACGATGCATACTCCGCTGTGAGTTTTTTTTTCTATACCCCTCTTTACCAAAGGCTATATTTCTCCAAGTGCTCTCGCTATCTTTCGTTAGTTACATTATTGTCTCTCAGCAACTTCATTCATTCGTATTCTGCTGATGCTTCAGTTTTTCATACTTTGCCGCTTACGATTAACAATCGTGCCACACTCGCCGTCATTCGCATTCCGTTGCTGCGTTCGAGCTGTACGTCTTAACGGTAAAACGCGCTTAAGTATAACGGTGTTAGACCCGGTTAGAAGAAGAAATATCATTGTGAGAAACTGTTGTGAGTTTGCTACAGAAAGTGTTGTGAGTGTGAAAAATAATAATACAAAAAAAATGGAACAACGTTGACTCAATCGCAAACTTTAACGCTTTGACAAGTTGTCAACGAAAAGATAATAAAATGTCAAATTAATTTGATAGCTCATAGATAAATTATAAGAAATAAAACGCAAGCGAAATAACCTGAAATGGCAATGTTGAAAAATCTCACAAACCGGATGTGGTCTCAAGTGCTGTAATAAAATTCGCTTCAAATACCAACAAATTTTTCTCGATCGTACGTCAAATTACCTATAGCGGCTCGCACTGTAAGGCGCCAAGTACCGCCAACAACCGCCCTCGCAAAATTAAAAATTACATACGGAACTTAAATTTTTCAGTTTTAATTTTTTTTTTCTTCAGCATCCATTCACTTTTATAATGAATGAAATTTTTATTGAATGAAATGCCATGAAATTAATTTTTTGTCGCTCGCCCATCATCAGCAAACACATCGTTGTACTCGTGTGTGTTTCCCGTATTTTGTAACTCAAATTACGCCGCCTGCCGTCACCATTGCTCGTTGTTTAATTAGCGCTGAAGGTAACCCCGACAACGTACTATGAAACGCAAGACCCGCACATTATTTCTCGCGCGTTACTTTGCGTTGCATTACTTTTAATTGTGCTTGTAGTACGAGATCACATAAACTACAGACAGACGCTCCGTATGCTATGGCCATATGTGCACACATTCTAACGTTCGGTCTAATGGCGCCGCGACGCTTTACGTTAATTGAAAGTAGCAGCAGCACCACCATTAGAAAGTGTCAGCGAAAGTATGGAACTGCCTGTTATGGCATCATCATCATCCAGGCTATGACGCTCAGAAAGTAAGATATACATTTTTCTTAAAAAATAATTAATTAGAGAAAATTTTGAAAATATGAAAAATTTTTACAAAAAAAAAATATTTATTTAATTGAAATTTAAGGTTCTTCGAGAAGTACTTTTTCGGGGAAAAGAAAAATTGAATTCAAATCTCATTGACAATATAATGAAATAAGTTTGCTTAAAAGTATTTCTTAAGAATCAGAAATGGACTACGACCATCCAATGACAACGATAAGCCCATGTGTATAATATAAGTAAAAGTATAAAAAAACATGACATGTTGTGTGATGGAAAAAGTACTGAATTTGAATTGAATAACTCAATCTCCACCAGAAAAACAAATCGCCCATCTGACATCAGAGGGAAAGTCGTTCCGACACTTTCTGTGATTTTCGTAAGGCATTGTCCATAGACTTGTCTTGGGTATAGATATTGTCCATAGGCTTGTGTTGGGGATAGGTAGATAAAAGATTTTTTTTTTTGATTTCATCAACCTTTATTTTGCAAAATTTCAAAAGTTAGATCCGTTATGACCTACACGTTTTTCAAATAATTTTTCAGATGTGATCTTTAGTTTTTGGCGGCTTCTCGCACAGTGTAAGTCACCATTTTTTAGCATTATTATTACTTAAATACATTTTCTAATTAATTGTCAAATACTTTATCGAATTTGCAGAAACCGATATTCATGCAAAATTTCACAAATCTGTTAATGCTTTATAAATAAACATAACAAAGATCTTTAATTAATAATAATCAGTCGACTAAAAACAAATTAAATTTGTAAATACATTTTCAACGATATAAAATACTCCATGCACATGCAAGTACACGAGTTATGGCAACCAATTTAAGGGTACTTTTTCATCAGGTAAAGAGTTCCGAGGTAACTTTTGAACTATAAATTGAAAAAACAAAATGTCATGGGCTATTTAAATAAAAATCTAATGTGAAAAAGAGTTACTTATAATGTACCACAAGCCGTCGAAAAGTTAAGATTAAAGTTTGACAGACTTTTTGTTCTTATGAAAAAATTTTATTTCAATTTAATTTTACTAAAAATTAGTTCGCGAATATTTTTTGTCCATACACATCAAAAGCTTATAAGCTTATTTTCACAAAAACAAAATTTTTCAGAAAAGCAAACCGAAAAGCATAAAACTAAACTTAAACCATTAAAGTTTAAAAAATATTTCCTTTTTTTTCAATAGATACTTATAAATATAAGTTATTAAAAAACAAAAACAAAATAAAAATAATATTTTGTTTTTCTCTTTTTTCATTTATTATGAGCTGGGTTGGGAACGTTTCCTGATAAACCTATCATTTTTTATGGACATCGTGTATGCATATGATACAGAGTATAAATTATAACAACGAAAAAGAAAATATTTTTGTGTATATAAAAAAATTAAAAATTTTAAAGTTTTAGCTTGAAAATTATTGTATAAAAGATCATATACAACCTTAAGTTTTCAGGAAACTTAATGAAATGGAATTGAAATTTTAATTTTTTAATTACCTGTCCAGCTCGTTTTATTGCTTAAGCTAATTTTTGATTAAATTATTTCACGTGTGCTCGATAAGTAAGTCACAAAGTTAATATAACTTGCGGTTTAAATTTTCCTCAAAAATTATCACACCAGAATAATTTTAAAAAAAATTGCTACAATGATGAATTTACTTTCTTTAAAATAATTTTTAATGATAATACCTACTCCCAAGCAATGTTTGCATTATTGACTATAAAAATGTAGGCGGACCACTTTAAAAACAGAAATGAAGACAAGATAAACCTCTCCCAAATAATCGGAGACAATATTGCGATTGTCGTTTAATCAATGCGACATTTGAGCTATGTAAAATTTCAAAAGACAGTAACACGGCGCTGATTCAGTCAGGAAAAATTGGCATTCCAAATTGGGAAATTTTTTTTTTTTGAATTTGAAAATAGTAAAATTAACATTTTTGAACTTTATTTTTAACATGAAAAACTTGAAATTAATCTTTCATTTGAATAGTATTAAAAATAACATTTTTAACTTTACTTCAATCGTAAAAAACATCGAATTGCATTTTGAAGTTGCAAAGTATTTGAAATGATTTTTTCATTGAACACTTTGAATCAAATATAATACCATTTTAAACTAATATGGTTTCCTTTAGAATCTAAATCAAATGTATTACTCTTCAATTTAAAAGTGCCTCGCCACTTTCTTATTATCCGTTTACATACTGTTGAATGCTTCTCCGAAAGATTTTTTGTATATTAATGTATGAAATATTGTTGCATACTCTGTTGTAACTCTGTCAGCATAGCAATTTGAGTTTACACTTATAAGGAGAGATGCCACACCCTCTTATTTAAACTCACAAAATTTTTGTCGAAGCATTTCCAGCGTTTTAAAGATTTTGCTTGTTAGAGTGAATCCATTCATCTATATTATCAAAATGCGCCCACTCTTAGTTTATTGTATCATCCAAATTATTTCTTGAATTTTTGTGAATTTTGGTTGCATTTCTTCAAATTACTTATCTTTTGCTTGGAACATGCCTATATTTTAGAATTTAATTATCTTTTGCAATTTTTTAGAAAAGAATTTATGCTTAACAATCAGTTTGATAACGTGTTCAATTTTAAGAATTTTGTTAAAGAAATTTATACCTTTGATTTCAAGCAAGTAAACTCTATTCGTCAATAAATCTAATTTATGAAAATTTCTACTAAAGAACTTCAATATTACTTTTCGATGAAACATTTGTATTTTCTTGATATTCCAATATATAGAAGTAACTATAACTAGTTGTTCAATTTCATATGTTATTGGCGCTATCCTAGATTTCGTAGTCTTTAGACACCACATTTTCTACTGTATGGAACGCATGTCTCTGTAAAACTATTCAAAATTTTAATATGGTGCAGCTTATGGCATCGTTTTGATCAAACACCTTCTTGAATAGAAGACCTGATTTCCATACAATTTGTGTGTTGTGCTTTGATACTCTGACGTCTTCAAAACTTCTGTGCCGGATTGTTTGGATAAAACCCTAACGCATTAAATGCTCCAATCGCGCTTAAGCAAAGTCTTCCGTGAACTTCACTTAATGCCGTATATGTATGAGGCAGATATCAAAAAAGTTGTATCGAATCACAACAATACATTGAAGTATATGAAATTTTAGAAATACTCATAAATATGCAAAGTAAATGTATTAATTTCAATTTAACGATTCTCCAAAACCTACAAAATTTATCGTCTGGAAGATGAAACATTCAACAATCTTCGAAATGTTGGCTGGGGTATATTTGATATGCATAGTAATTGTATCTATGCTTGTATTTTTAAAGCTCAAACAACTCATTTATGTACAGCATTGTAGTTGAAGTTTTCGTAGTGTTGCTGAAAGATGGAAGTATCTTTTTAGCTGCTTCGCTACCGCCTGCTTGATTTGCTACTATATGAATATCTTTTATACGTTTTGTAAAACTTTGTCAGCTTTAATCTATTTACATAAATACGTTTGTACGAATGTACATATGTATGTAGCTGTCTGTCGCGCACAAATAAATAAACTTTGTGTACATATCTAACTACAAGTATCTACTATCTGTCTGCCTTATAGAATTTTCAGTTTTCAGGCTGTGTGTGGCATTCGTTGCAAACTACTTGTAACGAAATAAAATCTTTGTATCTTCCATTTTGGTTTTTGTGCTTTTAACGACACGACCGACAACGCTCTTCATACATTACACTAGATATTTTTTCGATTTTGAGTTTTTTACTTTTTTGCTTTGTATCAATAAATTAATTCCAGCAATTCATATAACGAGATATATTTTTGTTTTTTGTTGAAATTTCAGTTTTCGCCTTTTTAATTTTTTTCCATTATATCTCTGTATTTTCTTTTGTAACTTGTGCTTTTTGCAAATGTTAATTTGGTATTCTGCCTTTTTTTCGTGCTTAGTTGCTGCTGTACTCATACATAATATATTTGCTTGTCTGTGTAACTATATCTATGGCTGCGCTTGAACCCAGTAGGCAAAAGCAGCAGTAGGAAGCAATGTAAGAAGTTATACCTTGAGAAGGAGCAGACTTCACATTATTTTTTATATCAACTGACACTCAGTTGAACAGGCCTCTCAAAGTAAGCCCCCACTACTCGCTTTTTAGTAAAAGTGAGAAAAATAAATCCAGAATAATATGATTTTTATGAAAAGCATAAAAGTAGGCCTTACTTGGAAGCGACAAAATTAGGTTTTCTTCGCTTGCTTTGAAGTAAAAGGGTGTATAGTTGGCATGACGTCTTCGCTTACAAATAGAATGGAGGAAATGAGGCGCTTACTTTTGCAGCCAGCAGATTTACTCCGGGCAGCATCTTGTTCAATTACCTGCTGGGATTGTATAGTATTGTACCTGTGTGGATTTCTTTTTTTTTTTATCTAGCACCACCTTTTCCTTCTTTTTTTTTGGGATGCTTTAGGGTTTTTTGATTTTTTATTTGCACTTTACTATCAAACTATGCTGAGAGTCTGTATAAAACATACACAGTTTTGTACAGGATTACCTGACCTTTATCTATTAAGTCTTAACCCCAAGTTTACTAATGGTGCTTAAAGTGGAATCGGTGCAAATAAAATAATCTGCACAAAAATTCAATAAAAATGGGAAATCTCGCAGCTTTTAATTCAAAAAAATTAAACTTGTCAACATATAAAGTTAAGAAAAACGGCCTTAAGTCTTGGTATTTCGACGTTCTTTGGGTGATGTTTTTTTCAAGAACAATCATGAAAATTCTTGAAATTTAACGGCATCAAAATTGTTTTTCCGCACACTAAAATTTTAGTTTTCAAGAACAACTCAACATTAGAAATTTTTAGCATAAAACTGGTTAAATTTCCTAGACTACAATAAAGTCCCACATAATTTTCTTAAACTATTTTGTCCCGCATTTCGGTTGTAAAAATCAACATAAAAATGGCAAAAACTCTTAATACTCATTTGAGTTAATTCAATTTATTTTTGTTTGTATCCCACTTCATATATTTTGCACCTTCAACGTACGTTCTTTCAACGTTTCTGCTCGTTGTTTTTTTTTTCTGTTATTGTTGTTGTTGTTGTTTATTTTCAACTTCTTACTTTTATGCTACAATTAGCCAACTTTATCTTTATTTACTTTTATTTTATTGTCATCTTTGTCGCTTTAAGTCTTAGTCACAAATTTATACTATCATTTTCGCGTGGGTGTTTTATTAGTATTTGGTCTTATTTTAATAGCTTAAATGGTAAGCGGCTTTATTGCGATGCTTTACGTATGAATGTGTTGACTGGTGTGAGTGTATATTTATGTGCTTGACTGTATTTGGCGTAGTCTAGCGTTACTTTTAGCTGGTTTATCTTTATTACAGCCACAGCAAAAATAAACAAAGTAAAAAATATCGGTTTTGTATCTGTTTTGTTAGTAAACAAAAGGTGCGCTTAAATTGTTGAATTGTTTTCTTTAAGGTTGCAAAAAAATTATTAAGTAGTCGGCGTTGAGCCTCTAAATAGGCATCAGTTTCGACCTCGACATCATCATTTGAGTAAAATCTCTTTCTCTGGAGCCATCTTTTCAAGTTTGAAAACAGATAATAATCGCTGGAGGCCAAGTCTGGAGAATACGGTGGGAAGGGCAGTTTTCTTCTCGTTTTAATAATAATAATAATAGCTAGTATAGCCTTCTTAGCTTCGTTTTCCGATCACAAAGCAATGCTTTATCAAAATGCGAAATTCACTTTTTTCCATTGTTTACGAAATACCAAAAGTAGCGTCACTCATACAGCGATAACTTTAAAACTACAAGATGAAATATCATCAAAATTTGACATTCCTCTTTAAAAAGTTGTCACTTCCGAAAAATTATATCAATTTGAGAATGGTGGTGCTACCCCACCTAAATTCCCGCGACTTTCTGAACCATGTAGAATGTGTGAAAACACGCTCGACCGAAATACTTTGAAGTGGCCTCTATAACTTTCTGTATACTATATATTCTTGAATGCCTTAAGTATTAATTTAACCAATAAGAAAAATTGATTTTTCGGACTTTATATAGAGGGATTCCCGCTTAGTGCGTGAGTCATGGGTGGGTGCCAAGAGTTTCAACGGCAATATGTGCAATATACCGATGTCCTTAGGAGCATTAAAGCCTAAACATTGTCTTACTATATTAGAAATCAGACCTTCTACATTCTGTTCACTTTATCGCTTCGAAGTTTAACAAAAAAAAAAAACCACAATTCAAAGTACAAATTCTCTAAAAATACAAAAATTTGAAAAGAACAACAAAAGCTCAAAAATCTATTTAAAATATTCCTCTACTCTGAGTATTGATAACACAAATTTTGCATTTGACTTTGACTTCATCGCGAAGCTGACAATGAGCTGCTGCCGAGTGTGAATCGTACGCGTGTGTCATTGCAGATAACTGGCGCTTGCTGCTTGTCTGGCTGTTGCTGCTGCAATGAAACTCAACTGCAAAATATACAAATTATTTCAGTTTTTAATTTAAAAAAATGTCATTTCGTTAGAAATTAAGATTAAAACTTTAGTTTATTTCACGATTTTGTTTTTGTGTGTTATTCTTTTTTTTTTTGCTTTGATTATTATTCTTTGTTCTTTACTTTAGACGCCATTCCAGAGTGGCTCGTGCACTTTATTACTTTTTACTATGATAACAATTAAAAAAAAACAGAACATCTACAGCAATAAAATGTTGCAAACATTTTTTAGTACAAAGTACATATGTACATAGATATTAAGTTTTTCTGTTAATTGCCAACTCGTTTATTTAATAAAAATAAATAAAAAAATTATAATAATGGAAGCGCTAGTAATGTATGGACTGTCATTGAAATTTTTAGACGTTTTGTTTCGGTAATTTAACAAATGATAATTTTTTTATACGTTGTTCAATTGAAGACATGCAGCAACATCTATCTTTAATATGCAGCAAGCTAATTTAGCTTTAGCAAAGTTTTTCGCATTAAAAATTTAGCGAATCCTTATGGGTATTTTACTCAGTTAATATCAAGAATATCAAATAGCAGCGTGCTCTTCTTAAATATTAATATATAATAATTCCACAAAGCATTGCATTGAAGTGTAATAATCGAAGAAAATTGCTGACATTTAATATAAGACTCGTATGTTGTTATAAATTTAACTGACAGAGACAGCCATCATACTTTTTTTTCATATTTCATCGAACAATTCAAAGACTAAAGCTGCACCATAAGATCAAGCTAATTTTCTGCGGCATTTCCCAAATGATTTGTCCGCTACAGACACGCGCGATTACTGTATTTTCAAGCAGCCGTGGAACATTTTCATCGTTGCAATCAATCTTGTTGCTTTTACATTGAAAAAAATAGAAATATCTTAAATTGAAAATCAGAAAAATGTTAAGCCAATCCAACAAAAATGTGCTCAGCTTAAAGACGAAAAATCAAATAATTCGATAAAATTCCGAAACTATCGAAAGTATCGAAAGCAAAAGCTGAAAGAGTTGAATAGCATTTAAAAAGTAAAATGAGCATCGACTGCTTGAAAAAGAAATGGTAAATTACCAGACTGCACGAGAATATTCGAAGTTTTTGTAAAAGCCAGCATCGGCTGATAATAAAGCGTGTCTGTTTGCAAAAAAAGCTCACCTTCTTTTCATTTCAAAATGCACAATAGAGAATATACAAATTTGCTGGCTAGTCCAGGCACTTAAGCAACTTGCTATGTATACATAGCAACTATAATTTTACTTGTTAAGTATACAATTTTTTTTGCTTTTACATACAATTACAGTTACATAAAGCTAGACATATGCATTTCCTGAATTGTCGCACATTTATTTTGCTTTTATGCACTACAATCTTGAATTTTTCCAAGTGTACACAATATTTGCTTACCTTGCGACTGCCCTTTCCATTACAGCTGTTGTAATAGCATCGCTAGCATCAGCACTTAAATTGACTCTTTCATCATCGTGATGCAGTCAGTTGGTAGTAGCCATTCATTCATTCATGCGCTCATACAATCAGTTTGTCAATATAACTGTGGCGCCCTACGTCCAGAAGTGAAAAGCTTTTATGTGGCTTTTGGGAATTCAACTTGCGATTCTGCCATCTCTTTTTGCTGCTCGATGGCGCCCTTTCTTTCTGTCTCGCTTGCCAAATTTAATTCAACAAATAGCAGCAGCATATTCGCCTGTTACATTTTATTCGTCAGTGTGCTACAATGAAACGTGCGTGCGTGCCTGAGATTTCGGGAGTTACTTACAGATAATAAATTTTTCACAAAAGTTCAACAGCGTTGTTATGGTTTTTTATTGTTGCTGTCGATGTCGCTGTTAAAATTTGCTGTTGCTGCGCTCATTTCTTGAACGCTCTGAAGTCATCGTTGGCTGGTAGCAATAATTTATTAGTCAATAAATTATCTGACAGGTGAGCAAAGTATCGTACAGATGTGTCGTCGTGATTTGCAAAAGTGAAAAGTTGAACTTCTTATTATACTTTGGTGCTTGTTTCATTGTAATGTTTTCTTTTTTTTATAAAAAAAAAACTTAACTTTTTGACAAATGTTTAGTAAAAGCAAAGAAGGCGGCAACAAGTTTAGAAGCATGAAACAGCAGCAACAATGCCAATATCAGCAACAGCAACAACTTGTTCTTGTCATCGTCTTTAAATAAGTAAAATACCTGACACTTAGTTACATATTTGCGTATTTATGAGTCTATTTTTTCAGTGGCGTAGATTCGAAAGTTTTATTAAAGGGAATTTGAATTTAAAAAATGAATATTTGAACTAAAAAGTCATATTTTCATATAAATGTTTCCGTATATTATTTGTAAACGTGAGTTTTTTGCATTTTGAAAATTTTTTTTGTGTCAGTCATATATAACTGACACTGTTTTGTAACCATTTTTACTTTAATCAACCACTTTTGTTATTAGTTTTTGATGATTGATTCTTTAATACAACCAATCTTGGTTTTTTTTAAAGAAAATATAATCAAACCTAACTAGAAATTTCATTATTTTCTTTGACTGTGTTTGTGTTTTACTAGTTCCCACTATAAATCTTATTTTAAAAATTTTGTGGTCTTCTTTCGGCCATAACTGCATTAATTTTTTCATCCGCTGCCTTAATTAGAGCTTAAGTGGGATGCTTTAGTTTGTGGTTGTCAGTGACAGTTTTTTATGACTGTGAATCACACTGTTTGTAGGTGTCATTTTTCTCTCAACGTCAGCTCTCGAAACTCTGCTTCTTTTAATATCTTTGATTCCATGGTGCTCATTGTTTTTTTTAAGAAAAAACGAGCTTTCGTCGGCAGCCAATGTCGAAAAATTAAATCATTATCATAAAACATATTTTGGATTACTAATTTCCTCTATGGTTATCAAATTTGCTTTCGAAAAAAAGTTGAGCGTTGTTTCGAAAATCGCTGTGTTGCTTCATCAGCAACCATTCTGGTGACGTTAGGTTGAGTAAGTTGCTTCTTCAGCCTTAACGATACTTTGAACTACAAAAATATGCAATCTCTCTCACCCATTAAGCAATGATTTCTTGGACAACTATTGCTCAGCTTCTACCACCTATCTTCTTGATCTGGCCCCCTCCCTCATTCTACGCCCCATTTATTGTGCCCCTGTGTACATCATTTCTGGGTTTCATTTAAAATTTTTTATATTTTGTATCTAAAATTTTATCCAACTTCATTTATTTTTACTGCTTCCTCTGCTACTTATCTTATGATTTCTTCATATATTACGAATATAAACAAATGAAAAGCAATTGCCGCACACACAAAAATAACAACAAAAGAACGAAAAAAAAATCTTTAAACCGCATTAAGAACAAAATAAGAAAACAAAAGAGAAACATCATTGTTAAATTCAAGTAAATCGCGAAATAGCAAAAATTGTTGACGTAATTTGCCCCAAAATAGAAATTATTCAGTGCGAATTTTTTTTTCATGTTCTTCTCCCTTTACATTTGTTACTCTCCAGCTGCTTGTTCGTCGTCTCTTTCAACATATTCTACAAATACTTCACTTCATATGTTGATTTTTTTCGTTCTTTCCACAGTACTTTTGCTACTTAAAACACGATTTTTATTGAACTTTAGCCATACGCGCTTTCTTGTTGAGTGTTTTCAATACATTTTGGCATTTTTGTTTTAAGTTTTGTTTGTTTTTTTTTTTTTGATTTTTTCGCAAATTTGGCGTTTTTGGTTTTTTTGTTTGGTACAAACTAATTAATTATTTCTCGAGGTCGTTCTGCATGTGTGTGTGTGTATGCGTTATGATATCAAAAAGTTTGTGTATCTTATTAAAAATCTTAAGCAAATTGGCCATTGATTTATTTAGTTTATGCATATGTATGTAGCTTAATCATTGATATTTTCTTGCACGCATTTCCAAAAAAAATAATGATGCATAATGAAAGAAGAATTTATTTCCATGCCTTTTTTTGGAATGCACGCCTTACATTTTTGCTTCAAACATCTGACGCACTGACCATATGGTTGAAAAAAAAGAAAAATTGGTGTTGAGGACATCAAGCTTTTCTTTGATTGTGGGCGAACTAAGTATCTTAGAATATTCTGAAGATTTTTTATTTTGTGCATAATAAACGTAAAATAGGCCTTACAGTTTTCTCTAAAATTTTGAGAAATTTAAGTGTATGCCAAATCGAATATAGATCTCAATGAACTCAAAGCAAAATAATCAACTTTTTGGAAGAATTAAGAATTATAATATGGTTACAATTTTTCTTTTGAAATTAAAAACAAAGCAATTTACTACCTTTTCCCATCGCCTAGAAAAAATTGGACCTCAAGGAGTCTGAAGCAGCCCTGCTCAAAATTTGTTGCATAAAAGTTAATTTTTTATCAAAAGTCTACCATTAAAAACTTGCATAGAATTCTTTAAGATTATAAAGAAAACATTTTTTCAATCATTTGAAAGCCCTTAAGGGGTTTGAATCTCGAAGTTTCGAAAGCTTCAATTTGCAGTGAAACTTTGGAAAAAGAAGTTTAACGTAATACTTTTATTTTTATTTTCGGATACAATGGGTTAATTTAAAACAAAATACATTCATTTTTGTATAGATGACTTAGAAAAAGTTCAGACAATTTAACTCATCAAAGCAAAATGCAACGTAACCCGTGTCATAACTTATTGCCTAATAATTGCTTATTTAATGCGGAAAAGAAAATTTAGTGCTACACAAACTTTTGAAAAAAATTAACTTTTTGCTTATAAATCATCTTCAAATTTTTAGAAATTGAAAAAAAAATTAAGTGCCAATTAAGTGCTAATTAAATGCTAATTTAGTGCTTGCAATCTTCTCATTCAGCTAGCAACAACTTAATTTTTTCAAAAATTGTGGAGGACCGTCCATTAATTACGTGAGGTTTTTTTTTTTTTTTTTGAAAATTCGGAAACCCCCTCCCCTTGATGAGATTTGGTGAGTTCTGACGGGGCCCCCTCCCTTCCGTGAGACTTGCCTTATAATTTTTAGATGTGTAATCTGCTATAATAATGTATAGTCTCTGCATTAAAAAGTTGACGTGAGATTTTTATTGAACCCTCCTCCCCCTTGGTGAGATTTGGTGAAAGTTTTGCAGACCCCCTCCCATCCTATTTTGACTCACGTAATTTATGGACATCAACTTACGTTGCACTTTGCTGAGTTAAGGGTCTGAACTTTACTTATCTCTAAGAAAATTCTTTGTGAGTATTTGAATATTAAATTGAAAATCAGTTAGTAACTACAGGTTTTATAACTCGAGATGGCTCAAGTGTGCCACACAGAGGATATTTTGCAAATTTATGACAAAGGCAATAAAAACTTTTTTATTATTTATTAAGTTTTAAATATCGTAGGTTGCACTACTTAAAGGCGGAATTTGGATCTTATATTCTTGTAAAACTTTCCACTATAATTATGCCAATGTTTTTATTTCGAAACTGATATCCGAAAATATTTTATGTGAATTCCCATTTATTATCGTATTTTTCCCTAAAATTTAATAAAAAAATTCTACTCAAAATTAGAATTCTCAATATACTACTAAGTTTCCTTAATAAATATCATTGCCAAATTAAATTATAATAAAAAATTTAATACTGTTAGCACCTAACTAATGTAACGTTTATATGCGTGAATTATTATAATGATTTTTTTTTACCAACAAGTTCAAGAGCCTAAAAATATGCTAAGCCAAATACACAAAAAAAAAATAGCAACGACTAAAAAAACAGCACATTAAAATCTCATAAAAATGTTGTAATTACTGCAGCACAATAAAAATCATCACATAAAATAATAAATAAAATAAAGCACAACTTCCGGCGCTACTAAAAACCATAAAAATGTGCCCATTTCTTAATATCTACCCGACTATACGAGTGTTGGTTTTTTGCCACAATCAGAATCACCCTCCAAAAAAAATCAGACACACCTTTAGATTTCATAATCCCAACTAGGCGTGTGACGTAGCAACCCACTGGTCACCACCCATACCTCAATGCTATTTTTGTTTGTCTGCAGCAAAGTAGTGTAAGGTGTGGAAGTAACTTTAGCAAAATTACTATACCTACTGGCTTTTTAGCATGGGGGAGGGGGAGCTTGACGCGCTAAAAACAAGCGTAGAAAAAATTTTAATGCATATCAAATGAATTAATTTTGTTTCAATGAGCTGTGCGAGGGCGGTTAGCAACATCAAACGTCAAAAAATTGTAGTAAATGCTTGAACAAGAAAAATTTGAACAGAATTCTTGGTGAAGTTTCAAAAAAAAAAATCGTATAAAAAAATTAATTTTATAAAAATGAGCTATGCAGCTTTAAAGGGTATTAAATGAAGATATGACCAATGTTTTATAATTTATTTTTGGAAAAAGTGTAATAATCAAAATTTAGTAATATTATCTTAAAAAAAGTTTCTATAATGCGAAAAAATATTTTTGACTTACGTATATTAAGGTCTCATTAGTCCTTACTTTTTTTTAGAATATAGTATATATATTGTGTCTCTTTTTTGAGTGCTTCTTGTTTTTCATTCGAACAGTTCTTTCCTTGATTTACCATTTTCATTTTTTCGCAGTAGCTTTATTTCCAACTGATTACATCTAAAAGCGTTATCTTTACTTTAATGAATGTCCTTTGACATGTAGCAAAGTTAAGAAGAAACATCAAAGAATGTATAAAAGAGAAAGAGAAAAGAGAAATCTACAAAGTATCACGCAAATATGCTGGCCAAAGTCTGTAGCTGTTGGGACAGCTAAAAACAAAGGCGGCAAAAGAAAAATGTCTCTTAAAAATAGAAAAAAATACGAATTTGACTTTTGACTTCGACATGACACATTAAATGGCGATTTCCTCTATTTTTCTGATAGACTTTTTCTTTCTTTTTTTGTTGTTATTCGCCCATTTTATTTACATACATATTAACAAAAGAAATTAACCCACATTTGTTAATATCCTTATTGTGCGTGGAGAGTGCCTTCTTCTCAAGCAAACATATTCATATGGTATACGTGGGCGTTGGCTACATAAAGGGTGATTTATTTGCAGTTTACTATTGAAATCTGACAATAATTTTCACGGTGAAAAAAAAAAACGAACAGATTATTTTTAATAAGGATGTGGTATTTACGAGTGAAATTTATTTCAAAAATTAAAACTTGGTGCCAAAATTATGGGCATATAATGAACACGTAATGGTTGCGATTGACAAAATCACTCAACACGCACAATTCAATGGAACCGATCGCAGTATGACTCGAAAGCCTATTTGATTTAATGCATTTTATAGTACAATGCATTTAATATCGTATCGCATTACTTTCACATTGCTTTCGTATTGCTTTCGCATTACTTTTGCATTACTTTCACATTGCTTTCGCATTACTTTCACATTGCTTTCGTATTGCTTTCGTATTTAGTCGAGTCGCAGCATTGGGTCCGAAACGATTTCAAATTTAAAGAGCGAGCTTTGTACCTCGATTCGTGAACTACAACTGTCTTTATGTCGCAAAGTAATTGAAAATTTCGTCGAGAGGGTGACGGTACGCAATATTTAATGTCAATGTTTCAATCTCAAAGTTGCATCAAACTTCAATGCGTTTGATATCATAGATAAATTACTACCTCCAATTGAATCACCCTTTTCATAGCAGACACAGTTTCATTACTTTCAAATGTACTTAATTCTTAATTTAAAATAATTTTAATTTAATTTAGTTTTTAAATAAAATTGAAGGAAACAATTTCTATCAGCTTTAAGTTGAGGTGTATTTAATACTCGATTAGTGTAGTAAAAATACTGTCCCAAAATTCGTAGCTAAATTTCCATTATATTACCAAACATCAGATGATATTTTTTTGTAAACCAACAATCCAATTTTTGTTTTGCGCAATTTGGGCACAAAATAAAAAAAAAATGTCAGCAATTTTTTTTGTATAAAATTCGCCTAAAACGCTACTTTGGTTGCACCAATTAAGTTTTGTTTTTTGTGTGTTTTTTTTTACGTTTTGTGCCTTGTCACTGCACCATTTGTTTGTATTTGTTGTAATTTCGTTAAGTCAACAAAAAGTGGTCAACAATTCCTGTTGTTATAGTCGCAGCAATTGCTGTTTGTGCTGTTTGTGTTGTTGTTGTTGGCAATTACATGACTTGACACGGGTTTGCATACCCGTGCATATTTTCTCGTGTATATTAACTGCACGCCAAAGTAAAATCCACTAAAAAAGGGTTTTTCTATTGCGCCGCTTTTTCATTAATGGGAGGTGTGAGTGCGCGGACTTAGAAAGTGACCATTTTTAAATGACGCTAAAAAGAAAAAATGGGACAAAATGGTAACGTTGTACAACAAAGCAAGTGGCAGGTTAAATTTAGTATGTGTGCGAATATGGCTGTGTGTGCGGTTAACTATAATGAAACGAACAAAAGCTCGAGGTACTTCATAGTACATGGCAATTTTATGTCCTTTAAGTATGTCAAGTAATTAGAATTGTAATTGCGCGAAGGGGCAGTGGACGCAGATGGTGTTTGCCTTGGATTAGTAAAGTTTTTTATTTAAGGCGTGAATTCATTAGTGCTGTTATGAAAAACTTAAAAATATGTAATTTAGTTGAATTTAGCGGCTGTGCACGTTGTAGGTGAATTTTGAATAATTGACAAAAATATAGTGCCCGAAAATATGCAGCAATATATATAGATTGCTGCTTTGCTATGAAACAAAAAATTAATTGAAGTTTATATTGCATATTTTTAGTCTAAATTCTACATATAATTAAAGGACTTGCAAATAGAAGCATAAATCAATTTTTATTTCGAAGTTGCTGCAAGATAGTAGTAAAACATTATCCATTTTTTTAACACAAAATAGTAGTAAAATATCTGTTTATGCTCAATTCAACTTGATATACAAATTTTATTTTCAAACCAATCAGCACACAGGCGCAAAACAACTAAATATCATATCCGTTTTCATGCAAGGATATCACACGCTGTGTTCAATTTTCTTTTGCTCAATGATGACACGAGCAAAAAAATGTAGCAATGCAACAAGGATAAGCGCTGGCATTGCCGTGTGTGGGTGGAGGGGAAAAAATCAAATAACGCGCCAAATATTTAAAATTCATTGCTTATATAAGTTTGACGTCTACTTTGCTTACTACACGAGCCGTCCTCCAACAGCACTAACATTGTCCCGTTGTTGTTACTTTTCTTATCGAATACACCTACTGCCTTTTTCTGCTGCAGCTACTACTATTTTTCATTCGCTGTGGCGCATGATTATTTTTTTTTCTGTACCAACATGTTGGCATTTTTAATTTAAAACAAAATAGCAAAGACAACAAAAACAAATAATAAAGAAAACTACAATCTTTCGGAGCTGCTTGGTGCCTACTTTTTTATGCCTATTTTTAATGTTATGCATTTTTGCCCATAAAAAATACAGTTATACACAAATATACGGACACATACATATCTATAAAAATAGTAGTTAAGAATTTCTTGTTGTATTTTGCTGAAACCAAACGTTGAAGCAATAGTGCTTACCGTTTTTTTTTATCACTGTGCCTTACCTTATAACGTCTACGAGTTAATAGTAGTGATGTTGAAATGTATACAGTATGTTGCCAAGTTAATAGGAACTTCACAGATGCTTGAGTATTTCTTATTATTTTAGTATGTAGATACATAGCAAGTTGACCAGAATGTTCAACTTACAATATTTTATGTATGTGGGAGGTGCCACGCCCACTTTGCTTAGAAAAACTAGCCTTAACTTTGATAACCGCTCAATGAAAATTTTCCTAATCTTTTCATCGACTTTTGCGCTTAGTGGTTACCTTTTTTCAGTTCAATTCCTGACTTTTTGTTTTAAATCTTATCTCTGCTGAAAATTTCTAAGATATTGCCAACATACTGTAGTCAAAAACTTTATTTTATATATTTTTCAATTTTTCTTTTCTGCACGCCATCTCTTTTGAGCATTTTTCTTTTGGCAATCAGCTAGTGTTGCATTTTTTCAGGTTTTTGTTAAAAAATTTTTCCCGTTTTTTTTTGTTTTTGTTTCTTTGTTGCTCTGTTTTCTGACTTGGCTCACAAAAATATTTTTAGTGTTTTACCTTGAAATGTCTGCAACGTTATGTTGTCGTCGTCGTCGTCGTCGTCATTGTATGGGCGTGTGCTGCTTGGTGACTGCATCAGTAGTGAGTGCTTTTAATGTTTTTGTTGTTTGCTTTGGTGCAAAATAAACAAATCAAAGTAAAAAGAAAAACATCAGAAAAAAAGGTGATAGCTGTATTCTAAAAAGAAAAAATAAGCGGAATTGGCAAAAAAAAAATGGTAGTAAATTATTCAAAGCGACAACTCTGGTTACCTGCAAAAGGCTTAAGATATTTCTTTTATTTTTATATTTAAAGCTCTTTGTAAATTTTATTCTTTTTTAATTTTTTGTTTATTTGTCATATCCTTTAATTTTTTGTGTTTTAAGTTTTTGTTTATTTTTAATAATAATTAATAGTATCCTTTTTTTTTCTTTTTAGCTGTACGATCAACATCTAGTTCATTGGTAAGTTTTAAAAAGCAAAAAACTAAAAATGGCAAAATATGCTGTTTTCAACAGAACACATCTATCGGACGGAACGAAAAAATACTTATTGTTTATTCGGTCGTCAAGGAACAAATTTGTAGGACATAAGCAAAGTTGGTTGTTAACTTGCAAATGCTTATAAGCAATTATTTTATTCATCAAAATATGCACTCATATTATCTAAACACTTATGTCATTTAACCCTATAGTGCGCCGTGATGCATATTTGAATCACACTGAATTTCGTTCTCTAGGTCAAAACTTTGAATTGGATGATATGTAACGGCTCTTCACATCATTTTTACGATATTGTGTAAATATGTTTTTCAACCGCTGGGGTTCCATTATAATTGAAAATAAATATTATACGTATTTGAAGTTGCTTCACATAAGTTTGATATTTTCAGAGAAAACCGTGCTTATAAAGTTATGTCAAAAGTCGTGATTTTTACATAAAAAATACTCTTTTTTATACAAATAAAGTAGTACACATTGTTTTTATCCGGTAAGTAGCTCGTTGTGAATAAAAAATAGTTTGAAGCAAATTTGCATTTAGGTTAAATGCGCAATGATGCAAATATGCATCAAAGGATATTCTGTCTTCTCCATTCTCCACCCCGAAAAATTCGCCAAATTGCTAGAACAAAACTTTATTTTCTGGACGATTCCTATGACTTCCGGAGCAATTTGTTGAGTTTTCTTGCGCACTAGAGGGTTAAATGGCAGGTTATTTAGGCTGGTGGCATAAAACTCTTGCGGACAAGATTCAATAAATTCCGGGCCAATTGTACTGGCATTACCGGAATTGAATTGTTTCACTATTAAAAAGTTACCCAAATTGAAGAAGAGTGGGCTAGGTTGCGTGAGTATGGAAGATGATATACAAGTTCCAACTCCAATTCCTATAGTTTTGCCACAGTCAATTGTGCAATGTGTGATTTGGCACTGTCATGCTATAAAGTAGGAGTTGTTCTGCTTACCAATCTATTTATTAGGTTACTTTTCGTTAAACTTTTGCATAATTAGACATTATCAGTTTGCTCACACTTCAGAATTATGTGAATTTTCGACAGTTCCATTTTCAACAAAATTTATTTTTAAATAAGATTTTAATATTTTTAAGAGCTTTTAGTGATTTCTTTAAGCAAAAAAACATACTGTAAAATATTAAGTCCATGTCAAATAATAAACTGCTAAAATTGGCATTATTATTAACTACGAATTTCATATTTGACGATCTAATAATATGTTAATTAATTCACAAAAAGTTTATTGAAACATGAATTATTTCTTAATATTTTCGATTTTTAATAAAAATACAGATACATAGTTTACGAGATATGACGATTTTTTTCGAAATTTTGTTTAAATATTTTTTTTAACCTTAATTTTTCCAAAAAGTTGTGTTACTTTCTGATAAAGAAAAAAATCAGTCGAAGGTTTTGAAAAATTTTCGTAACACAAACTATTTGTGACCAAATTGAGGTTGTTTTTACCCAGACCCAAATTGGGAATGTCTCAAAGAATTTTAATAATATGGGTATCAAATGAAAAATAATTTCAAAAACTATGATATTGTCATATAAAACTTTAAAATATGTTCAATATTTTTCGAGACATGACCATTTTTCTAAAACTTTGATCGATCTTTTCTCTTTCGGTAAGAAAACATTAATGAAAAAATATGGAACAAGTTTCATTTAGAGTGAAGTGAAATAAATAGGGGTTTCTTAATATTTTAGCAAAATTACTGGTTCATAATACATTCGGAAAAATCGAGAAATTTTCATATCTCTAGAACCACTTTGCCATGATTTTATTATATTGAATTAATTTTCATGAAACTCAATTTTTAAAAAACGATTTTGAAGTGATAGCAATTTTTAGTAAAGTCATATCCAGGTTTCCTGATGGTTGTATCATCTCTTGTAAATGACTCACCTTGTTCCATTAAACTTTAATGATAAACTTTTTTTTTGCAAAATGAGTTAATTTTGGCTTATTTCATGTGAAGTGATATTTTTTTAGGTAAATGATTTTATTAATTATTTTGGTGCCATAGTTTGATTTGTACACTTTTATATATGTAATGCAGAAACACAACTAAATCGACATATAATATCTGTTGCTCAATTCATAAGACTAGTCATGGACTACGCTTAAATCAAATTTTCCACTTTAAATTAACAATTTCAAATACAACAATGTAAATTCAACTTTATGAAAAAATAAATATCTCTTAATTTACCATATAATTTATAAGCAATCATTGTTAATTTCCTGAATTAAAACTTATTCATGGATCTTTTTTTTGTCATTGGTTTCCTTGCCTCAGGCTACAAAATTCCAGCTTTCTATAAAAAAAAGCACTACTCCGCATTCATAACATCCCTATATCTCATTACTTCCCCCCATATATTGTATTTGTAAGAACGTGTCGCTTGACGCGTCATGATGCGTCATTGAGCCGCATATCCTGTCTGTATGCCAGTTTATATGGCGGAGACTACTTGACAAGTTTGCATCAGCAGCTCTAGCAGCATCATCTTTGGCCCCATCAGCAATATTTCATCATTGATGCTACACACACCAACCCCACTTGTGTCCCTACGTGCAACCTACTATTTGGTTGTTCTATTCATTTAGCATCAGCTTTTTTTTTCTTTTCATAGTCCTTAGATTTTCATGCTTTTATTACTTTTTCATTGTTATTGTTTAGTTTTATGTAGGCGCTGCACTTAACAATAGGAGCAGCAGGAAAGGCGCGCATCGAGAAGGTTGTATAAAAAAACAAAACCATTACAAGACAAAAAGACAACATGACTATGATGATGACAACGACAACAACGACTGACAGTGGCAACACTTTTTGACATATATGACGCGTGATGCAAACTGACACTTGCAGTTGCTCGCCGCTGTTGCACGCCTCTTCTTGCCTTATGACATTTTTTTTTGAACAATTTGCTATTGTTGCTGTTTTCAACATGGCAGACAAATGTCTACAATGTTCTCAAGGATGTTGTATGCAAAAGGTACTCAGGTTTGGGTACTACTAGTAGAGTTGTTGCACATAAAAACAGCAGAGAATGCAAAAAGAAAACAAGTTGCATAAACGTGCTTATCATGCAACATCGGCTGCATGCGTTGTTCTTATTATTATTGTTTTTAATGTTGCATGCACCTTTATAGGTTTCTGCTATTGTTGCTGCAGTTGTAGTGTTTGTGGTTGCTGTTAGTTTATGCAGTGTGCATATATGCATATAAGAACACACACACAATTACATTTACTTTGCGTCAAGGCGAACCACACGCGCACTTTGCACTAATTGTGCGGTTTCTTTTAATGCCTGAGCATGTGTACACTGACATAAATTATTGTCCTTGTATACTTGTTATGTAAAAGAGTCTTAACATTGTCCTAAATTTTTAATCTTTAATGTAATTTCGGAATATGGTGGAAGTGCTCTAAAGAAGATTGCACAAATATTATGAAATTTATAGGTGTAGGAAAAATTGCTTTTTCTGAAAATTTCGATGAAATTTGGGCTCACATCATATTGAAAACCGCTTAAGGTTTTTACCCACTGACAATATTTAATGGCAATAATTAAGGACAGATTTAAACGAAGCTGGCAAAATGTTTTGCTTTAGAAGCCACTTGTTTCAACCTATTGGGGAGTGACAAAACTATCACTTGAAAAACAATTTTTTTTCGATTTGTTGACCGCTTTTTTTGGTTTAATATCAATATTTTTTTATTTTAAAAAACGTTGTAATCTAATTGAGAAATTAACTCTTTCAACTCCGACTTTATTAAAAGGCTATTTATATAACATGTTTTTCTAATGCAAGTAGATCGTGTTACCAAATGTTGCATTGAATTTTTTATTTTCTGATTTTGCTTGTATGGGGAGTCTTACTCCCCATTGTCAAAACTC